>CM030362.1:217569274-218169274 GCA_017893485.1 Hemerocallis citrina
TCAAAAACAAAAGAAACAAAACAAGAAGATAAGAAGAAGAAGTCAAACAACAAAACAAACAACCAAATAAACAAACAATCAAACAAAGAAGTGTGAAGAAACCCCCACCTTAGTATCTATTGGAAGGACTTGCTTGCTAATCCTTCTCCTTCCCCTAGCTTTTTAGAAAACTTCTATCAACCTACAAAACAAAACTCTCAAGTTAATTCTTTGGTTCTCTCTTTCTTTTCCTTTCTTTCTTTCTTTCTTTCTTTCTTTCTTTCTTTCTTTTGTTTTCTAAAATGAGAGAAGGAGGAGAATGAGGGGGTGTTTATAGGAGAGACTAGGAGGTGGTAAGTGCACCACATTGGCACAAAATAACCCCAAGGGGGGGTGGCCGGCCATGCTCCTAGGGGGGAAGGGGTATGGTGTAGACTTGGTGAGGTGGAGGGATAAGTCTGCTAGAAGGGTTTTTTTTAGTTCTTCTCATGCATACAATCCTTCTTTTAAACCTCTTAATCAACCCTAACCTTTTAATTAAGTAGCCATGACAAGAGTAAGTATATTGACCAAAAGTATATACTACATACTTGTATGATGTACTAAGTACCATACAATTTTATGTATGTGTACATGTATGTGCATACAAAAATTTTCTTATAAAATTCTCATAAAATTCCCATAAAATAATTTAATTTAGAAAATAATAGTAAAATAAATTTTATTATTAATTCGGAGGATCGCGCTATCAATTTGATGCGCTTCGGATGCACACCGACCGATAGATGCGCGTAGGCACTGTTTGTGGGCAATCCGGCGAAAAATAACCAAAATAATCTGATTTTGGAATTAAAATAAAATAATAATAAAATAATAATAAAATAGTAATTTCTATGAGTTAATATCCGTCCGGGATATTACATAAGCGACAAGCGTCCTACCATTCAAGATTTCTCCTACAACTGTTGATGACTACAAATGATAGCAAAACACACGAGTACGAAGACAAGTATTATTTCATTAAAATTTGAGAAACAAGTCTAATTATAAGACCAACTGCTCATCTTTACAACGAGATACAACACTTATGAAACCAAAAGTAGAAGACTTCTAAGGCCTACTTCAGTGCCTCCGAGGCGCGGAGATACTTCTGTTGAGAGACACCCGAGGTCGACGAATGTTGTACTGCCGACACCCCTCTTCGGCGCTCGTCTCTAGGCCGGCCGAGAAGCATCGTCGGCACTCGTTCTAACGGTGGCCCCAATAGATGCTCCACTCGACGAAGCTGCCACCCCACTTTGCCCGTCCCCCGTGCTTCTATGCATCGACAGCGAGCGACGCGCCAGCTCGTAGAAAGTTATCCCTCTATCACGCTCTTCGCAAGTGCAAGAAGTGGATCTGACATTGCTCCGCTCGGATCGCGATTGAAGACGAGCGACCTCTGCCTCGAGCTCGACAATTCACTCTTTGAGAGAGTCATCTCTCACCTTTATCTTCGGACGAGGCAGTCACGCTGAGCCTGCCCCCCAAGAGCTATCGGTGATCGTCCGCCGAAGCTAAGCAACTTCCATGCTCTTGTCGAGGGTCACCTTCTTCAGCTCGTCCCTCTTCGCAGTCATCTTAGATAGAGCATCGCGAAGGCGCTTGAGCTTCAAGCCCAGGTTGGCTTCTGCCGATGACCCCACATCATCACCTTCAGGGGTCCTCTCTTTGATCTGCTCCTCTAATCGCCTTCTCTCTATGTCTCGGCAAACTAGGGTCGACCTCAAGTGATTCAGCTCATACCTTGCCTTGCGGAGATTCGACTCCGCTTTAAGAAGCCGCTCTTGGTTCCTCGCGAGGCCTAACCTCGTCGCCCCCTAGACTAGCTTTGAGACTAGCCACTTCGGCTATCTGAGGCACTTCAGCGACCTGTAGCGCTTCCATAATTTGAAAAGTGATATGGCTAAAAATGGGGTTAAATCGGAACCATCCAAATCGGATGCGAATCTTAAAACCTAAGGGCAAAATGGTAATTTCACTCCACAAACGGGTCTGAAGTGGGTCCTGGGTCTTCTCTCCAAAGACCCAATAACCCACGAACGGATCCACCTCAACTGGGTACGGGTCCTAACCCGAAATAAACCCGGTCCAGCAGGATAGAATTAGGGTTTCTGATTGATACTAATCAACGGCCCTGATTCACATCTATCCTTTCACTGGGGATTAGGGATTACATTCCTTATCTGATCCCAACGGTGGCTATAAATACCCCCCATCCACCACCATTATGAGGTAATCAATCTTTTGCTAGTTTACGCTCTCTCATAATCTTTTCTGGTTATTGACTTGAGCATCGGAGGGTGCGTCGCCGGGATCAACCCCGGTGTCTCGCACTTTTTACAGGTGTACGACGGGAGTCCACGGCCAAGCTCCGGCGGAATAGGTTTCAGGTTTGCTATTTAAGTTTTCCAAGAATCTACAAATACTATCTGTTTGTCCCCACACCAGATTTAGCGGTAACAGATTGGCGCCGTCTGTGGGAAATAACAAATAGCAGCCCTTCCTCTTCCCGTCAGGTCAGACCTACCCAGCCATGCCTCCCCGAAAGATGAGATCCCGAGTGTCCAACCGCGGACCCACTCCTCCTCAACCACGGCAAGAGGTCCCCCTCCAAACCATCCAGCCGATGGAACTTCCCCCCCAACCTGGTCAAGTCCCTCGGCAAGACCAACCTCCTCCTCAGAACGCCGGTGCGGGGGGCTCCCATCCCAATCCTCAGAAACAACCTCTCCAACATGATCACGTCTCCGTGCACAATCCCTCAACTGATTCCATGGCATCTCACAATCTCCGGGCGTCCGATGACCTCCGCAACACCCTTAACAATCGACATAAGGAAGAGGATCTTCGCCGCCGTTTGAATGAAAGGCGGGCCCGAGAGGGAGTCTCCCGCCAACAACGTCCAAATGAGCGATCTCCTCATCGCCAAGAACATAGGAGGTCCCCGCCTCACCGAAGACGGAGAGAGTCCCCCAAGCACTATAGAAGAAGGCCTCGCTCACCAAGGGATGATAATGCTCCTATCACCCGAGCTGAATTCCAGCAATTCCAAGCAACCATTTTGCAAGCCCTCCATCACCGACCCAACAATAATGATGCTCGAAGGGTCCCCACTCCTCCGATCCAAAGTCCTCGCCGACGTTCCCTGACTTCTCCTCCAGCTCCTAGCAATCCCCAGCACATTCCTAGTCCTCGCCACTCCCGAGGCTACCGTCGTCATAGCCCCCGCTCTCCCTCGTACGAAGATGAGTCCAGAGGCTCGTTTGAATACCGTCGAAGGGATGACAGTGTCTACCGTCGTCTCCACGAAATGGAGAGCCGCTTGGGTCAGCTAGACAGGGAAGAAGAGCTTAGAGGAAGGACACTCTGTCCGAGCTGATCTCCTTTCTCTCGTACCATCATGGAGGTGCCCATTCCAATAGGCTTCAAGCCTCCGCAGTTCGAGACCTATTCCGGGGAGTCCGACCCCGTGGACCACATCGAAAGCTTTAAGACCCTCATGATAATCCACCAAGCTTCCGATGCCCTGCTATGCAAGACCTTCCCCGCCACCCTCAAGGGTCCAGCCCGGGAATGGTACTCTCGCCTCGCTCCATCTTTAATATTCTCCTTCGAGCAATTCGAGACCCTCTTCGTCACCCACTTTGTGAGTAGCCGCCGAACTGAGAAGACCAGCATTTCGCTACTTTACCTCAACCAGAAGAAGGGTGAGAAGCTAAGAGACTGTGAAAAGATTCACTGCGGAAGCCAGATCTATCGCTTCCCTCAACCAGTCGGTCGCTGCAGCAGCATTCCAATCAAACGTCCTTAATTCCAGCCTCCGCTCCTCCCTTGCTAAGATGCCCCCGCAGAACTTCTCCGATCTCCTTCTCCGAAGCGAGAGGTAAATATTCGGGCCGAGGAAGTTGAGCACCGCCCCAACTTTGAAGGGCCTTCCTCCAGGTCCAAGAGAAAGGGCAGAGAAGAAGAAGGAGCCAAGAAGCTCCAGAAGGACAATGGCGGACAGCGTCGACCTCCCCCAGATTCGAAAAGTTCACTTCTCTTAATGCCAACATTTCCACTATTCTCATGGTAGTTGAGAAGGAAGGGGTGCTGCCCCCTGCCCCGAAAATGAACACCCCTAGAAAGAAGAGGAACAAAGAAAAATGTTTCCGCTATCACCAGGACCATGGCCACGACACCAATGATTGTAGGGCCCTGAAGAACGAGATAGAAGCCCTCATCCAGAGGGGGCAACTGGCTAAATTCGTGAGAAAGGACCGAACCGACCTTTTGCCTCCTCCTCAGGGGCTAACAAGCGAGCTGAACAACGCGATGAGACGCCTGAATTCGAAGAAGAGCATGTCCGGCACCTCATTCATGGGGCCCGATGGGGGGCTCCTCCAACTCCTCTGGAAAGGCGTTTATAAGAGAAGTTAATTCGGTTCATGGTACAGCTCCTCCTAAAGGCCTCGGAGTACCTGTCACATTCTCAGATGAAGACCTTTAGGGTGTCCGAACCCCCCATTGTGACGCACTTGTCATCAACCTCCATATGGCAAACTTTAAAGTAGAGAGGATCCTGGTGGACAATGGCAGCTCCGTTAACATCCTCTTCCTCGCCTCTTTCAAAGGTCTCAAACTGTCCCGGGACAAACTTAAGCCCACCAGCTACACACTCCATGGGTTCACGGGAGTCCCAGTGACTATTGAAGGGGTGATCACACTCGACGTAACCACCGGCAAAACTCCTACTACCTGAACGGAGCTGATGAATTTTATTGTCGTGGACGTTCCCGCTACTTACAATGTCATCCTAGGCCGACCCGGCCTAGCTGCTCTCGAAGTCGTCCCTTTGGCTTACCACCTCAAGATGAAGTTCCCCACCCGGGCAGGAGTAGGGGAAGTAAGAGGCAGTCAGGAAATGGCGCGCAAATGCTACATGACCTCTACTGAGGGTCCAGTCCTCTTCCTCGAAACTCTTGAAATCCCCCAAGATGGTGTCCGGCCAACGTCCGAGCCAGTGGATGAACTAGAGGAAGTGCTCTTCTCTGAGAAAGATCCGAGCCGCAAGTTCTTTATCAGCAAGACCCTCCCATCTGCCCTAAGCTCGGATATAGTTCAATGTATTAGAAAGAACCGAGACCTCTTTGCCTGGTCAGCCGCCGACATGCCTGGAATTTCCGAAGAGCTTCTCGTCCACCATCTGAGTGTTAAACCGGGGTCCAGACCGGTTCAACAGAAGAGGCGTAAATTTTCTCCTGAGCACCAACAAGCTCCTCAAGGCTCGGTTTATACAGGAGGTCAATTATCCCGAAATGGCTCTCAAATGTTGTGATGGCAAAGAAGGCCAACGGGAGTTGGAGAATATGTATCGACTTCACTGACCTGAATAAAGCATGTTCCAAAGATCCATTTCCTCTCCCAAGTATAGCCACCCTGATCGACGCAACTTTGGGCCATGAACTCCTCAGCTTCATGGATGCCTTCTCCGGCTACAATCAGATTCGTATGTTTCCCTCGGATATCCCGAAGACCTCCTTTGTAACCGATCAGGGCCTCTACTGCTACAGGATAATGCCTTTCGGGTTGAAGAATGCAGGTGCCACATATCAACACCTCGTCAACAAGGTTTTTCAAGCACAGATCGGCCGAAATATGGAGGTATATGTTGACGATATGCTTGTAAAGGGCATCCATGGGGCCGATCATGTGGCCGATCTATAAGAGGCGTTCGATGTACTCAGAAAGCACGATATGAGGCTCAATCCGAACAAGTGTGCATTCGGAGTCTCGTTGGGGAAATTCCTTGGCTTTATGGTCAGCCAAACAGGAATCGAAGCGAACCCCGAAAAGATCAAGGCCATATTGGACATGGTTCCCCCAAGGAATGTTAAAGAGGTTCAGAAGCTAACAGGTCGCCTTGCTGCCATAGGGCGATTCCTTTCTAAGTCAGGGAAAAAGTGTCTCCCCTTCTTCAAAGCTCTCAGGGGGGCAAAAGGCTTCGAGTGGGGTCAGCAGCAACAAGACTCATTCGACCAGCTAAAGGCTTACCTAGTCAATCCTCCTCTCCTCAGCAAACCTGTTCCCGGGGAAGCCCTCTACCTCTACTTAGCCACCTCCGAGCAGACCCTCAGCACTGTCCTCGTAAGGGAAGAAGATAAGACTCAAAAGCCCATCTATTACGTGAGCAAGGTACTTCGGGATGCCGAGCTCCGCTACCCAAGGATAGAAAAGATGGCATACGCCTTAGTCATGGTCGCAAGAAAGCTTCGCCCATATTTCCAGTCCCACTCGGTGGTCGTTCTTACAGACCAACCGTTGAAGCAAGTCCTTCACAAGCCGGAGACTTCTGGTCGTCTCATGAAGTGGTCTATCGAGCTAAGCCAGCATGATATAACATACCAGCCTCGGACCGCGATCAAGGCTCAGGCCTTAGCTGAATTCATAGTTGAAAGAACCATTCTCGAGGTCAGTCAAGCATCAAACGGGCCACCTATTTAGACTGTATATGTTGATGGATCCTCTTGTACCGAAGGGAGTGGAGCCGGGGTTATTCTGGCAGGCCCAGATGACTTCGTCCTCCAATACTCCCTCCGCATCAACTTCAAGGCCTCCAACAATGAAGCAGAATATGAAGCCCTTATAGCCGGTCTTGGGATGGCTCGCAAGGCAGGGGCACAACGCCTCCGCATATTTAGTGACTCTCAGCTAGTCGTGAATCAACTTTTGGGCGAGTATGAAGCGCGAGATAACCGAATGGCTAAGTATCTAGCCAAGGTCCAAAATCTCATGGCTCTCTTCGAAAAGGCGCTTATTCGGCGAATCCCGAAGGAAGAAAATGCCCAAGTAGACGCTCTCTCCAAGTTAGCCTCTTCCTCCCTCCAAGGTCTTGAGCAGACCATGTTAATTGAAGTGCTCCTGAAGCCGAGCATAGAAGAAGAAACTCCCGACTCCATGGAGTCGCTGCCGGTCCAACTTCAAGATAATTGGATGAAACCCCTAGTAGAATTCCTAAGGGATGGGCTCCTCCCCGAAGACCCCAAGGAAGCTCGCCGAGTCAGAACCAGAGCGGAGCGGTACACCATTGTAGAGGGGGTCTTGTACAAACGCTCCTTCACACAAATTGACGGCAGACCTTAACTGAGGTGCCTCTCCCTCGAACAAGCCACATACGCCTTGCAAGAGCTTCACGAAGGAATACCCGGAGCACATTCAGGGTCCAGGTCCCTTGCTCGGAAGGTATTGAATTATGGATATTTCTGGCCTACCCTCTTGCAGGACGCCGAGCGACATGTTCGGCAATGCAGCTCTTGTCAAAAGCACTCCAACATCCGTCGCCTCCCACAAGCTCGGCTCGCCACCCTATCAAGTCCTATCCCTTTCGCAATGTGGGGGATATATTTACTAGGACCGTTCCCGCCAGCTCCCGGCCAACTGAAATTTTTAGTCGTGGCAATCGACTACTTCTCGAAGTGGATAGAGGTTGAGCCCTTGGCCACAATCACTGAAAACAAAGTACTCCAGTTCTTTTGGAAGAACGTCATCTGCAGGTTCGGCGTCCCTCGAGTCCTCATAACCGACAATGGAACACAGTTTATAGGGCCTCCTTCCGAGCTCTGTGTGAAGACCTCGCCATCCAACAATGCTTCTCCTCTGTCTCCCACCCTCAATCAAACGGCCAAGTGGAAAACGCCAATCGACAGATCCTCTCTGGTATCAAGAAGAGGCTGGATAAGTCCGCCAAATGTTTATGGGTTGATCAGCTCCCGAACGTACTATGGAATTACCGCACTACCAAACGGACCCCTACAGGAGAGTCACCGTTCAACCTCACCTACGGAGCCGAGGCTGTAATCCCCCTGGAAGTCGGTGTACCCTCTCCTCGTCTCATTGCTTATGAAGAAGAGCAGAATGCCAGAGAGCTCCGAGCAAACCTGAACTTGATCGATGAGCTCTGTGAAAGAGCCGCCATTCGTCAACAAAGCTATCGGAGAAGGATCGAGCTGGCCTATAATAAGAGAATCCGTCCTACCGATCATAAAGAAGGAGACTTAGTCCTCAGAAAGTTAGCTATCTCCTTCCCAGTCAGAAGAGTAAGATAGCTCCAAATTGGGAAGGACCCTACAAGATCACCAAAGTAGTTCGGCCAGGAACTTACCATCTAGAAGACCTGAAGGAAGAGAGATTCCCAGGACTTGGAATGCCGACCATCTCTTGAAGTACCAAGAGAGTGCATGAACGCCTCTCCGAGTACCGGCAGTTGTCGAACCATTCCTTTCCCTTCACTTGTATTTTACTTTTGCTTTTTTATATCTCCCATGTAATAACGGCTCGCAACTTAGAAGCAGCCGAGTATTAGTTTTCAATAAAGAACATTTTTTCTCCATATCTCACTTGTGAATTGCTTGTATTTCTCTGTTTTTACCTTATTCATACTCTAAACGACGAGTTCGGAGTCCAACACTTGGCTCGACTCCGCTTCGCAAGCTCACTCTAAAGCAAGCTAGAAGTGGTTCGCCATTCAGAATTGCTCCCACAACCGTTGAAACAAACTCTAATGACGAGTTCGGAATCCAACACTTGGCTCGATTCCGCTTCGTAGGTTCGCTCTAAAGCGAGCTAGAAGTGGTTCGCCATTCGGAATTGCTCCCACAACCGTTGGAACAAACTCTAACGACGAGTTCGTAATCCAACACTTGGCTCGACTCCGCTTCGCAGGTTCGCTCTCAAGCGAGCTAGAAGTGGTTCGCCATTCAGAATTGCTCCCACAACCGTTGAACCAAATTCTAACGACGAGTTCGGAGTCTAACACTTGGCTCGACTCCGCTTCGTAGGCTCGCTCTGAAGCGAGCTAGAAGTGGTTCGCCATTCGGAATTGCTCCCACAACCATTCGTCAAAACTTACATCAATGAACCCACCTCGATGAGCTCAGCCATGGCCGTTCTACCGAGCCGAGGTGCCAAGGTAACGACCTCCACATATGGAGAAAAATGCTGCCGAGCCGGTTTCACCGTCAGATTGTCTCAAAAAACGTGCTAGAACATGATGAACGGCTCAGGTCGTGCCGCGCCTCCATAAAACGACAAGATAGCGTTTTCTCAGAATTTGAGCCGCTTGTCTCGTGATTCGCGCTGTGATCGTGATCAACCGTCCTGATGGAGCCACGTAGCTCGGATCTGAAATACGAACTACCGATCTACCGATTTGCAAAGTAGAGAAAAAGGCACCTCGAAATCCGTGCTCGGAATTGCCGAACAGGGAGCAACACACGAACACCAAAAAAAAAATATGTGAGAAAAAAAGGACTTTTATTAAGGAGTACAGCGGACAAAAAACATGTACAAGGCCAAGTTATTGCAACAAGGTGCTACAAAAATTTCTAAGTATAATACAACTCTTTTAACGCTTCTTCGGGACAGGGACGCTCCGGTTTAGAGAAACGCGAAAGCGGCGCCGCTTTACTTCCGAGCTCGTCTCCACGCCGACAAACCGAGACGTCTCCTCGGCGCTGCCTCTAACCGCGGCACCAACCGAGGCTCCGCTAGACGAGATGGCCACACCACTTTGAGCGTCGGCCGGGCTCCGACGAACAATAGGTGGGCGAGTCGCAAGCTCGTAGAAAGAGATCCCCCTCTCACTCTCCTCGCGGGTGCACGAAGTGCTTCGGACGTTAACCCTCACGGGTTGAGGTTTAAGGCGAGCGACTTCTTCTTCAAGTTCGACGATCCTATCCTTCAAAGTATCGTCTTTCACCGACACCTTGAACCGAGGAAGTTTTGCCGAGCTTGCCTCCCCGGCACAGTCAGCTATGATTCGGCGAAGGTTGGTCACTTCGATGCTTTTGTCGACCGTAACCCGCCTTAGCTGCTCAACCTTCGAAGCGAGTTCGTCGTGCTCGGCCAGTGCCAAGGTTAACTCGTCCTCCTTCGCCAAGAGTTCTCCTTCGACTATCTGCAAGTGACGAATCTCAGCCAATAACTAGCTGTTCATCTTCTCCACGTTGAATAGCACCCTCCTAGTTAGCTCAACCTCGCCCTCGAGACGAGCTTCGCGTGATCGCTTAAACAATTCCGTTCGCTGCCGAGCCGCTGCAGCGTCCGAACCAAGTTCGACAATCTGAAAAACCAAAGCATTCTATTGGGAGACGAGTTCCGAGCCAAACACCTAGACAAATTCAAAGAAAGAAATCTTTCATTAATGTTGAAAAGAAGCGGTGGCCAGTCCGCTATAAGGCTTTACAAAAAGAAGAAAAAAGGATTTATGCAAAGGACGGGGAGATCAAGGATCCATCTGAGGCGACGGGTCGATCACAGGCGCCTTGCCAGATGGTCCCTCGGCCCCTGTCGCCCCGGCTTGGGGGTCAGTAGCCACGGTCATGGGGTCGGCAGGCACCTCCTCATCCCGCTGGTCGCCCTCCTCCCCTTCTCCTTCCTCTCCTTCGCCCTCCACCTCCTCGCCGGGCCATAGGCAATATCCCACTCTTTCAAAGCCGCGGACACGTGCCTCGACGTGGTCAAGCGCTCTTGCATAGGACAGCTCCATGTTCCTAGCCATATGCTTCTTCGCCTCGACTTCAACCTCTTTCCTAGCCGCCTCCACCGCGGAGTCCCTCTCCACCTTCACTGCCTCCAAGGCCTTCGCCGATGCGGCCAGCTCCTCGGCAGCTTTAGCAACCTTGGCGACCTCTGCGGCGAGCTGCTCATTGGCTCGCTCCAAGGCCGTCTCGAGATCGGCGACCCGAACCTCCAAGTCCTCCGAGCGGCGCCGCTCTGCCTCTAGCTGCTTCACCGCCCTCGCCTTCTCCGCCCTGTCCTTGTCATAGAGGGCTTTCAGCTCCTTCTCCTACTTGGCAAACTCCTGAACAAGGTGGCCGAAGTGGCAACTGGCCTGCAATGAATGAGCGTTAGGTGGTTGTAAAATTCGAGCTATGGACTTAAAAAAAATTTTAAAGAAAGATGCTTACCGACATGAGCGACCGAGCATTCTCATAGGTGTCGTCCCCAGTCGTCCCCGCCTTCAGAGCGGCTCGGTCCTTTGGGGTCGCGAGATGCTTGACGGCCTGCATACACATTCGCGAATCATCAAGAAAGCCGTCGTGGTTCTTCACCCACCAGTCAGGGATGAACAGCTGCTTGTGGGCCTCGGTCAAGATCTGCTCGGCCTGAGGCGTCAGAGGCGGGGCCTGCAGAGCCAGCGCCGCCGAAACCGAAAAGGCCTCACTGCCCGGGGCAGAAGAGGCAGGAGCAGGCAGGTATATAGGGACGACCACTGACGGAGATGGCACCTGAAGAGCAGGGTTAGGGTCGGTAACTACCGAGGGGGCCTTGGAAGGTCGTCCAGATGTGAGCCTGGTGCTCGGCTTCTTCCTCTTCCTACTATCGACGACCTTGCCTCGCTCAGAAATCATTGCTGTGAAGTCCATCTTCAACGACTCTGTTCCAAACAACGAAACCTAAAAAACAACAAGACCTAAAAAACAACAAGTTAGAAAAGAAAAAAAAAAGCGGCGAGATGTCAGGAGCGTACTCGGGTCGATCGAACTAAGGCCCGACCCGTGTAGCACCTCCTTAGTCATTCCTATCCAGCTTAACATTGGGAGAGCATTGAGCTTCGCCGCCACCTCCTCCTCGTCCGGACTCAGCACTGGGTCGGCCCTTGAGAACTTCGACACTTCTTCCTTCCACCGAGTCGGGAAGTCCAGCCTCGAGGGCCCCTTCAGCAGAAAAAACTTCTCCTTCCAACCTTTTATTGAGTCTAGATTCTCAATGAGCTTAACGCCTCTCCGAGGTGACAAGTAGTAGCACGGCTCGGCCTTCGTCATCCGGTTGATCCGGTACAGACTCCGGAGGATTACCATGTCTGGCTCGACCTCGGCGATGCGATACTGCAGCAAAAAGGCGAGCACGTGGCACCAGGTGTTCGGCATAAATTGCACCGATGCCAGACAATACCAGTGGAGAACCTTCCACACGAAGGGATGCAGAGTGAAGCGCAAGCCGGCGCACAAAGAGTCAAAGTCGAACACGCACGTGTCCGGTGACAGCACGGTGTTCGCTCGCATCCCAGGGCCGGGGAGGATCAGACTGTACTCCGGAGGGATGGCGAACCCCTTTCTGATCCGGAGGAGATCCCTCTCGGATAACACCGAAGCATGCTCGTCCATCTCGGTCACCTCCCTCGGGGCGTTCTCCTCATAAACTGCCGACCGACCAACGATCGCCTTCTTCAGCAGATCACCCTTGTACTGCCTAATGCCGGCGAGTCCAGAAAGCACACCAGGATACCGACCCGACTCGGGGGCCCGCCTATCTGGCTCTACGATCACCTCGACTATGGACAACCCTACCATTTTCTTCCCCTTTCTCCGACTCGCTACTTGAATTCTCCCCTCGGTGCCACTATCTCCAGAGGACGACGCCTCACTTCCCGAGTTTACCCTTGGCATCTCTAAAAAATATCTAAGGCAAAAACACTGACCTTGATGGGACATAAACTTGGAAGTGACGTGCACGGTCGGAATTTCTTCGCCGAAAATCGCCTGGCCCACGCGACAGCTAGCACCACCACCTTGGAGCACAAACCACCGCTAGCAGAGCAAAATTGAGAGTAAAAGTAAAAATTCAAAGTGAAAGAGAGAAATGAGCTTGGGGGTGAGGAGAGTGGAGACTTATAGCCAAGAGAGCGAAGTTTGGGCTCCCTAGGCATTTAAGGGCCCACTAAAGGAAGGCAAAATGACAAAACGGAGAGTTGTGACGATTCAAGACAAGAACCCGTCAAAACGCTTAACTCCATCACTCGGCAACCAGCACCTCGACGTGCCACTGAACCGCCGTTCTACCGAGCCGAGGTGCCGAGGTACTGACCTCCACATACGGAGAAAAATTCTGCCGAGCCAGAATCACCGTCAGATCGTTCCAAAATCCGTGTCAAAACTTGATGGACAGCTCAGATCGCGCCACGCCCACAAAACCACAAGATAACGTTTTCTCGTGATCTGAACCCTATCCTCGTGATTTGCGTCGAGATGAACGCTCCGGATCAAGCCACGTGCCCCTTTCGAGCTGCCAGCCATCGGGGTGCATAGCCGAGCTACCGAACAGCTTGGCCAAGCAACCAAGTCACTGGGTCAGAGAGTTGCGACTAGAACTCGTCAAAACGCTTAACTCTATCACTCGGCAACCAACGCCTCGACGTGCCACCGAACCGCCGTTCAACCGAGCCGAGGTACCGACGTACCGACCTCCACATATGGAGAAAAATTGTGCCGAGCCAGAATCACCGTCGGATCATTCCAAAATCTGTGTCAAAACTTGATGGACGGCTTAGATCGCGCCACGCCCACAAAATGACAAGATAATGTTTTCTCGTGATCTGAACCCCGTCCTCGTGATTCGTGCCGAGATGAACGCTTCAGATCAAGCCACGCGCCCCTTCCGAGCTACCGAACAGCTTGGCCAAGCAACCGAGCCACTGGATCGGAGAGTTGTGACGATTCAAGACAAGAACTCGTCAAAACGCTTAACTCTATCACTCGGCAACCAGCGCCTCGATGTGCCACCGAACCACCATTCAACCGAGCCGTGGTGCCGAGGTACCGACCTCCACATATGGAGAAAAATTCTGCCGAGCCCGAATCACCATCGGATCGTTCCAAAATCCATGTCAAAACTTGATGGACGGCTCAGATCCTGCCACGCCCACAAAACGACAAGATAACATTTTCTCGTGATCTGAACCACGTCCTCGTAATTCGCACCATGATGGACGCTCAGGATCGTAACACGTAGCTCGGCAGATCCCAGCGCTCCGAGCCGAGCTGCCGAGGTACCGACCTCCATATATGGAGAAAAATTCTGCTGAGCCAGAATCACCGTCAGATCGCCCCAAAATTCGTGTCAAGACTTGATGGACAGCTCAGATCGTGCCACGCCCACAAAACGACAAGATAACGTTTTCTCGTGATCTGAATCCCGTCCTCGTGATTCGCGCCGTGATGGACGCTCAGGATCGTGCCACATAGCTCGGTAGATCCCAGCGCTCCGAGCCGATCTGCCGAGGAGTCGAGTCGAGCTGTCGAGGAGTCGAGCCGAGGTGCCGAGGTACCGACCTCCGCATACGGAGAAAATATTAGCCGACCCACCTAGATCGTCCGATCATCCAGAAAATCACGCTCAGCGACGATAAAGGGTCCAGATCGCGCCATGGCATAATTAGGTATTATAAATTAATTTTTATTTATTAAAATTGTTTTATTTATTTAAAAATTGGGAAAAAATGATTAAAAATTCGGGAAAATAAATT
Organism: Hemerocallis citrina; assembly: GCA_017893485.1. Taxonomy (NCBI): domain Eukaryota; kingdom Viridiplantae; phylum Streptophyta; class Magnoliopsida; order Asparagales; family Asphodelaceae; genus Hemerocallis; species Hemerocallis citrina. The sequence continues at coordinate 217,583,580 of CM030362.1, forward strand.
AAAAATTTTAGGAAATAATTATAAATTCGGGGAAATATTTTGAGCCCCTGAGAAAGTAATTATTGCCTAGAATGGCTGATTAAGATCCCCGGACGACGAATCAACACTTCGCAAAATTAAATAAGTGATCCGAAAGATAGATAAAAATTAAGGAAAGATGCCAGAAAAATCAGAGGTGCTCAAGAAGGTCTTAGAGCATGCAACTAACCTAGAAAATCACCATACAACCCCATAGAAAGAATCGTCACCCCTCGTTTGGACTCCGATACAACTCCTAAAGCCATTAAAACAGTAAAACTACTCCTCAAAGGCTGATCAAATTCAGCCTTCGGGAGTGGGGGGGCTCTTGATATGGCTAAAAATGGGGTTAAATCGGAATCATCCAAATCGGGCGCGAATCTTAAAACCTAGGGGCAAAATGGTAATTTCACTCCACAAACGGGTCTGAAGTGGGGCCTGGGTCTTTTCCCCAAAGACCCAATAACCCACGAACGGATCCACCTCAACTGGGTACGGGTCCTAACCCGAAATAAACCCAGTCCAGCTGGATAGAATTAGGGTTTCTGATTGATACTAATCAACGGCCCTGATTCACATCAATCCTTTCACTGGGGATTAGGGATTACATTCCTTATCTGATCCCAACGGCAGCTATAAATACCCCCCATCCACCACCATTAAGAGGTAATCAATCTTTTTGCAGGTGTACGGCGGGAGTCCACGGCCAAGCTCCGGCAGAACAGGTTTCAGGTTTGTTATTTAAGTTTTCCACACAAATACTATTTGTTTGCCCCCACACCAGATTTAGCGGTAGCAAAAAGAGTCAGAGCATGGAGCTATTAAGTTTTCACGACACCAACACTTAGCCAAAAAAGAGTTCAAATACAACACTCTGACAAAAAAGAGCTTGAAGATTTCCACAACACTTAGCCAAAAAAGAGTTCAAAAATTTTTCGACACTTAGATAAAAGAGACATGATTTTATTCACTTCAAAATCAAAGTGGTGGCCAGTCCACGGGTCGGCAATACATGGAGAAGAAGAAGAAGAAGAGAAAAAAAAATTGTAAGCGACTAAGTCAGGGGGCGACCTCGAAGCACTGCTCCGAGGGTCTCTCACTCGGTACGGTGACGAGTGTCCCCTCGGGATTAACCTCTTCCTCGCCGTCACCGTTGGCTTCGTCACCATCCCCTTCAGGCTCAATCTCCGCTAGCGGGACGAACTCCTCGCCCTCCACCGGGTCGTAGAAGTAGTACCCCGAGCTGTCGAGGTCCGGGAGATGAGCTGCTACATGCTTCAAAGCCCGAGCGTAGGCCTCCTCCATGTTCATCATCATGTGGGCCTCCGCCTCGTCCTGAATGGTTTTCTTCGCCTCTTCCACCTTCGACTCCTGCTCCTTCAGTGTCTCCTCGGTCGCCTTCAAAGCCTTCGCCAGCTCTTCTTCGAGGCGAGCCTTCTCCTTCTCCAGCGCCTCGACCTTGGCTATTTCGGCCGCCGAGTGCTCGAGGGCCTCGGCAAGCTTAGCCTCGAGGGCACCGACCTCGGCTGCTCGTGAAGCCAAGAGCCGCTGTTCGGCCTCGAACAGCTTCACCGCTTTGGCACGCTCTGACCGCTCGCAATCGTTCGTCGCCTTCATCTCCTTCTCTTGCTCAGCAAACTGCTCAATCATATGGCTGAAGTGGCAGAGGGTCTGTGAACAAAACGGAAGGATGTGAGAACTCAATAATTAATTCTGAAACTTAAGAGAACAGAGCAGAGACCACTTACCGACATCATCGACCGAGCGATCTCCAAGGCATCGTCACCGACCGTGCCAGCCCTCAGTGCCACACGATCATTCGGGGTCGACAAATGACGCACCGCTTGCATGCATATCCCCGCATCGCCGAGGAAGCCGTCAAGCTTCATCACCCTCCAGTCGGGGACGAAGAGCCTCTTGTGCTCTTCGGTAAGGATGGCCTCCGCCTCGGCTGTGAGTTGCAGCACCTCGAGCGCCAGAGCGGCGCCGATCGAGAATGCCCCGCTCGAAGATCCGAGGGCTTCAGCCGAAGGGAGCGTGACTTGTGGCTTCGAGGGGGCGTCGCTGACTAGGTCCACGACAGCCACTGGCACCGAAGGTGCCTGTACCGCTCGGCTGGAAGGAGGCCCTGCCATCGCCCTCTTCCTCTTCTTGCTATCCTTCACCGCCGCCGCAGTCCTCTTAGCCATTAGAGCTTGGTAATCCATACCTGGGGCTTCTGAACAACAAAAAAATCTGAGCGAAAGAGTTAGCAAAATAAACGCAAACACTGAAAGCAGATACCTATATACTAAAAGAAAAAGAAGTAAAGGAGCATACTGGGGTCGATCGGACTGAGACCCCCACTGAACAAGACCTCCTCGGTGATATCCTTCCAACCGAGGGTTGGAAGACTGAGGATCTTCGTCACTATCTCCTCCTCTTCTTTAGTGAGCACCGGCTCGGCCTTCGCCTACTTCGGAAAGTCTTCCTTCCATGCGGGAGGGAAGCCCCATGGCTCAGAACCTTGGATCAGGAAGTACTTCTCCTTCCAATGCATGATGGAGTTCGGGTTCTCGATTAGTTTAACCCCCCTTCCTCGGCGACAGATAGTACCGGTACTCCATCTTGCTCATTCGGCAGATCCTGGTAGAGGCTACGGAGAACAACGAGCTAGGGCTGCACGCTGACCGCTTGACAATGGAGGATCAAGGCGATGACGTGTCACCACATGTTCGGCATGAATTGATCGAGCTCAAACCGTACCACTGCAACACTTCGACCACGAAGGGCGGGAGCGGCAGCCGAAGGCCGGCATTGAGTGCGTCGTATGGGAAGACGCATGTGTCTGGCAATGTCCCTGTACACACTCAGAAGACCGGGCTGGGGAGGAGCAGGGTGTACTCCTTCGGGAAGCGGAATCCCTTCCTGATCAGATGAAGGTCCACCTCGTTCATGATCGAAGGGATCTCGTCTACTTCGGAAGGATCCCTTGGGTTGTTCTCCTCATACACTGCGGACATCCCGTGCACCGCCTTCTCCAAAATATCCTCAGAGTAGCTCTTGACCCTTCCGAGGCTCAACAATGTCGACGGTAGCCGACCCAATGCTCCAGCCCCCCTCACCGTCTCCACTATTGTCTCCACAACGGCCGACTTCGCCACTTCCTTCCCCTTGCTCGGGACGACCACTACGGCTCGGTTGGCACCTTGGTCCGGGGTGGAGGTCTCATTCCACAATGACACTCTTGACATTTCAAGATTAAGTTTGAGATGATTTACCTCGAAGTGACGTTTATGATCGGAATAGCTCGCCGGAGATTAAAAATGCCTGGCCGCGAAAGCTAGCAACGCCGGTCGAGAGCAAAGATGACTTGAATAAAAAGTGGAGTGAAAACCAAAGAGTAAGAAATGAGGGAAAAGAGAGGCGGCGAAAACTTATAAGTGTTGAAGTGGATTTGGGTGGGCCTTCGAGTACATTGGGCCGCCACAACGGCCCACCAGAAGCCTAAGTGCCATCAGCACCGTCATGCCTCGTGATCCGTAACTGATCCCCATCAGACAGTTCAGATCACGCCATGTCGCTCGGAAACCAAATCCGAGCAACTACCGTTCCGAGCTGCGATTGGAGAAAAACGACTTTCTCCTCAAAATTCGCACCTGATCGTCATCAGACGGCTCAGATTTCGCCGCGTCGACAAAAATCACGTTTTCTCGTGATCCACGCCATCATGCCTCATGATCCACACTGTCATGCCTCGTGATCCGCGCCTGATCCCCATCAGACGGTCCGGATCATGCCACGTAGCTCGAAAACCAAATCCGAGCAACTACCGTTCCGAGCTGCGAATTGGAGAAAAATAACTTTCTCCACAAAATTCGCGCCTGATCGTCATCAGATGGCTCAGATCTCGCCGCGTTGACCAAAATCACATTTTCTCGTGATCCACACCATCATGCTTCATGATCCGCATCGTCATGCCTCGTGATCCGCACTTGATCCCCATCAGACGGTCCAAATCACGCCACGTCGCTCGGAATCCAAATCCAAGCAACTACCATTCCGAGCTGCAAATTGGAGAGAACGATTTTCTCCTCAAAATTCACGCCTGATCGTCATCAGACGGCTCAGATCTTGCCACGTCGACCAAAATCACGTTTTCTCGTGATCCACACCATCATACCTCGTGATCCGTGTCGTCATGCCTCGTGATTCGTGCTTGATCCCCATCAAACGGTCCAGATCATGCCACGTCGCTCGGAACTCAATTCTGAGCAACTACCATTCCGAGCTGTGAATTGGAGAAAAACGACTTTCTCCTCAAAATTCACGCATGATCGTCATCAGACGGCTCAGATCTCGCCGCGTCGACCAAAATCACGTTTTCTCATGATCCGTCGTCATGCCTCGTGATCCGCACCGTCATGCCTCTTGATCCCATCAGACGATCCAGATCAAGCCATGTCGCTCAGAAATCAAATCTGAGCAACTACCATTCTGAGCTGCGAATTGGAGAAAAACGACTTTCTCCTCGTGATTCATGCCTGATCGACATTGGACGGCCCAGATCGTGCCACGTCGCTCGGAAATCGAATCCGAGCGACTTGTGTTCCGAGTTGCTCATGCAGAGAAAATGTCGTTGAGCCAAGAGAGCCGTCTGATCGCCTCAAAATTCTCGCCGCGAACTGATGGACGCCTCTGATTTAACCACTTCAACCAAAATCACGTTTTCTCGTGATCCACGCTGTCATGCCTCGTGATTTGTGCCTGATCGGTATCGAACGACCCAGATCGTGCCACGTCGCACGGAATTCGAATTCGAGCGGCTTACATTTCGAGCTGCTCACGCGGAGAAAACGATGCCGAGCTATGAGTGCCGTCTGATCACCCCGAAAGTCTCACTCCGACTTGATGAGCATCCTTGATTTAGCCACGTGGCCAAATGCAAGATCCATCGTTGGAGTACCTTAAAATTCGTGCCGCATCTAGATGAGCATCCCAAATTACGCCACGTCGCTCGGAATCCCAATCCGAGCGACAGGCGTTTCGAGCTGCTCATATGGGAAAAATACCGCCAAGCAACAGGAATCGTCGGATCACTCAGAATTTCGTGCCAAAGGCTGATGGACGGTCGAGATTTCGCCACGTCATAATTGGTAATTAAAATTATATTTTATTTATTAATTCGAATTATTTATTCAAAAAATTGCGAAAAGATGATTAAAAATACGGGAAAAATAATTATAAGTTCAGGAGAATATTTTTGAGCCCCTAGGTAAATAATTGTTGGTTAGAATGATTAATTAATGCTCCTGGAAATCAAATCATCATTTTGCAAAATTGAATAAATGGCTCGAAAAAATAACATAAAATTGAAAGAAAAATCACCAAAAATCCAGAAGGACCTGAGAGCTAACTTGGGAACACTACCAGCTCAGAAAAGCACCATCACCCCTCAGACGAGATTCGAACACCCTTTGAGAACTCTGAAAAAGCCCTATACACCATTAAAACAACAAAACTACTCCCCAAAGGTCGTGACACATAGTCTTTGGGAGTGGGGGGCTCGTGATATGGCTAAAAATGGGGTTAAATCGGAACCATTCAAAGTGGGCACGAATCTCAAAGTCCCAAGGATAAGACGATAATTTCACCTACAGACGGGTTCGAATTGGGAACCGGGTCCCTCCGCTTAGACCTGCTAACCCATGAAAGGATCTGTTCAGTTGAGAATGGACCCCAACCCGTTAAGGGCCAGCTCAACAGGATTGGAGGAAATCCTGGCCCACCCTGATGATTATAACCACCCCTATCCACCCTCACCGGGAAGTAGGGATTCACCATTATCCTGAAAGAGATCCCCGTGGTGACTATAAATACCCCCCTACCTCCTACTATCACAGGTGATCACTTTTGCGCACTCAACCTCTTTTCTCTTTACTTTTTCTAGTATTGACGAGAGCGCCGAAGGGTTCATCGCCGGGATCCATCCCGGTATTTCGAACGTTTGTGCAGGTCAGCAGGAGCGCCAAGGAGTCAACTTCTCACCAAGGAAGAAGGAAATCCAGCCTGTTCGAGTTCCTCACGAACCTACAAATCTCATCTATTGCCCACACCAAAATCCAGCGGCAACACCAACCACTCTTCATTAACCACATTCCTTTTAACCAACCAATATTACCATGAGAACTTGTTTATATGTATGGAAGCACTTTTTATCCACGAAAATATAGATCTTTACAAAATCTGAAAGTTACATGATTTCGTTCCTTAAAGCAGAACATTCTATAGTCAATATTAAATTCTAGAAAAATCAATTTAAATTCAGCACATAACGAGGAATTCACCATAAAAAATTGAACTCAAATGAATTAATTCAAGGGGTTCATATCCAGAAATTCTGAAAACCAACTGTTATTTTAAAAATCTGAAACTACGACAGTACAGTGGTAGGAATTGCATATTTTACAATCTATGAGTCGGATTGAGGATCCGTCAGATGTTATGGAAACTAGACACAGTGAGCTACAATTTCTATTTAATAAGATTTGGGTAATATCATCAACAACTATGTCGAATTCTCGTTCCAATCTGGAGCAGGCAGCAATCCAGACCCTATAACGACTTCGAAATCTCATCCAAACTCGATCAAATCTCTCATAATTATTAGTTTAAATGCTTGTATAAACACTTCTATATGTATGCTCAGGTCCATGCGAAAACCTCTCGAAAATGGCGCAAAAATAGCACAAAAAAAACTCAAACAGCAACTGCTATAATACCCAGGTTGAACAGTAGTAACCCTCCTAGTAGCCCCAAACCTGGGGTTTGGCCTCCAAACCCTAGCCCCCATATGTGTTTGATGTATTTTCATGTTTATATATTTTCATATTTGCAATTGTATGCGTAATTGATTAGGGTTTATCACCAAAAAACTATGTTTGCATTAAACAGCGAATTAACAATAAAAATCCAACTTTTTAATCTCCCAAGCAATGAATTTGCATGTTTTCAATGGTCTATAAATTATCATAACAAATACCCATCAACTATAAAAAACTCCATGATCATACAAGTATTAAAACAAGTTTTTTCATGCATCACCAATCTCTAACATCAATAATTAATGTATACATGGTAGTCACATCTCAATTAGGGTCTTATTCATGAAGATGTTATTTGACTACTTTTTCATTAAGATTTACCTTTAATAAATTACATCAAGTTTTATAATCATCCAAGATATATCATATTTGATCAATCATCATCATATCATACAGGCATATAACAAATCAAGAGATGAGAAGTACCACCCACCTCAAAGAAGATTAACTTGAAGAACAATAGTAGTAATAAAGAAAAAGCCTTATCCTCCTCCTTGTTAAAATCCAAGATCCAACTCCAAGAAAAATAATGAAAAATAAAGTTTTTGGGTTCACAATAGTAGGGCGGCTGCTTCCCCTAATATAGGTCGGGATTTTGTCTAGGGTTTCACAAAGTTTACAAAATTACTCCTCAAGAAAATTATTTATTTACATATATGGATTTTTCCAATTATTAGTTAATCAAATCAATTTAAAATAAAATAAAATAAAATCCCCTAACTCTCCTGATTTGGCCGACCAACATGTGCAGCCCAGAATTTGAAATTTCGGATTTTTACCCCCAAGTGACAATTTTACACAAAAGTCCTTCTCTTCGTAATATTTGCAAACAAGCCATAAAATATTCGTAAAAATCCAAAAAAATTAGAATTGTTATCTAAAAATAAAGATTAGATTTTCTAAATAAATTTTCTGACTTTTACTATCCAGAAAAAATATTTGCAATAAAGTCCCCAACAATCCCAAAATTGTGTAATTATGTATTTATTCTATTAAATCAATAAATTCAATCAAATATGGATATAATCTAATTACTTAGAACTTCTACTGAATAGTTGGCCCTAAATGTAGCAAAACAATTTTTAAGTTCAATTTTCACCCCTAAATGACTTTTTACCAAAAACCCCTTTCTTTCAAAAATTTACAAAAGTAGTTTTTTTTGTTCAGAAAAATCCTAAAAATTCAAATATACCCAATTACAAATAATAAAAAAATTTCATCAACTCATAATTATAAATCTGCACTTCGAAAATATTTGCACGTGTTTGCACGTGTGAAAATGTCAACTTTAAGTAAATTCAAAATAATTAAATAAATTAATTTAAAAATTATTTATTTAATTCATAATATTGTATTAAAAATTATGGGGCATTACAGATTAACCGTAACGGGCCTCTTCAATAGGTTCGGGTCTTCTTTAGGCTCATCTATACGATATGAGCCACTTTCAAGCCCATTAAAAGCGACTAGGCCCACTAAGAGATACACCAGCTCATAAGGACTATAAGTCAAATCTCTTATCCCCAAACAGGAGAGTTTATCTCTTGAGGGGGAGATTTTACATGAGATAAGGGATTCATATAAATGTCCTAGATTGTTTCTCAAGTCTATAAATACCCTCCCCCTCCACAGTCAGAAGGTAATTGGCAATTTATCTTTTAAACTCTCTCTCTCTCTCTCTCTCTCTCTCTCTCCCTCTCTCTCACTTGAGCGTCGAAGGGTCTATCGCCGGGGCCATCCCAGTGTTTCAGGCTTTTTGCAAGTTCATCAGTCGCATTAGCAACCGTTAGATTCAGATCACGGTGTTCAATCATCGATCCAAATCCACTCACAGAAGCTCTAATCATTTTTTATGGCAACGATCAATTGTTAGATCTTTAATAGTTTCCTTCAAATATAAACTCACAATATGTTTGTTCTCACACCAAAATAAGCAGCAACATCACTAATTGTAGAAATTATTTCCTAAATATTTATCTAACTCTAACATATATCCCATTCTTAAGATGCATACAATGCTGCCATTTTATGTACCATGACATACATTAATCTTAGTCCCTCTGTACAAATTAAGTTCCATCTAATCCTGTTCTGGAATCTCCAATGTTAAAGAAAAATTGCGCAAATTTGTACTACATATAAGTCTAGGTTCTTTATCATACTATACAACATTTTAATGTCTTTCATTTCTTGCATCAGATTAAAACAATCTACATGATGTAAACTTAACCATAATGAGAGAATTTTCAAGAATATTAAAAGAGTAATTTTACCACCAAGTAACACAGATTAAGTAGTGGTCCATGGCACGGATTCAATCAAGATAAGCTTGGGGTTCCATGCGGTCTTCAATGTGAGGAATGTCAGCCTTAACGTTCTTCTTGTAATGTTTGTCAGGGTCACGATCTTGACGTCGGTCATCACAATCATTCCCTTGAAGGATCTAACGAGGAAGCTCAGGGACAACACTTTGATTCAATTTAACTTGCTCAAGCCTCTGATTGATATTTACAAGAGTTGCTTGAATGGCAGCGAGGGTAGTGGATATATCAGAGTTGTCCATTTCAGTTTGAAAAGGTGATCGCTGAATTCTAGTGGTCATGTAGCACCCCGAATTTCGAATATAATATCTCAGAAATACGTGGCACAATTCGCAGCATCAACCTCAATTGTAATAGTAAATATGGCCAAAATAGAGATAAAATTTTCAACTCTTATTACATTAATTCATTACAAACACAGCGAAAAACAAACACCTTGAATTAAAAAAAATTTTCTTTTACAACACATTCTTTTACAATTTATATGAGTCATAACATCATTCTATCTCATGCATCCAAATCTCAATGCTATAAGTACCTACCTGTAAAACATAAGGATAGAGATAACCCTAAACCCCCAAACTACAGGGGTCAGCCATAATAGTGTGAGTGACATAAAAAGAAATACATCATGAATAAAACATAAAGGATAAGGCCATAAACAACATGTACCAACAGTAAGAATAAATGAAATAAGAAAAATCAATAAATAAAACATGAAACATCAAGTAAAACTAGACTAAGTGTCAAGTGTAGAAAAAACAGGAAACAACATGCATAAAACCAAGTCAAGGAAATACCAATACTATATGCTGACTCTCTGATGCATACTTGTCGGATTTTATGCATCCCACTCCACATAGGTCCGGTGCAAGCCCTTAACGTTCTCCACTTGATAGGGTTTAATCCCTCGTTATGCAACTAATCCTACTACAATGACTATTATGAGATTTAGATAAACTGTGAGTATTAGCCCAGGTCTCAATAATTTCGGATGTCAATCTCTATACACAGATAATTCCGGAGACTATTTCACTCACACCCGGGAATCTTCGAGAATACCCCACAACGCAAGCTATGGCGCCTCATCACACGAATACCCCAGAGCATCGCCTCGACCCCGATAATTCCGGAGACTATTTCACTCACACCGCAGACCATACTGAGGTCCATAACCCATGTTCTCATTTCATCATATCACCATCTAGAGCCTATCCTTATCTTATAAAGTTAATTAGTTGATTACGAATCACCTAGAGTTTGGTGTACCCTACCGGACTTAACTCAACTGATCAACAACAAGTCCTCAACTAATCAAATCACAAAATCTCAACTGATCAACAACAAGGCCTCAACTAATCAAATCACAAAACCTCATCTGATCAACAACAAGGCCTCAACTAAACAAATCACAAAATCTCAACCACCGGTAATTAGGGTCCCACTTACCTTCTAGAGATTCATAACTCAACCATCAACCCAAAACTATCAATAAAACTCATAAATCCATCATCACAATATTTATATTAAGAAAACAACAAAATCCAAATCCGTTTAATATACTGTCACGCCCCGCTTTCCAAAAGAGAATACAGAATACGGATACGTGACTAATCCCAGCGAATGATTTTCATCATCCATTAGCTGTTCAAGAATCTTTACAACATTTCACAAGATTGATCAGAGTCAGAAGCGAAAGAGTCAACCAAACATGCACATATGAATCAAAATACCAACAAGAATACTTGAAAAAAAAAATATTAATCTCAAATATATCCAGATCTGAATAAGTCAATATCCTGGGTCACATTGCCCAAATACAAATAAATCCAAGTACAAGATACAATTGTTCAAAACAGGAAATAATAATCATAGCAAGAAATCATGATAGCAAAACTCCAGCATCTAGTATGTCATCTTACCTATTCCATCTGGCAGCTGATCTCCAAAATCTGCAATTTAGCAAAATTATAGGAAAGAGGAATAGAGAAAATATGGTACCAGTCAATTGCAAGTTACGGGCCGCTTGTAATGCAGAATACAAGTACATGGGGAAAACTAACTAATAACATGAAATAAACATGATAACAAAATAGAATACTGGCATGGAAAGATGAACAAGTATAAGTGGCATGCGTCAAGTGTCAAGTTAACAAGTATCATGTATCAAGCGAACAAGTATCAAGTACAGGTAACATGTGTCAAGGATCAAGTATCAAGTATCATGTATCATGTTCAAGTGTCATGTATCAAGTCTTGTAGTGATTACTATCTAGGTAGCATTTCATGCATCCCAGCTTTTACTATATGGTTGCTACAACAAACAGTTTCGCTTTAGATTTCATAGAGGACCATACAGGACAATGTACTTGGGTATTCACAGAATCACAGAACTTGGTCGGTAAACTTGATCGGTAACTTGGTCGGTAAACTTGATCGGTAACTTGATCGGTAAACTTGATCGGTAACAGAATATTAACTTGATCAGTAACTTGATCGGTAAACATGTAATATAGGAAACACAAGTCTCCTTCCGAATACACGTTTCTGCACTATCCACTACTAGATCTTTCCCATTAAAAGCCTGGCTTGATTATTTATTATTATTCTCAAACAGGCATGCATAAGCATGAAACAGTGTCAAATTAACATAGTATAATCATTATCAGGTCTAGGGTAACTAATAAGCACGCATAGATGATAGACAGTCACATAAATGAGCAAAACAGTGTATGTTCACATTCAGGACAGCATAACAGTACAGTACTAAAACAGTGATTCCTGTTACTACAGAAATCCAAATCTGAACCCGTTCGAGAATCTAGAAAATAGACTTCTACCCGAATCCAGCGAATACATATAAGTCATATAGTGTTTCAGAAAAACATGAGTCAAAATTGATTTGAATTCAGAAAATATGTTGAGCTAGAAATCAGAAAATCGAATTTAAGAGTAGGAAAACAGCATGAAAACTCATTAAATAAATCAACGAAAAATTTGGGGTATTCCCCTATAAGTCTAGTATCATAATATAAAGTTTTATAATTTTCCAGCAAGTTTAGTTTAGTCATCAAAATTCGGAAAATTTCAAGAAACGTTAGTTTGGCAAATCTGGAATTCCCAACACTGCTGTACGAAAACTGTAATATCTCGTAAACAGTGAAACGAAATCCAAATCCGCTAAAGGGAGATGAAAATAGACAAAATAATCTAACTTTCATATTTTATAAATATTTTCTATACAGTAGAAGGAAATAGGGTGAAAATACGATTCTTTACAGAACAGCGAGCAAAATACAGCAAGTATAACTTTCATAAACAAGTATGAAACGGTGTATAAACTTATCAATAAAATCCACCAAAATTTTGGGTAATCCTTACATAGATATAGAAATACTAACCAAAGTTCAGATCAAAATAATATGAGTAGCATGAGTATCAAAATAATTTAGTCATCAAAATAATCAAGAAACAAAATCTGGAATTGATCTACACCTCTGTAGTAAAACGGTCATATCTCACACATACGAAAACGAAATTGAGCATGGTTAGAGGGATTGGAAAGAAGACGAATTCCTCTAAAACTCATGTTTTATACAGAAATTAAGATTCTGACTTTAATATGGTCTAAATTACTTATCAAGACAGATTATCGGCAAAATACAAAATTTCCTCGAAAACCAAAATCAACATAGATCCAACGAAACTTAATCCAAACACAACCAAACATGAAATCAAGTCTCCAAGTGTTCAAGCCTCATGAAATAGGGTAATTAACATATCTAAAACAAGTCTATCACATGGATCTCAACAAATACCCAAATTCTCACAAAATTCCACATACATGATCAAATCAAGAACGGGCAAAACCTAAGTTGTTTCATGTCAAATTTTTGTGTCATGAATCAACTATGGTCAAATGTCACTATATAGACAAACTCATCAATCATACATCACATACGAGTTGTCTCTAGAACCCAACTACACTACAAGCGGAATTTATGACTTGTATCATACAAAGGAATTTAAGTACAAGTTACTTGCCTTAAAGACGACGACGAAAACGAAACAAGAACAAGAATAACGGGAATGGACTCCCGGCACGAACACAATGATCGCACAACCCATAAACCACGAACTAGAACACAACGAAACCAATCACGAAGACAACCCACGAACACAAATGTGGTCAACGAACCACGGCAACAAACTACGACCACAAGCACACGAACACCACGAATACCCGAGATCCAACACACGTACACCAACACACTCACACACACACTCAACCCTGAGAGCACGAGAAAGAGGAGAGAGAGTTCGGGGCTGTGGGCTGTCGAAGACGAGCGGGGGAGTGAGGGGTGTCAGGTTGCTGCTGGCTACCTCATCGTCGGGAGGAGGCAGGGTACTGCCACTGCCGTATGTATTGGAAGAACAGCACACAGGGAGGGGAAACGAGGCACGATGCAGGAGGGGGGTCTGCTGCGGGGCCTGGTGGCATCGAGGTCTGGCAATGAAGCGATGGGAGGTCGCGACGGAAGCACAGGGCGACGGCTGGAGTTAGCACAGTGTGGAGTTGCGACAGGGGCACAGGGTTTTCACTGTTCTGGTCATCGAGGAGCACAGCACCGCAGCGTCCAGAGGAGGGCGCGCTGCTGCCTGGATGAGCGCAATGCGAGAGAGAGAGGTCGGGAGTCGGCACGAGGTGGAGAGAGAGATGAACGGGAGGCCAGGGAGGGGATATGAGGCGATGCGTGGGTAAAATATGGGTTAAGAGGGAAAGAGCGGGAGGAGAAGGGAGAGGCAGGGGGCGGCTGAATAGGGGAGACGAAGAGGCTTCATGGGGAGATTGAATATATATGGGTTTTGAAGTTAGGGTTAGGGGAAGCGGCACAGTGCAAGGTAGCGGGTCGGGTTGAAGGTAAACAGGGTTTGGTTAAACAGAATAGGGTAAAGGGCGTGGGTTTTCGTTTAGGATAGTTAAATAGGTATTGGGTAACTTTATAAATCGGTTTTGGCGTGGTTCAAATCGGCTTTAGGGTAGAGTAATGGGCTTTAGGGTAGAGTAATGGGTTAAGAGGGTTTTTTAAGTACATAGTGGGTTTGGTATTAGAATAGGTAATAGGGTTAAACGGTTATAGGGTTAAGATAATGGGTTTAAATATTCATTAAGAAAATTATAGGGTTTTTTTCCAGAAAATAACAAATGAAATATACAATTTAGGATTTTATAGAAATGTTAATAATAATAATAATAATAATAACAATAACAATAACCATAATAATAATAACAGAAATAATAATAGTAAGAGTAATAATAACAAAAATACGAATTGTGTTACAATATAAAATCTTAGAAATAGTTACAAATAAAATTATTAATTGAACACGTATTTTAATAGGAGATCCAAAATACAGTTTAACAAAAATAATTTGAAAACCGAAAAAAATAATTTGTTAAAATTTTAAATACAGAAATACACAAAAATACATTTTTTGGGAAAACATGGGTTACATATACTCATAAGATCCAGAATCGAAATAAAGTATTAAATCCATTAAATAACAGAAAGCCATATTTTGAAGTCATAGAAGGTCACAAAACATCAAATCCTTCGAAAATCACATATAGCTTTCTTTATAAAGTCATAGGAAATCAATTTAATTTTTATTATAAGCAAAATATAACTCTCTGTAAAATATTGTAATCTACAGCGAAAACATCACATAAAATAGTATATCAATAATCCATAAGCACGAAGAAATTATCGTTCAAAAGAGATGAAGAAAACTCAATAAAACAACTCAACAACAGCAGTTGCGGTCGACTGCCAAAACAGTGCAAAATAATGGCGGTTGACCGCCCCTTTTGAAATTATCAAAAAAAACATGTCGGTCGACCGCTAGCAGCTATGCGGCCAGTCTCAAAACTTTGTGCATGTTTCGACTGATACACTACTTAAACTTCATGAAATCAAAAACAACTTTCTTGAAATGCTAAAATATGACATGTACAACATGTAGGAGTTTATAAAACAAATCAAAAACACATCAAGATGTCAAAAGAGTAATCTTTCACAAATTTCTTCAAAACACTGCATAAGTATATGTGTGTATATATGTATATTTGCTTCAGTAAAAGCTTCAAAATCTCATCAATAGGAAGTGGTATAATGTCTAATTCAATCTCAGTATGCAATAATCAGGATCCAATTGAAAACTTCACGAAATCACAAAATTTCTTCAAAACTGTGTATAATATATATATATATATATATATATATATATATAAGTGTATGTGTGCATGTTTGTATCAGTAAAAGCATTAATACTCATCAATTAAGAAGTAGTGTAATATTCAAAACAACATCAGTATCAAAACAAATCAAATCTCAATCAAAAACTTAATAAAATTCACAAAACCAAGTTTCGGCCATTGACCATCAGACCCAAAGCAAATACTCAACCCCAACTTCAAAACTTGATTCTTTTGATTCAAAAATTCATCTTGTAATCAACAACACCCATACATAACCTCAAACATCAGTTGCCCATGAAATAAAATCAATTATAACAACCATTCATTAAGTTTTAGTCATCCAAAAATCAAAACATAGTATACCTATACTCGTACACAGTAAAGATGACGCTTTATTCACTTATATGCAATAACTATCATACAATTCAATATGATTACTCAAAATAGCAAGGATATGAAAGAAAACAACCTACT
Organism: Hemerocallis citrina; assembly: GCA_017893485.1. NCBI lineage: Eukaryota > Viridiplantae > Streptophyta > Magnoliopsida > Asparagales > Asphodelaceae > Hemerocallis > Hemerocallis citrina. Next base: position 217,599,515 of record CM030362.1, read on the forward strand.
CATGATTTCTATTAGGTTCTTAATCAATCTCAAGTCGTCAATTAGGGTTTTAATTATCAAGAGCATAGTTTCATGAAAAGAATCAATTTTTAGTTCATCCACTCATCAACAATTCATTATATCTACATACAATCCCTAACATGCTTTCTAATAGACAAATCATCACATACAACATGCATGGAATAATACAAAACAAACACATGTCACTCACCTTATTGAAGAACCAACCGAAGATAATAAAGAGAGTAAGAAAATTCTTCCTTTCGCAAGAAAACCAAGATCCTCGCTTTGAAACTCCAAGAAAATAATAATAAAAAAATCCTTTTGTGTAGTGCAGCAAAGAGACGACTGCACCACCCCTTATATTGGCCAGAAATTAGGGTATCTAGGGTGTTTGAATGATTTGCAAAATATCGCTTTTGAATATATCTTTACATAATAAATCCTTATACTTGGAAATTATATAAAACCAATACTCCAGATTTGGCCGACACTATTGTAAAACTCAGAAAAATGAAATTGTACTTTTTACTCTCTAAGGGGCAATTTTGCGAAAACCCTTCTTTATCAAAACTTGCAAAATAAACCAAATTTGTTAAAACAAAACGTAAAATCTTTACCTCTGAAATTTCTAGACATCATGCTCAGCCAAAAAATCCAAAAATCTGGAGTTTTCACTCCAAGTGGTAATTTTGCACAAAATTCCCTCTTTTTGTAATATTTGCAAATAGGTCAAATAATTATCAGAAAAGTCCAGAAAATTCTCAAATAATATCTAATAATAAATAATGGGTTTTCCTAAAATAATTTCTGACTTTGAACTTTCCAAAAAAATATTTGCACATGCACGTGTAAAAAGGAAAATTTCAGAAAAAATGTTTATTTATCACCAAAAATCATTTTAATTCATTTATTAATCTCAAAATCATTATTTAAAAATATGTGGTATTACATTACTCCCTCCTTAGAATAGTTCTGTCCTCAGAACTACTACTAATAGTATCCAAACAATATACGCATAAGAAAATGAAATCTCATAGATGGAAACATAGTTTAAGAAAAACAATTACACAAGAGAATGTATTCTAACAAAAGAAATACAACTTAACTCAAAGAGTACAATCATACAAAAGAATTCAATCATACAAAAAGCTCAAGAAAATTCTTCTGCATGCAATCATCCGGCTCCCAAGTAGCCTCCTCGAACTGCTGGTTCCTTCACAATACCTTGACCATAGGTATCACCTTATTCCTTAACACTTTCTCCTTACGATCAACAATCTCTACATGCTGCTCCTTGTAACTTAAGTTCACCTGTAGACCTTCAGCCACTTCTACCAACTGATTACTCTGATCCGGCACATACTTCCTCAACATTGACACATGGAACACATCATGCACCTGTGTCAATTTCTCCGTAAGCTCCAACCTATATGATGTCCTACTAATCCGCCCCAAAATCCTGTATGGCCCAATGTACCTTGGAGCCAACTTGCCTCCCTTACCTAACCTGATCACTCCTTTGCTCGGAGATACCTTGTGAAAAACTGCATCACCAACCTCAAACTCAAAGTCTCTCCACCGATTGTTTGCATAACGCTTCTTCCAACTCTGAGCCTCGACAAACCTGTTGCGAATCAACTCAATCTTCTCCGATGTTTGCTGCACAATCTCGGGCCGAAACATCTATCTCTTGCCAACTTCATACCAACAAATAGATGTCCTGCACATCCTCCTGTACAGAGCTTCATACGGAGCCATCCCGATAATCGCATGGTAACTGTTGTTGTAAGCAAATTCAACCAATGCCAAGTACCTCTCCCAACTTCCACCAAAGTCCATAACACAAGCCCTCAGCATATCTTCCAATACCCGATTCACCCTTTCGGCCTAACCATCAGTCTGCGGATGAAAAACGATAATGAAATCGGTTCTGGTACCCAAAGCTGCTTGCAAACTCTTCCAAAACCTCGACGTGAACCTCGCATGCCTGTCGGAACAATCGACACAGGAACTCCATGAAGTCTCACAATCTAATGAATGTACAGCTCTGCCAATTTCTCCAACGACCAAGTAATCTTCATGGCCAAAAAAGTGAACTGACTTAGTCAAACGGTCCACAATAACTCAAATCGAGTCATTGCCCTTTGAACTCCTCGGCAACCCTGTAATAAAATCCATGCTGATATTCTCCCACTTCCATTCCGGAATAGGTAAAGACTGCAACAAACCTCTAGGTCTCTGATTTTCTACTTTAATCTGTTGACAAGTCAGACACCTTACCACAAAATTTGCCACATCCCTCTTCATACCAGACCACCAAAAGTGTTGTTTGATGTCCTTGTACATCTTTGTGCCTCCAGGATGTACTGACAACAAAGTACTGTGTGCCTCCTGCAAGATACTCTCCCTCAAATCTGCATTTTCCGGAACACACAACCTCTCACCCATCCATAGAACTCCATCTTGAACACGAAACTCTGGCAACTTGCTATCGAAAACCTGCTGCAACATCTTATGAATCCCTGCATCTGCTTTCTGACCTTCTACAATCTGCTCTCTCAAAGAAGGCTTAGCCTCAGCTGAGCCAAAGATGCTCCCAAACCCTGCAGTACCACCTCGATACCTGCCCGATCAATCTATGCTGTCAACTCACTCTGAGTAGTGATCAAACTTGACAAACTGATCTTCCAACTAAGCCCATTGGCCACCACATTCACCTTGCCCGGATGATACTTGATCTCAGGACGAATGTCTTCCAATACTTCCAACCACCTTCTCTGCCAAAGATTTAGATCCTTCTGCAGATAAATGTACTTCAGGCTCTTGTGGTCGGTATACATATTGATCTTCTCACCATATACATAATACCTCCACTGCTTCAAGGCAAAGATAATAGCTGCTAATGTAGTACCCCTTATTCTTAAATACTATTTTTTAGATTAGAAAATGAATTAAAATGATTTTCTGGATATTTAATAAATATTTTCTGAACATTTATCTTTTTACACGTGCGAAACACGTGCAAATATTTTTGGTGTAAATATCCAATTTTATATTTTTAATAAACTCTCCTACTTATAATGGAGTATATTCTAAATTTTGGGATTTTTTGAGTAAAGAAACTATTTTTATAAATACCTCGAAAGAGATGGGCTTTTATGTAAAAAACTGTTTGGATTTCAAATAAATTATGAATGTAGCGCCCCATTTTCCAATACTGGGAAAACCGAGACACGAGCCAAGACTTTTTTCTTCAATTAGTCACAATACACAGAAAACAGGAGAATTTAAAACTTTTTATTCAACGCCCAATGTATTACAAGTCTGAATATTATACAACTGCAATACATCACAATAGAGTTACAATATTACCTTTACATTTCTAAGTATTACAACCTTCAACATCTTACATCAGAGTACCTTTCAACTAATACACATATTACAGTGGAACTAAACAGGACATTGACTCCTTGCTTTCCTTGCCTTGAGTCCTCCTAAATCTCGTCCTTGTACTTCGGCGATCCGGTACCTATGGAAGTGGGGACGTCAGTATTCACTGACTCTTAAAGGCTGATAACAAAGTAGCGAATCTCCCAAACAACATACAAACATGGCAATGGTGTTAGTGTAGTTTAAGTGTTCGTGAGTGCTATGACTAGACTCTAATGCGATATTTAAATAGAACTAGGATGCTTCCTATTCTAATGTCAGCGAGTCTCCGAAGCAACATGCAGCCCATACTACATGCGACTCCATCTCAAGCCGTTTCTCCATATATAGGGATTTGAACCCGCGTTATGAATTCTAATTGTACACAACCTGTTCCTGACAATACTCCATGACTCTGTGAGGTTGCAGAAGGGGTCAAGTCCCCCTATGCAGTCTGCATATGGTGTCTCCGTTTTCCACTACTACCTGGCATGCCGGACCTCACTCTAAACCAGACGATCCCTGTGTATCGGGCCTCGTTTCAAAATCAAACCATAGGGTCTCGCAAGCGTAGGGTAGCGCGAAGCCTACCCTGTGGCACCCTCTGGGGTCTCGCAAGCACAGGACTGCACAATGCATCCTGTGGCACCCCAGCCACGGCACTTCAGGAATTAATAGCGCGAGATACGCAACCCGTGTTCTCAACTTGTGAGACGCCACCGTACGTATCCCTTTGACGGGAAGGTACAACCCAATATCACCACCTAAGGCCTGCCTCAAGGGACAAGTTGGTCGTAAGGTGCCCCCTACAACCAACTCCTCTCTTTTCGGCAAGGTTCTAAGTAAAATGATCTTTATAAGTCACTACCCTAATGATGTCCCTGTCTCGAATAATCCTAGGGATGACAATATTATAAACACAACATGCTAGGCCTTTGAATTAGACTTCGCAAGACAACTCTACTAGGCTGCTCAACCTAGACTTACCAGAACCCTTCGGGATCCAGAACCTGGCCCATCAATCCAAGACCTCGGCCGTGCGAATATACATGCATACCGCTGCCCTAAACTTGGATTCCGTCTATACTCTGGTCCTCGATCAACCTACCCTGGTTAAGATTCGACGGTACACAAGGAGTGATTCCTCCACAGTTCTTTAGGGTAAGAAAACATATGTCTTGATGGTCGATAGCCCTTAGGGTGGTAATATCACCCTAGACGAGCACAACGAACAGTGTACTAGCTAACAAGCTATACACGAGTAACAACCAAATACGAGCTAATAAGCTACGTATGAAACAATAGCTACCTACGAGCCAGGCGGGCCTTGTAGGAGATAACAACGTACATATCAGCCAAATAAGTCGCGTATGAGACCAACAGCTACGCACGGGCCGGTCGAGCCGCGTACGAGACAACAACCTACATACGAGCCAAATAAACTATGTATGAGACCCACAGCTACATACGGGCCAGTCGAGCCACGTACGAGCACAACCATAAGCAAACAACCATACAGGTAATCAATCCTAGAAGCAACCAAACGTGCTTTCTAGCAAACTTGATCTTCTATTATTAGAAGCAACAGAAGAATCTACTAATAGTCTATAATCAGCATTCTACCAATGAAGAACCGAAGGCAACATAACAATCTTTATCAAACTAACTATAACTAGTGGTCTCCCAAATCCTTATTACTTCAACCTATAGCACTTTAAACATGGCATACAATTGCAAGCGTCCATCCACGACAATCTAATTATGGTGCATAACATAACCACTCACCACAATACTCCTAAGTACGAATATGATTTAAGCATGTGCTTATATCAAGCTTAAGCATAAATTATCACTCCTATAATATTCAAAGCATGAATTATAACTCCTACACATTCTAAGCATGGTAGATTAATCCTTACCTTAATCTAACATGGCATTTGTTAAACATGAGTATGTCCTAGCTTGATCTTGAACAATATTTAGGCATGAACATACACTATTTAAGCATAGATATCGTCTAAGCATGATCGTCTACTAACTTAGCATGAACAACAATTAAGTATGACGTCTACTAACTTAGCATGAGCAATAATTAGCATGACATCTACTAACTTAACATAAACAATCTTTAGCATGGTCATCTACTAACTTAACATAAACAATCGTTAGCATGGTCATCTACTAACTTAACATAAACAATCATTAGCATGGTCATCTACTAACTTAACATAGACAATAATTAGCATGACATCTACTAACTTAGCATGAATAATGATTAAGCATGATCATCTACTAACATAGCATGAACATATACTTATCTAAGTATGGATATCGTGTAAGCATGAATATTTATTTGATCTAGCATGGTATATAACTTTCCTATAAGCATGTAAGCACGGATAAATTAATCTAGCATGATATACCACTTTCCTACAACTATCTAAGCATAGTATACAACTTTCCTACAATTAAACTAACATGGTATACAACTTTCCTACCATTAATCTAGCATGGTATACAACTCTCCTACAATTAAACTAACATGGTATACAACTTTCCTACAATTTATCTAGCATGGTATACAACTTTCCTATAATTAAACTAACATGGTATACAACTTTCCTACCATTAATCTAGCATGGTATACAACTTTCCTACAATTAAACTAACATGGTATACAACTTTCCTATAATTAAACTAACATGGTATACAACTTTCCTACCATTATTCTAGCATGGTATACAACTTTCCTACAATTAAACGAACATGGTATACAACTTTCCTACAATTTATCTAGCATGGTATACAACTTACCTACAATTAAACTAACATGGTATACAATTAATCTAGCATGTATTACAACTTTCCTACAATTAAACTAGCATGGTATACAACTTTTCTACAATTAAACTAACATGGTATAATAATTCCTACAACATGATACCTACTTCAAGAATGTATTTCCTATAATAAGATACACATCATGGGCATGGTTTATAATTTTAACATTAATCCTACACATTCCTAAGCATGAATGTCTACTAACCAAGCATGAACAACAATCTAACATGGTGCATGATTTTTCCTACAACTATCTAGGCATGTTACTTACTTCAATATAAGCATAAACATCCATTTAATGTTCATATGCATCTACTACAATTTAATTAATTACAATATCCACTACAACATAACATCTACTACCAAAACTTCTACCAAAAATCTTTATCTAGACATAAACATCTACTACTAAACTACTTTATTTAACACATAAGCATCTACTACCACTTCCATAAAACATAAACCTTTTCTACAATTTTGTGTAGACAACCATTTTATTTGGAACATACATATCTACTACTACTACTTCATTTTAACCATAAGTGTCTACCAAAATGTACATAACATCTATAACTACTTCATTTTAACATCTACTATTACTACTTTATTTAACCATACTACTACTACTTCATTTTAACCATAAGTGTCTACCAAAATGTACATAACATCTATAACTACTTCATTTTAACATCTACTATTACTACTTTATTTAACCATACTACTACTACTTTATTTAAACTTACTACTACTACTTTATTTAAACATACTACTACTTAAATATCTACTAAATCTTTATTAGCATTATTTTCTCATTATTACTAGTGATCATAAAAAGAGATCTTTTTATTCATTCTACAACTAGTGATTTAGATTAGTTTCTTTTTCATAAATAGAATTAATATCTACAATGGGTTCTTTCTTACTTAAGATTATAAAAGGAAAATAACAATAATAAGATAAAGTAAGACCCCTTTATTTTTTTGGTCCAGCCAACATGTGCTTTCTTTTTAGTCCAAGTCCAATATGTGTCCTACAACCAAATTGGTTGTATACAAGTCCATATGCCTTATGTATGAGTTCACATTCAAGTCCTACAACCAAAGATGGTTGTACACACAAGTCTATATGCATATGTTTATTTTAGTCCCATTTCATAACACAAAACAACAACTACAACTATAAAGATTTAATCTTTATGTTTATTTAGTACTACTACTATTCATTTCTTTTCCTTTCATGTGGTTATATTATTTAACCATCCATAACCATACCAAAATAAGAACTACACACCACAATACTATCACAATAAACCATTCTCAAAGAACAAAAGAAACAAAACAAGGAGGATAAGAAGAAGAAGAACATCAAAACAATCAATACAAACAAACAAACAAACAAAAGAGAAACCCCCACCTTCTTTTCTTGTAGGAAGGACTTGCTGTCACTCCTACTCTTTGTCCTAAGCTCTTAGAAATCCTTATGAAACCTACAATGGGAAAACTCTCAAGTTAGTATGGTGTTCTCTCTTTCTTTTTCTTTCTTTCTTTCTTTCTTTATGATCTTTCTAAAATGAGACAAAGGTGGAGGAAGGGGGTATTTATAGGAGGAGAGAAGGGTGGAGAGTGCAAATGTGCATACACATAATTGCACAAAAGTCCTCCCCCAATTTGGGGCCGGTTTTGCCTAGGGGAGGGATGGATGAGGTGGAGGTATGGTGAGGGTATGGTGTTTTAGGTGAGGTGGAGGGTGATGTGGAAGAGAGAGAGTTCTAGAAGAATTCCTTCTAGTTCTCTTATGCATACATCTTAATCCCATGTTTAATTCTCCTACAATCTTAATTATCTAATTAGGATTGTCATGACAAGGAGAACAATTTTATTCAAAAATACATAACACATACTTTGTACAATGTACTAATCGACATACTACGCGTATGTGCGCATATACGTATGTATACCGAAAATCTTCGCATAATCCGTATAAAAATAATTTAATCTCGGAAATAATAAAAAAATAAATTCTATTATTAGTTCGGAAAATCACGGTACCAATTTGATACAATACGGATGTATACTGACTGGTATCTAGGTACAGATAATGTCTATGGACAAACCGGTGAAAATTCACCAAAATATTTCAATTATGGAATTAAAACAAAATAATAATAAAATAATAATAAAATAATAATAAAATAATAATTCATACAAGGTAATATTCGTCCGGGATATTACAATGAAAATTTGATTTTACTAAATTTTGGGCTTTCCATGGTCATCACTGAAAATAAAATATATTTAAATTTTATTTAGAGTTGATTTGGTAAAGATTTAAACAAATATGGTATTTTTGCAAATATAGAATTTATGTTGGATCTTGCACAAATATTTTCCTGGAAAGTAAAAGTCAGATATTTTTATTGGAAAATATAATACGTATTATAAGATATTATTTCTGAATTTTCTGGATATTTTATTGTGTATTTGCAAATATTACAAAAAAGAAGGGCTTTTGTGCAAAATTGCCACCCTGAGTACAAATCCGAATTTTTCTTATTTTCGGGCTGTGCTGGATTTCTGGACAACTCAGTAGTAAAAGGATTTGATTTGGTTTTGATTTATTTAACTTATTTTAACTAAGAAAGGTTTATATATGTAAAGTTATATTTTGAAAGGATTATTTTGCAAATATGTTTCAAACCCTAATTCTTCATTTTCGGCCTGTATAAAAGGTGGAGTGCAGCCGTCTTTCGCTGCACAACACAAAGTTTATTATTTTTATTTTTCTTGGAGATTGAAAGAGAAGATCTTGTATTTCGCAAGGAAGAGTTTTGCTTTATTCAATGAGATTTCTTCATTTGAGGTGAGTGATGTAAATTGTTTGTTTTGTTTGTTCTTTGAATATTGTATGTGAGTGATATAATTGTTTTGTTGTTTTGTTTTCTTTGATTTGTGTATGTTGTATACGAATGATATGAATGTTTTGATTATTTTTGGATGTTGAATTTGATCTACTAGAAAGCATGCTAGGGTTTGGTATGAATATGTATGTTGGATGGATGAAAATTGGTTCTCTGAGAAGAACCCTGATATTTGCATGTGAATGATTTTAGATTTGTTGAAGAACCTAATATAAATTGTGAGTAGACTTTTTATTTTGGATTATTGATTTGATTGAGTATGATGGATGTTATGCATTAATTAATTAAAGATAAGATTTTTGGGACTATTAGTGAGTTGGATGAAAACAACTTGGCCATGTTGATGATAAATTGGTTTTGTTTATGAATCAACTATTGAGAGTAGTTTACATTGAGTTTGAGAAATTTTGAGAATGAATAATGGTTTAGAGGACCATGTTTTGAGGATTTGAGTTATGATGACTAAAATTTGAGAATTAGTTGAATTTGAGGAAAATTATCCAAATTGGTGCTTTTTCTTTTGAGATTTAGTTTTGATGTGGTTTGGATCTGAATACGAAACTATTCAGTGATCAACAAATTTTAGAAACTCTTTTTTGATTATATGCACAATTTATGTTTTATTTGAAAGAGATTTACAAACCACTACTTTTATAAATTCAAGTAGTTTTGATTTAGTTTTACAGACTATTATATGCCTTACAAGTTGTATTTGATCGTATAAGAAATTTGCCTTTTGTATAAATCGTTTTCGTAAAGTAAAACTACATATCGGTTGAAATGTGCACAACCAAAGTATGCAATCTGTAGGCCGACAGTCGACTGGCATGACTTCTCAGTTGACTGATACGACCCGGCTGCTGTGATCTTCAGTTTTCTCGAAATATCCTTCTGGACAGTTGACCTATTTCCTTTTCAATCGACTGCTATACTTAGAATATTTTCTTCAAAGATTATTGGATTTTCTCTGGACAGTCGACTGGTAGTTTTTATAGTCAACTTATATCACTTAAACTATTTTCTTAAAATCATGTAATTCTCTTTCTGGACAGTCAACTGGTGTCTTTTACAGTCGACCGTCAACACTTAGTATTATTTTCTTAGAAAATGTTGGATTTTCGCTCTGGGCTGTCAACCAACTGTGCGTTGCAGTCGACTGTTACTGGTATGTTTTGAGATGTTTTGATGCTATTTTAAAATGATAGATTCTTTAAATGTTTTTGGACCTATAACTTATTATCCTAAATGTGACTGTTACTACAGAACATACGTTTCAAGATATATTATTGTTGGATTTGGATTCTAGAATTTTATAAAGATTTGGGTTTTGTTAATTGGGAAGATTTCTCCTTATGATCGTTTTGACGATGGATTGTGGATTGTGGTTTTGTTGAGATCTCTAGGAGTTGAGTGGGAGTCCTGGTACCGGCAGTTGAAATTTGTTGAGTTAGACCTAGGGAGTCTTGGTTTAGTTGATGTTGAGTATTTAAGTCTGGCAGGATACACTAACTCTAGGGATGAGGATTTTTAGTGGTTTAATAATAATCAACTTAAGGACAGGCACTAGTGGGGATGTGATGGAACTTAGGAAACGTAAGTATAGGCTCATGGTTTTGTTAGTCCAACGGATGCATTCCAAGACTGTTTGTGTTCTTTTAATAATAACTAACTTAAGGACAGGCACTAGTGGAGATGCGATGGAACTTGGGAAACGTAAGTATAGGCTCATGGTTTTGTTAGTCTAACGGATGCATTCCAGGACTGTTAGTTGTGTTATGTCTCGAGAGAACATTTGTATGTTCACGTGTCGAGGGCCTGCAGGCCTATTCACGGAGCATGCAGGGTGCTTTCGCATGTTGAGGGTCGGCAGGCCTATTCACGGAATGTACCTGGTGTATCTACACGTCAAGAGCCTTGCAAGCCTATTCATGAGGTACACGACAGGAAAATGATTCTCCGGTTTTTGAGCTATCTTACATGATGCTTGCGCATCGAGGGCCGTGGTGCCTATTCGCGGAGTATTCTGGATCTTGTTTCCCATCACCATAGTAGGATTAGTTGCATGACGTGAGGGGTTATCCCTATAAAGTGGAGATCGCTAAGGGATTGCACCAGACCTATTTACTATGGAATGCATAGAATCTGACAAGTCCCCATTAGAGAGTCAGCATATAGATTGTATTTTCTTGACTTGGTTTTATGCTTGTGTTTTTCCTGCTTTTCCTACACTTGACACTTAGTCTAGCTTCACTTGTTGTTTTCATTCCATGATGTTTTTATGCTTTACTTGTTATTTCTCTTTCATTTATTATTGTTGTTAATGCATGTTGTTGATGACTCAGTGTTTTATGATTTAATTATGTTGTTTGTTTTATGTCACTCACACCTTTATGGCTGACCCCTTTAGTTTTGGGGTTAGGGATCATCTCTAGCCTCATGTGTTACAGGTTGTTGCTTAGAGCTTGGAGGTTTGGATGCTTGAGATAGTTTTGAGATAAATTGATGTAATAGAGCTTTTGTGTAAAATTTGTAAAGAAGTGTTGTAAAAAGAAAGTTTGTAATTCAAGGTGTTTTGTATTCCACTGTGTTTGTAAATGATTGTTGTAACAAAAGTTTGAAATAAAAATTATCTGTGTTTTTGGGCTATGTGTACTATTACATTGAAGTTGATGCTGAGAATTGTGCCACGTATTTTCTAAGATATTATATTAGAAATTCGGGGCGCTATAGAGATTGGTATCAGAGCCAGGTTCAATGGTAATAATAGACATAGTATGAAAACCAACCTAGGTGTGGACAGTAGAGCGTGAGTACCTAGGTGTGGAGATTAGAGTGTGAGTATCACATAGAGTTAGAACATGATGTTTTGGTTTGTGGTATGGTTGAGGTTTTGCCATAGGGAATTGATGTGGATGTGAATTGTGTTGTGGTGGCTTCCTTGGACATGTATTTTCTAAGGAGGGAGTGACCACTGGTCCTTAGAAGGTTAAAGTAGATTGTGGAAGGCCAGAGTTTGATGCAGGAGTTCAGAGGTTGTTGCGGCATGGCTTCCAATGGCAAGTTATCAGAGTTGCGCAGCGGAAGGTTGTTTTTCCGAACTCTTTACATGATAGTGTTTCTTCTGTATGTTTGTATTTCTTTTGTTGGAATGTATTTCCTTGTGTGATTGTATTTCATAAATTATGTTTCCATTTATGAGATATTGCATTCCTTATTGGTGTGTTTGTTTGGACCGCATTAGTAGTAGTTCTGAGGACAGAACTCTTCTAAGGAGGGAGTGATGTAGTACCCATTATTCTTAAATACTATTTTTGAGATTAGAAAATGAATTAAAATGATTTTCTGGATATTTAATAAATATTTTCTGAATATTTATCTTTTTACACGTGCGAAACACGTGAAAATATTTTTGGTGTAAATTTCCAATTTTATATTTTTAATAAATTCTCCTACTTATAATGGAGTATATTATAAATTTTGGGATTTTTCTGAGTAAAGAAACTATTTTTATAAATACCTCGAAAGAGATGGGCTTTTATGTAAAAAGCCGTTTGGATTTCAAATAAATTATAAAAATTCGTTTTTACTGAATTTTGGGCTTTCAATGGTCATCATTGAAATTAAAATATATTTAAATTTTATTTAGAGTTGATTTGGTAAAGATTTAAACAAATATGGTGTTTTTGCAAATATAGAATTTATGTTGGATCTTGTGCAAATGTTTTCCAGGAAAGTAAAACTCAGATATTTTTATTGGAAAATATAATATGTATTATTAGATATTATTTCTGAATTTTCAGAATATTTCATGGTGTATTTGCAAATATTACAAAAAAGAAGGGCTTTTGTGCAAAATTGCCACCCTGAGTGCAAATCCGAATTTCTCTTATTTCTGGGCTATGCTGGATTGCTGGACAACTCAGTAGTTAAAGGATTTGATTTGCTTTTGATTTATTTAACTTATTTTAACTAAGAAATGTTTATATATGTAAAGTTATATTTTGAAAGGATTATTTAGCAAATATGTTTCAAACCCTAATTCTTCATTTCCGGCCTGTATAAAAGGTGGAGTGCATCCGTCTTTCAGTGCACAACACAAGGTTTATTATTTTTATTTTTCTTGGAGATTGAAAGAGAAGATCTTGGATTTCGCAAGGAAGAGTTTTGCTTATTCAATTGGATTTCTTCATTTGAGGTGAGTGATGTAAATTGTTTGTTTTGTTTGTTCTTTGAATGTTGTATGTGAGTGATATAATTGTTTTGTTGTTTTGTTTTCTTTGATTTGAGTATGTTGTATACGAATGATATGAATGTTTTGATTGTTTTTGGATGTTGAATTTGATCTACTAGAAAGCATGCTAGGGTTTGGTATGAATATGTATGTTGGATGGATGAAAATTGGATCTTTGAGAAGAACCCTAGATATTTGCATGTGAATGATTTTAGATTTGCTGAAGAACCTAATATAAATTGTGAGTAGACTTTTTATTTTGGATTATTGATTTGATTGAGTATGATGGATGTTATGAATTAATTAATTAAAGATGAGATTTTTTGGACTATTGGTGAGTTGGATGAAAACAACTTGGCCATGTTGATGATAAATTGGTTTTGTTTATGAATCAACTATTGAGAGTAGTTGACATTGAGTTTGAGAAATTTTGAGAATGAATAATGGTTTAGAGGACCATGTTTTGAGGATTTGAGTTATGATGACTAAAATTTGAGATTTAGTTGAATTTAAGGAAAATTATCCAAATTGGTGATTTTTCTTTTGAGATTTAGTTTTGATGTGGTTTGGATCTGAATACGAAACTATTCAGTGATCAACAAAATTTAGAAACTCTATTTTGATTATATGCACAATTTATGTTTTATTTGAAAGAGATTTACAAACCACTACTTTTATAAATTCAAGTAGTTTTGATTTAGTTTTAGGGACTATTATATGCCTTAGAAGTTGTATTTGATCGTATAAGAAATATGCCTTTTGTATAAATCGTTTTCATAAAGTAAAACTACATATCGGTTGAAATGTGCACAACCAAAGTATGCAGTCTGTCGGCCGACAGTCGACTGGCATGACTTCTCAGTCGACTGATACGACCCGGCTGCTGTGATCTTTAGTTTTCTCAAAATATCCTTCGGGAAAGTCGACCTATTTCCTTTTCAGTCGACTGCTATACTTAGAATATTTTCTTCAAAGATTTTTGGATTTTCTCTGGACAGTCAAATGGTAGTTTTTATAGTCGACTTATATCACTTAGACAGTCGACTGGTGTCTTTTACTGTCGACCGTTAACACTTAGTATTATTTTCTTAGAAAATGTTGGATTTTCGCTCTGGGCAGTCGACCGACTGTGCGTTGTAGTCGACTGTTACTGTTATGTTTTGAGATGTTTTGATGCTATTTTAAAATGATAGATTCTTTAAATGTTTTTGGACCTATAACTTATTATCCTAAATGTTACTGTTACTACAGAACATGCGTTTTCAAGATATATTATTGTTGGATTTGGATTCTAGAATTTTATAAAGATTTGGGTTTTGTTGATTGGAGAGGTTTCTCCTTATGATCATTTTGACGATGGATTGTGGATTGTGGTTTTGTTAAGATCTTTAGGAGTTGAGTGGGAGTCCTGGTACCGGCAGTTGAGATTTGTTGAGTTAGACCTAGGGGGTCTTGGTTTAGTTGATGTTGAGTATTTAAGTCCGGCAGGATACACTAACTCTAGGGATGAGGATTTTTAGTGGTTTAATAATAATCAACTTAAGGACAGGCACTAGTGGGGATGTGATGGAACTTGGGAAACGTAAGTTTAGGCTCATGGTTTTTTTAGTCCAATGGATGCATTCCAAGACTGTTTACTGTTCTGTTTCGAGAGGACATTTGTGTGTTCGCGTGTCGAGGGTCTACAGGCCTATTCACGGAGCATGCAGGGTACATTCGCTTGTCGAGGGTCGACAGGCCTATTCACGGAATGTACCTGGTGTATCTGCACGTCGAGGGCCTTGCAAACCTATTCGTGGGGTACACGGGTTTGGATGCTGATTCTCCAGCTGTTGTTTTTGAGCTATCTTACATGATGCTTGCGCGTCGAGGGCTGTAGTGCCTATTCGCAGAGTATTCTGGATCTTGTTTCCCATCACCGTAGTAGGATTAGTTGCATGACGTGAGGGGTTATCCCTATAAAGTGGAGATCGCTAAGGGCTTGCACCGGACCTATGTACTATGGAATGCATAGAATCTGACAAGTACGCATTAGAGAGTCAGCATATAGATTGTATTTTCTTGACTTGGTTTTATGCTTGTGTTTTTCTTGTTTTTCCTACACTTGACACTTAGTCTAGCTTCACTTGTTATTTTCATTCCATGATGTTTTTATGCTTTACTTGTTATTTCACTTTCATTTATTATTGTTGTTAATGCATGTTGTTGATGACTCAGTATTTTATGATTTAATTATGTTGTTTGTTTTATGTCACTCACACCTTTATGGCTGACCCCTTTAGTTTTGGGGTTAGGGATCATCTCTAGCCTCATGTGTTACAGGTTGTTGCTTAGAGCTTGGAGGTTTGGATGCTTGAGATAGTTTTGAGATAAATTGATGTAATAGAGCTTTTGTGTAAAATTTGTAAAGAAGTGTTGTAAAAAGAAAGTTTGTAATTCAAGGTGTTTTGTATTCCGCTGTGTTTGTAAATGATTGTTGTAACAAAAGTTTGAAATAAAAATTATCTGTGTTTTTGTGCTATGTGTAATATTACATTGAAGTTGATGCTGGGAATTGTGCCACGTATTTTCTAAGATATTATATTAGAAATTCGGGGCGCTACAGCTAACTCCAGATCATGCATTGGATAATTCTTATCATGCGGACACAACTGCCTCGAACCATAGGCAATAACCTTGCCTTCCTGCATCAAGACACACCCCGAACCTCTGAGAGATTCATCACTGAAGATATCATAATCCTTCCCAGCTTGTTGCAAATCTAAGATAGACGCAGTCGTCAATCTCTCCTTTAGCTCAAGGAAACTTGCCTTACACTTATTAGTCTATGTAAATGTCACATTCTTCCGAATTAACCCTGTCAAATGAACTGTAATCTGTGCATAATCCTGAATGAATCTCCTGTAGTATCCAGCCAAACCCAAGAAACTCCTGACTTCCTTCACTGACATTGGCTTGGGCCAATCCTTTACTGCTTCAACCTTCTGAGGATCAGTGGTCACTCCCTCCTTAGAAATGATATGACCAAGAAAAGCTACCTCAAACTTCCAAAACTCACACTTTGACAGTTTGGCATACAAGTTATGATCCTGTAACTTCTTCAATACCCCTGTCAAGTGCATAGAATGCTCTTCTTCCAACTTCAATTACACCAAAATATCATAATGAATACCACCACGAAGAAATCAATAAACGGCCGCAATATCTGATTCATCATATCCATGAATACTGCTGGCGCATTCGTCACTCCGAATGGCATTACCAAAAACTCATAGAGTCCATGACGAGTCCTGAAAGCTGTTTTATCCACATCTTCCTCCTTGACTCGAACCTGATGATACCCTGATCTCAGATCAATCTTTGAAAACACAGCTGGTCCCCGAAGCCTATCAAACAGATTATCAATCGTGGAAGAGGATAGTTGTTCTGAATAGTCACCCTATTCAATTCCCGATAGTCAATGCACAGCCTCATTGACCCATTCTTCTTCTTCACCAACAACACTGGCGCACCCCATGGTGAAGAACATGGCCTGATAAAATCCTTACTCAGCAATTCCTCAATCTGCTTCTTAACTTCATCTTGCTCTATAGGTTCCATCCAGTATGGCGTCTTAGAAATCAGAGCACTCCCCGGCTGAACATTAATACAGAACTCCACATCTCGCTGCGGTGGCAAATCTCGGTAAATCTTCCAAGAACACTGTAGGAAAATCCCTGACAACTGGAATGCCTCTGACTTCATCTGGAATCATCAACTTAGATACCAATGCAGCTACTTTCAGGTCCTTTATCTTCTCCTGAAAAGTCACTGTGGGACCACCTGGTGCCTTCACCAACTCCTCTTTCTTCTTGCATTCAATTATGGCATCATATATTGCCATCCAATCAATATCCACAATCACATCCACACCCAGAACTTGCAGCTCAATGAGATCAATTCCAAATAATCTCCACCAATCTCGATATCATAGCCCTCGTAATATCGATCAGCAATCAAGTCTCTTCTGATGGTGTTGCCACCGTCAAGACTCTGCCTGGAAACAACTTAGGTTCCACACCTAAGACTTTTGCAAAATTGGGCAACACAAATGTATTCAAAGATCCAGTATCAAATAAAACTTTTGCTTTTATTTTCTTAACCAAAACAATTCCTATTACATGGAGAACGATACTCAAATCTCCAATTTATTCTCAAACAAAGTTTTACTTAATACATCAAATAAAATTTAAAATTCTTGCATACCTTGTATCACATCCTCTGAATTACCTGCATCCTCCTCAGTTAATGTGAACACTCGTCCTTGCCTATGAAACTTGCCTCTGCCTGAACCTTCCTTCTTCCACTGCGGACAAAAAGGCTTAGTATGCCCCGCTCGCCCATATTGAAAACAAGTCTGCTTTGCCAGTTTAGGACATGCTAACCTCAAGTGACCTGCCTCCTTACAATAGTAACAAGCCACCTCTTGAGTTGCGGGTGCCCTCTGCTCTGGCTTAATGAACTTTCCCTGCTTCACTGGAAACTTCTTCCCACTCTGAGTAACTGATAGCCTCTTATTCCTGTTCCACGTCTCTTGCTTCTTCTGGAACTGGTCCATATCTTCTTCCTTCATCGCTGCTCTCCTGACCAGCTTATTAAACCTCCTTATGCCCAACGAAATCATCCTCGACCTCAAATTCGGCCTCAAGCCTTGCTCTAATTTCTTGGCCTTCTTCGCTTCATCAACAATCAGCTTTGGTGCATACCTTGACACTGAGAGAACTTAGTCTCATATTCACGCACTGTCATATTGTCTTGCTGCAGATTCAAGAATTCTGTTGTCTTCCTCTCCTGAATATCCGAAGGAAAGAAACGATCCCTGAATTCATCCAGAAAAGCCTCCCAAGTCACTTGCTGATCCTCAAAAGTCATCTTCACTGACTGCCACTAGACACCAGCATCCTTTTGTAACTGCATAGTAGCCAATTTCACCTTATTGACTGTTGGGGTTTCCAAGACTTTGAAGACCATCTCCATCTATCTAATCCAATTAGCAGCCTCATTTGGATCAGACTGCCCCACAAAAATAGGCGACTTCGTCCTCTTGAAGGACTCAACCTGCTTGATCGGATCAGCATTAACAAACACTGGTCCAGCCCCTTGGATTTGATTCCGATTCTGTTCCATATTAGTTGCCATGAATGCATTTAAGGTCAGATACACCCTGGTAATCTCAGTTTTCAAGATCAAGTCCAGCCCCATTAGAACTTCCAGCCCCATCACCATTACCATCCCTGGTCCTGGGTCATGCCATTACTGAATACTGCAAAATGATGGTAAAGTTAGAGCATCACAACACAATTCATATTCACATCAATACCCCATGGGAAAACCTCAGTCATATCCCAAACCAAAACATCATGTTTTAACTCTGTGATACTTACACTCTAATGTCCACACCTAGGTACTCACACTCTAGTGTCCACTCCTCGGTTAATTTTTATACTATGTTTATCATTACTATTGAAGCATGCTCTGATACCAATCTTTGTAGCGCCCTAAATTTCCAATATAATATCTCAAACATACGTGGCACAATTCGCAGCATCAACCTCAATTGTAATAGTAAACATAGACAAAACACAAATAAAATTTTCAACTTTTATTACATTAATTCATTACAAACATAGCAGAAAACAAACACCTTGAATTACAAATTCTTTCTATTACAACACATTCTTTTACAATTTATATAAGCCATAACATCATTCTATCTCAAGCATCCAAAATCCCAATACTATAAGTACCCACCTGTAAAACATGAGGCTAAAGATAACCCTAACTCCCAAAACTATAGGGGTCAGCCATAACAGTGTGAGTGACATAAAAAGAAATGAAACATGAATAAAACATAAAGGATAAGGCTATAAACAACATGTATCAACAACAAGAATAAATGAAATAAGAAAAATCAATAAATAAAACATGAAACATCAAGTGAAACTAGACTAAGTGTCAAGTGTAGAAAAAACAGGAAACAACATGCATAAAACCAAGTCAAGGAAATACCAATACCATATGCTGACTCTCTTATGCATACTTGTCGGATTCTATGCATCCCACTCTACATAGGTCCGGTGCAAGTCCTTAACGTTCTCCATTTGATAGGGTTTAATCCCTCGTTATGCAACTAATCCTACTACGATGACTACTATGAGATCTAGATAAATTGTGAGTATTAGCTCAGGCCTTGATAATTCCGGAGGTCAATCTCTATCCATAGATAATTTCGGATTCTATTTTACTCACACTTGGGAATCTTAGAGAATACCCCACACCGCAAGCTATGGCTCCTCATCACACGAATACCCCATGAGCGTCGCCTCGACCTGATAATTCTGGAGACTATTTCACTCACACCACAGGCCATACTGAGGTCCATAACCCATGTTCTCATTTCATCATATCTCCATCTAGTGCATGTCCTTATCTTTTTAAGTTAATAGTTGATTACGAATCTCCTAGAATTTGGTGTACCCTACCGGACTTAACTCAACTGATCAACAACAAGGCCTCAACTAATCTAATTAAAAAAACTCAACTAATCAACAACAAGGCATCAACTAAACAAATCACAAAATTTCAACTGTCGGTAATTAGGGTCCCACTTACCCTCTAGAGATTCATAACTCAACCATTAACCCAAAACTTTCAATAATACCCATAAATCCATCATCAAAACGTTTATATTAAGAAAACAACAAAATCCAAATTCATTTAATATACTCATAAGATTTCAGAATCGAAATAAATTATTAAATCCATTAAATAACAGAAAACCATATTTTGAAGTCATAGAAGGTCACAAAATATCAATTCCTTCGAAAATCACATATAGCTTTCTTTATAAAGTCATAGGGAATCAATTTAACTTTTATTATAAGTAAAATATAACTCTCTATAAAATATTGTAATCTATAGCGAAAACATCACCTAAAACAGTAGATCAATAATCCATAAGCTCGAAGAAATTATCGTTCAAAACAGACGAAGAAAACTCAATAAAACAACTCAACAACAGCAGGTGCGGTCGACTGCCAAAACAGTTCAAAATAACGGCAGTCGACCATCCCTTTTGAAATTCTCAAAAAAAACATGTCGGTCGACTGTGCGGTCGACCGCTAGCTGCTATGCAGCCAGTCTCGAAATTTTGTGCATGTTTTGACTGATACACTACTTAAACTTCATGAAATCAAAAAAGCTTTCCTGAGATGCTAAAATATGACTTGTACAACATGTAGGAGTTTATAGAACAATCGAAAATACATCAAGATCTCAAAAGAGTTATTTTTCACAAATTTATTCAAAATAGTGCATAAGTATATGTAAGTGTGTATATGTGTATGTTTGCTTCAGTTAAAGCTTCAAAATCTCATCAATTGGAAGGAGTATAATGTCTAATTCAATCTCAGAATGCAATAATTAGGATCCAATTGAAAACTTCACGAAATCACAAAATTTCTTCAAAACAGTGTATAGTGTGTGTATATATATATAGGGAAAGCTTCGGTTGTGCACTACCTCTAGTGCCCATGGCATGTGCACTAGGCCTTCGGGCATTCATATCGACGATCCGAACCGTTCACATTGATCTACACATCTCAATTAGTCTAAATATGTAAAATCAAATCATTTGAATTTCATTTACCCATCCGTTGAAGTGTTACAAAATTATATGGCTGAAAATTATTGTTTTTTATAGTCACATGATGGATGGGCAAATGAATTTCAAATGATTTGATTTTACATATTTAGACTAATTTAGATGTGTAGATCAATGTGAACGGTTCAGATCGTCTATATGAACGCCCGAAGGCCTAGTGCACACACCGTGTGCACTAGAGGAGTGCACAACTGAAGCTTTCCCTATATATATATATATATATATATATATATATATATATATATATATATATATAGAGAGAGAGAGAGAGAGAGAGAGAGAGAGAGAGAGACAGAGTCCCCTTCGGTTGCACACTACTTTTGTGAGCACTCCGTGAACACTCACGAAATAGAGACCCTATGAAAAATCCGAACCGCTCATATTGTTCTATATGCCTAAGATAGCCTAACAATAAAAAATCAAGTAATTTGAAGTTCATTTGCCCATCCATTATGCTTTTAGAATTTCCAGCCATACAATTTTGTGATGATGTAAATTATGGGCAAAGTAGTGTGCAACCGAAGATTTCTATATATATATATATATATATATATATATATATATATATATATATATATATATATAAGTGTATGTGTGCATGTTTGTATTTGTAAAAGCATTAATACTCATTAATTAAGAAGTAGTATAATATTCAAAACAACCTCAGTATCAAAACAAATCAAATCTCAATCGAAAACTTCATAAAATCCACAAAACCAGGTTATATATATATATATATATATATATAGGAAAATCTTCCATTGTGCGCCACCCATCCGTGTGCACTCGGCCTTCCCGCCTTCATATCGACGATCCAAACCGTTCACATTGATCTACACATCTAAATTAGTCTAAATATGTAAAATCAAATTATTTGAAATTCATTTGCCAATCCATCATGTGACTATAAAAAACAATAATTTTCAGCCATACAATTTTGTAACACTTGAATGGATGGGCAAATGAATTTCAAATGATGTGATTTTACATATTTAGACTAATTTAGATGTGCAGATCAATGTGAACGGTTCGGATCGTTGATACGAAGACGGGAAGGCCGAGTGCACACGCCGTGTGCACCATAGGTGGTGCAAACCGGAAGACTTCCCTATATATATATATATATATATATATATATATATATATATATATATATATATATATATATATATATATACTAGATTTACCCGTGGGGACGTATCTACGGCACGTCTTCGAAACGATACAAAACACGAAAATCCCTGTAAACAGTAAAACAACAATTATGTAGCTCAAGTTTGAATAGTATGACAATAATTAGTTGTAAGTAAAAACTCTGAATAGTATGACAATAATTAGTTGTAAATAAAAATCCATGTTTCCATTAGTATATGTTGAAAAATAATTATAAATGGGGGTGTAAAATCTAACTTTTTTGAACTATAAGTGTGAAAAATGATGAAATTTAATTGTTGAAAAGATATTTGTTATTTTTAATATAACATGTGCAATAAAAAAAAACATATAAATTATGAAAATTTACAAACCTGAAATCTTAAAATCTAAATTTCTAAGTAAATAAAGAAAGAATGGGAGAGAAAGATAGGGAGAGAGAGAGAGATAAATATGAAAAAGTGAAGAGAGAAGACAGAAGAGAGAAGAGAGAGATAGTAATAAAATAATGAGTTTTTTAGTTTGTTGGGGGGGGGGGGGGGGGAGATTTGGTTTTGGGGTTTGAAATTTTTGGGGGGGAAATGTGTTTTATGAAGTTAGATCTGGGCCTTTAATTTTGGGGGGATTGAAGGTGAGCCACTTGATAGCTTTCTTTGTGTTTTATTTTATAGATATATATATATATGTGTGTGTGTGTGTGTGTGTGTGTGTGTGTAAGTGTATGTGTGCATGTTTGTATTTGTAAAAGCATTAATACTCATTAATTAAGAATTACTATAATATTCAAAACAACCTTAATATCAAAACAAATCAAATCTCAATCGAAAACTTCATAAAATCCACAAAACCAAGTTTTGGCCATTCACCATCAGACCCAAAGCAAATACTCAACCCCAACTTCAAAACTTGATTCTTTTGATTCAAAAATTCATCTTGTAATCCAAAACACCCATACAGAACCTCATACATCAGTTGCCCATGAAATAAAATCAATTATAACAACCATTCATTATGTTTTAATCATCCAAAAATCAAAACAGAGTATACCTATACTTGTACATAGTAAAGATGACGTTTTATTCACTTATATGCAATAACTATCATACAATTCAATATGATCACTCAAAACAGCAAGGATATGAAAGAAAACAACCTACTCATGATTTCTATTAGGTTCTTAACCAATCTCAAGTCGTCAATTAGGGTTTTAATTATCAAGAGCATAGTTTCATGAAAAGAATCAATTTTTAGTTCATCCACTCATCAACAATTTATTATATCTACATACAATCCCTAACATGCTTTCTAATAGATAAATCATCACATACAATATGCATGGAATAATACAAAATAAACACATGTCACTCACTTATTGAAGAACCAACCGAAGATAATAAAGAGAGTAAGAAAATTCTTCCTTTCGTAAGAAAACCAAGATCCTTGCTTTGAAACTCCAAGAAAATAATAATAAAGAAATCCTTTTGTGTAGTGCAGCAAAGAGACGACTGCACCACCCCTTATATTAGCCAGAAATTAGGGTATCTAGGGTGTTTGAATAGATTTGCAAAATATCGCTTTTGAATATATCTTTACATATATAAATCCTTATACTTGGAAATTATATAAAACCAATACTCCAGATCTGGCCGGCACTGTTATAAAACTCAGAAAAATGAAATTGTACTTTTTACTCTCTAAGTGGCAATTTTGCGAAAGACCCTTCTTTATCAAAACTTGCAAAATAAACCAAATTTGTTAAAACAAAATGTAAAATCTTTACCTCTGAAATTACTAGACATCATGCTCAGCCAAAAAATCCAAAAATCTGGAGTTTTTATTCCAAGTGATAATATTGCACAAAATTCCCTCTTTTTGTAATATTTGCAAATAGGTCAAATAATTATCAGAAAAATCCAGAAAATTCTCAAATAATATCTAATAATAAATATTGGGTTTCCCTAAAATAATTTCTGACTTTGAACTTTCCAAGAAAATATTTACACGTGTTTTGCACGTGTAAAAAGGTAAATTTCAAAAAAAATGTTTATTAATCACCAAAAATCATTTTAATTCATTTATTAATCTCAAAATCATTATTTAAAAATATGGGGTATTACAGGTCGAGGTAACGTGTGTTTGCTGAATTTTTGGGAACCTTTCCTCAGTGCACCTAAAATAATTTTTTTTATAAATGATACATGAACGGTTCCTAAATGAATACACAAATTATGACGAAATGATGCAAGAACTAGGGTTTAAAAAACCTTTGCTCAGATACCAAAATGATGTAAACATAACCCTATTGAGAGAATTTCTAAGAAAACTAAAAGAGTAAGTTTATCACACGCAGATTATGTTAGAAATTAAAACAGTTAAGTGGTTCGATGGATTTTCAAGATATAAGATAAGTGTAACAAACCAAATTAAAATTCAATCCTAAAAATCAATAATTATATACTTAAGTTTTCTTAGAAAGTAACAGATGAAATAAAGATTCGTACGCTAATTAGCAAGTGGAAGCACACACACTCAATACTTGTGGATGACAGTAAATTTAGTAATAATCTAGAAATGATAAAACAGTATCACAAATATTTGAAAAGAGGAAAGAAATTACCGGGGTAGCGGATAGGAGCTGTGGAGGTGCCGGTTGGTGGTGTTGTCAGCGTTCGATGGTCGGGGCTGCAAGCTTGCGGTGGAGGTCGCACACGAGAAGGGGCGCTTGGGATGGCAGTGGAGAGGTGGTGATGGGAGAGGGCTTCGGCTACTACGGGAAGGAGCAAGGAGCTCGGGAGTGCAGTGAGATTGACGTGGGGCTCTCAACGGGGCAATGGAGGCAGCGACGGTTGCGCGGTGGTGAAGAGGCAGTGAGATGAGGGAGGAAGGCTCGGGTTGTGGTGGGCGAAGGCGGTGATGGCGCGGTGGTGGTCGAGTAGCGATGGGGTTGGCATTCGATGATGGGTAGAAGGTGGAGACGGGGTGAGGGGATGATCGGGAGGCAGAGAGAAGATGACGAGAAAGAAGAAGGGGGTGGGTTTTTGGAGAGGAAGAGGGTTTTGGGTTATAAGTAATTTCAGGATTAGGGTTTGGGATTTGTATGGATTTGGGGGTATTTTGCGAGTATCACAAACCCTAAAATTGTATCTCAATATTTCATACAAAAAAATGAATGAAGAGCAAAAACTCAATCACAATAATTTTAGTCAATCAAAAGCATACCTTCTCATTATTCTCAAAGCCTATATATAGGCTCAAAACAAATCTCAATACAAATCTCTGAAATATTCTAATGCATAAAATAAAGGGTGCAAATTGTAAAACTACTACATATGGATAAATTTCAAAATAAAATAAAACAGAACCGATATCCTCATCCCTACATTTATTACAATTCTAGAAAAGCCACTTTCTTTTCCACTAAGTAAAAACTAAATACATATCTTAACTATTCATGAGATAGTATTGATGAAGAGTAATGTGTACATGACTTTCAAAATATTCTAACAAAGAAAACAAAAGAACCAAAAATGGTTTATGATGAATTGACGTCGTCACTATAAGGGTGGAAAAAATGAGCGATTCCCAGAATAATAGGATTTACTAAAATATAGCAATAAAAACATCTTGCATTAGAGCATCTACAGTCGTGCAAGCTAAGAAATAGAAAAATGTATAAATAGCCAATTCGTTTTTTCGCTGCAGTCATGAAATGCTAAAAAATAGCAAAGTTGAGGGAAAATAGAACGGTGAAGTTTCGTCTGGGCCAAAATTTTTTTTAAATATATAAAATATATATATATATATATATATATATATATATATATATTTTGAACGGACGAAACTTGAAGCTTCGTCTAGACTTTTTTGCAAAAAAGCAAAGTCTCGTCCTTGACATTTGCAATCCGACTTCCACTAACTCAGGTTAACAACTAATTAAATGATTAATTATATAACTAACCCTAATTATCTAACTATTATTTAACTAATTATCTAACTAATTAAATATTATTAACCATTTTATAAAATATCAACCATTCCCCTCCGAGCAGGATTTTTTTTTTAATTTGCAAATTTCCTCAGACGAAACTTCAAACTTGACGTTTCGTTTGAAACTTCAAGTTTCAAGTTTCGTCTGATGGATTAAAAATAATACAAAATATTTTGGCCGAAACTTGAAGTTTCATCTGCTATAATATGCATAGTGTTATATCCTCTACCAAATATAGCAGTCTATTGTAGCGGAAATGGAAAAAAATGCATATATAGCACAAGACTGCAGTGCACTAAATGCTATAAAATGCATAAAATGCAAAAAGAGCACATGACTGTGGATGCTCTTAGGAACTGCGTACAACAAAATGATTATCTTGAGCAACATCGTCTAACCATGTATCTTTTACAATCATAAAGAACATAAAGACATTACTTATTAAATTTTAGATCTCAAGCACTCAAAAGGAAGAAAAATTACGTATATATCTTTTAGAATTAACTCTTCAGTTAGAAACTTGGAATACACAAACTTCTCGGATCATTTCTTAAACAATGATGAGGTATGCTGTTTTTCTTAGCTATTCAATGAAATTCTACATAAATTCTCATAATTCTTATTTGTATTTCTGAAAAGAAAATTAAAACATGTAACCAAGAAAGATCATAGATTGGGCCGGTCTTTATGTACATTGTTAAGTATATCTTTGTCCCTAGCTCAGTGATGGTAGAACGCATGGAAGTAATGTTGGGTTGCATATCTAATTCCCAAGAATGCGGCAAACTAAATGTTGTCACAAAAGTGCTTCAATTGCTTTAACATTCTTCATATAACATCTCAAGTTAAACACGTATAGTAGTTGGATTTAATAATGCTTCCCACCACTTATCCAATCTATTCAGAAGATAACTCTTAACAAGTAAACTTTGTGTAAGTTTGAATTTAATATAAATCATTTACTACGCAGCTGGGCATCAAATATTAGAAATTAAAAAAAAACAAATTATGGATACATGAAATAGGCCTAAGAAGTAGTAAATCATAATTTCAAGATCCACATAACATCAGGAATGACCATTGACTTCGATTTTATAGAGTGTGATTCGCTTCTAGTATAACTGGATGATAAATTTTCGTTTTATTTCTCAGGATATTATTATTTGTGTAATTGGATTAGTTTTATCTTCCTTACTAACTATATTTATAAAGTATAAATTAACCAAGGGGACTGTATCTATTAGGGAGCTTTCGTTTTATTTGGTATTGGGTTGTTCTACATACTATTTCTGTGAAGGATAATACTCTTTTGAAGTACCTAAAATTTTCAATATCTTGTTCTGAACAAGAGAAACGACAACAGAGCATTGTTGGATTAGTTATATTGTAGGCTAAATATTGGTGTATTCATGACACATGTTGGAGATTTTACAAGATATATAATGAAATTTGATGATTAAAAATTGTACGGCTTGTTAACGTCTTGAAAAATGTTAAAATCAATTAAAAAGTATACTTTTAAGGATTGCAGGTAGCTACAAATTTCCAATGATCAAAACCTTTTTTGGTTTCAGAAACTATTATAACAATATGAAAAATGAGATTAGGTTCAGGATCACTGAAACTTTTTAGCTGCTTTAAGTGCGACAGGCTCAAGAAAGGATTGCAGCTAGCTGCAAATTTCCAATAATCAAAAGCTTTGTTTGTTTCAGAAACTAATATAACAATATGAAAAATGAGATTAGGTTCAGGATCATTGAAAAACACTTATGTTTAGCTACTTTAAGTGCAACAGGCTCAAGAATTGCCAAAAACATCCTATCAAAAAAAAAAGCATATGATGGACATAAAAAAATATTTAAAGCAAGCACATAGATACATATCCTCTTCAAACTCTTTTAAAACTCGTTTTTACTAGAATTTGTTTTCTAAAACAAAATGTTCGAAAGCCTTCTGCAATAGATAGTATATCCTATTCTTTTCAATCATAGATGTGATTTATAATACATTCTTGCTATATTAGAAGATACAAAATATGCATATAACAGATATCAAACATAATTATTAATTAGAAACCCCAGATAATTAAAAAAGTTCAGGAAGAAATCCTAATACACCATAGCTAAAGTTCCAAGCATATCAAAATGACTATTATCCAAATGCTAACATTTTTTTGGGAGAGGGGGAGTTTAAATTTTAGGGGTATGGTTTAAAGTGTTTGTTGTCTTGATTCCTCAAAACTATCCAATGTTACACAACTATTACAAAATAATCACAAATTAAGAGTACCATATGGAAAAAAAGTATCCTATATGAAAGTTTCCAAGCTCTTAACAAAGTGTTGTGTAGGTACCAGGGGAAGTAGCTATAAGCCAATAAAAGAAAATCATGTCAGAATTAAATAGAATCAATGTATCCACCTTCGAAAACTAAGAGCAACTCCACCCATCATGGATTACCATTTTCATTTTGGCAACCCAAAGGACAACTTTTCTCAAAAATAGCAATAAGTTTTACACCTGCCATTTGGGATGCTAAATATGTATATATATATATATATATGCAAATTTAGTGAAAAAATGAAGATTTGTGATTACATATAGCAATTGTCATTTTGTTTGCCAAATTTGAGGGAAAAAATGAACATTCTCATATTTGGCAACCAAAATGAGAGGTGGGTGTGAGGGGTTATTTCTCATTTGGGTTTCTATATATGAATATGGCAACTCATTTGACATCACAGGTGGAGTTTCTCTAAGGAGTCATATTCATATAGCATATTGGACCGGTAAATTTAGAAGAAGGTGACGGCTTGACTCTCTCTAATAATACCATCTAATACAAGCCAACCACCTCCCTCTAAAGTCATGAAGCTTCACCTGCCTCGTGTTCCACAACTGTCCTTTAACAAACAACAAATTGATCATTCCCCTAAACAGAAAAACAACTATAAGAAAGAAAGTGGAGTTTTTAATGAAATCTACAATTGAGTATGACTTCATCAGAGTAACCTTTTCCTCCATGGTGCTTCTCCTCTTAATCCTTCTTGCCAGATGTCATAAAAAAATGGTTCTGGTCAATGCAGAAAGAGACAAGGTTGAAAAAAATTGTGGCTGCTACAAAAAATGTCCGTCATTGTTGTCCTTAGGTTTGTTTTACAAGAGATGAATAAAAGATCGGAGAATAGAACAACAAAAAGCATTAAGCCTACACGCCTAAAAGAATATGATATATATCAATATAAATTAAAATAGGCTATTATGGGATAGATATGATATGACCTCTAAAAAAAATATTGCATGATTTAAGATAAATAAAACAAGGCTAGTGTGCAAAAATAACATTCTCTATGACCCAGGTGATGAAAAATGACAGGTATATACCCAAAAAAAGTGATAGTTCTGCACCTCAATACCAAAATAGCAGATGATCAAATATGAAGTCAAGCATTACGCAAAAATAGGACACCATGATATAAATTCAATAGTGAATATCTCATACATGTAGGTTTATTTAGCAATGAAACAAGCAATGCTTGTCGTCATGACTTTATACACAACTATGCATAGCTTTCTTTTTTAATCTTTCCTAGCAGCACGCTCGCACACACATAGTGCGCGTGGCTTAGTAGTGGAAATTGGTCATGCAATAAGTGCACTTGACTTAAATTGATCGTCATCATAAGTAACTTAATGGGAACAAGACCTGACAATGGAACCATGAAGAATCCAACTCTTTTTTCTCTCAATCCATGTCTCTTTCAAAAATCATGTATATGTAGTATGTAACAATTAGACTCGAGTGATTAAGAATTGATTATCATCTTTACATTATTTTTGTAAAATAATGATGGTCACACCATATTTTTAGTATAGAATAATTCCTTAATAAATTAAAGTAAAACTGGGAATACTCACTCTTGCACAAAGAAATTTCTATTACATATTTCTTTTAGAAAGGGCTTAGCCAATTTTATTATATCTAGTATATAAAAGTGTCCCCCACAAGTAATTGTGATGCAATTGGGGAAGGTACAAAATCATGAAATCACCAATTGAATAACAAGTTATTAAGACAAATTTTGTCAGGGAGTTTAAGCTGCAAGATAGACTTCCCTTTTGTCATGTCTGGTCAAGAGAAATAGACTTTGCTTCAGTAGCTCCCTGCAATTCTCTATTATCACATGCCATATTTTAAAGGTTGAGAGGAGCTAGTGTCCTTCATCCATTGGACGACATTGCTTGAGTTGTTGACAACTCTGCAATGAGTATGTGAATGATGGAGGGAGAGAAGCATCCACTTTTTAAAAGTTGTGGTTTTCGCTAATTCCACATCTATACTCTGGATCCTAGCTGATTGAACAAGGTGAACCTCACCCTCCAAATCACGAACCAGTGTTGCAAGCGCCAAAATTATTTCTCCAATTGCAGCATTTGTGTTTATATTGATGCAGTCCCAAGTGGGTTTGGTCCAAGCATTAGAGAGAGAGAGAGTTGGCTGAGTTATGCTTAACATTACCTCACAGTTGGCAGATGGGAGATTGTACAAAGCCCATCTCTCACCACCAGGCAAGCAACCCAAACTCTTTTGCACAAAGAAACGGAAACATGTATCTAAACATTATTGCTTTTCTCAGTTGTAGAAGTATCATCTATAAAGAAGTTAATCAATCTAACGGCAGCAACACTTTTACAACCCAAATGATAGCTATGATCTTAGTATATGACAAACCATTTAAAATTAGGGTGAATGACCTACTCGCACCCAAAGTTAGTAATAATACCCTATACACACCTGAAGTTACAGTAATACCCCAATGACACCCAAAGTTTTGAAAATTGGACCTATAGGCACCCGTTGTTCATTTCTATTAAGTTATTAATAGATATAGCGTGAATTTACTTTTTTACCCTTTCCTTTTTAATATCTATGTTATCTTCTTTTCCCCTTTTTTGAAAAGAAGCAAAGTGAGGGGCAGGGATGGGGGCGGAGGAGGGGGCCAGCGGTGTGTGAGGCGGCAGGTGGTGGTGGCACGTCAGGCGGTAGGCAGTGGTGCACAAGCAGCAGATGCATCAAAAGGTAGGGAATCTCTCACCTTTGCATTTGATGAACTTGTCTCTTTGTCTTAATGGGTTATTTGTAGATTAATTTGTGTTTTAAATGTAGAACTACTCTTAATTGTTGATTATTCTTGATGGTTGTAGTATCTTTCTTTCTATTTAGGATTGAATTTGGGATTGTTATTAGGGTTGAGTTAGGATTTTGATTTGTTGCAATTATGAATTTGGAAATGTAATTCCGATTTTGAGTTATGAATTTGGGATTTGTTGTAGGGATTCCGAGTTAGGAATTTAGAATTTGGGAATTGGAATTTGAGATTGGAATTTGGGATTGAAATTGAAATATAGATTGAACACATTATACTAGCTTTGTACTTCATACATTACAAACTGGCAAATATATGTAAATTGAACATACATACAATGCATACATAACTAAAGTTAATTACTATTACAAACTGATTTTTTACACTTCCAGTAGACTTGAGTAAATTTCGGAATTTATTTAGTATACAAGTACATGCTGGGTTTCTTCTCAATGGGTAGGAAGGACTACTGACTATGCCTCTTTTTGAATGTATAAGTAGCAATTATCCTCCCTTCATACACTTTCATTTACCACCATTAGACAGAGGTAGCAATTCTCTGGTTCGGGGGTTGGAGAAGTAGCGGGTGTAATAGTATTTTCAAAGTACTTAACAACTTCTTGACATGCACTCCTCCTATTCATGCTATTTGTTGCATGATTGTGAGGTGTGCATGTCAAGAAGTTGAAAAGTAGCATGAATACATTGTGACACCCACTACTCCATCCTCCGAAGCTAGAGAATTTCTGCACTCTGTCTGATGGTGGTGGATGGAAGTGTATGAAGGGAGGATAATAACTACTTCTACATTAAAAAAAAATTCAAAAAAAGGGCAAAGTCAGTGGTCTTCCCTACCCATTGAGGGAAACCCAGCAGGTACTTGTATGCTAACATGGACATGCATCTATCTCCCTCCTTAAACTCATATTTCAACATCTTCTTTCTTTTCTTCTTTCTTTTCTTCATCTTCATCTCCTTTTTTATTTCTTTTTTTTTTCTTCATCTCCTGTTTTTCTGTTTTTCATCTTCTTTCTTCTTTCTTTTCTTCATCTTCTTTCATTTCTTTTTTAATATCATGTTCAATAGAAACATGATGACCAACACTCTATTTGAATTAGGTATATATAGCATTTCCAAGACTACACACATGTTCATTTACATCTCATTAATTCATTAAAATATGTCCAATGATACACATTTCAAAACTTACAAAACCCAATGAATAAGTTGCCAAAATAGGCTCAACCTTTAAGTGATAACAATAGCAGCAAAATCAGCAACAACAGCAAAGATCAGAAGCAGCAACAGCAACCGCAACAACAAAATTAGAAGCGGCAGCAGCAACAACAATAATGAAAAACAGCAAAAACTTGTATATTTTACTTGTGTATCTATGATCAGATATGGATATATAAACTTGTGAAATGATGGTGTGTGTATGTACATATGAACTTATCAAATATCTCTAGAAATTTATGTATTTACTTGTACGATTAAATAAATGTTCCCTTTTTTCCTTTTCAATGATGTTCCTCACAAATAAATAAATGGTCCCTTTATTACATTGCTTCGAGGATGTGAATGCTTTAACTATCTTTAGAAGCATTTCAAAATTTTACAGCAAAGTATGGTTATTATATTTTATTCAATAAGCTTAATTATTACCCAATAAATATTGTATGAAAGAGATGACAAAATAATATCATTGAAGAAAGAACTAACAAATATTGATACAATTCTAAATCTTGTTCTTTTATTACATTGCAAAGAACTATTATATTCTAAAAAACTTGCAAATACTATGTTAAAAAACAAAAATTAAATGAACAAAAATCAAATGATATTTCTAAAATTTGTTCTTATTCAGCTTCTTCAATATAAGCAAACTGCTAATTCTTCAATACAAGCAAGCTACTACTTCTTCAGGTTCAGCTGCTTCAATACACTAGCTTTAGCTGCTACTGCTGCTTCTTCTTTTTCTTCTTCTATCAAACACAAAAAAAAAACAGCTTTTTCTTCTTCTGCCAACCATAAAAAAAGAAGTTTCACAGCAATATTCATGTATTTGTACGTACATGGATACCAAACAATACATTAAACGACTACTAGCAGGCTCAAAACACAATTGTCAGCACGGACAGATTAAATTTGCCAATTGCACTAGTATCAGTTCATCAAATATATAAAAAATGGTGTCACTAGGGCTGCATTGTAATGCCATGCCAACTAGTTCAGCAACAACAGCAAAAATCAGAAGCAACAACAGCAAAATCAGAAGCAACCAAGCATACAAAGCAGCAGCAAAAGCATGAGCAGTAGCCTATGCATAAGCAGCAATAGCAAAAGGCTAAGCAAAATCAAAAGCATCTCAAATGCCTACTAAGAAGCCAAGATAATTCCCAACCTATATTATTTTCGATGAATATTATATGACTTCCATCCACAATCAAGAACAAGCAACTAAGTATCATAGAAAAAACAAACAATAATATTTTGTGTGACTTATCATTGCCTACTGAGAATCCAAAATAATTTGCAAGAAATTAAACAATATTGTATGACAAAATTGTAACTGAGCAAACACTTCTCTCTAGTGTCATATTGTCAAATGGCATACACAATTTCAAAAACCCAACTCCCGACCCTCATACATTAGGTGGGCATTCGACAGTGGATGTAGGTGGGCATTCCACAACGGTCCTCACAAAAAGAGGCAGAGATTGAGGATGTACGGGGCGTCGAGGATGAGAGATGAGAGATAAGAGACATACAGTACTTAGGGTTTCAAATTAGGATTTAGAAATTTTAAGAGATGATAGTTAAGATTTAGAAAGGGGAGGAAGAGATACCCAAGAAGAAGAAGAGGATGAAGAGATCGGGGGCATTTTGATCTTTTCACATGCTTCTTAACGGGTATGAACCCGTTAAGAGGTATATACCACAAATATTCCACTAACTTAACTGATAAATGAACGACGGGTGCTTATAGGTCCAATTTTCAAAACTTTGGGTGTCATTGGGGTATTACTGTAACTATTGTAACTTTAGGTGTGTATAGAGTATTATTACTAACTTTGTGTGCCAATAGGTCATTCACCCTTAAAGTTAATTCAAAGAAGCATAACTTGGTATGACTATAAAGATTATTACTTACCCAACTACCAAATTCTTCTTGTATATTTTTAGCCCCTCTGTCTCTAGATTTCCCTTTTGTAGGTTCATACCACTACAGGTAATTAATCGAGGAAGATTTTGATGCATAAGGTAAAACATAGGAGAGCAAAGTGTGAAATAAAAACTAAGGGAGATAAATTAATTTGAGTGAAAAGTTGGGGTTCTAAACATTAGCCTTATTTCTGTTGTATACTTTATGCTTATTAAAAAAACTTTTCACTTGTACATTTTTTTTACTGGCTCCACTTGTACTTGAAATATGATAATCATATCTGTTTACAAAGCTACTCACTTGTAAATTTGGAAAAATGGGAAGCATGCGTAATGTCATCTAAATGAATAGTCTTCAGTTCTTCTATATGTAGAACCCTCTTATTCACTCCTATTTTTACTAAATAAATAAATAAATGAGATAAATCAAAGCTTTCCTCAGAAACACTGATAGGTCACTCAACAACAACAACAACAACAACAACAAAACCATTTTCCCAACTAGTTGAGGTCGACTACATGAATCATAGTTTTTATTCTGCTCGGTTTAGCGCAATATCTTCTGTAAAGCCACAAGCTATCATACCTTTTCTCACCGTTTCCACCCAAGTAAGTTTAAGTATTTTCCTACCCCTAACTCTAACTCAATACTTATCAAATCACTCTTTCTAACGAGTGCACTACTAGGTCTACATGTGACATGTCCAAACCACCTGAGACGATTCTCTCTTAATTTATCTTCGATAGAAGCTACTTTTACCATGTCTCGTATATGCACATTTCTAATTCTATCATACTTGGTTTCACCACACATCCATCTTAGCATCATCATCTCCGCCACACTAATTTTCTAGACATGTTATTTATTTGTTACCCAATACTCTGCTCCATACATCAATGGTGGTCTAACAACCGTCCTATAAAATTTTATCTTCAACTTCAAAGATATATGTTTGTGACACAAAATACCACTGGCACTTCTCCACTTAAGCCACCCTGCTTGGATCATATGTATAACATCTTCACAAATCTCCCCATGTCTTTGTATAATCGAGCCTAAAAATCGGAAACGGTCTCTCTTAGGTATCTCTTGACTATCAAACTACACTACTTCCTCATTTGTATTCCGAATATCACTAAACACTTCATATACTATGTTTTAGTTCTGCTTATTCTAAAGCCTCTAGCTTCCAAACTTTCTCTCCTCAATTCTGAATTAGGATTGATTCATGCTCTAATCTCATCCACTAAGACGATGTCATCGGCAAAAAGCATACACCAAGGCACCTCATCTTATATTCCTCGCATCAGTTCATCCATAACCAAAGCAAAAAGGTAGGGGCTTAAAACCGAACCTTGGTATAAACCTACTGTAATAGGAAAATCACTGGTCTCTCCTATGATTGGTCTAATTGTGGTCTTTGCCCATTCATACATATCTTTAATTACCTCTATATATTGAATAGTTACTTTTTCATTATTTAATATCCACCATACTATGTTTCTAGGGACTTTATCATATGTTTTTTCTAGATCTATAAATATTATATGTAGATCTTTCTTATTCTCTCTATATTTCCATTAGTTTCCTCGGTACATTAATTGCATCCATTGTTGACCTCCCAGGCATAAATTCAAACTGATTCTCAGGCACTGTAGTTTCTAGTCTCAATCTATGTTCGATCACTTTCCCAAAGTTTTATTGTATGGCTCATTAATTTAATTCCTCGTAGTTGGAGAAACTTTGTATATCTCCTTTATTTTTATATATAGGTACAAAAATACACTTCCTCCATTCATCGGGCATCTTCTTAGTCCTCAAAATCCTATTAAATAATATTGTTAGCAACTTCACTCCTACATCCCCAAGACACTTCCAAATTTTACTGGGTATATCATCCAGTCCTACAGCATTTCGAACCTCAAAGTTCCTAATTCTACTGAAAAACATTTACTCTCGACTCTCCCTCGAGTCCTCTATGTTTAAGTTGTCCACAACATTTTCATTTAATAAGTTCTCAAAGTAATTTTGCCATCTTTCGTTAATTTCCTCATTTATCACTAAGACTTTTGAATCCTCACTCTTAATAAACATAATTGTATCCAAATCTTTTGATTTCTTATCCTTTTACTTAGCAAACTTATTGATGTTATTTTCTCCTTCTTTTGTTCCTAATTTTGTGTATAAATCATCATTAGATTTTTCTTTTACATCTCTTACCGCTTTCTTAACTTCTTTTTTAACGGTCTTATATCTCTCCAAATCTTGTTCATTTCTACTATTTTGCCATCTTTTGATGGTTGATCCTTTTTCTCACACAATATTTTCAACCTCTTCTTGCTACCACCATGTTTCTTTAGTTTGCAACCTTCTACTTTTAAATTCTCCAAGTACCTCCATTGAGATTTTTCTTATGCACGTAGCTATTTTAGTCCACATCATATTTGTCTTCCCTTTTCAATTTCGTGTCGCCCCTTCAAGGACTTTATCTCTAAAAACCTTTACTTTCTCTCCCTTTCAGTTCCACCACCTAATTTTTGGGTTCCTAGTCTCCTTCCTCGCATATATGTGTTCCCCAATCTTAACATCCAATACCATTAATCTATGTTGTTAGGTTAAACACTTTTCTAGTATAACTTTACAATTTTTACATGTCAAGCGATCCACCTTTCTAATAATGAAAAAATATCAATTTGGCTCTTAAATTGCCCCACTTTTAAGGTTATCAAATGTTCATCCCTCTTCCTGAAATAAGTATTTGATAGTATAAGATCATACAAAGTCGTAAAAATCTAATAGAGCCTCTCCACCATCATTCTTATTTTCAAATCCATGTCTTTCATGCGCCCTCTCATATCTCATGTTATCTTCTCCTACATATCCATTGAAATCTCCTCATATAAATAATTTCTCACCTAAGGATACTCCTTGAATTATTTCATCTATATTCTCCCAAATTTTATTTTTAGCTTGTGCATCTAATTCTTGTTGGGGTGCATAAGCACTAATGATATTAATTTTGTTTCCTCCCAATACATGCTTAATTTGTATTATTCGATCTCATTTCCTATTAACACCTACTATATCTCCTTTGAATTTCTTATCTACTAAAATTCCTACTCTATTTCTATTTCTAATTTTACCTATATAATACCATTTATCCCTTTAGCTTTCTCCCCTACCCACTTTGTTTCTTGTAAGCAAGCTATATAAATATTCCTTATAATCATGGTATCTACTAGTTCTATGCATTTTCCTTGTCAATATTTTTATATAACCAAGTCGCTAACCTTAAGCATATTTTCTTGAACTAGCTTCTTTACCAGCACACATCCAGATTTGTGCATGAATCCTTACCCATTTTTCAACGCACCTGGCGCTGGTGCGATGCCACTCGCATATTTTTCGAAGCACCCGGAGGCAGGCACAATGCATCGCTTCCAGTGAATGCCCTATCATTTACGTGTATATTTTAGGATACATGTTCATAGGATTTGACCAAGATTTATGTTGGCTGTCAACTACCTAACACAACCCTCCTCCTTACCCGACTTGTGGTCAGGTTCTTGGCTTGGGACAGGCAATGGCAGAGTTAAATCTTGATAGATCATTCCTAATTGTAATTGATTATTTTGATAGGTTCACCAACTGTTTCCCTCCCTCATAAACTCTTTCCATTGCAATTTTAAGCAACAATTTATATAGATTTTTCATTTTATCTAAAAGTTTCTAACTATCTCCTGCTTGTAATATAAACTCTTTTGCAGAACATGTGTAAGCTATTAAAAGCATCACATAACATTTACATTTTAAAAAAAAAGGGTCAGCAACTTGTTTCATATGCACTCCATTTAATATGTAATAAGTAGGTTGTCAAATGAATACAGTGATATAAAATGATACGCTGCTAGTTTGTTTTTCTTTCTTCTTTTCTTTTTTTCCCCTAAGAAGATAAGCTTCTTGTTGCTAATAGTTAAATCATAAAACATAATAATAAGAAGGCATGCCACTAACGCCAAATTATACAACCACTACATCCATCCAATATAGACCACAATAGCTAGGATAAAAAAGGAATTGAGTCAAAAAATGCTTATAACACTAATTCAGAAGAGATTTCCTGTAGAACCCCGTATTTTCAAATATTATTTTTATATTTGAAAATGAATTTAAATTTATTTTTGGAGATTTAATGAATATTTTCAGAAAAGTCTATCTTTGTACATGTGCAAAACACGTGCAAATACATTTTGAGAAGTTTAAAAATTTAATTTTCTTTATGAAAAATCATCATTTAATATTTGGGAATTATTTAGTATTTTTTCCAGATTTTTTTGAAATTAATTGGAACTATTTGCAATTTTTGAGAAAAGAAGGACCTTTTTGAAAATTTGATATTTTTAAGGGTTAAAGTGCAAAATGTATATTCTGGACGTTTTGGATCAGTATAGGGTGAGATTTAGAAGTATATTTTCTTTTAAATCCAAATTTAAATGAGTTTTGATGGAATTTCCAAAGATAGAATTATATATGTAAATTGTATTTTGGAAATGATCGTTTTGCAAAAGTGTGGGTAAAACCCTAACATGCAACCGCGAATATTTAAGAGATTTTTCTCCAGCCATCATTTACTGATAATACAGATTTTGAGATTGGTTTTGGAGGAGCAAGGAGAGTTTTTGGATCTAGCAAGAAGGAAGACTTTTCGTGAACTTTTCTCAATTTAAAAGGTGAGTGACTTGGTTTTGTTTTGTTTTGATTTTGGTGAATGATCTTGTGTGTTTTGTTTTGTTTTGTTTGTGAATGAAATAAATTTGTCTTATTGTTGATCTAAGGATGCAAGTGGCAATATTGTTTGAATTGATGTTGTGAATGACATAGGTCTTGTATTGTGGTATAATTCATATGAATAAATGATTGTTGTTTATACCATGTTGAGAAATCTAAGAATGATTAGTAGATCTTGTTCATAACACCATATTATTAAGATTTGAGTATGATCTTGATCGGACGAGTAACACCTGGATCTTATACATATTGTAAGTCAGATTTTGATTTTGATTGGTGAAAGAAATTTAGATCTTGTAAAATTCTATTGAAAGAATTTGTGATTTAGGACATGAGAACTTGAATTTGACATATTGATGTTTGAGTAATAAATACATATACATGATGAGGATTTATTGAGATTTATCATTTTCCTAAACACGAATTGTTTTTCAGAAACATTGAATCATTAGAAAGCTTCAGATTTAATTTTGTGATCAGAACTAATTTTGAAATCTGTAGGCCGACAGTTGACTGACCTACTGAACATTCGACTGGTACGAGCCTGCTACTGTATTTTAGAATCTTTGAAAAAGTCGTTCTGGACAGTCGACCTAGCTCATAGGCAGTCGACTGGTCCACTGAGGAAAATTATTTTTGTAAGAATTATTAGTCCTTCTGGACAGTCGACCTATGGTTCCTTTAAGTCGACTTGTATACTTAGAATAATTTTGGGAGGATTATTGGAATTTACCTCGGGTAAGTCGACTGATTCCTTTTCTTAAGTCGACTTATATGACTTAGATTATTTTGTTAAATTTTGGATATTTGTCCCTCTGGACAGTCGACTTACTACAGTATAAGTCGACTGGTACTGATGGAGGTTTGTAACTTGAGTGTTTCTTGAGTGATTAGTTCCCTGACAATTTAGTCTATTTTAAGATATACAGTTAAGCATTTGATTTAAGACTTTCAGTGAGCCACAATGATTAGTGGGACTTTTGTTTAGATATTTGAGTTGGGTCTCTAGAGGTGTGTGACCCTAGTATACCGGTATTGAGTTATTTTGTTGAGGCCCTTTGAGGCATTTCAGTTATTCAGTTTTGATTTTTAGGCCGGTGGGTCACATCACTCTAGGAGGTTCGTTAAGTAATCAATTAACCCAAAATAATAAGGACAGGCACTAGTGGTGATATGATGAACGGGAACATGGGTTATGCACCTCAGTATGGCTTTAGATGTGGGATTTAATCTCCGGAATTATCCAAGTGACTTTCTTGAGATGTGGGATTTATTTCCGGAATTATCCAGGTAAATTACCTGGGATGTGAGATATTTCTCCGGAATTATCCAAGTGGTTGCTTGAGATGTGGGATTGATCTCCGGAATTATCAAAGTCGAGGCGACGCACATGGGGTATTCATGTGATGATGTGTCTATATTTAGATGTGGGATGGTCTCTGGAATTATCCAGGTAAAATGCCTGAGATGTGGGATCTATCTCCGAAATTATCAAGCATGGGCTAATTCTCACAGTTTATCTTTATCTCGTAGTAATCATCGTGATAGGATTAGTTGCATAGCGGGGGATTGAACCCTATGAAGTGAAGACGATAAGGGCTTGCACCGAACCTATGTAGAATGGGATGCATAGACTTCGACAAATATGCATTAGAGAGTCCACATATAGAATTTGTGTGTTTTCTTGACTTAGTTTTATGCATATGGATTTCTCGGTTTTCTACACTTAACACTTGGTTGGTATCACTTGTGGTTACATTTCTTGCTATCTCGTATTTTATGTACTTTGGTTCACTATATGTTACTTATGAATCCATGCTTAAGTTTTATTTATGTTGTTAGTTGTTGTCCCTCACACCATTTATGGCTGACCTCTTTAGTTTGGGGGTTAGGGATCATCTCTAGCCTCACATGTTGCAGGTAATTTCTTAGAGTTGGAGATGGGATGCTTGAGTGATTTTGAGATATAATTGATTCATAAGAGTTTGGTGTAAAATTTGTAATAGTGGTGTTGAGACAAATTTGTATTGTAAATAAAGAAAAGATTGAGTTGAGTTTGTTTTGAATTTCGCTGTGTTTTGTAAAAATTTATTGTAATCAAAGTTGAAAAAATTAGTGGTGTTGGTTGTGTTTAATATTGTATTGAAGTGGATCGCTGGGAATGTGCCACGTATTTTCTAAGATATCTTATTAGAAATTCGGTGCGCTACAGAGATTGGTATCAGAGCACGCTTCAATAGTAATACTAAACATGACATAAAAATAACCTAGGTGTGGACACTAGTGTGTGTGAGTACCTAGGTGTGGACATTAAAGAGTTAGTATCACATAGAACTGAATATGATGTTTTACCTTTGGGATTCAATTGAGATTTTGCCAAAGGATATTGATGTGAATTTGAATTGCGTGTGTGATGCTCTAACTTTTCCCTCGTTTTGCAGTATTCAAAATGGTTGCACCCAGGGGCAGGAATGGTGGCAACAATGAGGATGGATCTGGTAGTTCCCGAGGAAATGGGATCGACCTTGAGGCTGAATTTGCCAAGGTGTATCAGACACTGAACACGCTGATGGCATTCAATGTGGCGCAACAGCAAGCTCAGCAACAGAATCTGCAACCAAATCATGGAGTTGGACATGGATTGGTGAACGCCGATCCTATTAAGCAGATTGAATCCTTTAAGAGGATGAGGCCACCAGTCTTTGAAGGGCAAGCTGATCCAACCGCAGTAGATGATTAGATTAGGAAGATGGAGACGATCTTCTAGGTATCGGAGACTCCAGCAGCCAGTAAGGTGAAGTTAGCTTCGATGCAGCTTGAGAAGGACGCTGGTGTCTGGTGGGAGTCAGTGAAAAGGGCTTTGGGAGACCAGCCGTTGACTTGGGAAGCTATTCTGGAGGAGTTCAGAGATCGCTTCTTTTCCCTAGATGTTCAGGAGAAGAAGGCGACCGAGTTCTTGAACCTTCAGCAGGGAAGCATGACCGTACGGGAGTATGAGACCAAATTTGCTCAGCTTTCGCGGTATGCACCAGAATTGGTTGTTGACGAGGCGAAGAAGGCCAAAAAGTTTGAGCAGAGCTTGAGGCCAAGCTTGAGGTCGAGGATGATCCCGTTGGGTATCAGATGGTTCGACAAGCTGGTCAGGAGAGCAGCGATGACTGAGGAGGACATGGACCAGTTCCAGAAGAAGCAAGATACATGGAACCGGAACAAGAGGCCAGCATCAGGCCAGAGTGGGAAGGGATTCCCCGCGAAGCAGGCCAAATTCAGTGATCCAGTGCAGAAGGCATCTGCAGCTCAAGGAGTGACCTGCTATTACTGCAAGGAGGCAGGACATTACAGGTCAGCATGTTCGAAGTTGGCGAAGCATATTTGTTCCCAGTGTGGGCAGGCAGGACATTCTAAGCCCCATTGTCCACAATTGAGGAAGGATGGTTCTGGTGGGAGCAAATTTCAGCAGAGGCAAGGGGGAGTATTTGCATTAACCGAGGAAGACGCTGGTAACTCGGAAGATGTAATACAGGGTATGCAAGAATTCTAATTTTTATTTTGAATCAATGTAATAAATGAAACCTTTATTTGAGAACAATTTAAGATTGAGTATCATTCTTATTGTAACAGGAGTTGTT
Source organism: Hemerocallis citrina (assembly GCA_017893485.1). Classification (NCBI taxonomy): domain Eukaryota; kingdom Viridiplantae; phylum Streptophyta; class Magnoliopsida; order Asparagales; family Asphodelaceae; genus Hemerocallis; species Hemerocallis citrina. The sequence goes on from CM030362.1 coordinate 217,642,507, forward strand.
TTAATTAATGGAATTAAGGCAAAGGTTTTATTTGACACTGGTTCATCGCATACTTTTGTATCGCCAAGTTTTGCAAAGATCTTAGGTGTGGAACCTAAGTTATTTCCAGGCAGGGTTTTGTCGGTAGCAACGCCGTCAGGTGAAGAGTTGATAGCGGATCGATATTACGAAGGCTGTGATATCGAGATTGGTAGGAGGTTGTTCGGCATTGATTTGATCGAGCTGAAAGTATTGGATGTGGATGTTATCGTGGGCATTGATTGGATGGCAATATATGATGCCACAATCGAATACAAGCAGAAAGAGGTGTTGGTGAAAGCACCAGGTGGACCTGTAGTGACTTTCCAAGGGAAGAAGAAGATTCTGAAGGTGACTGCAATGGTATCTAAGAAGGCTATCCCAAATGAAGTCAAGGGCATTCCGGTTGTCAGAGATTTTCCTCAGGTGTTCTTGGACGATTTTCCAGGATTACCGCCGCAGAGAGATGTGGAGTTCTGCATTAATGTTCAGTAGGGGAGTGCACCGATTTCTAAGGCTCCGTACAGGATGGCACCTATAGAGCAAGATGAAGTAAAGAAGCAGATTGAGGAGCTGTTGAGCAAAGGGCTTATCAGGCTGAGTTCTTCTCCGTGGGGAGCGCCAGTGTTATTGGTCAAGAAGAAGGATGGGTCAATGAGGATGTGCATTGACTATCGGGAGTTGAATAGGGTGACTATTCAGAACAAGCATCCACTGCTGCGGATTGATGATTTGTTCGATAGGCTTCGAGGAGCAGCTGTATTTTCGAAGATTGATTTGAGGTCGGGGTATCATCAGGTTCGAGTCAAGGAGGAAGATGTGAGTAAGACAGCTTTCAGGACACGTCATGGACTCTATGAGTTTCTTGTAATGTCATTCGGGTTGACGAATGCGCCAGCAGTGTTCATGGATATGATGAATCGGGTTTTGAGGCCATTTATTGACTCATTCGTGGTAGTATTCATCGATGATATTTTGGTGTACTCGAAGTCGGAGGAGGATCATTCTAAGCACTTGACAGCGGTGTTACAAAAATTGCAGGAGCATAGCTTGTATGCCAAGTTGTCGAAGTGTGAGTATATTCTTTCTAAGGAGGGAGTAGCTACTGATCCTCAGAAAGTTGCAGCAGTGAAGGATTGGCCTAGGCCGACGTCTGTGAAGGAATTCAGAAGTTTCTTGGGTTTAGCTCGATACTACAGGAGATTTATCCAGGGTTATTCTCATATTGTTGTTCCTTTGACAGGTTTGACCCGGAAGAATGTGGCATTTGTGTGGACTGATAAGTGCGAGGAGAGTTTCCCTGAGTTAAAGGAAAGGTTGACTACTGCACCTATCTTAGCTTTGCCGCAAGCTGGGAAGGATTATGATATCTACAGTGATGCATCTCTCAGAGGTTTGGGTTGTGTCTTGATGCAAGAAGGCAAGGTTATTGCTTATGGTTCGAGGCAATTGCGTCCGCATGAGAAGAATTATCCAATGCATGACTTGGAGCTAGCAGCTATCATTTATGCCTTGAAGCTATGGAGGCATTATGTTTATGGTGAGAAGGTTAATATGTACACCGACCACAAGAGCCTGAAGTACATTTACCAGCAGAAGGATCTTAATCTTCGGCAGAGAAGGTGGTTGGAGGTATTGGAAGACATTCGTCCCGAGATCAAGTATCATCTGGGCAAGGCGAATGTGGTGGCTGATGGACTTAGCAGGAAGAGTAGTTTATCAAGTCTGATCATTACTCGAAGAGAGTTGGCAGCAGAGATCGATCAGGCAGGTATCGAGGTGGTACTGCAAGGTTTAGGGGCATCTTTGGCTCAGTTGAGGCTGCAGCCGTCCTTGAGAGAGAGGATTGTGGAAGGTCAGAGGTCAGACTCAGAGATTCAGAAGATGTTGCAACAGGTTTCAGAAGGCAAGTTATCGGAGTTTCGTGTCCAAGATGGAGTTCTTTGGATGGGTGAGAGGTTGTGTGTTCAAGATAATGCAAATTTGAGAGAGAGTATCTTGCAGGAAGCGCACAGTACATTGTTGTCAGTTCATCCAGGAGGCACGAAGATGTATAGGGACATCAAACAGCACTTTTGGTGGTCTGGTATGAAGCGGGATGTAGCAGATTTTGTGGCAAGGTGTCTGACTTGTCAGCAGATCAAAGCAGAAAATCAGAGACTTGGAGGTTTGTTACAGCCGTTACCCATTCCGGAGTGGAAGTGGGAGAATATCAGTATGGATTTCATCACAGGTTTGCCGAGGAGTTCGAACGGCAATGACTCGATTTGGGTTGTTGTGGACCGTTTGACTAAGTCGGCTCACTTTCTAGCCATGAAGATTACTTAGTCGATGGAGAAATTGGCTGAGTTGTACATTGGTGAAATTGTGAGACTTCATAGAGTTCCTGTGACGATTGTATCCGACAGAGATGCAAGGTTTACTTCAAGGTTTTGGAAGAGCCTACAAGCAGCTTTAGACACCAGAACTGATTTCAGTACAGCTTTTCATCCACAGACCGATGGTCAGACGGAGAGGGTGAATCGAGTGCTGGAAGATATGTTGAGGGCTTGTGTTATGTGGTAGTTGGGAGAGATACTTGGCATTGGTTGAGTTTGCTTATAACAACAGTTACCATGCGAGTATTGGGATGGCACCGTATGAGACTTTGTACGGGAGGAGGTGCAGGACACCTGTTTGTTGGTATGAGGTTGGCGAGAGGCAGATGTATGGTCCTGAGATCATGCAGCAGACATCGGAGCAGATTGAGCTGATTCGCAAAAGATTGGTTGAGGCTCAGAGTCATCAGAAGAGTTATGCCGATACTCGACGAAGAGATTTGGAGTTTGAGGTTGGGGATGCAGTTTTCCTCAAGGTTTCTCCGACCAAAGGAGTAATCAGGTTTGGTAAGGGAGGCAAGTTGGTGCCAAGGTATATTGGTCCATACAGGATCATGGAGCGGATTGGCAAGACATCATATAGATTGAAGCTTCCAGAGGAGTTGGCACAGGTGCATGACGTATTCCACATGTCATTGTTGAGGAAGTATGTGCCAGATTAGAATCATCAGTTGGTAGAGATTCCTGAAGATTTACAGGTGAACTTGAGTTACAAGGAACGGCCTGTTGAGATCGTTGACCGTAGAGAGAAAGTTCTTAGGAGCAAGGTGATACCTATGGTCAAGGTGTTGTGGAGGAATCAGCAATTCGAGGAGGCTACTTGGGAGCCTGAGGACCGCATGCAGAAGGACTTCCCTGAACTTTTTGCATGAGTGTATTTCTGTTATGTAATTGTAATTCTTTGAATGATAGTACTTTGATTTGAGTTACATTCTTCTATTTTGATTGAGTTACCTTATGCAATTGTTTGAATTATGTTTCCATTTATGAGATGTGGATTTCCTTGTTGATATATTGTTTGGACTCATTAGTAGTTCTGAGGACAGAACTCTTCTAAGGAGGGAGTGATGTAGAACCCCGTATTTTCAAATATTATTTTTATATTTGAAAATAAATTTAAATTTATTTTTGGAGATTTAATGAATATTTTCAGAAAAGTCTATCTTTGTACACGTGCAAAACACGTGCAAATACTTTTTGAGAAGTTTGAAATTTTAATTTTCTTTATGAAAAATCATCATTTAATATTTGGGAATTATTTAGTATTTTTCCAGATTTTTTGAAATTAATTGGAACTATTTGCAATTTTTGAGAAAAGAAGGACCTTTTTCCAAATTTGATATTTTTAAGGGTTAAAGTGCAAAATGAATATTCTGGACGTTTTGGATGAGTATAGGGTGAGATTTAGAAGTATATTTTCTTTTAAATCCAAATTTAAATGAGTTTTGATGGAATTTCCAAAGATAGAATTATATATGTAAATTGTATTTTGGAAAGGATTGTTGTGGGTAAAACCCTAATATGCAACCCCGGATATTTAACACCTGGATCTTGGTTCACTATATGTTACTTATGGATCCATGCTTAAGTTTTATTTATGTTGTTAGTTGTTGTCGCTCACACCATTTATGGCTGATCCCTTTAGTTTGGGGGTTAGGGATCATCTCGAGCCTCACATGTTGCAGGTAATTGCTTAGAGTTGGAGATGGGATGCTTGAGTGATTTTGAGATATAATTGATTCATAAGAGTTTGGTGTAAAATTTGTAATAGTGGTGTTGAGACAAATTTGTATTGTAAATAAAGAAAAGATTGAGTTGAGTTTGTTTTGAATTCCGCTGTGTTTTGTAAAAGTTTATTGTAATCAAAGTTGAAAAAATTAGTGGTGTTGGTTGTGTTTAATATTGTATTGAAGTGGATCGCTGGGAATGTGCCACGTATTTTCTAAGATATCTTATTAGAAATTCGGGGCGCTACATTTCCACCCAAAACTTCTCAGCATCAACCGTACAACTTTCAAGAAGCTACGAAGTTGTCATATGTTTTCTCAAACTTCTCACAATCTGAACCATATTATGAGAAAGATAAACCTCATATAAGTATCTGCATATTTTAGTACCAACCTAAGATTAAGGTATAGCCAGAATTCAACCAATGGATATGAGAACAGTAAATGATTCATAGAACATGTAATTTGATCTCTTATTTGCAGGGTAAACAACTGTCTGTATGTATGTGTGTGTATACATAGTATTTGAAGGGGAGGATACTCGACTTTCAAGTTATATTTCTATAAGATGAAATAGTAGTTATTACTGAAACTGTCGAGAAGAAGGGAATTGAATTAGGTTCTTGTTGAACTGAAGTTCACATATGAATATATCAAGGTATCATATTTCATAAGACAACTAGGTTTGTCGGGCACATGCCTATGGCACATCTTCAGAACGATGCAACATATAAAAGCCCTATAAACATTAAAATATATCATACAATTCTTGCTAGTTTCAAAGAGTAGAAGATACATTTACTTTCCAGCATTCGGATGCATGAGTTTGAAACTTCCATCATGGAGTTTATGTAGCTCAAGTTTGAATAGTATGACAACAATTAGTAGTAAATAAAAGTATATGTTTCTAGCAGCTTGAAAAATAATTATAAATGAGGTGTAAAATCCAACTTCTTAGAACTTTGATGGTGCAAAATAATGAAATTTAATTTTTGAGGAGATATTTGCTACTTTCAGTATGACTTTAGAGGTTGAAATTTACCCAAGTGAATATCCATTTAAATCTTCCATTATATTTGAAATCAATCAGGAAACTCAGTAAAATTTTCTACATGAGCAATCAAAATAAACATAAAAACCTGAAAAATATGAAAATTTACAAACCTAAAATATGAAACTCTAAATTTCTGGGTAGAGAGAGAGAGAGAGAGAGAAATCTGAAAATGTGAAGAGATGAGAGAGAGAGATATAGTAATTAAGAGAGGAGAATTTTTATTTTGGGAGAAAAAAATTTTAGTTTTGGGATGAAAAAAATTTAGGAAAAAAATGTCTTTTGGGAGGGTAAATGTGAGACATTGGTTTTATTTCAATTGAAGGAGAGCCACTTGATAGCTTTTTTTCAGACTGCCTTGTGTTTTATTAAATAGACGAGGTGAATTTTTTTTTTTTTAATAAGGATGGTTACGACCATCAATTCATTAAAACAACTTAGATTACAAATGCGCAAGAAGCGCAACATACATCTAGAAAAGCACCATAAAAGTACAATAACATGAGCAAGAAATGAAACACATTAGAATAACAAACTAAACCCGAAATAGCCCACAAAGTAGGATCATCCAAAAGAGGAGAACACCCGTTGTTGAAACGGAATTTTTGCCTTACTAGGCCACTTTTTGAAAATATTTGCGATTATGGGCTAGTTTGGAAACTATTAGCACTCGTGGGTTACTTGGTGCCGCGTCAAAAGCAGCCGCTATTCTCATTAGGGGCATGTTCCATTTAGAGGTCGCTAATGAGAATAACGGCCTCTATTTTAAAAAAGTTTGAAATTTTTGTTTACTGTCGCTATTCTTATAAGCGACCAAAGTATATATGAAGTCGCTAATGTGATTAACGACCTTCAATGAACTGTATTCCAACACTTAGTAAAATCTAGAGAGCAAAACTATCAATTTATTTTTGAAACTGAGGTTGCTATTCGGAATAGCGACCTTAGTTGTACAAAGGTCGCTATTCCATATAGAGGCCTCTATTCAGAATAGAGGTCTTAGTTATACTAAGGTCGCTATTTCATATAGAGGCCTTTATTGTACTGAGGTCGCTATTCCGAATAGAAGTTTTAGTTGTGTGACTATTTTACAAATTTTTCAAATAACAAGGAGATTGAGTTTCCTACTGAGATCGCTATTGTGAATAGCGACCAAAGTATACTAAGATCACTATTCTCAATAGCGACCTTAGTTGGATAATTATTTTGTAAATCTTACAGAGAACAAGGAGATTTAGACTTCTACTAAGGTCGCTATTCGGACTAGTGACCTCAGTTTTATTTATTTTTTTCCCAAAAGAGCAAAAGTTCTATAAAAATCATTAAGTATCTTAATACATTCATTTGAGGTCGCTAATCTCATTAGCGACCTCATATATACTTCCGTCGCTAGTGGGCATAGCAACAACAAATAAAAAATTGCAAATACTTTAAAACATAGGCCGCTATTCCCATTAGCGACTTTCAAAGTGAAGAGGCCGCTAATGAGAATAGCGGCCGCTGCTAATGTGGCACCAAGTAGCCCACGAGCGTTAATAGTTTCAAAACTTGCCCATAATCACAAATATTTCAAAAAATGGCCTAGTACAGCAAAAATGTATGTCGAAACACAATAAGACTATTCCACCATCGAAAGTAATGCACCCAGACACAGTTGCAGCAAAACAGATGCCACCACAACCCCAGAAACTCACTGGGGTACATCACAGACACCCCAATTAGAGAGAAACATAAACATTAATCATCAAACTAACAAGCTTAGTTCAATCTCTTCATCCCACTACATCATTACAGTGATCTTAAGTTCTTAAAAGAGAGACATGCCCTCTCAAATACATTGTCAGCCTTCGGGTCACACATCTTATAGTGCATTAATCCATCCAACTTAAATCATATCAAATTTTATAATCCAAATAAGAGTAAAATAATAACAAATTTATCTATCAAATTAAACATAGAATTAAAAATAAATTAAACAAAAATTCACCGTTTTTTATGAGGGTTGAGATGGCTGACGTTGCAAGGAAGAAGGTGACAATGGCAGATGTGGCGAGGGGGGGGAAGGCTGAGAGCGGCTGTGCACCGGTGATGGGCGGGCGATTCCGAGGGGATGGAAAGATGGCGGGAACGGTGGCGGCGGCGGAGGGACGAGAAAAGGGTTAGGGTTTGGGGGATCAGAGAGATTGGGGAGGGGCGTCGGGATTTGGATTAGAGTTGGGGTTACGATTTGGAGGGATTTGGGGTTTTAGATTGGAGAGGGGCGTCGAGATTGGGAATGGAATTGGGGTTAGGGTTTGGATTTTGAGAGATTGAGAGAAATCGGGATTTTAGGAGAGATCGGGAGAGAAGAGACTGCAGAGGTTAGTTATGGGTTTTGAGAGAGATCCGGATTTTTCGGAGAGGGGGGAGAAGAGATTGGAGCGGATGGACATTAGTGATTTTAATTTTGGATGGCCGAGATTTAATCTAGGAATGCCAGATGTATGGTCCAATCTGCTCTTGACAAATTTATTCTGGCTATTATAATACTAGCTAAAATTTACCATGCACCAAGTGCACGTGGCTTGGTGCACATACATGTTGAAATTTTTATCTATTCTAATTAACAAGTTTGACAAAACACATTTGCATTTAGCACACCCATATTTTTTCAAACTACAAATCGACTTAGTCAATCATCTTAATAAGCAAACCATGAATTTTAAAATTAGTCCAACAACAACAAGTTCATCGAAATCAGATTTGAAGCAAGCATCAAGACCCCAAGTTTAATCAATTCTAGCACAATTCCAATGAAAACAAAGCACAAATGGATCAAAATTCGTATGATGTAAGTGAAAGTTATATGTGTAATAGTTTCATCTAAAACATAAAGATATAATCGTTGTATTTTTCATAAGATTAATTACCATTTTTGAATTGAACTTTCTTGAATTTAAAACTGATATTAAAAAAGAACAAATTAGTAAATCCTAAACTGATATCATCGTATCTTTCATAAGATCAATCATCACTTTCGACTTTAACTTTCTTGAACTTAAAACTGCTTATAACTTCTTGTTCATCCTTTTCAATTTTGCATCCAGTCAATATTCTTGTAATTGTTCTTCCATATGTAACATCTTGTGATTTAATCAAAAAATTATACTCACCTTCAATGCATTTTTTGGTACAACTATCAAATTCTTCAACATTTTTTTCCTACATATAGAATTAAGTAATTAGCTCTTAATTATTTTTAACACTATGGGAATAACAAATTATATCTTATTCTTAATATGTTCTAGGTTTTTGTTTTTGCGGAACAGCCGATGATACATCTTGCTTCGTCATCAAATAAAGTCAATTATGCCTCTGCACTTGTATCTTTTATTGTGATTTTTGAATATATATCTGAAACAATTTATTCTTAGTTTTTTTTAAATATATTGAAGAATGGAAAGATGGAAAACTAACAATATGTTGTTTTGTATACCTTGGCTCATATTCAACATTATTCTTTATACATTTTTTACAATAAGCTTCATCATTTTCAACACTGACTTTTGTTACATAAGCTTTGCACGCAATATACCATGGATCTCTGACGTCTTTGACACTTTTGATTAAAACATTGCAATAGTAGTATTTTGCCTTGAAATATTAAATAAAATTTGAAGTCATCAAAATATTTATAGACATATAGAGAATTGAACAAAATATTTAAAAATAATTTTATTTCATATTACCTCAGAATAATCCTCGTTTGCACAATAGATAATGTTAGATAGTTTTACTTCTTCCACGTCCATTACTTTTCCTTTGTTTATTTGAAAGGATTTAATTTTTAATAAAATTTCATTACAGTTTATCCTGAAACAAAAAAAATGGTAAATGATACTCCAAAAGGCAACAATTAAAGAATTAAATATATAAAATAAATTATACCATTCTCGAAGTTTATATGCTTCTGATTCATTCGGATTTGTCTCTATTGTAGTGTTGGTTATGGATGTGAGAGAGAATCTTGTTAAAAAAATCAGTAATATATATAATATATATAATAAACAGCATATTAATTTTTGTTGTATATAATTACCTCCAAAGTTTGAGGTTTTTATAGAGGTAATTGCAACAATTGGCATGTTGGGTGATAATTCTTTCAGAGCTTTTCCTTCCTTGATTACTAGTTCTCCCCAAAATGTAAGAAAGATTGGTTTTGACCTTAAATTAAGGCAAAGCGTATGAATTCCAAAACAATTTTGTAAATTATTATAAAATTTAATTAATCGATATTACATGAATTCTACAACTATAAAATTTTGCTTCTCTGGTCTACCTTATCTACATCTCCTACATTAATTACTGCTAAACAAATATGTGTAGTTCATTGTAATTGGTATTTGATATCCTGTATTAGTAATAGGCAATTTGATATATATATTGATATGGCCAATAATACGATTAAACTGGGATCATTCAAATCGGGCACGAATCGTAAAGCTCTCAGGGGTAAAACAGTAATTTCACCTACAAACGGGTCTGAAATGGGAACTGGGTCTTTCTTCAAAGCCCAATAACCTATAAACGGATCTGTCCTATTGGGCATGGGTAACAACCTACTACAAACCAATTTAGATGGATAAAGAGTAATTCAAATTTGTTATTATCTATAAGAGGCAGTTTAAACAGTCTCTCTTATCACGAAACGAGTTTAAACTCTATACATCTTATCCAGAAACACCGGGACATAGGGATAAATCATTATCTCTAAACTGTCTCTTAAGACGACTATAAATACCCCTCTCCCCCCACCGTGACAAGGTAATGAATCTTTTTCCACATAAAGATCTTTCATAATCTTCCTGATTACTGAAAAGAGTGTCGGAGGGTTTGTCGTCGGGATCCATCCCGGTGTATCAAACTTTTTGCAGGTTCACGGCAGCGGCAAGAAACCAGTCAAAATGGCTGTAAAAGTCGACAGGTTTGCTTATTTGTTTCCTTCAAGAATCCACAAATTCATTTGTTTGCTCCCACACCAAAATCAGCAGCAACAAATTGGCGCTATCTGTGGGAATCTCGAAAAGCAATCCAGCCCTATTTCATCAGCGAAACTAGTTTCAAGCTATGCCTCCAAAGAAGAGGAAGGCAATGGTCTCTAACTGCAGAGCCACTCCTGCTCCTTCTCATCCTCCACTTCAGGATGTCCCCCCTCAACCCATTCAGCAAGTCCAGCAACCACAGCCTGGACAGCCTCTCCCTCAATCCGTCCAGCAATCACAGCCTGGACGGCCCCTTCCTCAGCAACCTCAACCCCAGTAGGCACCTCAAGGGCCTCAAGGGGCTGCTGCGGGACCCTCCTGCCAAAGTCGACAAGGGCAACCTCTTCATCATGACCATGTTTCGATACATATCCCCTCATCTGACTCCATGGCCTCTCACAGTGATCTCTGGCACATTATTGTCAACCAGCAACATGGGATAGATCGACGGACCCGCTTGGATGAGAGGCGGACCCATGACAGGATTCCCCGCCGTGAACATCAAAGGGGTCCAGCGATCTGATCCCATAGAGCTCGATCCCCCCGTAGACCGGACCGCAAAAGATCTAACTCTCCCAGGAGGCGGAGGGAGTCATCCCAGCATCGTCAAAGGAGGAGCCGCTCTTTGACTAGAAGACCCGCCCCACGGGACCACCGAGAGCGGGAGGCACCGATCAGATAGGCAGAGTTCCAGCAGTTTCAAGAAGCGGTCCTGAGGGCCCTCAATGTTGTTCCCGACCACGATCAGCGGTCGTCCAGTCCTCAACCTACCACAAGCTATCAGCATTGTACTCACAGTCCTCAACCTGTCCCAAGCTATCAGTGCCGTACTCACAGTCCTCAACCTACCCCAAGCTATCACTGTCGCACTCCCAGTCCCCTTCCTCATGAGGACGAATCCTGGGGCTCAGCAAGATATTACTCAAGGGAAGATTCGGTCTACCGCCGTCTCCATGAGATGGAGAGGCGCCTTGGCTGACTTGACAGATAAAAGGAAAAACGGATGAGGAATTTCCACCCTAGCAGGCCTCCGTTCTCCCGAACCATAATGGAAGCACCGGTTCCAGAGAACTTCAAAACCCCCTCATTTTGATTCATACAACGGAGAGTCATACTCCACCGACCACATCGAGAGTTTTAAAACTCTCATGATGATCCACCAGGAGTCGGACGCGCTTCTTTGCAAAACTTTCCCGGCCAGTCTAAAGGGGCCAGCAAGAGAATGGTACTCACGACTAGCCCCGGCCTCCATCTTCTCCTTGGATAAGTTCGAAGGGCTCTTCCTTACTCACTTCATGAGTAGCCGCCGTGCTGAAAAGACAAGCACCTCTTTATTGTTACTCCATCAAAGGAAGGGCGAGCGGCTAAAGGACTATGTTAAGCGTTCCACCTCCGAGGCCCGGTCGATAGCCTCCCTAGACCAGTTGCTGGCCTCTGCTACTTTCCAATCTAGCATCACCAACGACAACCTCAGGGCCTATCTTGCCAAGAAGCCTCCTCGGGATTTCTCAGAACTTTTCTTAGGAGTGAGAAGTACATCCGAGCGGAAGAGGCTCTCACCCGCCCCACTATTGAGGGACCGTTCTTCGGAAACAAACGGAAGGGCGCTGAAGAAGAAGGAGCTAAAAAGCTCCAGAAAGATAATGGAGGCCAGCGTCGCCCTCCTCCCCGCTTCGAGGAGTTCACTCCACTCAACACGAGTCTCTCAGCCATCCTGATGGAGGTTGGGAAAGAAGGTCTCCTCCCACCACCTTCGAAGATGAACACCGGGTAAAAAGAGACACATGGACAAATGGTGCTACTTCCACAGGGACCACGACCACGACACAGATGACTGTCGGGCCTTTAAAGACGAGATCGAGGCCCTTATTCAGAGAAGGCAACTTTCTAGGTTCGTGAGAAAGGACAGGGCAGATCCTCCTCCACTCCCAGGGGGCTAGTAAGCGAATCGAGCGGCACGTCGAGACCCCAAATTCTGAAGCCGAAGCTATCCTATATCTCATACACTGAGGCCCAATGGGGGGAGATTCGAACTCCTCCCGAAAAGCCTTCGTCCGAGAGGTGAACTCCGTCCAGATACATCCTCCCCCCAGGGCCTTGGGGTCCCTGTTACTTTTTCAGATAAAGATTTAGAGGGCGTCAGAACACCACATTGTGATGCTCTAGTAATCAATCTCCACATGTCCAACTTCGATGTATGCCGTGTCCTGGTTGACAATGGCAGTTCGGTCAACATCCGTTTTCTAGAAGCATTTCAAGGTCTTAAGTTGTCCAGGGATCGACCAAGCCCGCCAGATACACTCTCCACGAATTAACCGGGGTGCCAGTGATGATCGAGGGTGTCATAACTCTCGACGTAACTGCTGGAAAAATCCCAATCACCCGAACCGAGCCGATGGACTTCATGGTGGTAGATGTGAATTCTACTTACAACGTCATCCTGGGCCAACTAGGCCTAGCTGCTCTCCAGGCTGTACCCTCAGCCTACCACCTGAAGATGAAGTTCCCCACCACGACAGGGGTCGGAGAAGTCAGAGGGAGCCAGGAGGTGGCTCGCAAATGCTACATGACTTCGGTAGGAGGACCGATCCTCTCCCTTGAAGCTCTTGAACTCCCCTAAGGGTGTAGCCAACCTATATCAGAGCCGGTCGAAGAGCTGGAAGAGGTGGCCTTCTCAGAAGGAGATCCGACCAGGATATTCCAGATTAGCAAAGTCCTTCCCCCTCCCGTCAGATCCGACATTATCCAGTGTACAAGGGGAAACGGCGATCTATTCGCCTGGACTACGACCGACATGCCTGGAATCTCCGAGGAGCTTCTCATGCACCACCTTAGTGTTGCCAAACCCGTTAAGCAAAAGCGAAGCAAATTCGCTCCTGAATGCCAGGAGGCAATTAAGAAGAGGTGGAGAAACTCTTGAATGCCCGGTTCATACAAGAGGTTAACTATCCTGAATGGCTGTCCAATGTCGTGATGGTCAAAAAAGCCAACGGGAGCTAGAGGATCTGCATCGACATCATAGATCTAAACAAAGCCTGCCCCAAAGATCCGTTCCTACTCCCGAGCATTGATGCCCTGATTGATACGACCTCAGGCCACGAACTCTTAAGTTTTATGGATGCATTTTCTGGTTACAACCAAATCAGGATGTTCCCTCCAGATATTCCGAAGACCTCTTTCGTAACCGACCAGGGTCTATACTGCTACCGGGCCCTTCGGGCTCAAGAACGCCGGTGCCACCTATCAGCGCCTTGTTAACAAGGTCTTCAAAGAACAGATCGGTCGCAACATGGAAGTCTACGTAGACGACATGTTGGTAAAGAGTGTCAATAAATCTGATCTTCATCCGGTAAATTCCTTGGGTTCATGGTCAACCAAAGAGGCATAGAGGCCAACCTGGAAAAGATTCAAGTCATTCTGAATATGGCTCCTCCTTCAAGTGTCAAAGACGTATAGAAGCTCACGGGACGCCTGGCGGCTATAGGGCTTTTTCTCTCCAAGTTAGGAGAAAAATGTCTCCCATTTTTCAAGGCCCTTAGAGGGGCTAAAGGCTTTGAGTGGGGGGCAACAACAGCAAGAGTCCTTTGACCAGCTCAAGGCCTATCTAGTTAACCCCCCACTTTTGAGCCAGCAAAAGCCTGCGGAAGTCCTCTACATATACCTCGCCACTTCTGAGCAGACGCTCAGCGCTGTTCTGGTAAGAGAAGAAGATAAGACGCAGAAGCCAATCTACTATGTGAGTAAGGTCCTCAGGGACGCCGAACTCCGTTATCTAAAACTAGAAAAAATGGCTTATGCATTAGTCATGGCAGCCCGGAAGCTCCGCCCCTACTTTCAGTCTCACTCGGTGGTCGTTCTTACCGACCATTCGCTCAAACAAGTTCTCTACAAGCCCGAGACCTCGGGGAACCTTATGAAGTGGTCCATAGAGCTAAGCCAACATGAAATCAGCTACCAGCTCCGAACCGCTATCAAGGCCCAAGCCCAAGTAGAGTTGATAGTAGAGAGCACTATCCTCGACACCAGCAAAGCGATAGAGGAACCCCCATTCTAGATTGTGTATGTCGATGGGTCCTTGTGCACCGATGGGAGAGGAGCTGGGGTCAACCTGACTGGCCCCGATGATTTCGTGCTCCAATACTCACTCCGTATCAACTTTCGGGCGTCCAACAACGAGGTTGAATACGAAGCCCTTATAGCAGGCCTGTGTATGGCTCGCAAGGTCAGGGTCGAGCGGGTCAAGATATTCAGCAACTTGCAGCTGGTAATGAACCAAGTATCAGGGGAATACTAAGCGCGAGATGGTCGCATGGCTAAATACCTGGCCAAGGTCAAAGAATTGCTGGCATCTTTTGCAGATGCACAACTCCTGCGAATACCCCAAAAAGAGAATGTGCAAGCGGATGCCCTCTCAAAGCTAGCCTCTTCTTCCCTCCAGGGGCTTGAACAAACCATCTTAATAGAATTTCTCTTGAGACCTAGCACCGAGGAAGGAGATTCCGAACCGATGGAGATGCTGCCCCTAGAACTCGGGGAGAATTGGATGAGGCCCCTACTTGAGTTCCTCAAAGATGGTATCCTCCCTCCAGATCCTAAAAAGGCTCGAAAAATCAGAACCAGAGACGAGCGGTACACGCTCATCGAAGGAGTTATGTACAAATGCTCTTACACTCTAGTGGACGGCAGGCGCTACTTGAGATGCCTCTCCCCTGAGGAAGCACAGTATACTCTAAAGGAGGTCCATAAAGGGATGTGTGGCACTCACCTGGGAGCAAGGTTCCTCGCCCACAAAATCCTGAATTATGGATACTTCTGGCCCACTCTCTTGAGCGATGCCGAACAACATGTTCGCCAATGCGGCCCTGCCAAAAATTCTCAACGATCCGTCGTTTACCACAAGCCCAGCTCTTCTCTTTATCTAGACAACCCCTTTTGCAATGTGGGGAATGGACTTGCTCGGGCCTTCCCTCCAAATCTGTAATATCCCGGACGGATATTACCGTATATAAATTGATATTTTATTATTATTTTATTATTATTTTGTTTTAATTCCAAAATTAGAATATTTTGGTGATTTTTACCCGGTTTGCTCCTAGACATTATCTGTATCCAGATATCGGTCAGTATATATCCGTATCGTATCAAATTGATACCGTGATCTTCCGAACTAATAATAAAATTTATTTTATTATTATCTCCAAGATTTAATTACTTTTATGCGGATTATGCGAAGATTTTCCGGTATACGGACATATACGCGCACATACGAGTAGTATGACGATTAGTACATTATACGAATTATGTGTTGTGTATTTTGGACAACACTTGCCTTGTTATGACAAACCTATTAGAGGGTTAGGGTTTGATTAGGAGGTTAAACCTAGGGTTACTAGACATAAGAGATTAAGATTTCTTCTAGAAAACTTCTCCCCCCACATCAAACCTCCCCCCCACATAATACCTCCCCCACATTTCCCCTTCTCCCCTAGGTGAGGCCGGCCATGATTTAGGGAAGGGTTTAGGTGCAAAAGTATGTGTGTGCTTTTACACTCTCCACCCTCCTCTCCTTCTATAAATAGCCCTTCATTCTCCTCCTTCTCTCATTTTAGAAAACAAGAAAGAAAGAAAGAAAGAAAGAAAGAAAAGAAAGGAAAAGAAAGAGAGAACATATAACTTGAGAGTTTTGTTTTGTAGGGTTCTTAGAAGCTTTCTAAAAGCTAGGGGAAGGAGAAGGTTAACTAGCTAGTTCTTCCATCAAAGAAAGAAATAAGGTGGGGGTTTCTTCATGCTTTCTTGTTTGATTGTTTGTTTGTTTGTTTGTTTGTTGTTTTGTTGTTTGACTTCTCCTTCTACCCTCTTGTTTTGTTTTGTTCTTTTGGGTTTGTGGTATGTTGTAGTAAGTGAAAGAGAAAGAAAAAGAGTAGTAGTAGTAAGTACTAATTTATAAAGATCATAGCTTTATTATTGAAGTGGTTGTTTGTATATTATTGGACTAAAGAAACTTACACATTGCATAATGTTGAACATACAACCATGAGTGGTTGTAGGACTTAAAACATAAGCATATAAGCATTCATTTTACAACCATTGTGGGTTGTAGGACTCTTGATTAAACTTGAACAAAAAAATAAAAGCATATGTCTAATAAAAGGATCTTTCTTTTATTTGATCACTAGTTGTAAATATGAAAAAGATCTTTCTTTTCATTTAAAACACTAGTTGTAGCTAATTAAAAAGATCTTCTTTATATTTTTAATCACTAGTTGTAACCTAATTAAAAGATCCTTTTCTTCTATCACTAGTTGTAGTTAATAAAAAGATCTTTCTTTTATTCTTAATCACTAGTTGTAGCTTAATAAAAAGATCTTCTTTTGTTTAATCACTAGTTGTAGCTTAATAAAAAGATCTTCTTTTTGTTTAATCACTAGTAGTAGCTAATTAAAAGATCTTTCTTTTTATTTTAAACTCTAGTTGTAGCTAATTAAAAGGATCTTTTCTTTTATTTTAATCACTAGTGTAGTTAATTAAAAAAAAGACCTTTTCTTTTACTAAGTTGTAAGGAAAAATAAAATAAAGATGATCTCTCTTTTATCACTAGTTATAATAAAGAACTAAGTAGTAGTAAGCTAAAATAATAAGTAGTAGTATGTAATAAAATGAAGTAGTAGTAGCATGTATGTTGATTAATGAAGTAGTAGTAATAGTAGTAAGTTGTATGTTGTAGTAGTAGTAGTAGATAGTTATGTGTTGATCAAAATAGAAGTAGTAGTAGTAGTAGAATGTTGTAGGATATTTTCTAAAAATATTCCTTTATGTTTTGTGCTTAAGATATTGTAGGATTGCTTCTAAAATTATTTAGAAGCCATTTCTATGCTTCATGTGTTGTAGGATTACACCAAAAAATAATTAGAAGCCATTTCTATGCTTCATGTGTTGTAGGATTACTCCTAAAATTATTTAGAAGCCATGTTTATGCTTCTAGTGTTGTAGGATTACTCCTAAAATTATTTAGAAGCCATGTTTATGCTTCAAGTATTGTAGGATTACTTCTAAAATTAATTAGAAGTCATATTCATGCCACTTATATTGTAGGATCACTTCTAAAAATAATTAGAAGTCATATTCATGCTACTCATGTTGTAGGATTATTTCTAAAAATAATTAGAAGCCATATCCATGCTTAGTTAGTTGTAGGATTGCATTTAAAAATATCCTACCATGCTTACCATGCTTAGTTAGTTGTAGCTTTGCTTCTAAAAATAATTAGAAGCCATATCTATGCTTAATTAGTTGTAAGATTGCTTTAAAAATATCCTACCATGTCTACCATGCTTAGTTAGTGGTAGCTTTGCTTCTAGAAATGCTTAGAAGCCATAATCCATGCTTAGCTAGTTGTAGGATTACTTATAAAAATATCCTACCATGATTCTATGCTTAATTAATTGTAGAATGTTTTATAAACTTATCCTACCATGCTTAACGTTTAGAATGTTGTAGGATTCTTTTCCTAGCATGCTTGGTAATGTTGTAGGATTCTTTTTCTATCATGTTTAGTAACTCACTTATACTAGAATTTTGTAGGATTCATTCCTAAAGTTTCCTATTATGTTTAGTGACCTAGTTATGCTTAGAATGTGTAGGATTCAATCCAAAAGTTTCCTACAATGTTTGGATAAATTTTATTGTGCCTAGAGTGTTGTAGGATCCATGATAAAATCATATACCATGCTAGTTTAATTGTTGGAAAGCGGTATATCATGCTAGCTTAATTGTAAGTATTTGGCATATCATGCTAGTTTAAATTGTAGGCAAATTGTATACCATGCTAGATAAATGGTAGAGAAGTGTATACTATGTTAGTGAATGACCATGATTCATGCTAAGTAAGTAGTGATCATGCAAATTATTGATCTTATTAAGTTAAGGATACCCATACTAGGATGTTCATGCTTAGGGTAAAGAAACTACCCATGGCTAGTTGTAGTGATTATGTTGGATTCTATGCCATGCTAGAGTAATACATGATTAGAACATGGTAGGAGTAATGTTAGAATATCTACTATACCTTGGAATGATTGTATGTTATATTAGTTATCTATCCATGCTTGTGTTACGGTGATTAGTCAAGATAAGTAGTAAGTTTTCATGCTCGCTTGACTATAGTAGACTCTATGTCTAGGTCGTAGTGATTTTTATGTTTAAGCTCGATGAAAACACAGGCATTAATCATATTCATACTTAGAAGTGTGATGGTGAGTAGTTCTATTTTGAAATCGGATTACTTTAGGAAGATGCCTACGAGTGTATGTCATGCCTAAGACATTATAGGTCGAAGTAGTAAGATCGGGAAGACCACTAGCGATAGTTAATTCGATAAAGGCGGTTATGTCGCCTTCGGATTCTTCCTTAGTAGAATACCGATCTTAGACTACTAGTAGATCCCTTTGTTGCTTCTAATAGTAGAAGATTAAGTTGTTAGTAAGCACGCTTGGTTGCTTCTAGGATTGATTACCTGTATGGTTGTTTGCACACGGTCGTGCTCGTACGTGGCTCGACTGGCCCGTATGTAGCGGTGGGTCTCATACGTAGCTTAGTTGGCTCGTATGTAGGTGGTTGTCTCGTACACGGCCCGACTGGCCCGTACGTAGCTGTTGGTCTCATACGCGGCTTATTTGGCTGGTATGTACGTGGTTATCTCCTACGAGACCCGCCTGGCTCGTAGGTAGTTATTGTTTCATACGTAGCTTAGTTGGCTCGTATGTGGTTATTACTCGTGTATAGCTTGTTAGCTAGTACACAGTTAGTTGCGCTCGTCTAGGGTGATGTTACCACCCTAGGGCCATCGACCATCAAGACCACATCCTACCTCCTTAGAGCAAAACGGATAGATCTCACCTCGGACGTTGACGGATCTTAACCAATGTAGGTTGACCGTGGGCCGAGAGTGTTGGTAGAATCCGAGTTAGGGGTAGTGATGATTGAGAGAGAGATTGTTACCAGAGTCTTGGATCGATGAGCCACGAACCGGGTCCTGAGGGATTCTGGTAAGTCTAGGTTGAGCGGCCTAGTAGAGTTGTCTTGCGAAGCCTAATTCAAGGCCTAGCAAGTTGTGTTATAATATCGTCATCCCTAGGATTGTTCGAGTCAGGGACATCACTAGGATAGTGACTTATAAGGATCAGTTTACTTAAACCCTTTTGCCGGGAGAGAGGGGTCAGTTGTAGGGGGCCCCGACACTAACTCGTCTCTTGAGGCAGATCATAGGTGGTGTACCGGGTTGTACCTTCCTGTCAAAGGGATACGTACGGTGCCGTCTCACAAGTTGAGGACACGGGTTGCGTATCTCGCTCTGTTAATCCCTGAAGTACCGTGGCTAGGGGTGCCACAGGATGCATTGTGCAGTCCTGCGCTTGCGATACCCCAGAGAGTGCCACAGGGTAGGCTTCGTGCTATCCTGCGCTTGCGAAACTCTATGGTTTGGTTTTTGTGATGACACCCGATACGTCGGGATCGTCTAGTTGAGAGAGGTCCGGGTGGCCGGGTCGCAGTGGCGAACATAGACACCACTGGCGATATGCAACAGTGGCATATGATCACATCTGCAGCCTCGCGAGTCACGTGTAGTTGTCAGGAACAGGTTGTGTACAATTAGAATTCATAACGTGGATTCAAATCCCTATATATGGAGAAACGGCTTGAGATGGAGTCGCATGTATTTATGGGCTGCATGTTACTTTCGGAGACTTGCTGACATTAGAATAGGAAGCATCCTAGTTGTACCTTCCCGTCAAAGGGATACGTACGGTGCCGTCTCACAAGTTGAGGACACGGGTTGCGTATCTCGCGCTGTTAATTCCTGAACTGCCGTGGGTGGGTGTTAGGAACGGGTGGTGTACAGTTAGAATTCATAACGCGGGTTCAAATCCCGGATATTAGAATAAGAGTGTCCTAGTTCTACTTAAGTACCACATTAGAGTCTAGTCATAGCACTCACGTACACTTAAACTACACCGACACCATTACTATGTTTGTATATTTTGTATATTGTTTGGAAGATTCGCTGCTATATGATCAGCCTTTAAGCGTCAGTGAATACTGACGTCCCCACTTCCATAGGTACTGGATCGCCAAAGTACAAAGGCGATATTCAGGAGGACTCAAGGCGAGGAAAGCAAGGAGTCAGTATTAAGTTTAGTTCCGCTGCAAAATATGTATTGATTCTGTATTAGTTAAGAGGTACTCTGATGTAAGATGTTAAAGGTTGTAATACTTAGAAATGTAAAGGTAATATTGTAACTCTATTGTAAGGTATTATAGTTGTACAATATTCAGGCTTGTAACACTTTGTGTATTGAATAAAAAGTTTTAAATTCTCCTGTTTTTTCTGTGTATTGTGACTAATTGAAGCAAAGATCTTGGCTTGTGTCTCGGTTTTCCAGTATCGGAAATCGGGGCGCTACAGAGTGGTATCAGAGCTAACTTCAATTTACAGTCCAACACAGCAGGAAAATTAAACTTGGATGCCCTTTAGGAGTCGAGTCTTAGTTAGTTATAGGCAATTGTAATTCATATTGTTGTTCCTTTCAACTTATGTTTTATGATTTTCCTATATCTGGACTAATTCCAGTATGTATATTTTAGGATGGTATTCGAAGATTTCCTAACCGGGGGTGTATTGATAGAGTAGAGTGAGCAAATTACCGGAGGAAAACCTAGAAATCGGAAGTAATGTCCATAGGTCATGTCCTATTCTAAGGAGGGAGTAGACACCGAGTTACAAATATCGGGTTCTTTGGAGAACCAGTTTGTGGATGAGCCACTTGGGAGCCGGAAAGCAGCATAAGCTTTCTTTCCCCGAGTTATTAGGGTATGGATGTTTTGCCTATTTTCCCTAACTTAACGTAGTTCTGAGGACAGAACTATTCTAAGGAGGGAGTATTGTAATATCCCGGACGGATATTACCGTATATAAATTGATATTTTATTATTATTTTATTATTATTTTGTTTTAATTCCAAAATTAGAATATTTTGGTGATTTTTACCCGGTTTGCTCCTAGACATTATCTGTATCCAGATATCGGTCAGTATATATCCGTATCGTATCAAATTGATACTGTGATCTTCCGAACTAATAATAAAATTTATTTTATTATTATCTCCAAGATTTAATTACTTTTATGCGGATTATGCGAAGATTTTCCGGTATACGGACATATACGCGCACATACGAGTAGTATGACGATTAGTACATTATACGAATTATGTGTTGTGTATTTTGGACAACACTTGCCTTGTTATGACAAACCTATTAGAGGGTTAGGGTTTGATTAGGAGGTTAAACCTAGGGTTACTAGACATAAGAGATTAAGATTTCTTCTAGAAAACTTCTCCCCCCACATCAAACCTCCCCCCCACATAATACCTCCCCCACATTTCCCCTTCTCCCCTAGGTGAGGCCGGCCATGATTTAGGGAAGGGTTTAGGTGCAAAAGTGTGTGTGTGCTTTTACACTCTCCACCCTCCTCTCCTTCTATAAATAGCCCTTCATTCTCCTCCTTCTCTCATTTTAGAAAACAAGAAAGAAAGAAAGAAAGAAAGAAAGAAAAGAAAGGAAAAGAAAGAGAGAACATATAACTTGAGAGTTTTGTTTTGTAGGGTTCTTAGAAGCTTTCTAAAAGCTAGGGGAAGGAGAAGGTTAACTAGCTAGTTCTTCCATCAAAGAAAGAAATAAGGTGGGGGTTTCTTCATGCTTTCTTGTTTGATTGTTTGTTTGTTTGTTTGTTTGTTGTTTTGTTGTTTGACTTCTCCTTCTACCCTCTTGTTTTGTTTTGTTCTTTTGGGTTTGTGGTATGTTGTAGTAAGTGAAAGAGAAAGAAAAAGAGTAGTAGTAGTAAGTACTAATTTATAAAGATCATAGCTTTATTATTGAAGTGGTTGTTTGTATATTATTGGACTAAAGAAACTTACACATTGCATAATGTTGAACATACAACCATGAGTGGTTGTAGGACTTAAAACATAAGCATATAAGCATTCATTTTACAACCATTGTGGGTTGTAGGACTCTTGATTAAACTTGAACAAAAAAATAAAAGCATATGTCTAATAAAAGGATCTTTCTTTTATTTGATCACTAGTTGTAAATATGAAAAAGATCTTTCTTTTCATTTAAAACACTAGTTGTAGCTAATTAAAAAGATCTTCTTTATATTTTTAATCACTAGTTGTAACCTAATTAAAAGATCCTTTTCTTCTATCACTAGTTGTAGTTAATAAAAAGATCTTTCTTTTATTCTTAATCACTAGTTGTAGCTTAATAAAAAGATCTTCTTTTGTTTAATCACTAGTTGTAGCTTAATAAAAAGATCTTCTTTTTGTTTAATCACTAGTAGTAGCTAATTAAAAGATCTTTCTTTTTATTTTAAACTCTAGTTGTAGCTAATTAAAAGGATCTTTTCTTTTATTTTAATCACTAGTGTAGTTAATTAAAAAAAAGACCTTTTCTTTTACTAAGTTGTAAGGAAAAATAAAATAAAGATGATCTCTCTTTTATCACTAGTTATAATAAAGAACTAAGTAGTAGTAAGCTAAAATAATAAGTAGTAGTATGTAATAAAATGAAGTAGTAGTAGCATGTATGTTGATTAATGAAGTAGTAGTAATAGTAGTAAGTTGTATGTTGTAGTAGTAGTAGTAGATAGTTATGTGTTGATCAAAATAGAAGTAGTAGTAGTAGTAGAATGTTGTAGGATATTTTCTAAAAATATTCCTTTATGTTTTGTGCTTAAGATATTGTAGGATTGCTTCTAAAATTATTTAGAAGCCATTTCTATGCTTCATGTGTTGTAGGATTACACCAAAAAATAATTAGAAGCCATTTCTATGCTTCATGTGTTGTAGGATTACTCCTAAAATTATTTAGAAGCCATGTTTATGCTTCTAGTGTTGTAGGATTACTCCTAAAATTATTTAGAAGCCATGTTTATGCTTCAAGTATTGTAGGATTACTTCTAAAATTAATTAGAAGTCATATTCATGCCACTTATATTGTAGGATCACTTCTAAAAATAATTAGAAGTCATATTCATGCTACTCATGTTGTAGGATTATTTCTAAAAATAATTAGAAGCCATATCCATGCTTAGTTAGTTGTAGGATTGCATTTAAAAATATCCTACCATGCTTACCATGCTTAGTTAGTTGTAGCTTTGCTTCTAAAAATAATTAGAAGCCATATCTATGCTTAATTAGTTGTAAGATTGCTTTAAAAATATCCTACCATGTCTACCATGCTTAGTTAGTGGTAGCTTTGCTTCTAGAAATGCTTAGAAGCCATAATCCATGCTTAGCTAGTTGTAGGATTACTTATAAAAATATCCTACCATGATTCTATGCTTAATTAATTGTAGAATGTTTTATAAACTTATCCTACCATGCTTAACGTTTAGAATGTTGTAGGATTCTTTTCCTAGCATGCTTGGTAATGTTGTAGGATTCTTTTTCTATCATGTTTAGTAACTCACTTATACTAGAATTTTGTAGGATTCATTCCTAAAGTTTCCTATTATGTTTAGTGACCTAGTTATGCTTAGAATGTGTAGGATTCAATCCAAAAGTTTCCTACAATGTTTGGATAAATTTTATTGTGCCTAGAGTGTTGTAGGATCCATGATAAAATCATATACCATGCTAGTTTAATTGTTGGAAAGCGGTATATCATGCTAGCTTAATTGTAAGTATTTGGCATATCATGCTAGTTTAAATTGTAGGCAAATTGTATACCATGCTAGATAAATGGTAGAGAAGTGTATACTATGTTAGTGAATGACCATGATTCATGCTAAGTAAGTAGTGATCATGCAAATTATTGATCTTATTAAGTTAAGGATACCCATACTAGGATGTTCATGCTTAGGGTAAAGAAACTACCCATGGCTAGTTGTAGTGATTATGTTGGATTCTATGCCATGCTAGAGTAATACATGATTAGAACATGGTAGGAGTAATGTTAGAATATCTACTATACCTTGGAATGATTGTATGTTATATTAGTTATCTATCCATGCTTGTGTTACGGTGATTAGTCAAGATAAGTAGTAAGTTTTCATGCTCGCTTGACTATAGTAGACTCTATGTCTAGGTCGTAGTGATTTTTATGTTTAAGCTCGATGAAAACACAGGCATTAATCATATTCATACTTAGAAGTGTGATGGTGAGTAGTTCTATTTTGAAATCGGATTACTTTAGGAAGATGCCTACGAGTGTATGTCATGCCTAAGACATTATAGGTCGAAGTAGTAAGATCGGGAAGACCACTAGCGATAGTTAATTCGATAAAGGCGGTTATGTCGCCTTCGGATTCTTCCTTAGTAGAATACCGATCTTAGACTACTAGTAGATCCCTTTGTTGCTTCTAATAGTAGAAGATTAAGTTGTTAGTAAGCACGCTTGGTTGCTTCTAGGATTGATTACCTGTATGGTTGTTTGCACACGGTCGTGCTCGTACGTGGCTCGACTGGCCCGTATGTAGCGGTGGGTCTCATACGTAGCTTAGTTGGCTCGTATGTAGGTGGTTGTCTCGTACACGGCCCGACTGGCCCGTACGTAGCTGTTGGTCTCATACGCGGCTTATTTGGCTGGTATGTACGTGGTTATCTCCTACGAGACCCGCCTGGCTCGTAGGTAGTTATTGTTTCATACGTAGCTTAGTTGGCTCGTATGTGGTTATTACTCGTGTATAGCTTGTTAGCTAGTACACAGTTAGTTGCGCTCGTCTAGGGTGATGTTACCACCCTAGGGCCATCGACCATCAAGACCACATCCTACCTCCTTAGAGCAAAACGGATAGATCTCACCTCGGACGTTGACGGATCTTAACCAATGTAGGTTGACCGTGGGCCGAGAGTGTTGGTAGAATCCGAGTTAGGGGTAGTGATGATTGAGAGAGAGATTGTTACCAGAGTCTTGGATCGATGAGCCACGAACCGGGTCCTGAGGGATTCTGGTAAGTCTAGGTTGAGCGGCCTAGTAGAGTTGTCTTGCGAAGCCTAATTCAAGGCCTAGCAAGTTGTGTTATAATATCGTCATCCCTAGGATTGTTCGAGTCAGGGACATCACTAGGATAGTGACTTATAAGGATCAGTTTACTTAAACCCTTTTGCCGGGAGAGAGGGGTCAGTTGTAGGGGGCCCCGACACTAACTCGTCTCTTGAGGCAGATCATAGGTGGTGTACCGGGTTGTACCTTCCTGTCAAAGGGATACGTACGGTGCCGTCTCACAAGTTGAGGACACGGGTTGCGTATCTCGCTCTGTTAATCCCTGAAGTACCGTGGCTAGGGGTGCCACAGGATGCATTGTGCAGTCCTGCGCTTGCGATACCCCAGAGAGTGCCACAGGGTAGGCTTCGTGCTATCCTGCGCTTGCGAAACTCTATGGTTTGGTTTTTGTGATGACACCCGATACGTCGGGATCGTCTAGTTGAGAGAGGTCCGGGTGGCCGGGTCGCAGTGGCGAACATAGACACCACTGGCGATATGCAACAGTGGCATATGATCACATCGGCAGCCTCGCGAGTCACGTGTAGTTGTCAGGAACAGGTTGTGTACAATTAGAATTCATAACGTGGGTTCAAATCCCTATATATGGAGAAACGGCTTGAGATGGAGTCGCATGTATTTATGGGCTGCATGTTACTTTCGGAGACTTGCTGACATTAGAATAGGAAGCATCCTAGTTGTACCTTCCCGTCAAAGGGATACGTACGGTGCCGTCTCACAAGTTGAGGACACGGGTTGCGTATCTCGCGCTGTTAATTCCTGAACTGCCGTGGGTGGGTGTTAGGAACGGGTGGTGTACAGTTAGAATTCATAACGCGGGTTCAAATCCCGGATATTAGAATAAGAGTGTCCTAGTTCTACTTAAGTACCACATTAGAGTCTAGTCATAGCACTCACGTACACTTAAACTACACCGACACCATTACTATGTTTGTATATTTTGTATATTGTTTGGAAGATTCGCTGCTATATGATCAGCCTTTAAGCGTCAGTGAATACTGACGTCCCCACTTCCATAGGTACTGGATCGCCAAAGTACAAAGGCGATATTCAGGAGGACTCAAGGCGAGGAAAGCAAGGAGTCAGTATTAAGTTTAGTTCCGCTGCAAAATATGTATTGATTCTGTATTAGTTAAGAGGTACTCTGATGTAAGATGTTAAAGGTTGTAATACTTAGAAATGTAAAGGTAATATTGTAACTCTATTGTAAGGTATTATAGTTGTACAATATTCAGGCTTGTAACACTTTGTGTATTGAATAAAAAGTTTTAAATTCTCCTGTTTTTTCTGTGTATTGTGACTAATTGAAGCAAAGATCTTGGCTTGTGTCTCGGTTTTCCAGTATCGGAAATCGGGGCGCTACAAAATCGGGCCAGCTAAAGTTCCATGTTGTGGTGACTTCTCTAAATGGATCAAAGTCGAGCCTCTAGCGACGATCACATGGAACACAGTTCAGCATTTTTTTGGAAGAACGTTGTCTGCAGATTCGGTGTGCCTCAAATCTTGGTAACGGACAATGGGACTCAATTTACGGGGGTAGCCTTTCACATTTTTTGTACAGACCTGGGTATCCAGCAACGATTCTCCTCAATCTCCCACCCATAGTCCAACGGTCAAGTACAGAAAGACAATCGGCAAATTCTCTCCGACCTGGAAAAGAGACTGAACAAGTCTACTAAGGGTTTATGGGTCATATAACTCCCCAATGTGCTCTGGAGCTATCGCACTACTAAGAGGACCCCCACAGGAGAATCTCCCATCAACCTCACTTACAGTCCGAAGCCGTCATCCCACTAGAAGTCGGTCCACCTTCCCCCTGCTTGATTGCCTACAATGAAGAGCAAAATGCAAATGAGCTTCGCGGTAACTTAGACCTCAACGATGAGATTCGAGAGAGATCCTCCATCCGACAAGAAGTCTATCGATGTAGGGTTGAGCAGTCCTACAAAAAGAGAGTCCGCCCTACCAATCTCTAGAAAGAGATTTGGTGCAAAGAAAGCTATCAATTTCTTTTCCAAGCAAGAAAGGCAAGCTGGTGCCCAATTGGGAAGGACCATATAGGGTATCCAAAGTTGTCCGACCTGGCACTTATCAACTTGAAGACCCAGGGGGCAAAAGAGTGTCGAGGTCATAGAATGCGGAACACTTGTTGAAGTACCATGAAAGTGTTTGCACACTGCTCCAAACAACTTCAACTCCTAGAGCATTCTTAAAGCATTTCTAAAGTTTTTTCTTTTTATTCGGTTAATTTTTCGAAGTGTAATAATGGCTTGCAACTCAGAAGCAGCCACCTAGTTTTTTTTTAATAAAAGCAATTTCCTTTCTCAGAAAATCTATTGTCTCGATGTTCTGGTTGTCTTACCCTGAAATGTACACTAAGTACAAAAAACTCTCTTAACGACAAGTTCGGAGTCCAACACTTGGTTCGATGCCACTTTAGCTATATGCAAACGAGTGAGTACAAAGTAGCTCACTATTTGGAATTGTTCCCACAACTGGTGAAACACTCTTAACAAAAAGTTCGGAGTCCAACACTTGGTTCGATGCCGCTTTAGCTACTTGTGAACGAGCAAGTACAAAGTAGTCCATCATTCGGAATTGCTCCATAACTGTTGAAACTCTCTTAACAACAAGTTCGGAGTCCAACACTTGGTTCGATGCTGCTTTAGCCACTTGCGAATGAGTAAGTACAAAGTAGCTCACCATTTGGAATTACTCCCACAACTGCTAAAACTCTCTTAACGACAAGTTCGGAGTCCAATACTTGGTTCGATGCCACTTTAGCTACTTGCGACCGAGCGAGTACAAAGTAGCTCACCGTTCGGAATTGCTAGCACAATGTTGAAACTCTCTTAACGACAAGTTCGTAGTCCAACACTTGGTTCGATGATGCTTCGGCTACTTGCGAACGAGCAAGTACAAAGTAGCTCACCATTCAAAATTGCTCCTACGACTGTTGAAATTCTCCTGCGAAAGTTAGCAAAACACAAATTCTTCGAAGAAGCTCGAAAAATGCAATATATTATTCCATCAAAATTGAAGATATAAGTCTTATTCCAGACCAAAAAGTCATACAAGACGAAAAGATTACAAGATTGGAGATACAAGTCTTATTCTAGCCCTAACTTCTTCTAGGAAGGGGGATGCTCCTATTGAGTGATACACGAGGGCAGCAAGCACCGTGCTGATGTTGCCTTGTCTCCACGAAGGTCTCTAAGCCAGCAAGCTGAATCGCGTCTTCGGCACCCAAGGGTCTAACGGTCGCCCCGACAGATGCCCCGCTCGACGAGCCAGCCACTCCACTTTGCGCTTCACCTGGATTCTGCAAAATAGGAGGCGAACAAAGTGCTAACTCATGGAACGACCTTCCTTGAGCATACTCACCCCGAGGGCAAGAAGTGCTTCTGACGTTGCTCCCCTCAGAAAGCCGTCGCAAATGAAGATTCTCCGCCTCTAGCTCAACGACATGCTCTTTCAAGGAATCATCCGTCACTTTGATCTTCAAACGAGGAAATCGTCCCGAACTACTCCCTTGCGAGACCTCGGAGATAGCCCTTCGAAGATCTACTGACTCCAGACTCTTCTCGAGCACCACATTCTTCATTCATCTCTCTCGGATCTCGCCTCAAATAAAGAGTGACGAAGAAATTTGAGTCTCAAGCCTTGGCTGACGGCCATTGAGGGGCAGGACTCCTCGCCTTTGAATGCCACTTCACGAGTTCTCTCCTCAAGGCACCTTATCTCGATGTCTCGACGAGCCAAGGTCACTCTTAAATGACACACCTCCCGTTCTGCTCTGTAAAGCAACTCTCGAGACCAAGCTAGCCCCAACTTGATGATGCCTAGCTCAGAACAGAGATGTGGCACCTTACTATCCTGGGAAGTCGACCAAAAGAAAGCATAAATTACTAAAATTGAGAACCCACATAATGGTGCTATGGCTAAGTGGAGCCACTATGGAGCGATCTAAAAGCAAACAAGTCCACAACTATTTTGAAACTTCGCAACACTTGTTCAAAAAAAAAATCATTCGACTTCATCAAAAAAGTACAAGCGGTGGCCAGCCTGCTATAAGGCGTACAAAAGCGA
Organism: Hemerocallis citrina; assembly: GCA_017893485.1. Lineage (NCBI taxonomy): Eukaryota > Viridiplantae > Streptophyta > Magnoliopsida > Asparagales > Asphodelaceae > Hemerocallis > Hemerocallis citrina. Next base: position 217,671,851 of record CM030362.1, read on the forward strand.
AAAGAAAGAAAGAGAAAGAACAAGTGCGGGTACAAAAAGTCAAGGAGCCACCTTGGGGGTCTGCTCCACGATCGCCTCCGGCACCTCCATGATAGCCGACTGAGGATTCACCATGGCATCTTCTTCTTCTTCTTCTTCTTCTTCTTCTTGCCCTCCTCCGGTGCCTTCTTCTCCCTCGATTACTTCGCCTTCAAGAAGGGTATACAAGCTATACCCCGAGCTTTCGAAGCCGGGGATACGAGCTTCCACGTGTTTGAGGGCTCTGGCGTAAGATTGTTCCATGTTCGCACTCATATGCGCTTTCGCCTCGGCCCTGATCGCCTCCACGGTCACTGCTACCGTCGCCTCCCGCTCCCTCGCCGCGTCCTTGACAGCCTTTGTGGCCTTCTCCTTGTCCTTGTTCGCTCTGGCTGCCTACCGAGCTGTCTGCTCATTCGCCTTCGCCAAGGCAGACTTGAGGAGGCTAATCTGAGCAGCCTGAGACTCCGACATGCGCCGCTCGACCTCGTACATCTTCATGGCCTTGGCCCTCTCTGACCGATCTTTGTCGCTCTTCACTTTGAGCTCTTTCTCCTGCTCGTCGAACTGCTCTAAGAGGTGGCTAAAGTGGCACGAGATCTACGAATAGAAACTACAAGTTTAACGCAAGAAAAACATAAATTTTTGGAGAACCCAAAAAGTTACTTACTGACATCGTCACCCTAGCAATCTCGAGGGCATCGTCGCCCACTGTCCCCGCCTTCAGCGCCGCTCGGTCCTTCAGGGTTGGCAAGCGGCGAATTGCCTGCATGCTCATGACGGAGTCCCCGAGGAAGCCATCATGCTTCATCACTCGCCAATCGCGGACAAAGAGCCTCGTGTGTTCCTTGGTGAGAATCGCCTCGGCCTCGACAGTAAGGGGTGGCGCCTCAAGCACCAGTGCAGCCCCAAGAGTGAACTCCTTGTCGGAAAGGTCGGAAAGGGCAGACAGTATAGGAGTAGTGGAAGGGGAAGATAGAGTAGGAGAAGGTGATTTCAAGTCAACCACCAGGGAGGCCACCGCCAATCCCTTCGCAGCTCAGCCAGATGATTGCCCTGTTGTGGTTCTCTTCCTCTTCTTGCTATCAATACCTTTCCCTCCAATGCCCCCTCGATCAAACAACATTGCTCGAAAGTCCATATCGGGGGCCTCTACATAAACAAAAGCCAAAAAAAAAGTTAGCACACGAAGAAAGCAGTATTGGAAATAAAAACAAAGACAAACATCCAAAGCATACTGGGTTCGATCGGACTGAGACCCCAACCGAAGAGAACCTCCTCGATCATATCCTTCCAACTTAAGGTCGGACGACCGAGGAGTTTCGTCGCAACCATATCTTCCTCTGGCGTCAACACAGGCTCGGACTTCGCCCACCTCGGCACATCCTCCCTCCATCTCGTGGGAAAGTCCTACGGCTGGCTACCTCGGATCAAAACATATTTCTCCTTCCAAAATTTGATTGAGTCCGAGTTCTCGATCAATTGAACACCCCGCCGCGATGACAAGTAGTACCGGTACTCCATTTTGCTCATGCAATTGAACCGATAGAGACTTCGGAGCACGCTGAGCTGAGGCTGAGCCCCCACCGCTTGGCACTGAAGCATGAAGCCGAGGACATGCCGCCACATGTTTGGCATATATTGAACCGGACTCACCCCATACCACGGCAACGCCTCGGTTATGAAGGGCGACAGGGGAAAACAGAGGCCTGCGATGCGCGTATCAAAAGGGAAGACGCATGTGTCTACCAAAGTTGCTGAACACGCTCGGAACCCTGGACCAGGAAAGAGGAGAGTAAGCTCCGGTGGTATCATGAAGCTCCTCCTGATACGCAGCAGATGCTTCTCCATAAGAACCGAGGGGATGTCGTCAACCTCGAAGCATTCCCTCGGCTTGTTCTCGTTATACGAAGCCGACCTCCCATACACAACCTTGGCCAGAAGGTTGTCGGAGTATTCTCTGACTCTGCCGAGGCTTGACAAAGTAGATGGCATCCTTCCCAGCTTTCCCGCTCTCTTCACCCCCTCCACTATCGTCTCCACTATCACTGACCCAGCTAACTCCTTCCCCTTGTCCACCACAGGGGGGACTACTAATGGCCGATCACTTTCTTGATCCGAGGTGGAGGTCTCACTCCCAGACGACGCTCTAGATATCTCGTAAAATATATTCAATAAAATATATATTTACCTTTATGTGATGGCAACAGTCGGACAAGATCACCGAAAAATGCTAACGATTGGCCGCGAACGCTAGTTGAGCCGCTCAGTAGTGAAATCTTTTTTGAAAGAGTAAAAAGAGAGAGTGACGAAATGAAGGAGGGGTGGTGACTTATAGTAGTAGGAGGGGGCGCCGCTTGGGCTTTCGAGAGCTTTGGGCCCCTTGAACCACTAGAAAAGCCCATCAGAAGGCTAAACGACAGAATTCATAAAGACACGAGCACAACACGTCACCCAAAACTCATTGACCGGTCACATTGCCTCGAGATTCATGTATGATCTCCATCAGACGCCTCAGATCACGCCACGAGCCTCGGATCGACATTCCGAGGATCCGAGCTACTGAGCTAGAAAATGGCAAAAAAAATTGCCTCGAGATTCGTGCATGATCTCCATTAACGGCTTAGATCACGCCACAACCCTCGGATCTACTTTCCGAGGATCTGAGCTATCGAGCTGGAAAATGGAAAAAAACATTGCCTTGAGATTCGTGCATGATCTCCATCAGATGGCTCAGATCACGCCACGACCCTCGGATCTACATTCCGAGGATCCGAGCTACCGAGCTGGAAAATGGCAAAAAATATCACCTCGTGATTCGTGCCATATCTTCATCATGTTAGTGTAGGTGCCCTAGAGGCAATACAATGATATTATGTAATCAGTATTATTGACATTATGTTCTATTTGATTATATTAATAATTTATTATGCTTCGTATTTACTGCGTTATAAATGTTAGCATGATAAATGTCCTTAGATTATTAATACGAACTATATGAACATGAGATTATATATAGTATAATAATCTTAAATGTCCCTAGTCGAGTATTATTATAATTAGGACAGTAATAATACATTGAGACTAGTATATTGATTGATTGATGACCACCTCTCATGGGTCATTAGTATAGAGATACTAAAATCAATACATAGGTAAATGTAAGAGTACATTGTACTGGACAGACCCACTGTGAGATTCAACATGGATAAGTGTCATAAGTAATCTCACTGTGATAATGGTGTAATGGTCCTCTGACCTGAAATCATTATATTTCTACACGAGAATTAATGTACTTTGATTCTATCAAAAGTTATCTTTAATCGGGTAATGATAAAGATAGTATTGGGTTCATTATGAATCGTGTGAGAAATGTGAATGATCTAGATGAAATTTAACCCTCCTAATTTTAGGAGCGATATTATCGGCCTCTTGTTTGAGTGAGACTATGAAATGCATGGCCATGCTCAAATATTGATTTGTTTGAATAGTCTACTCATCGATCAAGAAAATAAAGATTAAATCATTAAGAGGATGACACGAACCATGCCTCTAGTTTAATCTATAACATCAAGGTTAAAAGGATTATATTACACGGAGACATTAGTCACGAAAGGTTTAATTGAATCACCAATTATTATTATTACTTGGATAGCAATGATGTATTACTAGATGCCGCTCATTGTTTATAATTTTATTATTAGATAATAAAATTATTGCCAACGTAATAATAACCTAAAGGGTCACACACTTAGAACGTTTAAAAGGAGTTTTAATTCAAATTCGGAATTTAAATTAAATGATTATAAATTCGAAATTAGTTATTTAATTGAGTTGGACTTGATTAATTAAAGTATAATTCGAATTTAAATCATTTAAACCAAATCAGTTTGATCTTAGTAGAAGCCCAAACCGATTGTGGTTAAGCCCACCTCATTCTCTCTTATAAATACATAGAGATGTATTGGTTTAGGGTTTATCTTTTGGCAAATTCGTTTTCCATAGAAAACCCTAGCCGCTCCAACTGTTGAGAGGCAAGAGAGAGAGAGAGATAGAGGCAAGCATCATCGGCTAGTACCGGCTCCCTTGATCGTTGGACGATCGGACGTTCGTGTGGACTGCTTTAGAGACGTGGATCTTGCTACAAGGGCCGCGTGGTGATTATATAACAGGACATCCATCTTTCAGTTTGATTATAAAAGGTAAAATTTCGTTTCTCCATAATCAGCCATGTCTTGTACACGGATCCTAGGGTTAGGGTTTCGGATTTTTTTTTTATCGCTGCGTTTGTGCCCCGAAACCCAACAATGGTATCAGAGTAGCGTGTATAAGGGGCTGATTTGGTTACGTGTTTACTGCATTCGATGCATGTATGCATGTTTTATGAATCTGCCTTGATACGGTTATATGATATATCGATTATAATATGTTATGTCGATCATATATGATTCTGTTATGCTATATATTGTGATTTGATGATACAGGTATATTTTACAATCTGTCATGACTGATCAGTAAGCGATTTTGTATGTTATGTATGATGTTTGGTTTATATGGTGATATAAACTGATGGACAGATTGTGTTTGGACACGATCTGTAAACTGGGATATGATATGAATGTATATGATACATGGTTCCGGAACTGTATATGATGCAGTGGCGGCAGAGACTAAAAGTTATGATCTGTTGTTCGAAATCGATGATTTCTGAATAGGGATAGTCTTCTGGAATTAAAAAAAAAAAATCTGATTTCGAGCTGACCTGGCAGCTCGACCCCAGCCAGGGGCTGCCGCCCCCGGACCCCTACTGTGTATTTTTTTTTTTTTTTTTTTGTGTTCTTAATTGTTTACTTGAGCATGGTGCTGGTTGTGGCCTTAAGACCCTTAGATTAATGGTTTATGGTTTTGGTTTTATAAATACGACTTGCATGTCGTTTTCTTCATTCTAGTAATTGTCTAATCTCGAATGTAACTCGAGTTTTATTATGTAAGTACATTAGTATAGGTTGTTTTCAATTATTCGATGTAATGTACTTAAAGATTGAAGGACGATCCAAGAAGTGGAGCAACCAAGGAGAATGAAGACATGTAATTGTATTTATATTTTCCACCATAGATTGACCTCGATCCTTTCATTAGCTTGAAAGGATCATGTAGAATAAAGGCCATAACCAAGCACGTTTACATACTGCACTTTACATATTGATGTATGAATGCATGTGTAGAATACATTATGATGCATGCTTCAATTAGATTAATAATGTATTAATGTATGTATTAGATACATCACCCATGCCATGCCTGCTTAAGCAAGATAAAATCTGTAACGATTTAAGATGAACATTAAACAAACGATCATGAGATTTTCGTGTTTATGAAACACGGCAATTAAATATGAATTTTCATTGATTCAACGATTGAATGATTTTGTCAACAACCGATTACGAATCTGTAAGAAAAGGGGTGTCAATAATGCCGTCTGTGCGTTAACCTCTGATCTGGAAATCATTCATTCAACGAATTTTTGATTTGAAATATTTAGTTCCAAGACAAATTGGGAATCTCTTTATGATGGGATCATGATCGTTTATAAGTAAACCCCTTAACAAAATATTAAGTTAATTAGATGCTTTCCAATGAATTAACACTCATCAAAGCCTAGATCATAAGGGGTGGGTTTGCCAAAGTAGAGCACTCCTTTTAATCGTGGTTAGGTGCGAAAGAATAAATGTGATATTCGTCATGTTAATCATTGGGTCCAACTTAACTAAGTCGTCACAATAGGATTGTGGATAGTGAACTTAGAAGCATAGAGTTTGGCGAAGAATTTATTAGATAAATTAGAACAATAGTTGTTCACCAAACTATCCAAGAATTATATGTGATATAATTGACAAATGTTGTCTACCTAAATAGTTATGTTTTGGGAGAATTGGCCAACGCTGACTCAAGGCATAATGAAATATGGATCTTGGCTCACTAGAAAATTAGTTTCCGAATTGATAGTAAGGGCTATTAGTTTGAACAAAATAGTGGGAGGTATATTAAGTTGAATGTACCATAATCACTTGAACATAATTATTAATTATTTGACAATCTAACTTATCTTATGCATTTTAAACATTGTAGATACTAAATGGCGCAAAACACAAACAACTCTTTCTCCGTGCGATCAGTCCTTGAGAAGGACAAGCTGACAGGAACAAACTTCCTTGACTGGTCTAGGAATTTGAGGATTGTCCTCAGGCAGGAGCGTAAGCTCCATGTTGTTGAAATTCCTCCACCGGTCCATCCTGGTGACAGTGCAACTCGTGCTCAACTAAATGCTTACCAGAAGCATATTGATGATGCGACGGATGTTGCTTGTCTCATGCTTGCAACTATGAATGCTGAGCTTCAGAAGCAGCATGAGCATATGGATGCTTATGCTATGCTTGAGCATCTTCAGACGATGTTTCAAGTACAGGCTCGTCAAGAAAGGTTCAATACGTACAAAGCACTTTTTAACTGCAAGCAAGGAAATAACCCGGTTGGACCGCATGTTCTGAAGATGATTGGGTATTTTGAATACCTAGACCGTTTGGGCTCCGGGCTTTCTCGAGAGGCTGAAATAGATATTATCTTGCAATCTTTGAACAGCAACTATGCCCAGTTTATTATGACTTTCACCATGACCGAGCAAGACAAAACACCCACTGAATTGTTGGCACTGTTAAGAACCACCGAAGCCAACATGCAAAAGGCACCTGAGAATGCTCCCATAATGATGGTGGGCAATAAAGGTGCTAAGGGAAAGGGGAAATGGAAGGGCAAGAAAAAGATTGGATCTAATGCAGTTGCTCCTTCCAAGCCCACTTTCAAGAAGGCTCTCAAGCCTAAAGGTGGTGTTGCTAAACCTGATAAGGGTGATTGTCACTGGTGCAAGAAACCAGGTCATTGGAAGAGAAACTGTCCAGCTTATTTGGAAAGTCTGAAGAGCGTGAAATCTCTGAATATTTCTGATTCAGGTATTTATGTTATAGAAGTCAATTTATCTACTCCTACATCTTGGGTATTGGATACTGGATGTGGTTCTCACATTTGTATTAATGTGGAGGGACTTCAAAGGAGTAGATCTTTGGCAAAGGGAGAGATCGACCTATGCGTTGGCAATGGAGCAAAGGTTGCTGCTATGGCCGTAGGGACTTATTATTTATCGTTGCCCTCTGGGCTTATTTTAGAACTTGAGAACTGTTATTACGTGCCTGCGATTTGCAGAAACATTATTTCTATTTCTTGTTTGGACAAGAAGGGTTTTTCGTTTATAATAAAAGATAATTGTTGCTCTTTTGGTTTAAATGATTTAACTTATGGTGTAGCGCGTTTATTTAATGGTTTATATGTTCTTGATCTTGATTATACTCCCGTCTATAATATGAATAAACGTCTTAAAGCAAATGACTCAAATCAAACACACCTTTGGCATTGTCGATTAGGCCATATAAATGAGAATCGCATATCCAAACTACATAAAGATGGATTTTTGGATAAGTTTGATTTTGAATCATACGATGAGTGTGATGCTTGTTTACTTGGTAAAATGGCAAAAGATCCTTTTACTAAACAAGGTGAAAGGGCCAACGAACGATTAGAACTGATACATAGTGATGTATGTGGTCCAATGCGTTCTATGGCAAGAGGTGGCTTTTATTACTTCATAACATTTACTGATGATTTCAGTAGATTCAGATATGTGTATCTTTTGAAACACAAATCTGAATCCTTTGAAGAGTTCAAAGAATTTAAAGTTGAAGTAGAAAAGCAAATAGGCGGAAGTATTAAAACTCTTCGATCTGATCGAGGAGGTGAATACTTAAGCCATGATTTTAAGAATTACTTAAAGGAGTGTGGTATAGTATCACAACTCACTCCTCCTGGAACACCACAATGGAATGGGGTTTCTGAAAGGAGAATTCGTACCTTGTTGGACATGGTACGATCGATGATGAGTCATGCTGATCTTCCAATAAGTTTCTGGGGTTATGCCCTAGAAACGGCTGCATATACACTAAACCGAGTTCCAACTAAAGCGGTTCAAAAGACTCCATATGAGATATGGACTGAGAAACGTCAAAGCATGTCATTTATGAAAATATGGGGATGTGAAGCGTTTGTGAAATGTATGATCTCTGACAAGCTTGGACCAAAATCAGACAAGTGTTATTTTGTGGGGTACCCGAAGGAAACTAAGGGTTACTTCTTCTATAATCCGACCGAGAACAAAATAGTTGTTTCTCGCACTGCTGTATTTCTTGAACGAGAGCTAGTCTCCAAAAGAAACAGTGGGAGAAAAATAGAACTCGATGTAGCTCGAGACCCACAAGATAATGTTGAACCTGAATTGAAACTTGATCAGGATATTCAAGATAATATTCAAGATGACACTGCTCAAGAAACACAGATTGTTCGTAGATCTGGTAGAATTCGCCAAAAACCTGAGAGATATTATGGATTTCTCTTAATAGAAAATGGTGATTTGATGCTCATAGATCAAGATGAGCCCCTCACCTACCAAGATGCTATGAACAGTCCTGACTCTGAGAGATGGCTAGAAGCCATGAAATCTGAAATGGATTCCATGTATGATAACCAAGTATGGACTTTGGTTGATCCACCTGAAGGGGTAAAACCTATAGGGTGCAAATGGGTTTTCAAAAAGAAAATCGACATGGAAGGAAATGTTCAGACCTATAAAGCTAGGTTGGTTGCAAAAGGTTTCAAACAAATTCATGGTATTGACTATGATGAAACTTTTTCACCTGTAGCTATGGTCAAATCCATTAGGATTTTGCTTGCAATAGCAGCTTATCATGATTATGAGATCTGGCAGATGGATGTCAAAACAGCCTTCCTTAATGGGAGCCTTGAAGAGGATGTGTACATGACACAACCTGAAGGTTTTGTCAGTCCAAGGGATGTTAGAAGGATATGTAAGTTGCGTCGATCCATTTATGGACTGAAGCAGGCCTCAAGGAGGTGGAATATTCGTTTTGACCAGACAGTCAAGGAATTTGGCTTTATTCAAAACGAAGATGAATCTTATGTTTACAAAAGGGTTAGTGGGAGCCACGTGGCATTCATAGTATTATATGTTGATGATATATTACTTATCGGGAATGACATACCTTCTCTACAGGCTGTTAAGACTTGGTTGGGAAAAAATTTCTCCATGAAAGATTTAGGCGAGGCGACCTATATATTAGGGATCAGGATCTATAGAGATAGATCCAGAAGATTGATCGGCCTAAGTCAGAGTACATATATTGACAAAGTACTGCATCGTTTTGGGATGCAAGATGCTAAAAGGGGATTTGTCCCGATGTCTCATGGGATATCGATCTCGAGTGACAATAGTCCTAAAACATTGGATGAAAAGGACCGCATGAGTAAGATTCCATATGCTTCTGCAATTGGATCTATCATGTATGCAATGATATGTACTCGTCCTGATGTGTCGTATGCTTTGAGTATGACGAGCAGGTTCCAGTCTAATCTAGGTGAAGGTCACTGGACAGCTGTCAAGAATATTCTTAAGTACTTGAAGAGGACTAAAGATTCATTCTTGGTATATGGGGGAGAAGAGAAACTAGTGGTAAAAGGTTACACTGATTCTAGTTTCCAAACAGACAAGGATGATTCTATATCCCAGTCTGGTTTCGTGTTTTGTCTCAACGGAGGTGCTGTAAGCTGGAAAAGTTCAAAGCAAGAAACAGTAGCTGATTCTACAATGGAGGCTGAGTATATTGCTGCTTGCGAAGCAGCTAAGGAGGCAGTTTGGATCCGAAATTTCATCACAGGGCTTGGTGTGGTTCCATCAATCGCAGATCCTATCGATCTTTATTGCGATAACAGCGGAGCCATAGCACAAGCAAAGGAACCAAGATCGCACTTCAGGGCAAAACATATACTTAGAAGATATCACCTTATTCGTGAGATTAATGAACGAGGAGATATACATATATGTAAAGTGCAAACAAATGATAACGTAGCTGACCCACTGACTAAGGCTTTGTCGCAGCAGAAGCACGAAGGTCACACTAGTTCTATTGGTATTCGATACATGAGTGATTGGCTCTAGTGCAAGTGGGAGATTGTTAGTGTAGATGCCCTAGAGGCAATACAATGATATTATGTAATCAGTATTATTGACATTATGTTCTATTTGATTATATTAATAATTTATTATGCTTCGTATTTACTGCGTTATAAATGTTAGCATGATAAATGTCCTTAGATTATTAATACGAACTATATGAACATGAGATTATATATAGTATAATAATCTTAAATGTCCCTAGTCGAGTATTATTATAATTAGGACAGTAATAATACATTGAGACTAGTATGTTGATTGATTGATGACCACCTCTCATGGGTCATTAGTATAGAGATAATAAAATCAATACATAGGTAAATGTAAGAGTACATTGTACTGGACAGACCCACTGTGAGATTCAACATGGATAAGTGTCATAAGTAATCTCACTGTGATAATGGTGTAATGGTCCTCTGACCTGAAATCATTATATTTCTACACGAGAATTAATGTACTTTGATTCTATCAAAAGTTATCTTTAATCGGGTAATGATAAAGATAGTATTGGGTTCATTATGAATCGTGTGAGAAATGTGAATGATCTAGATGAAATTTAACCCTCCTAATTTTAGGAGCGATATTATCGGCCTCTTGTTTGAGTGAGACTATTAAATGCATGGCCATGCTCAAATATTGATTTGTTTGAATAGTCTACTCATCGATCAAGAAAATAAAGATTAAATCATTAAGAGGATGACACGAACCATGCCTCTAGTTTAATCTATAATATCAAGGTTAAAAGGATTATATTACACGGAGACATTAGTCACGAAAGGTTTAATTGAATCACCAATTATTATTATTACTTGGGTAGCAATGATGTATTACTAGATGCCGCTCATTGTTTATAATTTTATTATTAGATAATAAAATTATTGCCAACGTAATAATAACCTAAAGGGTCACACACTTAGAACGTTTAAAAGGAATTTTAATTCATATTCGGAATTTAAATTAAATGATTATAAATTCGAAATTAGTTATTTAATTGAGTTGGACTTGATTAATTAAAGTATAATTCGAATTTAAATCATTTAAACCAAATCAGTTTGATCTTAGTAGAAGCCCAAACCGATTATGGTTAAGCTCACCTCATTCTCTCTTATAAATACATAGAGATGTATTGGTTTAGGGTTTATCTTTTGGCAAATTCGTTTTCCATAGAAAACCCTAGCCGCTCCAACTGTTGAGAGGCAAGAGAGAGAGAGAGATAGAGGCAAGCATCATCGGCTAGTACCGGCTCCCTTGATCGTTGGACGATCGAACGTTCGTGTGGACTGCTTTAGAGACGCGGATCTTGCTACAAGGGTCGCGTGGTGATTGTATAACAGGACCTCCATCTTTCAGCCTTCGTAAAGCTCTTAAAAGGTAAAATTTCGTTTCTCCATAACCAGCCATGTCTTGTACACGGATCCTAGGGTTAGGGTTTCGGATTTTTTTTTTTATCGCTGCGTTTGTGCCCCGAAACCCAACACATCAGACAGCCCAGAATGTGCCACGTAGCTCGGATCCATATTCTGAAGATCTGAGCTACCGAGCTAATGGCAAAAAATATTGCCTCATGATTCGTGCCAGATCTTCATCAGACGACCCAAAATCTGCCACGTAGCTTGGATTCATATTCCGAAGATCCGAGCTACCGAGCTGGGAAATGGCGAAAAATATTGCATCGTGATTGTGCCAGATCTTCATCAGACGGCCCAGAATGTGCCACGTAGCTCGGATCCATATTCTGAATATCCGAGCTACCGAGCTGGGAAATGGCAAAAAATATTGCGCAGTGATTCGTGCCAGATCTTCATCAGACGGCCCAAAATGTGCCACATAGCTCAGATCCATATTCCGAGGTTGCGAGCTACCGAGCTAGAAATGGGGGCAAAACTCTTACCTCCCGATGTGTGCACCTGATCGGAGCGCCTAGATCATGCCATGTCACCTAAGCACCATATCCACCGCCTGATCACTCCGAAATTCATGCCAATGGTATGATCAATGCTCCAGATTGCACCACGTCGATATTCCCTGATTAATTCTTTTATTTAAATTGTTAATTTGAATTAATTATTTAAAATTTGCGAAAAATAATTAAAAAATCAACAAAATTAATTAAAAAATCTAAAAAATAATTATAAATTCAGGGACATATTTTTGAACTCCTGGACTAATAATTATTAATTAGAATGATCAATTAATAATTTTTGAAAACAGATTGTTCATTCGCAAAATTGAATAAATAATTCGAAAAATAATTTTAAAATTAGAAAAAATCAGAAAAATCCAGAAAAGTTGTAAAATCATTGTGGGCACTTCACAAACTCATATTGACACCATTCCCTCAAGAACTATGATAAAATCCCGTGCGCCATTAGAACAATAAAACTACTCCTCAAAGGCTGCTAAACTCAGCCTTCGGGAGTGGGGCTCGTGATATGGCTAAAAAAGGATTAAATCGGGATCGTTCAAATCGGGCACGGATCTTAAAGCTCTCAGGGGTAAAACGTTAATTTCACCTACAAACGGGTCTGAAATGGGAACTAGGCCTTTTTTCGAAGCCCAATAACCTATAAACGGATCTGTTCTATTAGGCACGGGTAACAACCCGCTACAAACAAATTCAGATGGATAAAGAGTAATTCAAATTCGTGATTATCTCTAAGAGGCAGTTTAAACAGCCTCTCTTATCACGAAACAGGTTTAAACTCTATACATCTTATCCAGAAACACTGGAACATAGGGATAAGTCATTATCTCTAAAATATCTCTTAAGGCATCTATAAATACCCCTCCCCCCCCCCCCACCGTGACAAGGTAATGAATCTTTTTTCACATAAAGATCTTTCATAATTTTCCTGATTACAGATAGGAGCGTCGGAGAGTTCGTCGTCGGGATCCATCCCGGTGCATCGAACTTTTTGCAGGTTCACGGCAGCGGCAAGAAACCAGTCAAAACGCCGGTGAAAGTCGACAGGTTTGCTTATTTGTTTCCTTCAAGAATCCACAAATTCATCTGTTTGCTCCCACACCAAAATCAGCAGCAACATATATATATATATATATATATATATATATATATATATATATATATATATATGAGTAATATAATTTTTTACCTTCAAAGACAGTAGAAGATGTACTTCAAAATTTGTATACAGTTGCAAATTTTTACATATCCCTATGAATGATAAGATCTTTTTCAGCTTCATCTACAACACTTCCCAACTTCAAAATTATGTCATATTTATCGTGCATTGGGTTATATCTTATGTCTACATTTTTTAGTATTCCATTGGAAATTAAGTAAGTTTTATGCTCCTCAAGCGTATGTTGGAATTTATCGCTTCATTAAACATTGTCGCTAGTATTCTAGTTCCCTACAAAATATGAAAATTTAGTATTAATAATTATTTATGTATGTATATGTATGAATATTTTAACAATATTTAAAATATCTTATCTCATCATCCATAAGTGCCACTTTTGAGAGTAATCTTGTGCCTTTACTATTTTTGTATTCTTTCACACCATAAAGTTTCTTAACCAAAACTTTAATAGCCCACAATTATTGATTTTCCTACAAGGAATTGATAAAGGAGTATTCATTATGGGAATTTTCCATTGATATATAGATACTCTGTAAAAAATATAATTAATAATAAGTTAATTTTTTTTAAATAAAATTTATTAATAAGTCATTAGTTAAAGTTTTAGTTTTAGCATAATCAGAAATCATATGAATAAAAAATTTCATAAACAATTTAATGATGATGAATAAAAGTTGGGATCAAGAAGCAATGAACCATTAATGATAGTAGCGTCTATAAACAATTTATGATAATGATAATTCATATTGGCTCAACATTATTGTGTCTCGAATTATATTCTGAATACAACAACTACAGTAAAAAACCATTAATTATTTGAATTTAGATTCTGATCTAAAGGCAAGTTCAAATATCAAATGCTAATTATAATGAATTACAGTGCCACAAATACTAATTACAATGAAATTTCACTTTACGAGAAGAACAACTATTGAAAATGGATGAGTTTTTACTAAACTTACAGTGCCACAAACAATTAGCTCCATTTTTTTTAATATCATATATATGTAAAAACATAATGATGTTTTAGTTGATCTTTGTTTGATTAGTCTGGAGGGTTTTCTAATGATACCTAATCGAATTACCACTTCAACAAAAGAAAATCTAGATAAAGAATAAAATCAGCATCATTAACAAAGAATTGGTCACTTATTGATGGTGATCGTTCTTTTTCTCTCTTGATGTTCCTCGGTCCACCAAAAAAAAGAAGATGAAGATGAAGATGATTATGGTTCTGTGCGTTCAAACCCTAGTCCCATATCTCTACTACTATAATGGGAGAAGGCCTTAGTGTAATTTGTCCATATCTCAACCCGTGCAACGCACGTTTAATTAAACTCTACAATATAAACTAATGAAATTTGTACAGCACACGTTCAAATTTATTACCCTCTCTCTATATTGTTCAGACGTGCATTGCACGTATATTTACTAGTAATAATTAAAATATATTAAATGTGTTTTCACGAGTTCCTATTCCACACATTTTAGAAGAAGACAATTTAATCAAGAGATAAATGTCACGTCATGGATGAAAAATATATACACCATTTTTTTCCACTCAAACACAAAAATAGGTATAAAAATATGTATTCCATGTTTTAGCTGCTAATTTTTTCCCCTTAATAAGTACACATTTTGGAAAGATTTTCTTGTTATTTAGAAAAAATTCTTACTTATTTGAATTTGTAGCATGAGGAAAATCAAACTGGATTTCACTATACTTCATTAATTTTTCAGTTTTAAAAGAACTAGTGTTGCTTTTATAGGAGAGTAAATTGGCAAGAAAAAAACTTGTTGAAATTAGTAAAACGAATCTTTTATTTGTTTAAAAAATATTCAATCAATATATATCTGAAAACTTTAAACTTTTTTTAATAGTAAAACTGTTAGTTCATTCAAATTCAAATTTGGTATCTTATTTACAAAAAAACTTTAGTGTGTAAAATAAGCACAAATTTAAATTTCTACAGTTTTGTTTAGACTAATATAAATATAATTGCATCTTCATTATGTGTATATGAATCTGTATTACTGAGAAATAACAATATTCGCAAAAGGAAATGTATATTTCTTATCACTATCCTAACTCTTACCTTCTCATGATACATTAAAATCTTTTATTGGTTGAAAAAACATTCAATCAATACATATCTGAAAACTTCAAACTATTTTTAATAGTAAAACTGTTAATTCATTCAAATTCAAATTTGTTATCGTATCTAAAAAAAAATAATGTGTTATATAAACACAACTTCAAATTTCTACAGTTTGTTTAGACTAAGATAAATATAATTACATCTACATTATGCATGCACTAATTTACACGTGCGATGCACGTCTTATTATTTTTTTTAAAAATAAAAACTATGACGTAATGAGGACTCGAACCTGAAACCTCATTCATTTTAGTTATGTACGTGCATAACACGCGTTGATAGATTTGCTGCGTGATTTGGAACAGTATATCATATGTGACTATGAACGAAGTTTAATAAAGAGCAAAATTAGTTTCATCCAAGTTCATACATGATATAGTTCAATAGTAATGCATGACGAAATTCAAACTAAATATTTTGAACATTAATATCTAAATGAAGATTAGAAGTTAAGACTTTTAATTCTCAAAGAAATCATCTTTTTTTTATACTTCTATATATGTTAGTTCAAATGAAATCTTCTTTTTTACATAGAACATCAATAGGTGAATTTATATATATATATATATATATATATATATATATAATCATTTTCATCTTTAATGTTCATCTCACTGTAAAGTTAAGCTCTATAACACCCTTCTCCAACAACAACAAATCTTGTGGTCTTGTCTTCCCTGTAATCACCTGAAAGGGAATGATTAATGATATCATTATATAATGATACGATCATATAAGCATTGAAATAACATGAAGGGGAGAAAAAATATGTTGCCCAAAAAAGGAAAACCTAAACCCTTGATCAAATATCAAACTTGTATAGGCCATGGCCGAATGACAACAACAAAATAATAATAACAATTCCAATTCACATGAAGATGACAATTAAAGATGAAAAATTGACCTCTCGACTTACAACACATACCAACAATCTTGTTATTGAAGGTTCCTCACATTTGAGATGGTGTCCTGTTGTTATGCATTTTCTACATGCAGTATTTACAGCTACATATTAACAACTATGCTTTGACAAATTAAACTGAAAGGATAGGAGAATTACAACTATATGCCTTTTCTACATGCAGTTTAGGGAAAGACGGTTACATCCCTTAAGATTTGAATCAGTGATGCATAAATAGTGTGTTTAAAAATAAATTTCTATAATTACATAACTAATGTATGTATATGTACAAATACAAGCAACATATATCACACAAAACTCAACGAACTCAAGCACATCATCTGGTTTCCTAAGATCAATGCAAGCACAAGAATGACATTGATTTTTTGGGCTGCAAACTGCAAAATTAGTTACCTTAGGTTGAAATGCATTTTCTATACGGTGTAGATAGATAGTAAATATATTTAAAATGTTTTGATGTTATTCATATGTTTATTTACCAAATTAAAATTAAGTATTAAATGCAAACATAATCAGATTAAAGGGCATCAACAGGAACTCAGCTATCCATACTTATAGACTAATAAAACCACCATAGTATTAAATGTTCAAAATAAACACAACTGTAATTGAAGGATTAATTTTTAAGTTGAGTTGTATCAAAACAAAATTACTGACTCACATGTTATTTTCTCTTAAACTATATCAATGACAGTAGACTTTCATAATATTAAGTAGAGTTCCGAATGGTAGTGCTCACCCCACATCCGGTATCATTGGCAGTTCGAACAGTTCCATCCTTCATTCCTGGAATAAGTTCTTGCATCAAGCCGCCGTATTTGCTCACTCCATGGGGAAACATTGTTCCGTCACCAGGGAAGAGGAACTTTTCGCCTTCCTTTCTTAGCCAGTTCTGATTGGATTTCTGACTGTTAATCCAGTCATGGGGCAAATTTCTAGGAAAAGAAAGGATCAGTTGTATTATCAATCTTCATTAATAAATTAGTAAAGGCATCTGCAATAGATGCAGAGGAAATTTACATGCTACGAGAGAAAAATGAACAGTATATAGTAACAAAGTTCAGTAAATACCTATACCAACACTGATTTCTGCTCTTTGACCATTTGATTGGTGACTTGTAGCCATCTGGAGGAGGAACCAAGCATTCTTTTCTTTCAGGAATTGCTGGGCAATGACGTTCCATGAAACTAAGCCTGTAGTTACCATACTTCCTCCATCTCTGCCAGTTAATAGAAAATATATTAACATCCTAAAAGGGAAAGCACTAATGACATACTATGTAACCTTTCTCAAAATACTTTTAGAAAAAATGGATGTTCATGCGTATGATTACCAGGATTCAGAATATGAATTTTAAGTGAAATACTCTAAAACTATGGTAGGGAAACCCCTTGCCAGTGAACTCAAGAAATCATTTAGCATTTACCAAGATGCTAATAACAAGATCATATTTATTCACATGTCATTAAATAATCCATTCATAAATAAATCATTACTCTTAAAACTTGATTATTAAAATGGTTGTTCAACTACAGGGCTTTATAAGTGAAGCCTTTGCCTGATTTTATCTGGTGTGCCACCACACTGAACAATATATCTTTCTTTTTTTTTTCTTTTTTGCGAGTACCTCACTGAAAATTATAAGAAGTTGCACAAGCGATTTTTGTTATGAACTGTGACTGACAAGAATACTTCATATTCTCTTTTTTTATCATCAATGGTGGGTTGAATGCCCCCCTCGTTTCATTAAAAAGAGTTTTAAAAAATATAGAACAAAAAATAAGGCTTATGAAATTCAGATCTCAACAAGCTAGGTCCTGGAATTCATACACCCCAACCAACAAACAAAAAATATAGCGAAATATAATCCTACTGATCAATCGACCTCGCCAGCGCCAATTTTTCGAACCAATTTGAGCTCTCAATCCCTCGCTTGTACACCGTTTATCCTCGCCGTCGCTTACAACAACACCTTTGTCGCCCCCAGCAATGACCCATATGTCAACTTCAAGTACCATATGTAATGCACTGCAGGCACTCCACCAATCTGACATCTCATTGTACTTCATGTTCTCTTCGTTCTTCGAAACTTTAACAATATGATTTAACTTGTTTCGTTCTGCTTCTGATCTTAATGGATTCAGAGGAAGATATAGACCATAAATTTAGGAATTTCCATTTAGAGAGTTCCAGAATTTAGGACTACAGAATTTTTGTTATCCGTGGAGGGACCTAACTATCAAAATAATGCAAACTTTTCATCAATTATCAACAAAATATGATCAAATAATATTCTATGTGGTCGTTCAAATGCAAGCCACAAGATGCAAGAAGAAGAAATCATCCACTACCTTAGGGCATGTGCATGGTATAATCTCTTGATAATCACTTCCACACTCTCGGAATGCAAGAGATTGCATTTGGAGGGGAGTTATTGTACTATCTTTCTTGAAATTAGCCAATGGTACTGTTATTTTTAGTGGATAACCTGTTCTTGTCCGAGCTATATATTCCTCGAAGATAAAATGAAAATCCACAAAAAAACTACGATCATCAAAGCTTTGGGTACAGCTCTAGTTCCTCTGTTGAAGTATGGCCCAGGTTTACCACCTTTGTCCTTCATTTTGTATATTTATAGTAGAGCCTAAATGAACAAAGCCACATCACATTCTGATCATGTTTAATCGTATATATCCATGAAACAAAGTTTAGCAAAAACGCAAATACTAATATAACTATGCCACATCAAATGGAGAGAATCTCAAACTTGTCAATTAATGACCTCCATAATGACAATTTATAACAAATGACACATCACTAGTTCTTCTACAAAAGAAATAGTATGTTGTCAGAGCAAATGAAAATTGTTTGGATATAACTGACATGATGGAATCCAATATCTATGTAAGAATGTAAATATCATTGAAGATTAACATTAACATTAGTCCTTTTTGCTTTAAAAAAAGCAAAATTTAATTTCTCACAAAAAACAAAATTGGGTAGAGGAAACAGAGGTGTATTGGAGTTGTGCCTTAACAGGCAGAAAAAGAGTATCGACTGATGTAAAACACCCTCAGACAAGCAAGTACACCGATCAGACAACAACTAAGCAGCTTCTCTAGTTTCCATAAAATGTCTGTAAAAGTTCACAAGTGACAATGGTGATGTTAGATACTTAGAACTAACCAAATCCTTCACCTTAATCAGAATTGAAATTCTTCACAGGATCTCAAAAAGATAAAAATATAAAACTTAATTCTAGAAGAACTATAGAATTCATGGAGCGACAAAAAACCATCATGAAAGGGAAAGATCAAATACTAAATTACCTAGCCAAATCAGTCAAAATTTGAAAAAAAAAATTTATGGCCATTTGCAAAACATGAAACTTTAAGAAAACTATAGGAACATAAAACAATAACAAGAAGGGGGGGAAACCTCTTGAATTGTGTAACTCCCATTTCTGCCAATAAGTATTTTCCGTGTATTTTCGATCATTTGATTTTTATGAATTTATTTTGTGCTAAATTCCGTTCGAATCTTTTATTAAAATACTTTCTAAACAAAAAATTAATTTATTTTGAATAATGGTGTGTTTTGATCTTACTTCATATTTCATATTGATTGAATATTTATATTTGAGTCCAAAGCATATATATTATTATTATTGGATCATTTTAATCTTATTATTATTGTTATTACTATAATTGTGGTTATTATCTTTATTATTGTTATTATTATTATTATTATTGGTATTGGTATTAATATTTTTGTTACTATTATTATTGTAATTATTAGTATTATTGTTCTTATTGTCATTATTATTATTATTATTATTTTTGTAAAGCCCGAACATACTTATTTATTCGTATATTATTATTTGATTTAATGAAAGTTTATATGTATATTTTAAAAACCCTATAGTCTATTTTCGTATTGGATTTAAACCCAATACCCAATACCCCAATATCTTAATTAATTCCCTATATAAACTAATCCAAAACCCTATCCCCTAACCTAACCATAACCCTACTAAACCCCATTACTGTATAGTCTCCAGACCTACCCTACCCCATCTGTTCATCCCTTACCTTTCTCCCCTGTTCACCTTTCCCCTACCTCCTGCCTGCATCCTCCATCTTCACCTTGAACCCATCTGCTGATCGACATTGCCTCCATCGTCTTCATCGACCGAACCCAACCGCTCAGTCGACCCTGTCCTGTTCCTCCCCCTTTCGTCCTCGCCCTACCCCTCGACAACCTAGCCCCTGCCCCGCCCTTCGGTCGACTTCCCTCATCGCCCTCCCATCTCCTGACCACCGCCAGTCAGCTCAACCCCGTCGCCACCCCAGCACCAACGACAACCGTCCCTGTGCCTCCTCATTGCCGAAGAACCCTTCGTATTCATCCCGAAGCTTCAACCACCTCGCCTCATTGTCTTCCCCCACTGCTCGAAACCGCCGCAGTCACCACCCAATGCTCGAAACCGACACACTCTCCACCCAATGCCTCCGTCGCCCTCCACCTCCGCCGCAGTTCATCACCAGCGCCCGACATCGCCCTTCCTCCTCTTCCTCCGTTTATCCCACCCAAAACTGAGCATCCAAGCCCCCCTGTTCTCCGTATACTTCACAACCCCTAAGCATCGTTGCAGTGCACCGACGACCCCCCCCCCCATTGCAGTGCCGAAGTCCCGTCGTCGACGCCCTGCGCCTTGCCGCTGACGCCGGTCGCCATGAACATCCTCGTTGTCCTCCCTCTTTTCGGTCGTTGTTGGGTATTCGGAGGAGAAGGGATTAGTTTTTATGGTGTTTGCTGTTTAGGTGGAGTGAGGGATCCGATTGGAGTTGTTGGGTATTTGCTGTTTGTGGAGGATTGGCTGTGTGTTGTGTGTGTTTACACGTTGTTTGCATGTGCTTTCGTGCATGCTTCGTTCGTGTGTCATTGCCGAGATTCTCAACCCATTATTCTATTATGTTCGAATTTACTGTCTAACAGGAATGTCACTGTCCCCTTGAATTGTACATTGTATTAAATTCAAGTTTTATTGAAATTATTGCAAGTAGATCATATTCGTTATCATATCGCTGTATTAATTATCTTCGTCGAGTCTGTTAAGGGTTTACATGAGCTAACCCCAATATTCTTGACATCGTGCCACTTTTGACTCTAAAGAATGAATCTCTCATGTACTCATATAGTATCGTTAACAGGGTTATGCATATGATCACCAAACAATTAATCTACCGTAGATTTTATTGCTAGGTTGTATGTTGTTTGATCGAGTGATGTTTGCTTGTTGTTAAATTAGTGTATATACGTGTTTCTTAATTTTATTGATCATGTTATTACACCCATCATGCTGATTACTTAATTTATTGACTAATAAAATAGATACCCATCGTGTTTAACTAATTTATTTCATGAAAAATAACCAAAACCCTGTATGTTGCTTGCTAGTTGTATGTTGTCTGCTATTTTCGACCCAGTAGATGATCTTAAAATAAACTACTTTCTGAGTATGAATTGTAGCCTTATCTTTCTAGTTTCCAGAATATCGTGAATTTTTGAATTCTGAGTTGTGTAGCAAAAGTTATGCCCGCTTTACTACAGCTGTGTTTTTACTTTCAGATTTTCAGATTCTTGTATCTTCCATGCTTAAACAGTAAAAAGGCTGATCAAATGTTAAAATTTTACACTAATAATTTCTAGATTGTTACTTAAAATGTTTAAGAATCTAGAAAATATTTTTAATGAATTTTATATCGAGTTTTTGCTGTTTCTAAAATATAATAACATGATGCCGAAATTTCTGTCTGAACATGAAATCTGAAAAAAACAATGTATTTGATCTAGCTACTGTTGTCGAATTTTGAACTTTAAATATGTGTTGGAACCGTGTGGAAGTCTAGTTTCTAGAACTTCTGACGGATTCATTTTTCGAATTCTGAAACAGCGGGAAACTGTATTTTTGTACAGACTACTCTTGCTGTCCAGAATTATATAGTCTAGATTTTAATAGATTAATTAATCCTGTATCGTATATTGCATGAATTAAAGTATGTATGTTGCATTGCATGATCCTATTGCCTCATTTTCATCATTTTAATGGACCAATCTAAGTTATCGTCTTATTATTCTTCTATTGATACTATTGTTCATCGCATATCTCAAATTGCATATTGTATTGTTGCATTGATAAATAATTAACAAGCCGGGGTTTACGGGTTGATTGACTTTAGTAGTGGACAATATAAGGACTGTACTCAGAAGAGGTGTAGTGCTCCGAATTTCCAATATAATATCTCAGAAATACGTGGCACAATTTCTAGCATCAACCTCAATTGTAATAGTAAACATAGCCAAAACACAGATAAAATTTTTCAACTTTTATTACATTAATTCTTTATAAAGCACAGTGGAAAACAAAAACCTTGAATTACAAATTCTTTCTTTTACAACGTAATCCTTTAGAATTTACATAAGCCATAACATCATTCTATCTCCTGTATCCAAATCCGAAAGCTCTAGGTACCTACCTATAAAACATAAGGCTAGAGATAACCCTAACTCCCAAAACTATAGGGGTCGGCCATAACGGTTTGAGTGACATAAAAAAAAGCAACATAAATAAAACATAAGGTATAGAGTCATAGACTGTAGCGCCCCGATTTCCAATATTGGGAAACCGTGACACGAGCCAAGATCTTTTCTTCAATTAGTCACAATACACAGAAAAACAGGAGAATTTAAAACTTTTTATTCAACACCCAATGTATTACAAGTCTGAATATCATACAACTGCAATACATTACAATAGTGTTACAATAATACCTTTACAATCCCAAGTATTACAACCTTCAACAAATTACATAAGAGTACAAGAAATGAAGAACAACACTTGGTAACTCTCACTTGAGTACTTCTCATCTAATGGATAATCAATACATATACTGCAACGAAACTTAAACATAACACTGACTCCTTGCTTTCCTTGCCTTGAGTCCTTCTGAATCTCGCCTTTGTACTTCGGCGATCCAGTACCTATGGAAGTGGGGACGTCAGTATTCACTGACGCTTAAAGGCTGATCATATAGCAGCGAATCTCCCAAACAATATATACAATATAGCAATGGTGTTGGTGTAGTTTAAGTGTTCGTGAGTGCTATGACTAGACTCTAATGCGATATTTAAATAGAACTAGGATGCTCCTATTCTAATGTCAGCAAGTCTCCGAAGTCAACATGCAGCCCATACTACATTCGACCCTTCTCAACCGTTTCTTCATATATGGGGATTTCAACCCACATTATGAGTTCTAAATGTACACAACCTGTTCCTGACACTCACACGTGGCTAAGGAGGTTGCAGATGTGGTCAAGTCCCACTAATGCAGTTTGCCAGTGGTGTCTATGTTTGCCACTGCGACCCGGCTAACCGGACCTCTCTCAAAACAGACGAACCCATTGTATCGGGCGTTATTTCAAAATCAAACTATAGGGTTTCGCAAGCGCAGGGTAGCGCGAAGCCTACCCTGTGGCACCCTCTGGGGTTTCGCAAGCGCAGGACGGCACAATGCATCCTGTGGCACCCCAGCCATGGTAGTTCAGGAATTAACAGCGCGAGATACGCAACCCGTGTTCTCAACTTGTGAGACGGCACCGTACGTATCTCTTTGACGGGAAGGTAGAACTAGGACGCTTCCTATTCTAATGTCAGCAAGTCTCTGAAAGCAACATGCAGCCCATACTACATGCGACTCCATCTCAAGCCGTTTCTCCATATATAGGGATTTGAACCCGCGTTAAGAATTCTAATTGTACACGACCTATTCCTGACAATACTTCATGACTCTGTGAGGTTGCAGAAGGGGTCAAGTCCACACTATGCAGTCTGCTTATGGTGTCTCCGTTTTCCACTACTACCCGGCACGCCAGACCTCACTCGATCCCAATGTATTGGGCCTCGTTCCAAAATCAAACTATAGGGTTTCGCAAGCACAGGGCAGCGCGAAGCCTACCCTGTGGCACCCTCTGGGGTCTAGCAAGCACAGGACTGCACCATGCATCCTGTGGCACCCCAGCCACGGTATTTCAGGAATTAACAGAGCGAGATACACAACTCATGTCCTCAACTTGTGAGACGGCACCGTACGTATCCCTTTGACGGGGAGGTACAACCCACTATCACCACCTAAGGCCTCCCTCAAGGGATAAGTTGGTCATAAGGTGCCCCCTACAACCAACTCCTCTCTCTTCGGCAAGGGTCTGAGCAAAATGACCTTTATAAGTCGCTACCCTAATGATGTCCCTGACTCGACGATCCTAGGGACGATAATATTATAAACATAACATGCTAGGCCTTAAATTAGGCTTCGCAAGACAACTCTACTAGGGTGCTCAACCTAGACTTACCAGAACCCCTCAGGATCCGGTTCGTGGCTCATCGATCCAAGACTTCGACCGTGCAAATATACATGCAAGCCGCTTCCCTATGTCTTGATGGTCGATAGCCCTTAGGGTGGTAATATCACCCTGGACGAGCACAACGAACTGTGTACTAGCTAACAAGCTATACACGAGTAACAACCACATACGAGCCCAATAAGCTACGTATGAACAATAACTACCTACGAGCCAGGCGGCCCCGTAGGAGATAACCGCGTACATACCAGCCAAATAAGCCGCGTATGAGACCAACAGCCACGCACTGGCCAGTCGAGCCGCGTACGAGACAACAACCTACATACGAGCCAACTAAGCTACGTATGAGACCCACAGCTACATACAGACCAGTCGAGCCACGTACTGTAATATCCCGGACGGATATTACCGTATATAAATTGATATTTTATTATTATTTTATTATTATTTTGTTTTAATTCCAAAATTAGGACATTTTGGTGATTTTTACCCGGTTTGCTCCTAGACACTATCTGTATCCAGATATCGGCCAGTATATATCCGTATTGTATCAAATTGATACCGTGATCTTCCGAACTAATAATAAAATTTATTTTATTATTATTTCCAAGATTTAATTATTTTTATGCGGATTATGCGAAGATTTTCCGGTATACAGACATATATGCGCACGTGCGAGTAGTATGTCGATTAGTGCATTATACGAATTATGTGTTGTATATTTTGGACAACACTTATTTTGCTATAACCTAGTAGGGATGGTTAAGGATTTGATTAGGAGGTTTAACCTAGGTTAAGTTTACATAAGAAGGTTAAGAATTCTTCTAGAACAAACCGTCCTCCACATCAATTTTCCCTCACATAACACCTCCCCCCAATCCTACCTCCTTGTTTTGGGGTTATTTTGTGCCATGTGGTGCACTTACCACCTCCCATCTCCTTCTATAAATAGCCCTTCATTCTCCTCCTTCTCTCATTTTAGAAAACAAGAAAGAAAGAAAGAAAGAAAGAAAGAAAAGAAAGGAAAAGAAAGAGAGAACAAATAACTTGAGAGTTTTGTTTTGTAGGGTTCTTAGAAGAATTCTAACAAGCTTAGGGGAAGGAGAAGGTAGCAAAGCTAGTTCTTCCAACAAGTTAGAGAAGGTGGGGGTTTCTTCATGCTTTCTTTGTTTGATTGTTTGTTTGTTTATTTGAATGATGGTTTTGATGTTCTTCTTTCTCTTACCCTCTTGTTTATTTTTCTTTTGGTATGGTTACTTTGTAGTGGTGTGGTTGTATGAGTTTTCTCATTTGAATGTTGTTAACTACTTGGACTAAAAAGATACATACACATAACTTTTGCATACAACCATGTAAGGTTGTAGGACTTGATATGGAACCATACATATTGCATATTGTTGAACAATACAACCATTTTTGGTTGTAGGACTTGATTGAACTAATGTAATAATCAAAAAGATCTTTCCTTTCTTTACTAAACACTAGTGGTAGAAATAATTAAAAAGATCTTCTTTTTTATTTAATCACTAGTTGTAGCTTAATAAAAAGATCTTTCTTTTTATTTTAATCACTAGTTGTAGCTTAATAAAAAGATCTTCTTTTTGTTTAATCACTAGTTATAGCTTAATAAAAAGATCTTCTTTTTGTTTAATCACTAGTTGTAACTTAATAAAAAAGACCTTCTTTTATTTTGATCACTAGTTGTAATTAACTAAAAAGATCTTTCTTTTATTTTTAATCACTAGTGGTAATTAATTAAAAAGATCTTCTTTCATTTTTAATTACTAGTTGTAGTTAATTAAAGAGATCTTTCTTTTGTAAAGTAAAGTAAAATAAAATAAAAATGATCACTTCTTTATCACTAGATTAGTAAGTAACTAAGTAGTAGTAAGCTAAAATAATAAGTAGTAGTATGTAATAAAATGAAGTAGTAGTAGCATGTATGTTGATTAATAAGGTAGTAGTAATAGTAGTGAGTTGTATGTTGTGATTTTTATGAGAATGAAGAAGTAGTAATAGTAGTAAGTTGTATGTTGTGATTTTTGATGAGAATGAAGTAGTAGCAATAGTAGTAAGTTGTATGTTGTAGTAGTAGTAGTAGATAATTATGTTTTGTTTAAAATAGGAGTAGTAGTAGTAGTAAAATGTTGTAGGATTGCTTCTAAAAATATTTAGAAGCCATTTCCATACTTCTAATATTGTAGGATTACTTCTAAAAATATTTAGAAGTCATATTCATACTTCTAATATTGTAGGATCATTTCTAAAAATATTTAGAAGTCATATTCATGCTACTAATGTTGTAGGATCATTTCTAAAAATGATTAGAAGCCATATTCATGCTACTTATGTTGTAGGATCACTTCTAAAAATATTTAGCAGCCTTATTCATGCTTCACATGTTGTAGGATCATTTCTAAAAATGATTAGAAGCCTTATTCATGCTTCACATGTTGTAGGATCATTTCTAAAAATGATTAGAAGCCTTATTCATGCTTCACATGTTGTAGGATCATTTCTAAAAATATTTAGAAGCCATATCTATGCTTCAAGTGTTGTAGGATTATTTCTAAAAATAATTAGAAGCCATAATCCATGCTTAGTTAGTTGTAGGATTGCTTTTAAAAAATATCCTACCATGTTTACCATGCTTAGTTAGTTGTAGCTTTGCTTCTAAAAATAATTAGAAGCCATATCCATGCTTAGTTAGTTGTAGGATTGCTCTAAAAATATCCTACCATGTTTACCATGCTTAGTTAGTTGTAGGATTGCTTTAAAAATATCCTACCATGTTTACCATGCTTAGTTAGTAGTAGCTTTGCTTCTAAAAATAATTAGAAGCCATATCCATGCTTAGTTAGTTGTAGGATTGCTTGTAAAAATATCCTACCATGTTTACCATGCTTAGTTAGTAGTAGCTTGCTTCTAAAAATAATTAGAAGCCATATCCATGCTTAGTTAGTTGTAGGATTGCTTGTAAAAAATATCCTACCATGTTTACCATGCTTAGTTAGTAGTAGCTTGCTTCTAAAGATAATTAGAAGCCATATCCATGCTTAGTTAGTTGTAGGATTGCTTGTAAAAATATCCTACCATGTTTACCATGCTTAGTTAGTAGTAGCTTTGCTTCTAAAAATAATTAGAAGCCATATCCATGCTTAGTTAGTTGTAGGATTGCTTGTAAAAATATCCTACCATGTTTACCATGCTTAGTTAGTAGTAGCTTTGCTTCTAAAAATAATTAGAAGCCATATCCATGCTTAGTTAGTTGTAGGATTGCTTGTAAAAATATCCTACCATGTTTACCATGTTTAATTAGTTGTAGCTTTGCTTCTAAAAATATTTAGAAGCCATCTTCATGCTCAATTAGTTGTAGGATTACTTATAAAAATATCCTACCATGATTCTATGCTTAATTAGTAGTAGGATGTTTATTAAAATTACCCCATCATGCTTTATGTTTAGGATGTTGTAGGACTTTTTCTAAAAAAATATCCTACCATGCTTAACGTTTAGAATGTTGTAGGATTCTTTTCCTAGCATGCTTGGTAATGTTGTAGGATTCTTTTCCTATCATGTTTAGTAACTCACTTATACTAGAATTTTGTAGGATTCATTCCTAAAGTTTCCTATTATGTTTAGTGACTTAGTTATGCTTAGAATGTGTAGGATTCAATCCAAGAGTTTCCTACCATGTTTGGATAAATTTTATTGTGCCTAGAGTGTTGTAGGATCCTTGATAAAATCATATACCATGCTAGTTTAATTGTTGGAAAGCGATATACCATACTAGCTTAATTGTAAGTACTTTGCATATCATGCTAGTTTAAATTGTATGCAAATTGTATACCATGTTAGATAAATGGTAGAGAAGTGTATGTTATGTTAGTAGATGATCATGACTTATGCTAAGTAAGTAGGTATCATGCTAATTATTAATCATGTTAAGTTAAGGATACCCATACTATGATGTTCATGCTTAAAGTAAAGAAACTACCCATAGCTAGTTGTAGTGATTTATGTGGGGTTCTATACCATGCTAGAGTAATACTTGCTTAGAATGTTGTAGGAGTAGTGTTAGGACTACCTACTATACCTTGGAATATTGCTTAGTTGGGTGATGGTGGTTGGTTATGATAAGTAGTAGGCTTCCATGCTCAATTTGTAACCTACGATTGACTATAGAGGATTTTATGTTTAAGGTCGTTAGTAATTTTCATGCTTGAGCTCAATGTAAGCATAAGCATTAATCATATCCATACATAGGAATATCATGGTGGTTGTGCTATATGATTGATTGTCGTAGGAAGCTGCTTGAAATTGTATGCCATACTTAAGGCGCAATAGGTTGAAGTAGGAAGGATTGGGAAGACCACTAGGGATAGTTAATCCGATAAAGGCCATCTTATCGCCTTCGGTTCCTAGTACAATACCCATCATAGACTACTAGTAGATTCGTTTGTTGCTTCTAATAATAGAAGATTAAGTTTGTTAGTAAGCACATTTGGTTGCTTCTAGGATTGATTACCTGTATGGTTGTTTGCACACGGTTGTGCTCGTACGTGGCTCGACTGGCCTGTATGTAGCGGTGGGTCTCATACGTAGCTTAGTTGGCTCGTATGTAGGTTGTTGTCTCGTACGCGGCCCGACTGGCCCGTACGTAGCTGTTGGTCTCATACGCGGCTTATTTGGCTGGTATGTACGTGGTTGTCTCCTACGAGGCCCGCCTGGCTCGTAGGTAGTTGTTGTTTCATGCGTAGCTTAGTTGGCTCGTATGTGATTATTACTCGTGTATAGCTTGTTAGCTAGTACACAGTTAGTTGTGCTCGTCTAGGGTGATGTTACCACCCTAAGGGCTATCGACCATCAAGACATATGTTCTTACCCTAAGAAACTGTGGAGGAGTCACTCCTTGTGTACCGTCGAATCTTAACCAGGGTAGGTTAGTCGAGGACCGGAGTATAGACGGAATCCAAGTCTAGGGAAGCGGCGTGCATTCGCACGGCCAAAGTCTTGGATCGATGAGCCATGAACCAGATCCTGAGGGATTCTGGTAAGTCTAGGTTGAGCGGCCTAGTAGAGTTGTCTTGCGAAGCCTAATTCAAGGCCTAGCAAGTTGTGTTATAATGTTGTCATTCCTATGATCGTTCGAGTCAGGGACATCACTAGGATAGTGACTTATAAGGATCGGTTTACTTAAACCCTTTTGCCGGGAGAGAGGGGTCAGTTGTAGGGGGCCCCTTACACTAACTCGTCCCTTGAGGCAGATCATAGGTGGTGTACAGGGTTGTGCCTTCCTGTCAAAGGGATACGTACGGTGCCGTCTCACAAGTTGAGGACACGGGTTGCGTATCTCGCTCTGTTAATTCCTGGAGTACCGTGGCTAGGGGTGCCACAGGATGCATTGTGCAGTCCTGCGCTTGCGATACCCCAGAGAGTGCCACGGGGTAGGCTTCGCGCTGCCCTGCGCTTGCGAAACTCTATAGTGTGATTTTTGGAATGACACCCGATACGTTGGGATCGTCTAATTTGAGTGAGGTCCGGTTAGCCGGGTCGCGGTGGGAACATAGACACCACGGGTGAAATGCAACAGTGGCACATGACCACATCTGCAGCCTCGCGAGTCACGTGTAGGTGTCAGGAACAGGTTGTGTACAATTAGAATTCATAACGCGGGTTCAATCCCTATATATGGAGAAACGGCTTGAGATGGAGTCGCATGTATTTATGGGCTGCATGTTACTTTCGGAGACTTCCTGACATTAGAATAGGAAGCATCCCGTCAAAGGGATACGTACGGTGCCATCTCACAGGTTGAGGACACGGGTTACGTATCTCGCTCTGTTAATTCCTGAAATGCCGTGGCTGGGGTGCCACAGGATGCATTGTGCAGTCCTGCGCTTGCGATACCCCAGAGGGTGCCACAGGGTAGGCTTCGCGCTGCCCTGCACTTGCGAAACCCTATGATTTGGATTTTGGATTAAGGCCCGATACACTGGGCAATAGTGGCAAACATGGACACCACTATATGACTGCAGTGGCGGAACTAGACCTGCACCTGCAACCTTGTTTGAGTGAGGTCCGGCATGCCGGGTAGTAGTGGAAAACGGAGACACCATAAGCAGACTGCATAGGGGGACTTGACCCCTTCTGCAACCTCACAGAGTCATGGAGTATTGTCAGGAACGGGTTGTGTATAATTAGTTCTATTTTAAGTATCGCATTAGAGTCTAGTCATAGCACTCACGAACACTTAAACTACACCAACACCATTGTTATACTTGTATATTGTTTGGAAGATTCGCTGCTATATGATCAGCCTTTAAGCGTCAGTGAATACTGACGTCCCCACTTCAATAGGTACTGGATAGCAGAAGTACAGGTGCGAGATTCAGGAGGACTCAAGGCAAGGAAAGCAAGGAGTCAGTGTTATGATTAGTTCCGCTGCAGTATATGTATTGATTATCTATTAGTTGAGAAGTACTCAAGTGAGAGTTACCAAGCGTTGTTCTTCATTTCTTGTACTTTGATGTAAGATGTGAAGGTTGTAATACTTAGAAATGTAAAGGTAATATTGTAACTCTATTGTAAGGTATTACAGTTGTACAATATTCAGACTTGTAACATATTGAGTATTGAATAAAAAGTTTTAAATTCTCCTGTTTTCTGTGTATTGTGACAAATTGAAGAAAAGGTCTTGGCTCGTGTCACGGTTTCCCGGTATTCGGAAATCGGGGCGCTACACGTACGAGCACGACCATATGCAAACAACCATATAGGTAATCAATCCTAGAAGCAACCAAACGTGCTTACTAACAAACTTGATCGTCTATTATTAGAAGCAATAGAAGAATCTACTAATAGCCTATGGTCGGTATTCTACCCATGAAGAACTGAAGGCGACATAACAGTCTTTATCACACTATCCATTACTAGTGGTCTTCCCCACCCTTATTACTTCAACCTATAGTGCCTTAAGCATGGCATACATTTTGGTAACATTCTAGTCATATATACTAGTTAGGTGTCAACCTACAATATAACATGAGTTTCTACACCCATCCTAGCATGGATAGTACATAACATAAAATCACTACAACTAACCCATGGATAGTTACCTTGATTTAAGCATGAATATCTACTATACTTCAAGCATGAGTCTCATTAGCATGGATACCATTAACTTAACATGAACAATAATTAGCATGAATAATGTTTAAACATGATTATCTACTAACATAGCATGAACAATTACTTATCTAAGCATGGATATCATGTAAGCATGAATATTTATTTGATCTAGCATGGTATATAACTTTCCTATAAGCATGTAAGCATGGATAATTTATATATCATGATATCCACTTTCCTACAACTATCTAGGCATAGATAAATGAAACTAGCATGGTATACTACTTTCCCACTATCATCCAAGCATGAATCTTTATTAAGCATGAATAACTACCAAGCATGAATGTCTTACTAAGCATGGGTAATTACTAGTATAAACACACAACATTCCTAAGTATATATATATATATATATACACTTCTAAACATGGTAAGTAGTCTTATCATGGATCCTACAACATCCTAAGCATGTAGAAAGACTTAGCATGGTACATATCATCCCTAAATATGGTAAGTAGTTTTTTTCATGGATCCTACAACATTCTAAGCATGATGTCATTCTTAAACATGATAGCCTATTTTGGCATGAATCCTACAACATGTATATCATTCTTACACATGGTAGGCAATTTTAGAATTAATCCTACAATGTTCCAAGCATAAATAACCTTTTTAAACATGATAGGTATTTTTTTGAATGAATCCTACAACATTCTAAGCATAATAGGTTAATCTAAACATGGTAGAAAATTCTTAGAATGAATCCTACGACATTCTAAGCACAAATAAATTAATCTAACATGGTAGGTATTTTTAGAATGAATCCTACAACATTCTAAGCATAATAGGTTAATCTAAACATGGTAGAAAATTCTTAGAATGAATCCTACGACATTCTAGGCACAAATAAATTAATCTAACATGGTAGGTATTTTTAGAATGAATCCTACAACATTCTAAGCATAAATAATACTTCTAAGCATGGTAGATAATTTTAGAATGGATCCTACAACATTCTAAGCATGGATAAAACATGATAGGTAACATTCTAAGCATAAAATAGATTAATCTAGCATGGTAGGAATTTTGGAATGAATCCTACAACTTTCTAAGCATAAATAAATTAATCTAAACATGGTAGGAATTTTAGAATGAATCCTACAACATTCTAAGCATAATTAAAGTAATCTAAACATGGTAGGATTTTTAGAATGGATCCTACAACATTCTAAGCATAAACAAATTAATCTAAACATGGTAGGAATTTTAGAATAAATCCTACAACATTCTAAGCATAAATAGACTCATCTAAACATGGTAGGAATTTTAGAATTAATCCTACAACATTCTAAGCAAGATAGGATATTTTTTAGAAGAAATCCTACAACTATCTAAGCATAAAAACATGGAGGGATATTTTTAGAAAATATCCTACAACTATCTAAGCATAAAACATGAAGGGATATTTTTAGAAATATCCTACAACATTCTACTACTACTACTACTCCTATTTTAATCAAAACATAACACACAACTATCTACTACTACTACTACTTCATTCTTATCAAGAACACAACATACAACTTACTACTACTACTACTTTATGGACATAAAACATCTATAATTACTTACTACTACTTCTTCATTTTAACAACATACCACTACTACTTTATTTAATCAACCATATTACTACTACCTTATTTAATCAACATACTACTTTATTTTAACATGCTACTACTTAGTTGCTTACTAGTCTTTATTATTACTAGTGATAAAAGAAAAGATTATTTTTCTTTTATTTTATTCTACAACTAGTAAATATGAGAGAAAAGATCTTTTTCATTTATTTCTACAACTAGTGATTAATAAAGAAAAGATCTTTTTATTTTCTACAACTAGTGATTAACAAAAGAAAAGATCTTTTTATTTTCTACAACTAGTGATTAACAAAAAGAAAAGATCTTTTATTTTCTACAACTAGTGATTAACAAAAAGAAAAGATCTTTTTATTTCAAGGAAGAAAATTACAATAGAACATATGCTTATTATTATTAGTCCAATGTTCAATCAAAGTCCTACAACCAACAATGGTTGTAAAATGTTCATATGCTTATGTATACTAAGTCCTACAAGTCCTACAACCCCCAATTGGTTGTATGTCCAAGTCATATGCAATATGTCTTTTTAGTCCAACAATCATACATAACAACAAGTACAATAATAAGGATGTGATCTTTATATGTTAGTAGTTACTATTACTACTTTCTTTCTTTTATTTACCACAACATTCAATACACCCATCACAAGAACAAACCCAAAAAAAACAAAAAAAAACAAGAAGATGAGGAGAAGAAGTCAAACAACAAAACAAACAACAAACAAACAAACAACAACCAAAGAAGCAATGGAGAACCCCCACCTTATTTCTTTTCTTTGATGGAAGGACTTGCCTAGCTCAACCTTCTCCTTCCCCTAAGCTTTTAGAAAGCTTCTAACACTCTACAAAACAAAACTCTCAAGTTAGCCTTTGTTCTCTCTTTCTTTTCCTTTCTTTCTTTCTTTCTTTTAATCTTTCTAAAATGAGAGAAGGAGGAGAATGAGGGGGTATTTATAGGTGGAGAGAAGGGTGGAAAGTGTAAATGAGCACACACACATTTGCACAAAACCCCTCCCACAAAAGGTGGGCCGGCCATACCCTAGGAGAGGTAGGGGTGAGGTGGAGGGAGGTGATATGTGGGGAGAGGTGTTATATGAGGGTTTCTAGAAGGGTTTCTCTTAACCTTCTCATGTATACTTAACCTAGGTTAATCCTCCTAATCAAACCCTTAACCATCCCTACTAGGTTTTGTCATAGCAAAATAAGTGTTGTCCAAAATACACAACACATAAGTCGTATAATGCACTAATCGACATACTACTCGTATGTGCGCATATATGTCCGCATACCGGAAAATCTTCGCATAATCCGCATAAAAATAATTAAATCTTGGAAATAATAATAGAATAAATTTTATTATTAGTTCGGAAGATCACGGTATCAATTTGATACAATACGGATATATACTGACCGATATCTGGATACAGATAATGTCTATGGACAAATCGGGTGAAAATCACCAAAATATTCTAATTTTGGAATTAAAGCAAAATAATAATAAAATAATAATAAAATAATAATTTATATACGGTAATATCCGTCCGGGATATTACAATACTCCCTCCTTAGAATAGTTCTGTCCTCAGAACTACGTTAAGTTAGGAAAACAGGCAAACATCCATACCCTACTAACTCGGGGAAAGAAAGCTTATGCTGCTTTCCGGCTCTCAAGTGGCTCATTCACAAACTAGTTCTCCAAAGAACCCGACCTTTGCAATTCGGTAGCTACTCCCTCCTTAGAATAGGATGTTTCCTATGAACATCACTTCCAACTTCCAGGATTCTCTCCTGTAATTTTGACGCTTCATGTGGTGTAATTAACCGAACCGATTCTTGAGTCGCCTCTCGCACACACCTCAACGCTTGGAAAAATAACTTAGACAAAAGATTATGATGAACCAAGTTTGAACAAAACAGTTGCCTGGATTTCATATATATATAAATCCGACGGTTTACAACAAGTGTTACATCATATATAACTCCTTCCGTCCAAAATAAATTTCAAAAGATGCAACCTTTAGACTTAGTTGCAGTTCTATATGCACATATTGTTACTGGCTCCTTCAACTTGCTCTTAGTACGTGCGAATTCTCACCCTTGGTGAACAGGATCCTTTCCCTTAGCATTCATCTTCGGAGATGATCTGTCATCATTTTTATGAAGCTGGGGATAGTTTGGCCTAATATGACCAATCTCCCTACAGTTGTAACATGTACGGGTTTCCACCTGAGAGTTCTTCATCATACATTGTTTCCTGAAATGACCTCACTCGCCACATAAGAAACAACTTCCCGGGTTGGCGCCTCTAATTCTGCCCCTTGTTTTCTGAGTCTTCTGTTTCTGACCTTGGTTCCCAAATCCGGATGCAGGTGTAGGTCTTTTTCCTTGTCGTCGTGGACAGACTGATTGCTCGTGCCCATCCTCCTCACAGAAATGGCATACTATAACCTTGGCGGTTTCTAGAATTTTCTCCCACTCACGCTGTAGTTGTGCTAGTCTGGCGTTGAAATATTCCCGCTCCTCTGCCAAGCATGCTAATGTAGCTATACAAGCATCACCCAGTTGCTTAGCTTGACGATCTATCCTGGCTACGTACTTCATTAGCTTCCTCATTTCTCGATATATGCTGGCCGCCGCCGCCCTGCGTTGACCCCTACTTAGTCCTTTCGGTGGTGAAGGCGAGTTCGTCTTGAGGTTAACTTGTAGTGAAATCTCCTTCGGCTCCTCACTCGAGATTATCGGATCTTCCATTGCATTCGGCTCAATCTCTTCCATCAATACATCCTTGGTTAGGATATCTTTGAATGCCATGCTAAAATACATATACTGGAATTAGTCCAGATATAGAAAAATCATAAAACATAAGTTGAAAGGAACAACAATATGAATTACAATTGTCTATAACTAACTAAGCCCGACTCCTAAAAGGTATCCAAGTTTAATTTTCCTGTTGTGTTGGACTGTAAATTGAAGTTAGCTCTGATACCACTCTGTAGCGCCCCGATTTCCAATACTGGGAAACTGTGACACGAGCCAAGATCTTTTCTTCAATTAGTCACAATACACAGAAAAACAGGAGAATTTAAAACTTTTTATTCAACACCCAATGTATTACAAGTCTGAATATCATACAACTGCAATACATTATAATAGTGTTACAATAATACCTTTACAATCCCAAGTATTACAACCTTCAACAAATTACATCAGAGTACAAGAAATGAAGAACAACACTTGGTAACTCTCACTTGAGTACTTCTCAGCTAATGGATAATCAATACATATACTGCAGCGGAACTTAAACATAACACTGACTCCTTGCTTTCCTTGCCTTGAGTCCTTCTGAATCTCGCCTTTGTACTTCGGCGATCCAGTACCTATGGAAGTGGGGACGTCAGTATTCACTGACGCT
The DNA here is from genome assembly GCA_017893485.1 of Hemerocallis citrina. NCBI lineage: Eukaryota > Viridiplantae > Streptophyta > Magnoliopsida > Asparagales > Asphodelaceae > Hemerocallis > Hemerocallis citrina. Next base: position 217,708,809 of record CM030362.1, read on the forward strand.
TAAAGGCTGATCATATAGCAGCGAATCTCCCAAACAATATACACAATATAGCAATGGTGTTGGTGTAGTTTAAGTGTTCGTGAGTACTATGACTAGACTCTAATGCGATATTTAAGTAGAACTAGGATGCTCCTATTCTAATGTCAGCAAGTCTCCGAAGTCAACATGCAGCCCATACTACATGCGACCCTTCTCAACCGTTTCTTCATATATGGGGATTTCAACCCGCATTATGAGTTCTAATTGTACACAACCTGTTCCTGACACTCACACGTGGCTAATGAGGTTGCAGATGTGGTCAAGTCCCACTAATGCAGTTCGCCAGTGGTGTCTATGTTTGCCACTGCGACCCGGCTAACCGGACCTCTCTCAAAACAGACGAACCCAATGTATCGGGCGTTATTTCAAAATCAAACTATAGGGTTCGTAAGCGCAGGGTAGCGTGAAGCCTACCCTGTGGCACCCTCTGGGATTTCGCAAGCGCAGGACTGCACAATGCATCCTGTGGCACCCCAGCCACGGTAGTTCAGGAATTAACAGCGCGAGATACGCAACCCGTGTCCTCAACTTGTGAGACGGCACCGTACGTATCCCTTTGACGGGAAGGTAGAACTAGGACGCTTCCTATTCTAATGTCAGCAAGTCTCTGAAAGCAACATGCAGCCCATACTACATGCGACGCCATCTCAAGCCGTTTCTCCATATATAGGGATTTGAACCCGTGTTAAGAATTCTAATTGTACACGACCTGTTCCTGACAATACTCCATGACTCTGTAAGGCTGCAGAAGGGGTCAAGTCCCCCCTATGCAGTCTGCTTATGGTGTCTCCGTTTTCTACTACTACCCGGCACGCCGGACCTCACTCGATCCCAATGTATTGGGCCTCGTTCCAAAATCAAACTATAGGGTTTCGCAAGCGCAGGGCAGCGCGAAGCCTACCCTGTGGCACCCTCTGGGGTCTAGCAAGCACAGGACTGCACCATGCATCCTGTGGCACCCCAGCCACGGTATTTCAGGAATTAACAGAGCGAGATACGCAACTCATGTCCTCAACTTGTGAGACGGCACCGTACGTATCCCTTTGACGGGGAGGTACAACCCACTATCACCACCTAAGGCCTGCCTCAAGGGACAAGTTGGTCGTAAGGTGCCCCCTACAACCAACTCCTCTCTCTTCGACAAGGGTCTGAGCAAAATGACTTTTATAAGTCACTACCCTAATGATGTCCCTGACTCGACGATCCTAAGGACGATAATATTATAAACATAACATGCTAGGCCTTAAATTAGGCTTCGCAAGACAACTCTACTAGGCTGCTCAACCTAGACTTACCAGAACCCCTCAGGATCCGGTTCGTGGCTCATCGATCCAAGACTTCGACCGTGCAAATATACATGCAAGCCGCTTCCCTATGTCTTGATGGTCGATAGCCCTTAGGGTGGTAATATCACCCTGGACGAGCACAACGAACTGTGTACTAGCTAACAAGCTATACACGAGTAACAACCACATACGAGCCCAATAAGCTACGTATGAACAATAACTACCTACGAGCCAGGCGGCCCCGTAGGAGATAACCGCGTACATACCAGCCAAATAAGTCGCGTATGAGACCAACAGCCACGCACGGGCCAGTCGAGCCGCGTATGAGACAACAACCTACATACGAGCCAACTAAGCTACGTATGAGACCCACAGCTACATACAGACCAGTCGAGCCACGTACGAGCACGACCATATGCAAACAACCATATAGGTAATCAATCCTAGAAGCAACCAAACGTGCTTACTAACAAACTTGATCGTCTATTATTAGAAGCAATAGAAGAATCTACTAATAGCCTATGGTCGGTATTCTACCCATGAAGAACTGAAGGCGACATAACAGTCTTTATCACACTATCCATTACTAGTGGTCTTCCCCACCCTTATTACTTCAACCTATAGTGCCTTAAGCATGGCATACATTTTGGTAACATTCTAGTCATATATACTAGTTAGGTGTCAACCTACAATATAACATGAGTTTCTACACCCATCCTAGCATGGATAGTACATAACATAAAATCACTACAACTAACCCATGGATAGTTACCTTGATTTAAGCATGAATATCTACTATACTTCAAGCATGAGTCTCATTAGCATGGATACCATTAACTTAACATGAACAATAATTAGCATGAATAATGTTTAAACATGATTATCTACTAACATAGCATGAACAATTACTTATCTAAGCATGGATATCATGTAAGCATGAATATTTATTTGATCTAGCATGGTATATAACTTTCCTATAAGCATGTAAGCATGGATAATTTATATATCATGATATCCACTTTCCTACAACTATCTAGGCATAGATAAATGAAACTAGCATGGTATACTACTTTCCCACTATCATCCAAGCATGAATCTTTATTAAGCATGAATAACTACCAAGCATGAATGTCTTACTAAGCATGGGTAATTACTAGTATAAACACACAACATTCCTAAGTATATATATATATATATACACTTCTAAACATGGTAAGTAGTCTTATCATGGATCCTACAACATCCTAAGCATGTAGAAAGACTTAGCATGGTACATATCATCCCAAAATATGGTAAGTAGTTTTTTTCATGGATCCTACAACATTCTAAGCATGATGTCATTCTTAAACATGATAGCCTATTTTGGCATGAATCCTACAACATGTATATCATTCTTACACATGGTAGGCAATTTTAGAATTAATCCTACAATGTTCCAAGCATAAATAACCTTCTTAAACATGATAGGTATTTTTTTGAATGAATCCTACAACATTCTAAGCATAATAGGTTAATCTAAACATGGTAGAAAATTCTTAGAATGAATCCTATGACATTCTAAGCACAAATAAATTAATCTAACATGGTAGGTATTTTTAGAATGAATCCTACAACATTCTAAGCATAATAGGTTAATCTAAACATGGTAGAAAATTCTTAGAATGAATCCTACGACATTCTAAGCACAAATAAATTAATCTAACATGGTAGGTATTTTTAGAATGAATCCTACAACATTCTAAGCATAAATAATACTTCTAAGCATGGTAGATAATTTTAGAATGGATCCTACAACATTCTAAGCATGGATAAAACATGATAGGTAACATTCTAAGCATAAAATAGATTAATCTAGCATGGTAGGAATTTTGGAATGAATCCTACAACTTTCTAAGCATAAATAAATTAATCTAAACATGGTAGGAATTTTAGAATGAATCCTACAACATTCTAAGCATAATTAAAGTAATCTAAACATGGTAGGATTTTTACAATGGATCCTACAACATCCTAAGCATAAACAAATTAATCTAAACATGGTAGGAATTTTAGAATAAATCCTACAACATTCTAAGCATAAATAGACTCATCTAAACATGGTAGGAATTTTAGAATTAATCCTACAACATTCTAAGCAAGATAGGATATTTTTTAGAAGAAATCCTACAACTATCTAAGCATAAAAACATGGAGGGATATTTTTAGAAAATATCCTACAACTATCTAAGCATAAAACATGAAGGGATATTTTTAGAAAATATCCTACAACATTCTACTACTACTACTACTCCTATTTTAATCAAAACATAACACACAACTATCTACTACTACTACTACATCATTCTTATCAAGAACACAACATACAACTTACTACTACTACTACTTTATGGACATAAAACATCTATAATTACTTACTACTACTTCTTCATTTTAACAACATACCACTACTACTTTATTTAATCAACCATATTACTACTACCTTATTTAATCAACATACTACTTTATTTTAACATGCTACTACTTAGTTGCTTACTAGTCTTTATTATTACTAGTGATAAAAGAAAAGATTATTTTTCTTTTATTTTATTCTACAACTAGTAAATATGAGAGAAAAGATCTTTTTCATTTATTTCTACAACTAGTGATTAATAAAGAAAAGATCTTTTTATTTTCTACAACTAGTGATTAACAAAAGAAAAGATCTTTTTATTTTCTACAACTAGTGATTAACAAAAAGAAAAGATCTTTTATTTTCTACAACTAGTGATTAACAAAAAGAAAAGATCTTTTTATTTCAAGGAAGAAAATTATAATAGAACATATGCTTATTATTATTAGTCCAATGTTCAATCAAAGTCCTACAACCAACAATGGTTGTAAAATGTTCATATGCTTATGTATACTAAGTCCTACAAGTCCTACAACCCCCAATTGGTTGTATGTCCAAGTCATATGCAATATGTCTTTTTAGTCCAACAATCATACATAACAACAACTACAAAAATTAGGATGTGATCTTTATATGTTAGTAGTTACTATTACTACTTTCTTTCTTTTATTTACCACAACATTCAATACACCCATCACAAGAACAAACCCAAAAAAAACAAAAAAAAACAAGAAGATGAGGAGAAGAAGTCAAACAACAAAACAAACAACAAACAAACAAACAACAACCAAAGAAGCAATGGAGAACCCCCACCTTATTTCTTTTCTTTGATGGAAGGACTTGCCTAGCTCAACCTTCTCCTTCCCCTAAGCTTTTAGAAAGCTTCTAACACCCTACAAAACAAAACTCTCAAGTTAGCCTTTGTTCTCTCTTTCTTTTCCTTTCTTTCTTTCTTTCTTTTAATCTTTCTAAAATGAGAGAAGGAGGAGAATGAGGGGGTATTTATAGGTGGAGAGAAGGGTGGAAAGTGTAAATGAGCACACACACATTTGCACAAAACCCCTCCCACAAAAGGTGGGCCGGCCATACCCTAGGAGAGGTAGGGGTGAGGTGGAGGGAGGTGATATGTGGGGAGAGGTGTTATATGAGGGTTTCTAGAAGGGTTTCTCTTAACCTTCTCATGTATACTTAACCTAGGTTAATCCTCCTAATCAAACCTTTAACCATCCCTACTAGGTTTTGTCATAGCAAAATAAGTGTTGTCCAAAATACACAACACATAAGTCGTATAATGCACTAATCGACATACTACTCGTATGTGCGCATATATGTCCGCATACCGGAAAAACTTCGCATAATCCGCATAAAAATAATTAAATCTTGGAAATAATAATAGAATAAATTTTATTATTAGTTCGGAAGATCACGGTATCAATTTGATACAATACGGATATATACTGACCGATATCTGGATACAGATAATGTCTATGGATAAACCGGGTGAAAATCACCAAAATATTCTAATTTTGGAATTAAAGAAAAATAATAATAAAATAATAATTTATATACGGTAATATCCGTCCGGGATATTACATAGACAACATGTATTAACAGTAGTAACGAATGAAAAAGGAAATAACAATAAATAAAATATAAAAACATCGAGTGAAACTAGACTAAGTGTCAAGTGTAGAGAAACAGAAAACAACATGCATAAAACCAAGTCAAGAAAACACCAATGCTATATGCTGACTCTCTAATACATACTTGTCGGATTCTATGCATTCTACTCTACATAGGTCCGGTGCAAGCCCTTATCGTTCTCCACTTGATAGGATTTAATCTCCCGTTATACAACCAATCCTACTACGATGACTACTACGAGATTTAGATATTCTGCAAGTATCAGTTCTCGCCCTTGGAATACTGGAGGTCAGTCCCACTCTGCAGATCATTCTGTGGCCCTTACGTCCATCGTCTTGGAAAACTGGAGATTGCCTCACTCCGCAGGTCATCCTGGAACCTTCATTACCCAAACTTCCCATGAGCGCCGCTCTCGTCCTCGGAATACTGAAGGTCAATCCCACTCTACGGATCACTTTGTGGCCCTTACGTCCATCGTCCCGAAATACTGGGGAATATCTCACTCCTTGGATCATTTTGGAGTCCATAACTCACGTTTTCTCTCATTTCATCAAATCACCATCTAGTGCTTGTCCTTATCTTGTAAAGTTAATTAACTGATTAATAAATTGCGATTCTCTTAGAGTTGGTGTACCCTACCCGGCTTAACTCAACTTAACAACAACCAAAATCTCCACTGCCGGAAGCTAAGGCCCCACTCAATCTCTAAAGACTCATAACTCAACCATCAATACCAAACTTTCAACAAAACTCATAAATACATCGTCAAAATGTTTATTGACAAAAATTCAAATCCATTTAATGTACTCATGAAATTCCAGAATTTAAATAAAAATTATTAAATCCATTAAATAGCAGAAAATCATATTTTTAAATCGTAGAATATCACAAAACATCAATTTCTTTGAAAATCACATATATCTCTCTTTATAAAGTCATAGGAATCTAATTTAAATTTTATTATAAACAAAATATAACTTTCTGTAAAATACTGTAATCTGTAGCAAAATGTCATTTAAAAATAGTAGATTAATAACCCACAATATCGAAGAACCAGTCGTTTAAAGAAAACATCAGAAAACTCAAAAAACCTATCAGCCAGAATAATGACAGTCGACTGTCGAAAATGGACGGTCGACTGTCCTGCGAAAATTTGAAACTCAAGAAAACCTATCAGCCAGAACAATGACAGTCGACTATCGAAAATATCCGGTCGACTCTCCTGCAAAAATTCGAAACTCAAGAAAACCCATCAGCCAGAACAATGACAGTCGACTGTCGCAAATAGCCGATCGACTGTCCTGCGAAAATTCGAAACTCAAGAACCGACCGTCGACTGTCGACATCAGTTCAAAGATGAAGTGGTCGATTGTTATTGCAAAAATATCCGAAGTTCAATAACTGACAGTCGACTGTCGACTTTAGTTCGATCGACTGTCAATTATAACAGGTTGTAGTTTTGAAATTTTTTACATGTTTTAACCGATACACGATTATACTTTATAAAATCACAATTTTTGTAAAACCAACATCCTGAGACGATCAAATATGACTTGTAGAACATATAGGAGTTTATAAAACATATCAAAATCACATTACGATCACAAAGAGCAACTTTTTGACAAAATCTTCATAACAGTAAACATGAATGAGTATATATGCATATAGGTAAGTTTAAGCATCAGTTTAAGCATCGAAATTGATTGTGTATAAGTGTGATCTAGTCTAGTTCTATCTCAGTATCAATATAGATCAAAACCCAATCGAAAATTTCACAAAACACAAAAATCAAGTTTTTACTTTTCATCAACAGACCCGAAAGTAAACCCCCCCCCCTTTATCATTTAAACTTGATTCTTTTTGATCCAAAATCCTTCCACAACTTGATTAAACACAAACCCCATTGATTACATCAATTTACTCATGAATACATGCAATAAAACAATCATTCATCCCGTTCTTTACTCATCAAAATCTCCAAACAAACCACATACATACATACACAGTGAAATATTCTTCTTTAATCAAATTTTGTGCATTATAAGCCCTATAACCAATTAAATTAGCAAGCCTTTAATACAAAACAACATACCCATGATCTCTATTAGGTTCTTAACAATCTCAAGTCATCTATATATAATTTTAACCATCCATAGCATAGTTTCATGAAAAGATTCAATTTTAGTTCATCTACTCATCAAAATTTATTATTTCTTCATACAATTCCTAACATGTTTTCTAATAGATAAATCATCACATACAACATGATTAGAACAATAAGAAAACAAACATATGTCACTCGCCTTATTGAAAATTCAACCGAAGATAATAAAGAAAATAAGAAAATCTCTCCTTTCGCAAGAAAACCAAGATCCTCGCTTTGAAACTCCAAGAAAATAATAATAGAGAAATCCCTTTGTGTAGTGCAGCAAAGAGATGGCTGCACCTAACCTTTAATAGGCCGGAAATTAGAGTTCTAGGATTTTTGAATAGATTTGTAAAATATCTCTTTTGAATACATCTTTACATATATAAATCCTTATACTTGGAAATTAGATAAAACCAACTTAATTGATATTTTAAAAACAAAAACAACCACCCTAATATTGGCCGGCACTATTTTAAAAACCCAGAAAAACAAAATTGTACTTTTTGCCCTCTAAGTGGAAATTTTGCAAAAAAAAACCCTTCTTTATCAAAACTTGCAAAATAGCCCAAATTTATCAAAACAAAAAGTAAACTCTTTACCTCTGAGTTGACTCGGCATCATGCCCAGTTAAAAAATTCGAAAATCTAGAGTTTTCACTCCAAGTGGTAATTTTGCACAAAAGTTCCTCTTTTTGTAATATTTGTAAATAGGTCAAATAATTATCAGAAAAATCTAAAAAAATAACAAATAATATCTAATAATAAATAATGGGTTTTTCCAAATTAATTTCTGACTTTGAACTTTCCAACAAGATGTTTGCACGTGTAAAAAGGTAAATTTTAGAAAAATGTTTATTAAATCCCCAGAAATCATTTTAATTCATTTATTAATCTTAGTAAAATTATTTTAAAATTCTGGGGTATTACAGGAGGGGCCCGTGTTTCCTTATTTGTCGGTCTATCGGTCTATTGGTCTATTGGTCATATTGGTCATATCGGTTATCGATTAATTGTAGATTACTTACTACAGTATCTCGATTGATTCGGTCATCGGTTATTATTAGATATTGTTGCCGAGTACATGAACTATAAAATCCATCACTAAGTCTAAACATAACTTGTTTGTATGTAGCAACCATGTGGTAAATAAATGAGATCCATGAAGTGGTACATTAGTTAGGATTAAAATAATTAATAGACTTAAGAATTAACACGACATCGCCACTGCATATTGTTCCTAATTATTTCTATTGATATCGAATATTAGCTAAGTGTTATTGTTATTGATCATTGATTATTGTTACCGAATAGTAAATCATTGTTTATAGCCATTGCATCGATTACCGTGAAATTGATTATTGATTATCGTCCCATGTTATTGATTCCTATTGATCTACTGATTCATTGTTATACCGTTATTCCATTGTTCTTTACTTTCTCTACTTGCTGTCCATGACTTGCTTTAAGGACAATTTTTCTCCTCTTTTTAGATTAAGTGTTTACAGGTATTGATGGAGAATTCCCTGATGGATTGGGAGAACAACATTGGTGAAGAAATTGATTGCATCATCGCATAACAAATTATTGTTTTATCATGGAGATTTAATTGTTGAACTATTGTTATTTTATTATTGTTGCCGCTGTATCTGGTGTGGGGGCAAACAGATAGTATTTGTGAATTCTTGGAAAACTTTGAATAGCAAACCTATTACCTGTTCACCGGAGTTTGACCGTTGACTCCCGCCATTCACCTGCAAAAAGTGCGAGACACCGGGGTTGATCCCGGCGACGCACCCTCCGACGCTCAAGTCAGTAATCAGAAGTGATTATGAAAGAGCATAAAACTGGCAAAAGATTGATTACCTCTTAATGGAGATGGATGGGGGGTATTTATAGGCATCGTTGGGGGTCAGATTAGGAATGTAATCCCTGTGGTTAGATAAAAAATGTAATCCCTAATCCCCTGGTGAAAGGATAGATGTGAATCAAGGCCGTTGATTAGTATTAATCAGATACCCTAATTTTATTCTGGCGGACCGGGTTTAATGCGGGTTGAAACCTGCACCTAGTTAAGGTGGATCCATTCGCGGGTTAATGGATCTTTGAGGAGGAGAACCAGTACCCGCTTCAGACCCATTGGTAGGTGAAATTACCATTTTACCCCTAGGCTTTAAGATTCGTTCCTGATTTGGACGGTTCCGATTTAACCCCATTTTTAGCCATATCACGAGCCCCCCACTCCCGAAGACTGAGCTTGATCAGCCTTTGAGTAGTTTTACTGTTTTAATGGCTGGCGGAGTTGTATCGGAGACCAAATGAATGGTTTCGAATCTTCGCGGGAGACAGTATGGTGATTTTCGAAGTTAGTTGCATGCTCCGAGTTGTTCTTGAACCCTTCTGGACATTTGGTGATTTTTATCTATTTTTTTGGAATATTTACTTAATTTTGCGAAGTGTCGATTCGTCGTTCGGGGGTCTTAATAAATGGTCCTAGGTGATAATTATTCACTCAGGGGCTCAAAAATATTTTCCCAATTTTATAATTATTTTCTAGGATTTTTAATTAATTTTCCCGAATTTTTAATCATTTTTTCGCAATTGTTTTAAATAAATAAACCGATTTTAATAGATAAAATACCGAATTATGGCGTGGCGTGATCTGGACCGCTGATCCTGAGCGAGCGCGAATTTCTGAAAGATCGGATGTACCGAGTCGCTCGGCAGTAATTTCCTCACTTTTGTGGGTTGGATGGGCAGTTGCTCGAAATCCGAGCGAAGTGGCGTAGTTCTTCCCTCGCGCAAGTAGCTCGAATCGCTAGTCGCTCGGCTCGGAATACCGAGCAATGTGGAGCAATCTGAGCCGACAGATCTTGCCGCGAATCTTGAGGTAGGCACGGTTCCCAAGAAAACAATATCTTGTCATTTAGTGGCCGTGGCGCAATATGGGCCGTCCATCATCTCAGGCGTGAATTTCGTAATGATCCAACGGTCGGAGACGCTCGGCAGCATTTTTCTTCACTTTCGAGGGTCGGATTGGCACTTGCTCGGAATCCGAGCGATATGGCTCGGTTTTTCCTCGTGCAAGTGGCTCGGATCGCTAGTCACTCAGTTCGGAATTCCGAGCGATGTGGAGCGATCTGGACCGTTGGATTGCGGCGCGAATCTCGAGGCAGACACGGTTCCCAAGAAAATGCTATCTTGTCGTTTAGTGGACGTGGCGTAATCTGAGCCGTCTGATCGAAATCTTACGCGAATCTTGAGGGAAAAGTCATTTTTCTCCATTTCGTAGCTCAGATTGGCACTTGCTCGGAATCCGAGCGAAATGGCTCGGTTTTACCCTCGTGCGAGTTTCTCGGATTGCTAGTCGCTCGGCTCGGACTTCTGCGTGACGTGGAGCGATCTGAGCCGTCGGATATTGGTACGAATCTCGACGTGGCGCAGTTCCCAAGAAAACACTATCTTGTCGTTTAGTGGACATGGCATAATCAGGGCCGTCCGATCGAGATCTTACGCGAATCTTGAGGAAAACGTAGTTTTTCTCCATTTCGTCGCTCGGATTGGCACTTGCTCGAAATCCGAGCGAAATGGTTCGGATTGCCTGTCGCTCGGGCGGTGGATCCGAGGGACGTGGGGCGATCTTGGCCATTGGATGATGGCACAGATCTCGATGCTGGCTCAGTTCCCAAGAAAACACTATCTTGTCGTGTAGTGGCGCTGGCAAGATCTGAGCCGTCCGATCGAAATCTTACGCAAATTTTGAGGGGAAAGTTGTTTTTCTCTATTTCGTAGCTCGGATTGGCACTTGCTCGGAATCCGAGCGAAATGGTTCGGATTGCCTGTCGCTCGGGCGTTGGATCCGAGGGACATGGGGCGATCTTGGCTGTTGGATGATGGCACAGATCTCGATGCTGGCTCAGTTCCCAAGAAAATACTATCTTGTCGTGTAGTGGCGCTGGCAAGATCTGAGCCGTCCGAGCGAATTTTGAGGGGAAAGTCGTTTTTCTCCATTTCGTAGCTCGGATTGGCACTTGCTCAGAATCCGAGCGAAATTGTTCAGATCGCCTGTTGCTCGGGCGTTGGATCCGAGGGACATAGGGCAATCTTGGCCATTGGATGATGGCACAGATCTTGATGCTGGTTTAGTTCCCAAGAAAACACTATCTTGTCGTGTAGTGGCGCTGGCAAGATCTGAGCCGTCCGATCGAAATCTTACAGGAATTTTGAGGGGAAAGTCGTTTTTCTCCAATTCGTAGCTCGGATTGGCACTTGCTCGGATTCCGAACGAAAATGGCTCGGATCGCCTGTCGCTCGGGTGTTGGATCCGAGGGACGTGGGGCAATCTTGGCCGTCGGATGTGAAGTGCCGAGCTGCTTTACTTGGGTTGAAACGTCGCTTCCTTTCCCAACAGTTCTGGCTCTTCGTTACTTAGCCGTTTGGGCTTTCGTAACGCTTCAATTGAGGCCCAAGAGTTGCGCCCTTACGTTACAAAGCCCAAGAGACATCTTTTTCACTATAAGTTTTCACCCCCTCATCTCTTTTCCTCATTTCTCACTTTCACTTTCTTACTCTTGGTTTTTACTCTTTAGCGAAGTTTTTAGCTCTCGAGTGGCGCTGCTAGCTGTCGCGGCGAGGTGTTTCAAACTCCGGCGATCTTTTTCGGCCATACTAGTCATTTCGAGGTCAGTCTTTCTCCTCATCTTTGTAAAATGGTTAAGATTTCTTCCACGGATGAGACCCCCTCCTCGGACCTAGGCGTCAGCCGAGCGGTCAGGCCGAACAAGGATAAGGGGAAGGAGGTAGTGGAGCCGACCGAAGAGACTACGGTCCGGCCGAGTATGTATGTGGAGGATGCCGAGCCTCTCCAGGAGGTGTTGGTCCGAGCCAGCAAGGGCAAGGGGGTGGAAACGATAATTGAGCATCCGAAGGCTGCAGGAGAGTTGGGTCGGCAGCCGTTCATTCTATCGATCGTTAGCAGTGTGCGGAGCTACTCCGGAGAACTGTTGGAGAAAGTGACGCAAGGCACCGCCAATTCGATCGAGGAGAACAAACTGAGGAAAACATCCGAGGTGGATCAGATCTCTTCAGTGCTGACCGAGGCGGATCTGCATCAGATCAGGAGAGGGTTCCAAATCCCTACGAAGTACGGGCTCCTTCTCCCTGGCCCTAGTTTCCGAGCGTGCACCTCGTCCTCGGCCGACATATGCGTATTTCCCGCCGACTCTCTGAATGCCGGTCTTCGGCTGCCGCTGCACCCTTTCGTGGTCGAGGTGCTGCAGTGGTATGGCTTGTGTCCGGCTCAACTAATGCCGAACACCTGGCGACACGTCATGGCATTCGTTCTTCAATGCTAGGAGGTCGGCGCAGAGCCCAACATGTTCATCCTTCAGAGTCTCTATCGACCCTGCCAGCCAAGCAAAAATGAGCAGAGATACTATCTCTCGCCGGGGAAGGGAGTGAAGCTGATCGAGAACCTGGACTCGATCAAGCATTGGAAGGAGAAATACTTCCTCGTCCGAGCTCCCGAGCCATGGGTGATCCCGACGGTGTGGTAGAGGGACGGTCTGCCGAAGCGGGCGAAGAAAGAGCCCGTTCTCAGCAACGAGGAGGCGGAGATCGTGGAGAGGTTGCTCGGGCTTCCGACCCTCAGTTGGAAAGACATCAACGAGGAGGCATTGTTCCGAGGGGGTCTCAGTCCGATCGACCCTAGTATGCCTCTCATTTCTTTGTTTTGTCTTTGAGGTTTTGGAAAATTTTTCTAACTTTTTCACTTGGTTTGTGCACAATCCTCTGGCATGGACTACAAAGGTCTAATGGCTAAGGCCCGAGCTGTAGCGCCCCGATTTCCGAATACCGGGAAACCGTGACACGAGCCAAGATCTTTTCTTCAATTAGTCACAATACACAGAAAAACAGGAGAATTTAAAACTTTTTATTCAATACACAAAGTGTTACAAGTCTGAATATTGTACAACTGTAATACCTTACAATAGAGTTATAATATTGCCTTTACATTTCTAAGTATTACAACTTTCACATCTTACATCAGAGTACCTCTCACTTAACAGATAATCAATACATATACTGCAGCGGAACTAAAACATAGCACTGACTCCTTGCTTTCCTTGCCTTGAGTCCTCCTGAATTTCACCTTTGTACTTCGACGATCCAGTACCTATGGAAGTGGGGACGTCAGTATTCACTGACGCTTAAAGGCTGATCATATAACAGCGAATCTTCCAAACAATATACAAAATATACAAACATAGCAATTGTGTTGGTGTAGTTTAAGTGTTTGTGAGTGCTAGGACTAGACTCTAATGCGATACTTAAAAATAGAACTAATTATACACAACCCGTTCCTGACAATACTCCATGACTCTGTGAGGTTGCAGAAGGGGTCAAGTCCCCCTATGCAGTCAGCTTATGGTGTCTCCGTTTTCCACTACTACCCGGCATGCCGGACCTCACTCAAACAAGGTTGCAGGTGCGGTCTAGTTCCGCCACTGCAGTCATATAGTGGTGTCCATGTTTGCCACTATTGCCCAGTGTATCGGGCCTTAATCCAAAATCCAAATCATAGGGTTTCGCAAGCGCAGGGCAGCGCGAAGCCTACCCTGTGGCACCCTCTGGGGTATCGCAAGCGCAGGACTGCACAATGCATCCTGTGGCACCCCAGCCACGGTATTTCAGGAATTAACAGAGCGAGATACGTAACCCGTGTCCTCAACCTGTGAGATGGCGCCGTACGTATCCCCTTGACGGGATGCTTTCTATTCTAATGTCAGCAAGTCTCCGAAAGTAACATGCAGCCCATAAATACATGCGACTCCATCTCAAGCCGTTTCTCCATATATAGGGATTGAACCCGCGTTATGAATTCTAATTGTACACAACCTGTTCCTGACACCCTACACGTGACTCGCGAGGCTGCAGATGTGGTCATATGCCACTGTTGCATTTCGCCCGTGGTGTCTATGTTCGCCACCGCGACCCGGCTAACCGGACCTCACTCAAAATAGACGAACCCAATATATCGGGCGTCATAACAAAAATCAAACCATAGAGTTTCGCAAGCGCAGGGTAGCACGAAGCCTACCCTGTGGCACTCTCTGGGGTATCGCAAGCGCAGGACTGCACAATGCATCCTGTGGCACCCCTAGCCACGGTACCTCAGGAATTAACAGAGCGAGATACGCAACTCGTGTCCTCAACCTGTGAGATGGCACCGTACGTATCCCTTTGACAGGAAGGCACAACCCTGTACACCACCTATGATCTGCCTCAAGGGACGAGTTAGTGTAAGGGGCCCCCTACAACTGACCCCTCTCTCCCGGCAAAAGGGTTAAAATGATCCTTGTAAGTCACTATCCTAGTGATGTCCCTGACTCGAACAATCCTAGGGATGACGATATTATAACACAACGTGCTAGGCCTTAAATTAGGCTTCGCAAGACAACTCTGCTAGGCCGCTCAACCTAGACTTACCAGAATCCCTCAGGACCCGGTTCGTGGCTCATCGATCCAAGACTTTGGATGTGCGGATATACATGCATGCCGCTACCCTAGACTTGGATTTCGTCTATACTCCGGTCCTCGATCAACCTACCCTGGTTAAGATTCGACGGTACACAAGGAGTGACTCCTCCACAGTTCCTTAGGGTAGAAATCATATGTCTTGATGGTCGATAGCCCTTAGGGTGGTAACATCACCCTAGACGAGCACAACTAACTGTGTACTAGCTAACAAGCTATACACGAGTAATAACCACATACGAGCCAACTAAGCTACGCATGAAACAACAACTACCTACGAGCCAGGCGGGCCTCGTAGGAGACAACCACGTACATACCGGCCAAATAAGCCGCGTATGAGACCAACAGCTTCGTACGGGCCGGTCGGGCCGCGTACGGGACAACCACCTACATACGAGCCGACTAAGCTACGTATGAGACCCACGGCTACGTACGGGCCAGTCGAGCCACGTACGAGCACGACCGTGTGCAAACAACCATACAGGTAATCGATCTTAGAAGCAACCAAACGTGCTTACTAACAAACTTAATCTTCTATTGTTAGAATCAACAGAAGAATCTACTAATATTCTATGGTCGGTATTCCACTAAGGAAGGATCCGAAGGCGACCTAACGGCCTTTATCGGACCAACTATCACTAATGGTCTTCCCAATCCTTATTACTTCAACCTATAGCGCCTTGAGTATGGCATACAATTACAAGCAGCTTCCTACGACAATCAATCATATAACACAACCCCCATGATAATCCTATGTATGAATGTGATTAATGCTTATGCTTACATTGAGCTCAAGCATGAAAATCACTAACGACCTTAAACATAAAATCCTCTATAGTCAATCGTAGGTTACCAATTGAGCATGAAAGCTTACTACTTATCCCGGCTAATCTCCACAACCTAACTAGTATGAACAAGCAACACTCCAAGGCATAGTAGGTAGTTCTAACGCTACTCCTACAACATTTTAAGCAAGTATTGAACTATAGCATGGTATAGAACACAACATAAAATCACTACAACTAACTATGGGTAGTTTCTTTACTTTAAGCATGAACATCATAGTATGGGTATCCTTAACTTAATATGATCAATAATTAGCATGATACCTACTTACTTAGCGTAAGTCATGATCATCTACTAACATAACATACGCTTCTCTACCATTTATCTAACATGGTATACAATTTGCATACAATTTAAACTAGCATGATATGCAAAGTACTTACAATTAAGCTAGCATGGTGTATCGCTTTCCAACAATTAAACTAGCATGGTATATGATTCCATCATGGATCCTACAACACTCTAGGCACAATAAAAATTTATCCACACATGGTAGGAGACTCTTGGATTGAATCCTACACATTCTAAGTCTAACTAAGTCACTAAACATAATAGGAAACTTTAGGAATGAATCCTACAAAATTCTAGCATAAGTGAGTTACTAAACATGATAGGAAAAGAATCCTACAACATTACCAAGCATGCTTAGGAAAAGAATCCTACAACATTCTAAACGTTAAGCATGGTAGGATATTTTTAGAAAGTCCTACAACATCCTAAACACAACTAATTAACATAGAATCATGGTAGGATAATTTTATAAGTAATCCTACAACTAATTAAGCATGAATATGGTTTCTAAATATTTTTAGAAGCAAAGCCACAACTAACTAAGCATGGTAAACATGGTAGGATATATTTTAAAAGCAATCCTACAACTAACTAAGCATGGATTATGGCTTCTAATTATTTTTAGAAACAAAGCTACAACTAACTAAGCATGGATATGGCTTCTAATTATTTTTAGAAGCAAAGCTACCACTAACTAAGCATGGATATGGCTTCTAATTATTTTTAGAAGAAATCCTACAATACTTGAAGCATAAACATGGCTTCTAAATATTTTTAGAAGCAATCCTACAATATTATTAGCATGAATATGGCTTCTAAATATTTTTAGAAGCACTCCTACAACATTATACTACTACTACTACTCCTATTTTAATCAAAACATAACTATCTACTACTACTACTACAACATACAACTTTACTACTATCACAACATACAACTTGCTACTATTACTACTACTTCATTCTCATAAAAAGAATCACAACATACAACTTACTATTATTACTACTACTTTATTAATCAACATACATGCTATTACTACTTCATTTATTACCTACTACTACTTATTATTTTAGCTTACTACTACTTAGTTACTTACTAATCTAGTGATAAAGAAGAGATCATTTTTATTTTATTTTACTTTACTTTACAAAAGAAAGATCTCTTTAATTAACTACAACTAGTGATTAAAAATGAAAGAAGATCTTTTTAATTAATTACCACTAGTGATTAAAAATAAAAGAAAGATCTTTTTAGTTAGTTAGCTACAACTAGTGTTTAAAATAAAAGAAGATCTTTTTGAATAATAGCTACAACTAGTGATTAAGAAAAGAAGATCTTTTTAATTTATTAGCTACAACTAGTGTGTAAAATAAAAGAAGATCTTTTTGATTAATAGCTACAACTAGTGATTAAGAATAAAAAGAAGATCTTTTTGATTAATAGCTACAACTAGTGATTAAGAATAAAAAGAAGATCTTTTTGATTAATAGCTACAACTAGTGGTTAAGAATAAAAAGAAGATCTTTTTAATTAATAGCTACAACTAGTGGTTAAGAATAAAAAGAAGATCTTTTTAATTTATTAGCTACAACTAGTGTGTAAAAGAAAGAAAGATCTTTTTAATTAATTAAGGTCCTACAACCCACAATGGTTGTAAAATGAGTTCATATGCTTTATGTGCTAAGTCCTACAACCACTTATGGTTGTATGTTCAACAATATGCAATATGTGTGTTCTTAGTCCAATAATATACAAACAACCACTTCAATAATAAAGCTATGATTAGTACTTACTACTACTACTCTTTTTCTTTCTCTTTCACTTACTACAACATACCACAAACCCAAAAGAACAAAACAAAACAAGAAGGTAGAAGGAGAAGTCAAACAACAACAACAACCAAACAAACAAACAAACAAACAAACAAAGAATCAAGTGAAGGAACCCCCACCTTATTTTTTTTTTGTTGGAAGAACTTGCTAGCATAACTTCTCCTTCCCCTAGCTTTAGAAATCTTCTATTAAACCTACAAGAGAACTCAAATTAGTATGAAACTTTCTCTCTTTCTTTTCCTTTCCTTTCTTTCTTTCTTTCTTTCTTTCTTGTTTTCTAAAATGAGAGAAGGAGGAGAATGAAGGGGTATTTATAGGAGGGAAGAAGGGTGGAGAATGAAAATGTGCATACACATTTTTGCACATGGGACCTCCCATGAATTGGGGCCGGCCTCTTCTAGGGGAGAAGGGAGGAGATGTGGGGGAGGTAGTATGTGGGTGTGGGGGAGGTGGTATGTGAGGGTTTCTAGAAGGATTTCTTTAACCTTCTTATGCATACAAAACCTAGGTTAAATACTTCTAAACCCTAACAATCTAGTAGGTTTAGTCATAACAACCAAGTGTTGTCCAAAAATACACAACCCACAATTTGTACAATGTACTAATCGACATACTACACGTATGTGCGCCTATATGTCCGTATACCGAAAATCTTCGCATAATCCGTATAAAATAATTAAATCTCGGAAATAATAATAAAATAAATTTTATTGTTAGTTCGGAGGATCACGGTATCAATTTGATACCATACGGATGTATACTGACCGATATCTGGAAACAGATAATGTCTAAGAGCAAACCGGGTAAAAATCACCAAAATGTTCTAATTTTGGAATTAAAACAAAATAATAATAAAATAATAATAAAATATCAATTTATATATGGTAATATCCGTCCGGGATATTACAATACTCCCTCCTTAGAATAGTTCTGTCCTCAGAACTACGTTAAGTTAGGGAAAACAGGCAAAACATCCATACCCTAATAACTTGGGGAAAGAAAGCTTGTGCTGCTTTCCAGTTCCCAAGTGGCTCATCCACGAACCGGTTCTCCAAAGAACCCGATATTTGCAATTCGGTGTCTACTCCCTCCTTAGAATAGGACATGACCTAAGGACATTACTTCCGATTTCTAGGATTCTCTCCTGTAATTTGCTCGCTCTCCTCTATCAATACATCCTCAGTTAGGGTATCTTCGAATACCATCCTAAGATATACCTACTGGAATTAATCCAGATATAGGAAAATCATAAAACACAAGTTGAAAGGAACAACAATATGAATTACAATTGCCTATAACTAACTAAGACCTGACTCCTAAAGGGCATCCAAGTTTAATTTTCCTGCTGTGTTGGACTGTAAATTGAAGCTAGCTCTGATACCACTCTGTAGCGCCCCGATTTCCGAATACCGGGAAACCGTGACACGAGCCAAGATCTTTTCTTCAATTAGTCACAATACACAGAAAAACAGGAGAATTTAAAACTTTTTATTCAATACACAAAGTGTTACAAGTCTGAATATTGTACAACTGTAATACCTTACAATAGAGTTATAATATTGCCTTTACATTTCTAAGTATTACAACTTTCACATCTTACATCAGAGTACCTCTCACTTAACAGATAATCAATACATATACTGCAGCGGAACTAAAACATAGCACTGACTCCTTGCTTTCCTTGCCTTGAGTCCTCCTGAATTTCACCTTTGTACTTCGACGATCCAGTACCTATGGAAGTGGGGACGTCAGTATTCACTGACGCTTAAAGGCTGATCATATAGCAGCGAATCTTCCAAACAATATACAAAATATACAAACATAGCAATTGTGTTGGTGTAGTTTAAGTGTTTGTGAGTGCTAGGACTAGACTCTAATGCGATACTTAAAAATAGAACTAATTATACACAACCCGTTCCTGACAATACTCCATGACTCTGTGAGGTTGCAGAAGGGGTCAAGTCCCCCTATGCAGTCAGCTTATGGTGTCTCCGTTTTCCACTACTACCCGGCATGCCGGACCTCACTCAAACAAGGTTGCAGGTGCGGTCTAGTTCCGCCACTGCAGTCATATAGTGGTGTCCATGTTTGCCACTATTGCCCAGTGTATCGGGCCTTAATCCAAAATCCAAATCATAGGGTTTCGCAAGCGCAGGGCAGCGCGAAGCCTACCCTGTGGCACCCTCTGGGGTATCGCAAGCGCAGGACTGCACAATGCATCCTGTGGCACCCCAGCCACGGTATTTCAGGAATTAACAGAGCGAGATACGTAACCCGTGTCCTCAACCTGTGAGATGGCGCCGTACGTATCCCCTTGACGGGATGCTTTCTATTCTAATGTCAGCAAGTCTCCGAAAGTAACATGCAGCCCATAAATACATGCGACTCCATCTCAAGCCGTTTCTCCATATATAGGGATTGAACCCGCGTTATGAATTCTAATTGTACACAACCTGTTCCTGACACCCTACACGTGACTCGCGAGGCTGCAGATGTGGTCATATGCCACTGTTGCATTTCGCCCGTGGTGTCTATGTTCGCCACCGCGACCCGGCTAACCGGACCTCACTCAAAATAGACGAACCCAATATATCGGGCGTCATAACAAAAATCAAACCATAGAGTTTCGCAAGCGCAGGGTAGCACGAAGCCTACCCTGTGGCACTCTCTGGGGTATCGCAAGCGCAGGACTGCACAATGCATCCTGTGGCACCCCTAGCCACGGTACCTCAGGAATTAACAGAGCGAGATACGCAACCCGTGTCCTCAACCTGTGAGATGGCACCGTACGTATCCCTTTGACAGGAAGGCACAACCCTGTACACCACCTATGATCTGCCTCAAGGGACGAGTTAGTGTAAGGGGCCCCCTACAACTGACCCCTCTCTCCCGGCAAAAGGGTTAAAATGATCCTTGTAAGTCACTATCCTAGTGATGTCCCTGACTCGAACAATCCTAGGGATGACGATATTATAACACAACGTGCTAGGCCTTAAATTAGGCTTCGCAAGACAACTCTGCTAGGCCGCTCAACCTAGACTTACCAGAATCCCTCAGGACCCGGTTCGTGGCTCATCGATCCAAGACTTTGGATGTGCGGATATACATGCATGCCGCTACCCTAGACTTGGATTTCGTCTATACTCCGGTCCTCGATCAACCTACCCTGGTTAAGATTCGACGGTACACAAGGAGTGACTCCTCCACAGTTCCTTAGGGTAGAAATCATATGTCTTGATGGTCGATAGCCCTTAGGGTGGTAACATCACCCTAGACGAGCACAACTAACTGTGTACTAGCTAACAAGCTATACACGAGTAATAACCACATACGAGCCAACTAAGCTACGCATGAAACAACAACTACCTACGAGCCAGGCGGGCCTCGTAGGAGACAACCACGTACATACCGGCCAAATAAGCCGCGTATGAGACCAACAGCTTCGTACGGGCCGGTCGGGCCGCGTACGGGACAACCACCTACATACGAGCCGACTAAGCTACGTATGAGACCCACGGCTACGTACGGGCCAGTCGAGCCACGTACGAGCACGACCGTGTGCAAACAACCATACAGGTAATCGATCTTAGAAGCAACCAAACGTGCTTACTAACAAACTTAATCTTCTATTGTTAGAATCAACAGAAGAATCTACTAATATTCTATGGTCGGTATTCCACTAAGGAAGGATCCGAAGGCGACCTAACGGCCTTTATCGGACCAACTATCACTAATGGTCTTCCCAATCCTTATTACTTCAACCTATAGCGCCTTGAGTATGGCATACAATTACAAGCAGCTTCCTACGACAATCAATCATATAACACAACCCCCATGATAATCCTATGTATGAATGTGATTAATGCTTATGCTTACATTGAGCTCAAGCATGAAAATCACTAACGACCTTAAACATAAAATCCTCTATAGTCAATCGTAGGTTACCAATTGAGCATGAAAGCTTACTACTTATCCCGGCTAATCTCCACAACCTAACTAGTATGAACAAGCAACACTCCAAGGCATAGTAGGTAGTTCTAACGCTACTCCTACAACATTTTAAGCAAGTATTGAACTATAGCATGGTATAGAACACAACATAAAATCACTACAACTAACTATGGGTAGTTTCTTTACTTTAAGCATGAACATCATAGTATGGGTATCCTTAACTTAATATGATCAATAATTAGCATGATACCTACTTACTTAGCGTAAGTCATGATCATCTACTAACATAACATACGCTTCTCTACCATTTATCTAACATGGTATACAATTTGCATACAATTTAAACTAGCATGATATGCAAAGTACTTACAATTAAGCTAGCATGGTGTATCGCTTTCCAACAATTAAACTAGCATGGTATATGATTCCATCATGGATCCTACAACACTCTAGGCACAATAAAAATTTATCCACACATGGTAGGAGACTCTTGGATTGAATCCTACACATTCTAAGTCTAACTAAGTCACTAAACATAATAGGAAACTTTAGGAATGAATCCTACAAAATTCTAGCATAAGTGAGTTACTAAACATGATAGGAAAAGAATCCTACAACATTACCAAGCATGCTTAGGAAAAGAATCCTACAACATTCTAAACGTTAAGCATGGTAGGATATTTTTAGAAAGTCCTACAACATCCTAAACACAACTAATTAACATAGAATCATGGTAGGATAATTTTATAAGTAATCCTACAACTAATTAAGCATGAATATGGTTTCTAAATATTTTTAGAAGCAAAGCCACAACTAACTAAGCATGGTAAACATGGTAGGATATATTTTAAAAGCAATCCTACAACTAACTAAGCATGGATTATGGCTTCTAATTATTTTTAGAAACAAAGCTACAACTAACTAAGCATGGATATGGCTTCTAATTATTTTTAGAAGCAAAGCTACCACTAACTAAGCATGGATATGGCTTCTAATTATTTTTAGAAGAAATCCTACAATACTTGAAGCATAAACATGGCTTCTAAATATTTTTAGAAGCAATCCTACAATATTATTAGCATGAATATGGCTTCTAAATATTTTTAGAAGCACTCCTACAACATTATACTACTACTACTACTCCTATTTTAATCAAAACATAACTATCTACTACTACTACTACAACATACAACTTTACTACTATCACAACATACAACTTGCTACTATTACTACTACTTCATTCTCATAAAAAGAATCACAACATACAACTTACTATTATTACTACTACTTTATTAATCAACATACATGCTATTACTACTTCATTTATTACCTACTACTACTTATTATTTTAGCTTACTACTACTTAGTTACTTACTAATCTAGTGATAAAGAAGAGATCATTTTTATTTTATTTTACTTTACTTTACAAAAGAAAGATCTCTTTAATTAACTACAACTAGTGATTAAAAATGAAAGAAGATCTTTTTAATTAATTACCACTAGTGATTAAAAATAAAAGAAAGATCTTTTTAGTTAGTTAGCTACAACTAGTGTTTAAAATAAAAGAAGATCTTTTTGAATAATAGCTACAACTAGTGATTAAGAAAAGAAGATCTTTTTAATTTATTAGCTACAACTAGTGTGTAAAATAAAAGAAGATCTTTTTGATTAATAGCTACAACTAGTGATTAAGAATAAAAAGAAGATCTTTTTGATTAATAGCTACAACTAGTGATTAAGAATAAAAAGAAGATCTTTTTGATTAATAGCTACAACTAGTGGTTAAGAATAAAAAGAAGATCTTTTTAATTAATAGCTACAACTAGTGGTTAAGAATAAAAAGAAGATCTTTTTAATTTATTAGCTACAACTAGTGTGTAAAAGAAAGAAAGATCTTTTTAATTAATTAAGGTCCTACAACCCACAATGGTTGTAAAATGAGTTCATATGCTTTATGTGCTAAGTCCTACAACCACTTATGGTTGTATGTTCAACAATATGCAATATGTGTGTTCTTAGTCCAATAATATACAAACAACCACTTCAATAATAAAGCTATGATTAGTACTTACTACTACTACTCTTTTTCTTTCTCTTTCACTTACTACAACATACCACAAACCCAAAAGAACAAAACAAAACAAGAAGGTAGAAGGAGAAGTCAAACAACAACAACAACCAAACAAACAAACAAACAAACAAACAAAGAATCAAGTGAAGGAACCCCCACCTTATTTTTTTTTTGTTGGAAGAACTTGCTAGCATAACTTCTCCTTCCCCTAGCTTTAGAAATCTTCTATTAAACCTACAAGAGAACTCAAATTAGTATGAAACTTTCTCTCTTTCTTTTCCTTTCCTTTCTTTCTTTCTTTCTTTCTTTCTTGTTTTCTAAAATGAGAGAAGGAGGAGAATGAAGGGGTATTTATAGGAGGGAAGAAGGGTGGAGAATGAAAATGTGCATACACATTTTTGCACATGGGACCTCCCATGAATTGGGGCCGGCCTCTTCTAGGGGAGAAGGGAGGAGATGTGGGGGAGGTAGTATGTGGGTGTGGGGGAGGTGGTATGTGAGGGTTTCTAGAAGGATTTCTTTAACCTTCTTATGCATACAAAACCTAGGTTAAATACTTCTAAACCCTAACAATCTAGTAGGTTTAGTCATAACAACCAAGTGTTGTCCAAAAATACACAACCCACAATTTGTACAATGTACTAATCGACATACTACACGTATGTGCGCCTATATGTCCGTATACCGAAAATCTTCGCATAATCCGTATAAAATAATTAAATCTCGGAAATAATAATAAAATAAATTTTATTGTTAGTTCGGAGGATCACGGTATCAATTTGATACCATACGGATGTATACTGACCGATATCTGGAAACAGATAATGTCTAAGAGCAAACCGGGTAAAAATCACCAAAATGTTCTAATTTTGGAATTAAAACAAAATAATAATAAAATAATAATAAAATATCAATTTATATATGGTAATATCCGTCCGGGATATTACACGAGCGGCTAGGGAGCAGGAGACGAGGAAGAGAAAGAGGACCGTGTCCGGACCCCAAGGCGGCCGAGCGCCTAAGTTACCCTCGGTCTCTCCGACCCCCAAGCGATAGGTTGTCGAGGCTACTTTGGTCGAGCCTGATCAAAGCATTGTCTTTCCGACCGCTCCACCTGTCTTAGACGCGCCGACAGACGCTGCAGGATCTTCCCGCGGAGTGTTCAACATCAGTGTGGCGCTGGCTCTCGATGTCCCGCCTCTCACAGCCGAGGTGGAGAAGATTCTGACTGAGGAGCATAAACGCATCTTCGTCCCCGACTGGCGGGTCATGAAAGTCGACGGGTTCTTGGGAGACGGTAACATTTGCATGCAGGCGGTGAAGCACCTGCCAACCACCAAAGACCGAGCAGTGCTTAAGGCAGGTGAAGTTGGTGACGTCGCGATGCAGATCGCTCGGAACACTATGTCGGTAAGTAATAGATTACTTTGAGAATTTTTCTAAGTTTTTGCGCTCGTTCTTGACTGTTTCTTGTGTTGCTTGTAGACCCTCTGCCACTTCAACTATTTGCTCGAGGAATTTGCGAGCAAGAAGAAGGAGATGACCGTTCAGAATGATCGGGAACGGTTGGAGCGGTCTAAAGCGGTGAAGGAGCTGGAGGCTGAACAGTTGCGTTCTTCTTCGCTCGAGGCCGAGGTCGCCGACTTAAAGGCTCAGCTCGCCGAGGTGCTGAGGAGTTCTGCCGCCGAGGCTTCCAAGGTCGAGACCCTTGAGAAGGAGAGGGCTCGGCTTGAAGGAGAGCTGACTCAGGCTCAGAAGGCGATGGAGGAGGCCCTGACCGAGCAAGCGGCGAAGGTGGCGGCCACAGAGAAGGCTGTTCGGGACGAGGCCGAAGCCCACATGCTGACGAACATTGAGGGGGCGTACGGCCGAGCACTGAAGCATGTCGTCGCTCGGAACCCCGGGTTCAACGTCTCATCCTATTACTTCTACGACTCCGTGGAGAGTAAGGAAGAGCTGCCCTTGGCCGAGTTCGATCCGAGGCTGGAGGGCGAAGACCCCGAAGGCGAGGGTGGCACCGAGGGTGCAATCGTGGCTATGCCGAGTGACGATGAGGTCGACCCTTGACTTTTTCGTCTCATCTCTTTTTCTGTTCTTCTTCTTCTTTTTGTAATGCCTAACTGCGGACTGGCCACCACTTTTTCTAAACTTTTGACTTTTAATGAAATGATTTCGTTTTGGCTGAACATTACAAAATTTTGCAAATTTATTCAACTCTTTTTGCTCGGATTGTGTCTTCGAGTGTCGAAAAATTCTTTTGATCTTTCTCTGCTTTTCAGGTCGAGTTTGGTCCGATTACTGAAGTCTCCTATCTCCGTACTGAGTTGGAGAAAACGAAGGATGCCCTTTCTCGTAGTCGTGATAAGGCATTTTATGACTTCTTGAAGTTGGAGGACATCAAAGCAACTGCGAGAGGGTATTTTCGCGAGTTGAGGGAACTGCGGAAGCAACCTCGACAAACTCGTCTCGAAGGCGAGATAGAGTTGCTCCGTAAGGATCTCTTTGATGTCGACCAAAAGAATAGCAAACTACTGGTGGAGGTTCGTCATCTAGAGGTAACGGCGAAAGAGCATTCGGCGGAGGAAGAGGAGTTAGCTTCGAAGGTGGGGAAGTTGATGTCCGAGCGCGATGAGTTGTCGGCAAGAATTGACAAACTGAGGAGGATCACGATCGACCGAGGTATCGAAGTGACTCATCTCCGTCATATTGTGGCCGATAGCACTAACGTCGCAGGCTCGTCCAAACTTCCCCGTTTCAGAGCATCGGCAGAAGACGATATTCTGAGGGATAGGATCATCGAGCTGGAGGAGGAGATTGGGATGCTGAAACCTCAGCTCGTAAGAGCCAATGTTCGCAGTACGTCGTGTACTCGCGAAGAGAGCGAAAGAGGTATCTCGTTCTACGAACTTGCGACTCGTTCGCCTGCCGTTAGGCGGAGCCCTACTGACACTCAGAGTGGTGTAACCATTTCGTCTAGCGGCACCTCGGTTGGGACCACAGCTAGAGTTAGCGGCGAAGGGGGGTCTCGCTTCGCTAGTTTAGAGTCGAGCTCAGAGGTAAGGCGGTGCCACCCTCGTGTGTCTCTGAACCGAAGCGTTCCCCTACCAAAGAAGCGTTAAATAAGTTGTATTATGCTCTTCAAGTTATTGTAAAAATTCGTTGTAGTGTCAGCCTTGTCCGGGCTCTTAATAAAAAAGTTTGTTTTGCTTCTATTGTTGGAATGTTGCGTTGGCTGGTATTAGTTTAAGTATAACTCTTCCAACTTTTGACAACTACTCAAAATCAGAAGCAAACCTCCTTTCTTATGGGCAACCCACTTCTGGCCTGCTTGATAGGGCTTGAGAAGTGGAGTCGAGCCTAGTGTTGGACTTTGAACTTGTCGCTAGAGTTTGTTCAATGGTTGTGGGAGCAATTCCGAATGGTGACCCACTCCTAGCTCACTTAAGAGCGAGCTTGCGGAGTAGAATCGAACCAAGTGTTGGACTCCGAACTCGACGTTAGAGTTTGTTCAACGGTTGTGGGAGCAATTCCGAACCCACTCTTAGCTCGCTTAAGAGCGAGCTTGCAGAGTAGAATCAAATCAAGTGTTGGACTCCGAACTCGTCGTTCGAGTTTGTTCAACGGTTGTGAGAGCAATTCCGAATGGTGACCCACTCCTAGCCCGCTTAAGAGCGAGCTTGCGGAGCAGAATCGAACCAAGTGTTGCACTCCGAACTCGTCGTTAGAGTTTGTTAAACGGTTGTGGGAGCAATTCCGAATGGTGACCCACTCCTAGCCCGCTTAAGAGTGAGCTTGCGGAGCAGAATCGAACCAAGTGTTGGACTCCGGACTCGTTGTTAGAGTTTGTTCAACGGTTGTGGGAGCAATTCCGAATGGTGACCCACTCCTAGCCCGCTTAAGAGCGAGCTTGCGAAGCAGAATCGAACCAAGTGTTGGACTCTGAACTCGTCGTTAGAGTTTGTTCAACGGTTGTGGGAGCAATTCCGAATGGTGACCCACTCCTAGCCTTCTTAAGAGCGAGCTTGCGAAGCAGAATCGGACCAAGTGTTGGACTCCGAACTCGTAGTTAGAGTTTGTTCAATGGTTGTGGGAGCAATTCCGAACGGTGACCCACTCCTAGCCCGCTTAAGAGCGAGCTTGCGGAGCAGAATCGAACCAATTGTTGGACTCTGAACTCGTCATTAGAGTTTGTTCAACGGTTGTGGGAGCAATTCCGAATGGTGACCCACTCCTAGCCCGCTTAAGAGCGAGCTTGCGGAACAGAATCGAACCAAGTGTTAGACTTCGAACTCGTCGTTAGGGTGAAGAGTAAAGGCAGAGAGATACAAGCAATTTTACAAGTAAAATGTGAAAACCTTTCTTTATTAATGACTAATAGTTGGCTGCTTCTAAAGTTGCGAGCCGCTAATACAAGAGAGAAATAAAGGAAAAAATACAAGTAAAAGCAGAGGAACGGTTCGACATCCCAGAATACTTAGAGAGGCGTTAGTGCTCTCTCTTGTTATTTCAAAAGATGGTCGGCATTCCAAGTCCTGGGGATCTCTCTGCCTTCGAGGTCTTCTAGTCTGTATGTCCCGGGCCGAACTACTTTGGCAATCTTGTAAGGTCCCTCCCAATTTGGAGCTAGTTTACTCTTCAGGCCAGGAAAAGAGATGGCTAACTTTCTGAGGACCAAGTCTCCTTCTTTGAGGTCGGTAGGACGGACTCTCTTATTGTATGCCAGCTCGATCCTTCTCCGGTAGCTTTGTTGACGAATGGCAACTCTTTCACGGATCTCATCAATCAAGTCTAGATTTGCTCGAAGCTCTCTGGCATTTTGTTCTTCTTCATAAGCCATTAGACGAGGAGAGGGTATACCAACTTCTAGGGGGATCATAGCTTCGGACCCATAGGTGAGATTGAATGGGGACTCTCCTGTGGGGGTCTGTTTCGTGGTGCGGTAGTTCCACAGCACGTTGGGGAGCTGATCGACCCATAAGCCTTTAGAGCATTTATCCAATCTCTTCTTTATACCGGAGAGGATCTGTCGGTTAGCATTCTCCACTTGGCCATTCGACTGTGGATGGGAGACGGAGGAGAAACGTTGTTGGATGGCGAGGTCTTCAC
The DNA here is from genome assembly GCA_017893485.1 of Hemerocallis citrina. Lineage (NCBI taxonomy): Eukaryota > Viridiplantae > Streptophyta > Magnoliopsida > Asparagales > Asphodelaceae > Hemerocallis > Hemerocallis citrina. The sequence continues at coordinate 217,737,946 of CM030362.1, forward strand.
ATAGAGCTCGGAAGGCAGCCCCGGTGAACTGGGTTTCGTTGTCTGTTATGAGGACCCGAGGGACACCGAATCGGCAGATTACATTCTTCCAGAAGAACTGAAGTACTTTGTTCTCAGTGATTGTGGCCAAGGGCTCGGCCTCTATCCACTTTGAGAAGTAGTCGATTGCCACGACTAAGAATTTGAACTGGCCGGGAGCTGGTGGGAAAGGCCCTAGTAAATCCATTCCCCACATTGCTAAAGGGATAAGACTTGATAGGGAAGTGAGTGGAGGGTGTGGGAGGCGATGGATGTTAGAGTACCTCTGACAAAAGCCGCATTGCCGAACGTGCCGTTCGGCGTCTTGTAGGAGAGTGGGCCAGAAATATTCGTAATTCAACACTTTGCGGGGTAGGGATCTGGACCCTGAATGTGCCCCGCCGATGCCTTCGTGAAGTTCTTACAGAGCGTAGTCGGCTTGTTTCGGGGAGAGGCACCTCAAATAAGGCCTGCCGTCGATAAGTGTGTATCGCTCTGCTCGGGTTCTCACTCGGCGAGCTGCCTTAGGATCTTCGGGGAGGAGCCCATCCCTCAGGAACTCAACGAGGGGTTTCATCCAATTATCTTGAAGCAGGACAGGTAGAGACTCCATAGAATCGGGAGTTTCGTCTTCTATACTTGGCTTCAGGAGTACCTCAATCAAGACGGTCTGCTCGAGGCCTTGGAGGGAGGAAGAGGCTAGCTTGGAGAGGGCATCGGCCTGGGAATTCTCTTCTCGGGGGATTCGCTGGATAAGAGCCTCTTCAAATAAGGGCCATGAGATTCCTGACCTTGGCTAGGTACTTAACCATTCGGTCATCTCGTGCCTCATACTCGCCCAGGACTTGATTTATGACCAGCTGAGAGTCGCTAAAGATCCGGAGGCGCTGCGCCCCTGCATTGCGAGCCGTTCCGAGGCCAGCTATGAGTGCCTCGTACTCTGCTTCATTGTTCGAGGCCTTAAAGTTGATGCGGAGGGAGTATTCGTGGATGAAATCATCTGGGCCGGTCAGAATGACCCCGGCTCCGCTTTTCTCGTTACAAGAGGAGCCATCCACATAAACCAACCAGACAGGTGGTCCCTTCATTGCTTGGCTGAACTCGGGGATGGTACTTTCAACTATGAATTCAGCTAAGGCCTGAGCCTTGATCGCGGTCCGAGGCTGATATGTTATATCATGCTGGCTCAGCTCGATAGACCACTTCATAAGGCGACCGGAGGTCTCTGGCTTGTGGAGAACTTGCTTCAGCGGTTGGTCGGTAAGAACAACCACCGAATGGGACTGAAAATATGGACGAAGCTTTCTTGCGGCCATCACTAGGGCATATGCCATCTTCTCTATCCTGGGGTAGCGGAGCTCGGCATCCCGAAGTACCTTGCTCACGTAATAAATGGGCCTTTGAGTCCTATCTTCTTCCCTCATGAGGACGGCACTGAGGGTTTGCTCGGAGGCTGCCAAGTAGAGGTAGAGGGTTTCACCAGGAATTGGTTTGCTGAGGAGAGGAGGATTGACTAGGTAAGCCTTGAGCTGGTCGAATGAATCTTGTTGCTGCTGACCCCACTCGAAGCCTTTGGCCCCCGTGAGAGCCTTGAAGAAGGGAAGGCACTTCTCCCCTGACTTGGAAAGGAAACGCTCTATGGTTGCCAGGCGACCCGTTAGCTTCTGAATCTCTTTGACATTCTTCAGAGGAGCCATGTCTAATATGGCCTTGATCTTCTCCGGGTTGGCCTCGATTCCTCTCTGGCTGACCATAAAGCCTAGGAATTTTCCCGACGAGACTCTGAACGCACACTTGTTCGGATTGAGCCTCATATTGTGTTTCTTGAGTACGTCGAATGCCTCTTGCAGATCGGTCACATGATCGGCCCCATGGATGCTCTTCACAAGCATGTCGTCAACATATACCTCCATATTTCGGCCAATTTGAGCTTGGAAAACCTTGTTGACGAGGCGTTGATAAGTGACACCTGCATTCTTCAAACCGAAGGGCATTACCCTGTAGCAGTAGAGGCCCTGATCGGTTATGAAGGAGGTCTTCGGGACATCCGGGGGAAACATCCAAATCTGATTGTAGCCTGAGAAGGCGTCCATGAAGCTGAGGAGTTCATGGCTCGAAGTGGCATCAATTAAAGTATCGATACTTGGAAGAGGGAAGGGGTCTTTGGGGTAAGCCTTGTTGAGATCAGTAAAATCAATACAAATCCTCCAGGTCCCATTGGACTTCTTCACCATTACCACATCCGAGAGCCATTCGGGATAGTTTACCTCCTGTATGAACCGGGACATCAAGAGATTATCCACCTCCTCTTTTATAGCTAGCTGGCGCTCGGGGGCAAACTTGCGCCTCTTCTGTTGGACCGGTTTGGACCCCAGTGCAACACTGAGGTGGTGGACCAAGAACTCTTCGGAAATTCCGGGCATGTTTGCAGCTGACCAAGCAAAGAGGTCTCGGTTCCTTCGGATGCACTGGACTATGTCGGAGCATAGGGCGGATGGGAGGGTCTTGCTAACAAATAACTTCCGGCTCGGATCCTGCTCAGAGAAGAGCACTTCCTCCAACTCATCTACCGGCTCGGACGTTGGTCGGGCAACATCTTGGGGGATTCCAGAGTTTCGAGGGAGAGGACTAGACCGAGGGTAGATGTCATGTAGCACTTGCAGGTCGTTTCCTGGTTGCCTTTTACTTCCCCTACTCCTGCCCGGGTGGAGAATTTCATCTTGAGGTGATAGGCGGAAGGGACGGCTTCAAAAGCGGCTAGGCCGGGCCGACCCAAAATGACATTGTAAGCTGCAGGGACATTCACGACCATAAAGTCCATTGACTCCGTTCGGGTAGTAGGAGTTTTGCCAGCGGTTACGTCGAGGGTGATCACCCCTTCAATAGTCACTGGCACTCCCGTGAACCCATGGAGTGTATAGCCGGCGGGCTTAAGTCTGTCTCTGGATAGCTTGAGGCCTTTGAAAGCGGCGAGGAAGAGGATGTTAACGGAGCTGCCATTGTCCACTAGGATCCTCTCCACTTTGAAGTTTTCCATATGGAAGCTGATGACGAGTGCGTCACAATGGGGCATTCGGACACCCTCAAGGTCTTCATCTGAGAATGTGACGGGCACTCTGAGGCCTTTAGGAGGAGCGGTGGCGCGAACCGAATTGACCTCCCTTATAAATGCCTTTCGAGAGGAGTTGGAGGAGCCCCCATTGGGCCCCCATGAATGAGGTGTAGGACACGCTCCTCTTCGAAGTCGGGCGTTTCGTCGTGTTCAGGACACTTGTTAGCCCCCCGAGGCGGGGGAGGAGGATCGGTTCGGTCCTTTCTCACAAACCTGTTCAGCTGACCACTCTGGATGAGGGCTTCTATCTCGTTCTTCAGGGCCCGACAATCATTGGTGTCATGGCCATGGTCCCGGTGATAACGGCACCACTTCTCTTTGTCCCTCTTCTTGCCGGGGGTGTTCATTTTCAGTGCAGGAGGTATCACCCCCTCCTTCTCAACTTCCATGAGGATTATGGAGATGTTGGCGTTAAGGAGAGTAAATTTTTCAAATCTGGGAGGAGGTCGGCGCTGGCTGCCATTATCCTTCTGGAGCTTCTTGGCCCCTTCCTCTTCTGTTCCCTTTCTCTTAGACCCGGAGGAAGACCCCTCCAAGTTGGGGCGGTGCTCAGCTTTTTCGGCCCGAATATACTTTTCGCTCCGGAGGAGGAGGTCAGAGAAGTTCTGTGGGGGCTTCTTGGCGAGGGAGGAGCGGAGGCTGGAGTTGAGGACATTGGATTGAAATGCAGCTGCAACGACCGACTGGTCGAGGGAAGCTATGGACCTGGCTTCCGCTATGAACCTTTTCACATAGTCTCTCAGCTTCTCACCCTTCTTCTGGTTAAGGTAGAGTAGCGAAATGTTGGTCTTCTCAGTTCTACGACTACTCACGAAGTGGGTGACGAAGAGGGTCTCAAATTGCTCGAAGGAGAATATTGAGGATGGGGCAAGGCGAGAGTACCATTCTCGAGCTGGACCCTTGAGAGTTGCGGGGAAGGTCTTGCATAGCAGAGCATCGGAAGCTTGATGGATGAGCATGAGGGTCTTGAAGCTTTCGATGTGGTCGACGGGGTCGGTTTCCCCGGAATAAGTCTCGAATTGAGGAGGTTTAAAGCCAATTGGTACAGGCACCTCCATTATGATTCGGGAAAAAGGAGGTCGACTATGGCGAAGGGTCCTTCTTCTAAGCTCTTCTTCTCGGTCTAACTGACCCAAGCGCCTCTCCATTTCGTGGAGACGGCGGTAGACAGCGTCATCCCTTCGACGGTAATCAACCGAGCCTCTAGACTCGTCTTCGTACGAGGGAGAGCGGGGGCTACGACGACGGTAGCTCCTGGAGCGGTGAGGACTGGAAATGTGCCAGGGGTGGCTAGGAGCCGGGGAAGGAGTTAGGGACGGTCGGCGAGGACTTCGAACCGGAGGAGGAGTGGGAATCCTTGGAGCATTGGTGTTGTTGGGACGGAGATTGAGAGCTTGCAGGACGGTTGCTTGGAATTGCTGGAACTCGGCACGAGTGATGGGTGCCTCATCGTTCCTTGGATGGTGCCGACCGGCAAGGGAATGGGTTCTTCTCCTGTGATGCTCGGGGGACTCTCTCCGACCCTTTGGATAGGGGACCTTCTGTAGTCTCGGCGGTGAGGAGATCACTCATCCGGACGGTGTTGGCAGGAGGTTCCCTCTCGGGCCCGCTTTTCATCCAGACGGCGGCGAAGATCCTCATCCTTCTGCCGATTAAGGATGGTGTTGCGACGGTCGGAAGCTCAGGGATTGTGGGAGGCCATAGAATCCGAAGAGGCATTGTGGATGGAGACGTGGTCCTGATGGAGAGGTTGTTTCTGCAGGTTGGGACGCGAGACCCCTGCTCCGGCATTTTGAGGACGGGGGGGACCCTTAGGGGGTTGTTGATTTTGAGGTGGCTGGCCCTGTTGAAGAGGGTCCTCGGCTTGAGGCAGAAGTTGCCCCTGCTACTGAGCGGGTTGGATGGGGACTTCCTGTTGCTGGTCAGGGTTGGGTCCACGGTTGGACCCTCTGAATCTTGCTTTCGTAGGAGGCATGGCTGGAGAAGATCTGACCAACGGGAAGAGGGGAGGCTGCTATTCGTTGTTTCCCACAGACGGCGCCAAACTTTTGCCGCTGAATCTGGTGTGGGGGCAAACAGATAGTATTTGTGGATTCTTGGAAAACTTTGAATAGCAAACCTGTTACCTGTTCCGCCGGAGTTTGACCGTTGACTCCCGCCGTTCACCTACAAAAAGTGCGAGACACCGGGGTTGATCCCGGCAACGCACCCTCCGACGCTCAAGTCAGTAATCAGAAGTGATTATGAAAGTGCGCAAAACTGGCAAAAGATTGATTACCTCTTAATGGAGATGCATGGGGGGTATTTATAGGCGTCGTTGGGGGTCAGATTAGGAATGTAATCCCTGTGGTTAGATAAGGAATGTAATCCCTAATCCCCTGGTGGAAGGATAGATGTGAATCAAGGCCGTTGATTAGTATTAATCAGAAACCCTAATTCTATCCTGGCGGACAGGGTTTAATGCGGGTTGAAACCCACACCCAGTTGAGGTGGATCCGTTCGTGGGTTAATGGATCTTTGAGGAGAATTAGTACCCGCTTCAGACCCATTGGTAGTTGAAATTACCATTTTACCCCTAGGCTTTAAGATTCGTTCCTGATTTGGACGGTTCCGATTTAACCCCATTTTTAGCCATATCAATTATATTGTGGGCTTAGGATCCGAATATTGCTATTTGTTTTCATACGTTGGATTATTGTTGTACTTGGATATTATATATTGCTTCATTTCAAGTATTATTGTTCATGAGATTATTATTATTATCTGTGCAATTATTCTGTATTGATCATATTGTTGAGTTAATCAAATAAACAGCTTATGGGTGATGTTAGTCATTCGCTGGGCCAATATCATGTGCTCGTATTCTGTATTTTTGGGAAGCGGGACGTGACAAGATTTTTAGTGGTATCAGAGCCCTGTTTTGGATAATACATCAGTCAAACATGACTAACGAAAAGAAGTTTGGCTTTGATTGATATATTAATCAGATTTGGGTTTTATCGGTTTGACTCAACAGTATGAGCAATACAGGAACCACATGAACAATTGATATCCAACTCATGATCTGAAAACTAGTCTTATTTGACTTCTCTTTGATCCCTTCACATTCAGTTCCTTCATTCCTTGTTGTCGGTTATCCCTTCCATTCCTTGATTTCTTATTGGGTATAATTTCATTATGTTCGTACCCATATTCTTCTGATTCCAGTGTCGTTCGTTCTTTTCTTTCTGCTTGGTTCGTCGATCGGCATTGCTCGATCTACAACAACATGTCTACAGCTTGGAGCTTCACTATCAGAGTTGCGCAGCAGAAGCGTGGCGGGCCCATGCCCTACAGATCCCAGGATTCTCTTGTTGTTTATCTATCTTGCATTTTTTACTCCCTTATTCACACATTTGCATTCATCATCATTCACTGAATCTTTATTCACATCATTCTGGATCACTTGATTCATATCCATGTTCCTTCTTATTCTGGTGTTGCCACAATTTTGCCTCTTTTTCCCTTTATTCCCAGTTTTGTTATTTCCCAGTTGCTTTTGCCTTGTCCTATGTACCGCCTAAACAAATTTTTAGGATGAAATTTTGTTGTAAGGTGGGTAGGATTGTAATCCCCATTTCCGCCAATAAGTATTTTCCGTCTATTTTCAATAATTTGATTTTTATAAATTTATTTTGTGCAAAATTCTTTTCGGATCTTTCATTAAAGTACTTTCTAAACAAAAATTTTATTTATTTCGAATAATGGTGTGTTTTGAACTTACATCATATTTCTTATTAATCGGATATTTATATTTGGATCTAAAGCATATATATTATTATTATTGGATTATTTTAATCTTATTATTATTGTTATTACTTTAATTGTGGTTATTATCTTTATTATTGTTATTATTATTATTATTGGTATTGTTATTAATATTTTTGTTACAATTATTATTGTAATTATTAGTATTATTGTTCTTATTGTCATTATTATTATTATTATTATTATTATTATTATTATTGTTGTTGTTGTTGTTGTTAAGCCCGAACATACTTATTTATTCGTATTTTATTATTTGATTAATGTATATTTATATGTATATTTTAAAAACCCTATAGTCTATTTTCTTATTGGATTTAAACCCAATATCTTAATTAATTCTCTATATAAACTAATCCAAAACCCTATCCCCTAACCTAACCCCAACCCTACAAAACCCCATTACTGTACAGCCGCCAGACCTACCCTACCCCATTTGCTCATATTCTACCCTTCTCCCCTGTTCACCTTTCCCCTACCACCTGCCTACATCCTCCATCTTCACCTTGAACCCATCTGCTGATCGCCATTGCCTCCATCGTCCTCATGGATCGAACCCAACCGCCCAGTCAACCCCGTCCTGTTCCTCCCGCTCTCGTCCTCGCCCTACCCCTCAACAACCTAGCCCCTGCTCTGCCCTGCCGTCGACTTCCTTTATCGCCCTCCCATCTCCTGAGCACCGCCAGTCGAGCTCAACCTCGTCGCCACCCCAGCACCTTCGGCCACCGTCCCTGTGCCTCCTCATCATCGAAGAACCCATCGTCTTCATCCCGAAGCTTTGACCACTTCGCCTCATCGTCTTCCCCCACCGCTCGAAACCGCCGCAGTCACCACCCATTACCTCCGTCGCCCTCCACCTCCACCGCAGTTCATCACCATCACCCGCCATCGACCTTCCTCCTTTTCCTTTGTTTCTCTCGCCCAAAACAAAGCATCCAAGCCCCCCTGTTCTCCGTTGAATTCTCATCCCCTGAGTGCCATCGCAGTGCACCGATGACCCCCCCTCCCCATTGCAGCGCCGTGGACCAGCCGTCGACACCCTGTGCCTCACTGCCATCTCCAGTCATTGTGAACATCCCCACTGTCCTCCCTCTTTTCAGTCGTTGTTGGGTATTCGGAGGAGAAGGGATTAGTTTTTATGGTGTTTGCTGTTTGGGTGGAGTGAGGGATCCGATTGGATTTGTTGGGTGTTTGCTATTTGTGGAGGATTGGCTGTGTGCTGTGTGTTTGCACGTGCATTCGTGCATGCTTCGTTCGTGTGTCGTCGCCACGATTCTCATCCCATTATTCTGTTATGTTCAAATTTACCGTCTAATAGGAAAGTCACTGTCCCCTTAAATTGTACATTGTATCAAATTCAAGTTTCATTGAAATTCTTGCAGGTAGATCCTATTCGTTATCATATCACTGTATTGATTATCTTCGTTGGGTCTATTGAGGGTTTACACGAGTTAACCCCAATATTCTTGACATCATGCCACTTTTGACTCTAAAGAATGAATCTCTCATGGACTCATATAGTATTGTTAATAGGGTTATGCAAATGATCACCGCACAATTAATCGACCGTAGATTTTATTGCTAGGTTGTATGTTGTTTGATCGAGTGATGTTTGCTTGTTGTTAAATTAGTGTATGTATGTGTTTCTTAATTTTATTGATCATTTTATTGCACCCATCATGATTATTACTTAATTTATCGACTAATAGAATTGATCGTGTTTAATAATTTATTTCATGGAAAATAAATAACCAAAACCATGTATGTTGCTTGCTAGTTGTATATTGTCTGCTATTTTCGACTCAGTAAATGATCTTAAAATAAACTACATTCTGAATATGAATTATAGCCATATCTTTATAGTTTCCATAATATCTTGAATTTTTGAATTCCGAGTTGTGCAGCAAAAGTTATGCCCATTTTACTACAGCTGTGTTTTTACTTTCGATTTTTCAGATTCTTGTATCTTCCATACTTAAACAGTAAAAAGGCTGATCAAATGTTAAAATTTTACTCTGATAATTTCTAGATTGTTACTTAAAATATTTAGGAGTCTAGAAAATATTTTTAATGAATTTTATATCAAGTTTTTGCTGTTTCTAAAAATATAATAACATGATGTCGAAATTTCTGTCTGAACATGAAATTTAAAAAGAACAATGTGTTTGACCTAGCTACTGTTATCAGATTTTGAACTTCAAATATGTGTTGGAACCGTGTGGAAGTCTAGTTTCTAGAACTTCTGACGGTTTCAATTTTTGAGTTACAAAATAATGGGAAACTGCATTTTTGTACAGACTACTCTTGCTGTCCAGAATTATATAGTCCAGATTTTAATAGATTAATTAATCATATATCGTAGTATTGCATGAAATAAAGTATGTATGTTGCATTGCATGATCCTAGTGTCTCATTGTCATCATTTTAATTGACCTATCTAAGTTATCGTCATATTGTTCTCCTATTGATACTATTGTTCATTTCATGTCTCAAATTACATATTGTATTGTTGCATTGATAAATAATTAACAAGCCGGGGTTTAAAGGTTGATTGACTTTAGTAGAGGACAATATAAGGACAGTACTCAGAGGAGGGGCCTGTGTTTCCCTATTTATCGGTCTATCGGTCTATCGGTCTATCGGTCTATTGGTCTATTGGTCTATTGATCATATTGGTCATATCGGTCATATCGGTCATCGATTAATTGAAGATTACTAAATACAGTATCTCGATTGATTCGGTCATCAGTCATTATTGAATATTGTTTCCAAGTACATGAACTATAAAATCCACCACTAAGTCTAAACATAACTTGTTTGTATGTAGCAACCATGTGGTAAATAAATGGGACGCATGAAGTGCTATATTAGTTAGGATTAATATGATTAATAGACTTAAGAATGACACGACATCGACACTGCATATTGTTCCTCATTGTTCCTATTGATATCGAATATTGGCTAAGTGTTATTGTTATAGATCATTAATTATTATTACCGAATAGTAAATCGTTGTTTATAGTCATTGAACCGATTACCGTGATATTGATTATTGATTATCGTCCCATGTTATTGATTCCTATTGATCCATTGATTCATTGTTATACCATTATTCCATTATTCCCTACTTTCTCTACTTGCTGTATATGACTTGCTTTAAGGATAATTTTTCTCCTCTTTTTAGATGAAGTGTTTACAGATATTAATGGAGAATTGCTGGATAGATTGGGAGAACAATATTGGTGAAGGAATTGATTGCATCGCCGCTTAATAAATTATTGTTTTATCATGGAGATTTAATTATTGAACTTTTGTTATTTCATTGTATTGTGGGCTTTTGACCAGAATATTGCTATTTCTTTCCAGACATTTAATTATTATTGTACCTGGATATTATATATTGCTTCATTTCAAGTATTATTGTTCAGGAGATTATTATTATTGCCTGCGCAATTGTTCTGTATTGATCATATTGTTGAGTTAATCGGATAAACATCTTATGGGTGACGTTAGTCATTCGCTGGGCTAATGTCATGTGCTCGTATTTTGTAATTTTGGGAAGCGGGGGGTGACAAATTGCATGTAGGTGGTGAAAGTTGAGAAGACAGAGGCTTTGCCATTAAACAACCTAGAAGCCAAAAAAAATTTCTCAAAACTTGAACAACCAATGAACTTCAAATTCTTCCCAAGTTACAAATTCACAATTAACCACCGCAATTTCTCCTTTAGTATTAGTTTATTTTAAAAAGTTACAAAAAATATGTATAAAGGACACTTAATATTTTAACAAATTCAGGATCAGGAATACATAACACCTGTTACAGCCTCTGTATCTGTAACCCCCATTTCTGCAATACGTATTTTTATGAGTTTTTTCTGTATCTCGATATTTATAAATTCGTTATTGTTTAAATTCGTTTTGGATTTTATGTTAAAGCATTTTTCTAGACAATAGTTATAATTATTTCGAATAAACTTTGTTTCCATTTCTACTTGATCAACTATTTACATTTTAAACTCAAATCAAGAGTATTATTACTGATTGGACTATTTCAACAAATTCCTATTTTTATATATATGATTTCTATTGTTGTTATTAGTATTTTTATTCTTATTGTTATTGTTATTATTAATCAATATTATTAGTATTATTATTTTTATTGACATGGTTATTATTATTCTTATTGTTATGGAATTAATTATATTTACTATTGTTATTATTATGTTCTCCGTTAGTCGATTATTAAAACAAATCTGTTTTTTTTTAATAATTGTATTTTTAATTATTTCAAATGGTTTATGTAATGTGATACAAATTGTATCTTGCTATAAATCATATGGATCGGATATCATATTCTTCTATATTTGGGTTTATATTGATCCATTATATTCATGTACAATGTATTTTATTTTTTGGGGTCTAATACCCAATTACTCAATAGCCCAATATCTCTTTTTCCCCTATAAATACTAATCGCTATAAACCCTAATCCTATTTGATTAACCTAACCTTCCGCCGCTACTGTGCTACCCTAACCCTCTCTCCCTGTTTCCCCATCTCACTCTCTGTTTCGACCCAAACCAGCCCATCTCCCTTGCTCCGATCGCCTGTCCCGTCATCACCATCCACCATCGTCCTCTTCACCATTCCCTCATCACCCTTCCGATCATCTTCTCCATCTTCGTCTTCGCCATCAAAACCCATCACCGAACCCCTTTGCTCCAACACCTAACCCACCGTTCTCGCCCATTGCCGCCGTGATCCCCCTCCGTGCACCCCTTTCATCCACCGCAGACCCCTCCTAGCATCTTCATCTCCGTCGAAGCCCCGTTCAGCCCCGTCGTTTTCCCCTATTTTCAAGCAAAAACAGAGCCGCCTCGCCGTCAGCCCTGGTCGTTGAGTCGCTTCCCGACCACAGCGACATTGTTACCGTCAATCGTCGTCGCCCCGCCGAAGTGCTGTGCCGCCGCCAGCCGCCAGACGTTGCCGAAGTCACTTCCGCGCACTCTCTCTCTCTCTCTCTTTGTCGAAGTGAGAAGACAAAACAGGAGTGGTCAACTTTGGTGTTTGCTGTGTTGTTGGGGCGGATTCGATATTTGCCGTTTGTTGTTTGTTGGATCCGCTGTGGTAGACTTGGTGTGTTGCTATGGTGTGCTTGTATGCTGTTTTAGTTTTGCACGTGTCTCGCCCGTGCATTGGTTCGTTGCCAGGATTCTCATCCAGTTATTCTATTTTTAACCATCTAACAGGCAAGTCTCTTCTTGAACTAGTATTTTATTTTTTTCAAGATTTCATTGATCTCTGCAAGTGAATCCCGTCCTTTCCCTTATCATGCTGCATTTGACAATTCCGTTAAGTCTATTGAGGGTTTACAATAGCTAACCCGATATATTCTTAACATCGTGTCACTCTCTTTGATCTAAAACCTAGTCCCTATTGTTTCATTGTATATGCACAAATACATGAAAATAACTAGATCCATGCTATAGACTTGTTGATGAATTGTATACATGTTAGATTGAACTTGATTGATGAATTAATACCATGCCTGTGAAATTGTATCTTGAATATAGAAATATGCATGTTGACACCTAGGATCACTTTGATTACCAATTTGTATGAAATATATGGTTGCATGATTAATTTATTGCCCATTCATGTTAAAATAAATTCTGGACTACTGGTTGTTCTATTTTGAATCAGATTTTCAACCATGCTGCTGTCACATTTTGAAATAACTTTCTAAACATAAAATTTATCCTCTGATGTCTAGTTTACTGCCATTTTTGCGGATTTGAATTCTGATGTGGCATCTGTTAGATATCATCATTTTAGTACAGCTGTGTCAGAAATTCCAGATTCACAAATACATGCGTATCTTGCTGTTCTATAATTTATTTGACCATGCTAATAGTAAAATAAAAATATGAAATAAATCTAGTTGTACCTACATATGTGTAGAAATGCCCCAGAATTCTTATAGATTTATTTGATGAGTTTTCTGACCTGAAACAAATAGGTGAGCACAAGATACATCATACTGCCTGAACATAAAATCTGAATAGAATAGAGTTTTCACCCTAGTTCCCATAGCTTTTATATGCCTTATTTATATTTTCTGGAACCGGCAAAGGTTCTACTTTCTAGAACTTATGACGGATTCAGATTTTCTTTCCTGTAGTAGTAGTAATCCATGTTTTAGTACAGTAAGGTCATGCTGTCCTGATCATGTGATGTGTGTGTAAATGACTTTTTTGCTTCATGCTTTGTCTATAACGAATAGAATTAGTCACACTTAGTATCATACAACATTGACACCTTCTTGCTTGCTCACATAGGATGAAAATAAACTAATAACAAGTCGGGTTTTATGGATAGGACTTTGTAGTGAAGGATCAGAAACTGTACTCGGCAAGACCTTATCGTTATATTGTATTGTCATTGGAAGGAGGAGAAATATTAATTGGAAGAAGTATTGATTACAAATTATTGATTTTTAATTGTTGATCGTAAAACTATCGTTATCGACGCTGAGTACACGATCCGTGAATTCACCATCAGTCTAAAATGTTCACTGTGTGTTTGCGCCGAACCTGGAGTATGAGATACAGTAGTACGTGCGCTAGATAGGATAATAAAATAATTAATAACCTGCATACTTGATCCTGTATTAAACTTGACTTGACATCACTCATTACATGCATGATTATTGTAGAACTTTGATATTGTTGTCTGCCATTGTTTTGTTCTTTGACTTTGATCCTGTCCCTTTTCTTTGATATTCATGCCACTTTTATCCTCTGTTTTTCTCTACTTGCTGTCCACGACTTGCTCTAAGGACACTCTTTTCTCTCTTTTTAGATCAAGATTTTATAGGTACTGCAGGATCAATCTCAGAAGAAATTGGTGAGCAAACTCTCTGAAGATCGGAGCTGGACTATTAGACTACTTAGCTATCTCTTGTTATTTTCTTATTGTATTGCTTTTATCGTACTTTGTATTCTTGGGCTTTTATGACCCGAAGTTTTTTTTATCCCAGATTTTGGATTATTATTTACTAAATTTATTTCACGATTATTTGGAGTTTATTTTTTGTTTATGTGATTATATTCTTCTTGCGTGGTTGTTTTCTCTTGTATATTGTTGAGTTAATCTTCTACAGCTTATGGATGATGTAAAATCATTCGCTGGGCCTTCGTTACGTTCTCGTATTTTCGTATTTTGGGAAGCGGGACGTGTCAGTATCCACAGGAGTTCCTGCTCCACAGCACTAAATGTTTGGAGCCATATAGTGAATTTTTTCACAGTTCTTGTTTGCAACTATTGGTCCTTTAGTTTCCCTAGTATTTGCTCTAAGAAAAACATCGTCATGAATAAGGAACATAAGATTTCAATGAAAGAAAAGTCGAATAACATAATATGTCAGTGGAGGATTTAGGAATTTCCGAGGGAGGGCTGACATTAGTCCTTGTTTGGCACTTAGGTTTTGAGGTGGAAACTGGGGGAAGTGGGAGAAACTCAATTGTAATGCACATTAGACTTTCTCTCACATCCCCTTCTTCCTACTTCCAAATGCACGTGCAAAGCAGGGCCCTTGGGTTGCCAACAAATCAGAGATTTTGTAAAATATTACATGCATCCTGTGCTTTAATACAAACTCAAAAGTAGTTTCTACTGACCTTCATTTACAGAATTTGATGTATTGAGTTGAGCCATCAACAAAGAACTTTCCTTCCTTTGCCATTTATTGTCAGGTTTGTCATTTGTTTTAGTTGAAAAAAATATTTCTTTTCAATTGTTAACATATAAATATTGTATTTTTTATGAACAAACAAACACACATGCATAGATATATTCATGAAAAAATTGAATTAAACTTGCACGTGCACACGTGCGTCATCCCCTACCATATGAACATACAAAAAGAACCCATGAATTTATCTACAATCATTTATTCTCTCAAATCCTCAACATAATAAACCTTCAATCAAGCCAAGAAACTAAAATATTGTCACGCCCCGCTTCCCAAAAATACGGAATATGAGTACATGACATTGGCCCAGCGAATAACTAATGTCACCCATAAGTTGTTTATCTGATCAACTCAACAACATAATCAATACAGAACAATTGTGCAGGCAATAATAATAATCTCATGAATAATAATACTTGGAATGAAGCAATATATAATATCCAAATACAATAATAATCTAACATCTGGAAACAATAATAAAATCTGATACCTAAGCCCAATACAATAATAAATCCAAAACACAATAGTAATAAGTCTCAATACAATAAGTTCATTAAAATAATAAGCAACTAGAAAGCATTAAAATCTTCAGAATGTCTGTTCTCTAATTTCAGTAGGCAATTCTCCATCATTACGTGAGAACACTTCATCTAAACAGAGAAGAAAAATTGTCTTTAGAGCAAGTCATGGACAGCAAGTAGCGAAAGTAGAGAACAATAGAATAACGATATGATAATGAATCAATGAATCATTAGGAATCAATAACATGGGACGAAAACAATAATCAATATCATGATAATCGATACAATGGCTATAAACAATGATTCAATCTTCGATAAAAATATTCAATGATCAATATCAATAACACTTAGCCAATATTCGATATCAATAGGAACAATAATGAATAATATGCAGTGTCGAAGTCGTATAATTCTTAAGTCTATTAATCATTTTAATTCTAACTAATGTAGCACTTCATGCATCCCATTTATTTACCACATGGTTGCTACATACAAACAAGTTACGTTTAGACTTAGTGGTGGATTTTATAGTTCATGTACTCGACAACGATAATCAATATTCAATACACGATACGGTCTTTGACAACGATACAATACACGATAGATTGGGTTACAGCCGTAATCCACAATCACACGATAAAACAATAGCCAGAACATTATTTAGGGAAACACCGGCCCCTCCTCCGAGTACAGTCCCTATTTTGTTCACTACTAAAGTCAACCCTTAAACCCTGGCTTATTAATTATTTATCAACGGAACAATACAATATGCAAAGATGAGACATGAGATGAACAATAGTATCAATATGAGAGCAATAGAATGATGACTTAGATAGGAAAATTAGAATGAGGACAATGGGGCATTAGGACCATGCAATGCAACATACACACTTTAATTCAAGCAACACTATGATATAGAAATAATTAATTTATTAAAATCTGGATTATAAAATTCTGGACAGCAAGAGTAGTCTGGATAAAAATATATTTTTCTGCTGTTTCAAAAATCAAAAACTGAATACGTCAGAAATTCTAGAAACTAGACTTCCACACGGTTCCAACGCATATTTAAAGTTCAAAATCCGACAACAGTAGCTAGGTCAAATACATTGTTCTTTACAGATTTCATGTTCAGGCAGAATCTCAATACCATGTTATTTTATTTTTAGAATCAGCAAAACTCCAATAATAAATTCATTAAAAATATTTTCTAAACTCCTAAACATGATTACCAATAATCTGGAAATTATCAGAGTAAAATTTTGTCATTTGATCAGCCATCTAATAGTTTAAGGATGCAAAATACAAGAACATGAAAATCTGGAAATGAAAACATAGCTGCAGTAAAACGGGCATAACTTTTTCTACACAACTCGAAATTTAGAAATTCAAGATGTTCTGGAAACTAGAAAGAAAAGTCTACAATTTTTATTCAGAAATTAATTCATTTTAAGATCATTTATTGGGTCGAAAATAGCAGTCAACATACAGCCAGCAAGCAATATACAAATTTTGGGTAGTTTTCATGAAATAAGTTAATTAAACATGTTGGGTATCAATTCTATTAGTCAATAAACTTCTCAATCAGCATGATGGATATAAAAACATGATAAATAAGATTAAAAACACATACATGCATCAATTTATCATCAATCAACCATCAATCGATCAAACAATATACAACCTAGCAATTCTCTCTACAATAATTAATTGTGTCGTGAGATGCAAGAAAAATTTCTATCATCAATACTATATGATGAATGCAAGATTCGATATTTTTGGATTCAAAGTGGCACGAAGTCAAGAATGTTGGGGTTAGCTCGTGTAAACCCTCAATAAACCCAACGAAAGATAGTCAATACAATGATACGATAAACATTTAGGATCTACTTGCGGAGTTTCAATAAAACTTGAATTTGATAAAATTAACAATTCAAGAGGACGGTGACTTGCCTTATTGACGGTTAATTTGAATATCAAAGAATAACGGGATGAGAATCTTGTAGCAATGAACCACGAACATGAAGCACGGAACACGTACGAACTGTAATATCCCGAACGGATATTATATTTATATAATTATTATTTTATTATTATTTTATTTTTATTGAAATATTTTTTTTGGATATCACCCGGTTTTGTTAAATAACATTATCTGCATGTATATCAGTCTGTATACATTTGTATTGTATCAAATTGGTAATGAAATCTTTTGAGCCGATAATAAAATTTATTTTTATTTTCGGAATTTATTTACTTTTATACAGATTATGCGGTTTAACAAACGAAAAATAATGGTATACATATATATGCATACGTATGTGTATTGTATCGATTCGTATGTTAGTACAAATTGTGTTCTGTGTATTTTTGGACAAAATATCTCTTTTGTCATGACAATCTAATTAGATAGGTAGGTTTTGATGGAGGATTAAACCTAGGGTTAAGTATGCATAAGAGTTTAAGGAGTTGTTCTTCTAGAAGCTCTCTCTTTCATCCACCTCACCCTTCACCATACCTCCACCTCACCTCCCCCCTCTCCATGGTATAGCCGGCCATCTCTTGCCCATGGGGCTTTTTGCAAAATGCCTGGGTGCATTTGAACTCTCCATCCTCCCTTCCATCCTATAAATACACCCCCACCCCACCCACTTCACTCTTGTCCCATTTTTACAAGAACACAAAAAAAGAAAGGAAAAGAAAGAGAGAACAAGCCCTAACCAGAGAGTTCTTCTTGTAGGTTTTCCATAGGATTTTCCTAGGAGCTAAGGGGAAGGAGAAGGAGCTTAGACTAGTTCTTCCTTCAAGAAAAACCAAGGTGGGGATTCTCTACTTCTCCTTCATATGATTTCTTATTCTTTTTTTGGCTTGTTTTTTTTTTTGGTTGTATGTGGGAAAGAACCCATATTTGATGGTTGTTTGTTGTAGGGTAAAAAGAACCCATCTTTACGATGGTGGTTGTTGTTTGTATGATCTATAATAACTTGGACTATTTTTATTAAGCATAAGTGGTTGTAGGGATCAAAATGATCCCATGGATATATGGATGGTAAAACTTAAATAAATAACCATAAAGATTGAATCTTTAGCCTATTGTTCTTATTATTGTTGTTTTTTTTTGTTAACTCAACTTGGAATAATGAACATAAGCATATGGAGATTGTGTACATACCCATCCTTGGGTTGTAGAACATAACTTGGACTCATAAGCATAAGCATATGAAGATTGTGTACATACCCATCTTTGGGTTGTAGAACTCAACTTAGACTATTTGACATAAGCATATGAAGATTTGTTTACATACCCATTTTTGGTTGTGGAACTTGACAAATATAAAGAATAAGTCTTTTATTTTGCTTATTGCTTTCTACTTGTTAAGTATTAATTCTTGCTAACTCCTAGTTCATAAAAGGGTAGACTTGATGTATGTAGGAACTAAGAGGTTAAAGAAAAAGAAAGGTAGATTTTTGTAATATGTAGAAAAATTCATGCTTAAAGGGTAGTAGATATCTATGCTTAAGTATAGTAATTGTTCATGCTTAAGTGGTGGTAAATATCCATGCTTGAATTGTAGAAATGATCCATGCTTAAAATAGTAGTAGATATTTATGCTTAGTAGTAGAATCATGTTCTAATTGTAGTATTCTAGTAAACAAACCATGCTTTGGTTTAGTAAGAAACTCATGCTTAAATTGTTGTAGGGATTGTAGAAGGAGCCCATGCTTATGTTGTATCCATGCTTAAATAGTTGTAGGGTTAGATTTGTTTACATGTGTTAAAAGTAGAATTTCGACCCGAAATTAATATGAGACGTTCTTAGGGGTGTTATTACCATGCTAGAATTTTGGTACATTTTTCAGGGCTATTTTGGGGGGTGAAACGATCATTTCCCCCAAAACAGCGAGCTTTAGGGCAAAACAGTGAAGTCTGTGTTTTCAGGGTTAGCGAGTAGATTCAAGGGGATAAAACTTAGTGTTACTCTCGGAATTAGAGATTCGGACCAACTAGAGAGTTGTAGTAAACATTCCCCCCTTTCCGAATTGGCCTCTCGGGTTAAATTCCGATATGAGACGCAAAAGTTATGCCCATTACAAATCAGGACATCAAGTTCAGCTGAGAAGCTTACTGTTCTGTTTGGTTGTCATTTTTTAGCCTTTTACTGGTTGAATCTGAGGTTCGGACCAACTAGGGATTTGTAGTAGAGTCTCTCCCCTTTCCGAATTGACCTCTCAGGTTAAATTCCGATAAGCACAATAGCAGTTATGGTCCTTGCAAAATACAGCAAATAACTGTCTGACTGAATACTTACTGTTTCACTTCTTCATCATTTTTGAGGATTTTATTTGATGAATCTGAGGTTCGGACCAACTAGAGAGTTGTAGTAGACATCTTCCCCTTTCCGAATTGGCCTTTCAGGCTAGATTCCGATAAACAGAGTAGGAGTTATGGTATTTGGAAGATGCAGCAGCCAGCTTCGAGTTGAGTGTGCTTGCTGTTTGAGTTCTCTGGTGTTTTAGAGTGTCTTATCTGTAGAGTCTGAGGTTTGGGCCAACTAGAGAGTTGTAGTAGACACCTTCCCCTTTTCGAATTGGCCTCTCGGGGCTAGATTCCGATAAGCAGAGTAAGAGTTATGTCGTTGCAAAGTACAGCAACTAGCTGTCTTGACTGGATACTTGCTTTTTGCTTCTTAGATTGTTTGTAGATTCTTCTGCTGCGGTAGGGAAGGCTCGACTGGCGGCAACTGGCGACACAGTTCTCGTGGGTGCTGACAGGTGACAGCAACAGGCGGAGAAAGAGGAGCAGTCGGGGGGTCGATGGTGATGTAATGGCGGGACTCGATGGGTTCAAAAGCATAGGAGAAGAAAAAGGTCGATGGGTTCGAAGCGGCGAGGCTAGAGGTAGGGGATGACTGCGATTGGGGAAGACGGTGAGGGGATGGTGGTGGTTCGTCGGTGCTGAAGAGCACAGGGAAAGCGGCGAGGATCGATGATGGGTTCGATGCCAGGGTGGTGTACTCTATTTTGGGTTTCGAAACAGATGAAGGGAGGTTGAAGGCGGCAGGGCGGTGCAGGCAAAGGTGGATGCTGAACTGGCGATGATGGGTTTGGCAGAGGAGGGTCGACGAGGATGGAGGCGGTGTGAGCGGGGGGGGGAGGGGGGGAGGTTGATGATGAAGACGAGGATGGAGGATGATGGAGGAAGATGATGGTGGTGGGGGCTGTCGACGATGAACTGGAGGTGGCGACAGGATGCGAGGAAGATCGAACGTGGGAGCTGACGGGTGATGGGTGTAACGCAGAGGAACGGGGAAGAAGATGGAACAGTGGAAGGGTTAGGCGGCAGGGGTTTAGTGGGGTTAGGGTTCGGTAGGTTAGGGTTTTAGTATAGGGTATTAGAATAGTATTATATATAGGGTTGAATAGGGTTTTGGGTAATGGGTTGAGATTCAATAAGAGGGAAATAGAATAAATGGATAATGAAAATAGGGTTAATAATAGATTATACAATGGACAAATTTTTCATAGGTTGCACCCAAAAATTCTTACACGGTTTAATTGAAAATAAAATAAATTGAAAGAATATAATTAGATTAACAAATTAATTCAAATCAAAATAGTAATAATATAAAATATAAATAGTCGATCAATTAGAAATAGAAAATGGAGTTAAAATATACCATTATTCGAAATAAATAAAATTTTGATTAGGAAATATTTCAATAGAAGGTCCAAATCGAATTAAAACAAAAACAATTTTTTAAGTAATCAAAATACAGAAAAATCTTTGAAAATATGTATTTACGGGAACGGGGGTTAAAAATATGATCACAAACTGACTTCTAGTTATTTATAAAGAATCATAAAAATCAAAACCTTTTGTTCATATTCAACTCATTGTTCCTTTTATTCATCATGCACCCATCAATATCAATTAGAAATTAAGAAAAAAAGGATACCAGGGGTGTTCGGGATCGGGGGGGTTGTCGGCGTCAAGCGTCGGATGGGGGAATGGCTGGTAGTGGGGCGGAGCGCGGATCGAGGCAGCGGAATGAGGCCAAGGGGGGTTGTTGCTTCTCTTCATCTTCTTTCTCTCGCTCTGTTTGCTTCTCCTTTTTTTCCCGATTTGGAGGTCGGGGTTCTCTATTAGGATTTTTGGGTTTATAGATGGGGATTGTATATAGAAGATGGGGATTTGTAATACACGTTCCCATTAAGTTAATTAATCTTAGCCTTTAATCGCCTAGATAAATGCAATATATGAACGTCTAAGATCGCTGCCTGACAGATTTTTTTTTATGGCTCTTATAATATATATATATATATATATATATATATATGAGAAAAGTGAGCCTCATATAGAGTATGAGAAAATTTTCCTCATACAAAGTGATTATACTCACTTGTTGGGTCCCTATGGAAGATCTACTCCGTCCATCATGTTTATCAAGATAATGGATATATGTGTAGAAAAAATCTAGTGGTTTGGGGGTCATTCACCCATGCATCATGTGGTTGAAAAATGAATAATTTCAACAGTAATACAAATCGAACCACAAATTGGACCCACATGATACATGGGTGAATGACCTCCAAACCATTTAATTTTTTCTACACATAAATCCATTAGCATGATAAATATGATGAACGGAGTGGATCTTCCATAAGGGCCCCACCAAATGAGTATAATTACTTTGTATCAGAAAAATTTTCTCAAACAAATATGAAGCTCACATTACTATATATATATATATATATAGGAAAATGCTCCATTGAAAACGCAAATGTTGTGAAAACACGTGAAAACCACCTAGGTCGTTGTTGGTTACAATGCATTATAACCTAGGCCGTTGTTTCCAACAACGGCCTAGGTTTGTTTTCACGTTTTCCACCCTACAGTACGTTTTCAATGGAGCATTTCCCATATATATATATATATATATATATATATATAATAAATCATAACGCAATCTGAAAAAAAAAACTATGAAGTGGTTGTCCTTCAATTGAAACAAAATCAATGACTCACATTCACCATCCCAAAAGACATTTTCCCTCCAAAATTAATTTTTCCCCCAAAACAAAAATCATCCTCACTTTATTACTATCTCTCACCTCTCTTCACTTTCTCATATTTCTCTCTCTATATATATACATACCCAGAAATTTAGATTTTCTGATTTCAGGTTTGTAAATTTTTGGATTTTTGAGATTGTTTCTTCTTCTTTTGATTGCTCATGTAGAAAATTTCACTGAATTGATTTCAAATGCAATGGAATATTTAAAATGGATATCTCTCTCTCTCTCTACCCATGAATTTAGATTTTTCAGATTTCAGGTTTATAAATTTCTAGATTTTTCAGATTTTTTATGCTTCTTTTAATTTCTCATGTAGAAAATTTTACTAATTTCCCTGATTAATTTCAAATGCAATACAAGATTAAAATGGATATTCACTTGGGTAAATTTCAACCTCGAAAGTTACACTGAAAGTAGAAAATATTTCCTTTAAAGTTAAATTTCATCATTTTGCACCCTCAGAGTTCTAAGAAGTTGGATTTTACATCCTCATTTATAATTATTCAAACATGGACTTTTATTTAAAACTAATTGTTGTCTTACCATTCAAACTTGAGCTACATAAACTCCATAATGAAAGTTTCAGATTCATGCATCTGAAATTCTGGAAAGTAAATATATTCAGTATTATACATGAACATTATTATATTGTACATCTCGGAAAGTATATTAACATCTGATAGTAGAATACACTGAGAACATCAAAGTTAATTGTCAAATATTTTTCCTCCTTGATATACAGAGCAAGTTTTTCATCACTAAACAACAGTATCTGTCTGGCTTCTCACTGCTTCCTGCAATGGATTACATCACTATATATGGCCATGTAAGTTTCATTTTTTTGTAAGACATCTACAAATTTTTCATTTTAGATCAATCAATCATTTATTTTATGTTCCTAACATTATAATGTATACTTTCATATGCTGCATCGTTCCGCAAACCTAGTATATATTAGAAAATGAAAGGAAATGTGATATAGGAGGTTGGCACCCTAGAAATCCTACCATCTCCTCCCAAATGCATGATCCACACCATTAGTGTTGAACATGTTAGAGCAAGTTATAATATAAAATTTGGATATGTTTTGTCCATGCATTAAGTGAATGCAATTGTTCCATTGCTGAAAACCAGTTCATTTTACAACATCATTGATGAGTGGGAAAATCATATTCAAATGCAGTGATTTGACTTCACTTTACATTTTAGGGTGTGATGATCAACATGAACGGTGTAGATCATGAATTTCGATAGTGAATATCAAGTTTTCAGTGCGTTATAGGAGGGAATTTCCTTCTTTGTTATAGAACCTTCCCTACTCTCTCTCTCTCTCTCTCTCTCTCTCTCTCTCTCTCTCTCTCTATATATATATATATATATATATATATATATATATATATATATACATTTTATGGTGTGATGGTCAACTTCAATGGTGTAGATCATGAATTTCGATAGTGAATATTAAGTTTTTAAAGAGGGAATTTCCTCCTTTGTTATAGAACCTTCCCCAATCTCTCTCTCTCTCTCTCTCTCTCTCTCTCTCTCTCTCTCTCTATATATATATATATATATATATATATATATATATATATATGAATGCTCAGTTGCAATTGGGTCTGTTTGCACAGACCCATTGCAAACCGAGTTGTGAGCCGTTGGATTAGATTGATCAAGATCTAATGGCTCATAATCTCTCTGCCAAAACTTCTCCGCTCTCACTTATACCGTGAGGGGTATATTGAGGATTTCACCACATTATAACCCTTCAACTCTAACTTACTCTTTTTCCCTTACTCTTTCACTCTCCTTGTTCTTTCATACTCACCCCCGACCAAAACCCATCACCCAAACTCGATACCAACCTCCGGCGCCACCTCTTCCCGACCGACCACCGACCACCTCTCTCTCTCTCTCACACTCAGTCTCACTCTCCCTACTCTCTCTCTCTCGTTCCCAAACTCACCGAAACCCGAAGACCCAAAAAAATCCTGACACCAAACCCGACCTTCGGTGCCTCCTTTACCTTATCACAACCGCCCACCTCCTTCCGACTCTCTCTCACACTCGCTCTCACTCCTATAATCACTCTCTTGTTCCCGAACCCACTGAACCCCTCATCTTCTAATCTTTGAAAGATAATTGGGAACTCGAAACCCTAGTTGGCCGATTAAATCCGAACACATCGTCGACAATACATACGCCGTACAAATCTCCATTGGGCAAGGTAGTTACTAAATCATGTCTTCCTAGTTGAATTTTATGTAGGTTTTTATGTTTTTAATTACTTTAATTTATTTTTGTGATGCGTAATTATGTAGATGTAGTAGCTGTTTGTATATATTTTTTGATGATTGTAGACAGTAGAATTGTAGAAGTAGTTGTTGTTGTTCGCTCAAATTATAGATGTAGTCGTAGTTTTTATTCTTCAATATTAGTAAAACAGCAGAAACAGCAAAAAAAATTTCTGAAAGTTTGCGAGTAGGTCAGATTCACCACACACAAGCAACGCAACTTCTAGAAGTGAGCTTCAACTCACGGTTGGCAAGATACGACCATATATCGCTTTTTCTCAAGAAAAACTAAAATAAAGTGATACATGTTCGTATGTCGCAGACCGTGAGTCAAAACTTACTTGTACAAGTTACGTTGGCTTGTGTGTGGTGAGTCCGACCAACTCACAAAGTTTCCAAATTTTTGGTTGCGATACACAAAACCAACCTCCCCGGTTCTGAATTTCCAGAAAGCTTCACATGGAAAACTGCATTATCAGGTGATTCAAGATCAGCAACAAAAGTCACATTATATAATAAGCTTTTATGTGCATCATCTTGAAATTTGTAGGAAATCTTTAATGTGTAGATTCGTGTCATTTGTTTCTCCAAAGCCTATTGGGTCTTCAATTTCGATCTCTTCTCACGACTACGATAATTTTCTTTAAGTTCCTCTTGTCTTTGCCTTGCTAAGCTTCGATCGAAGATGACAGCAAATCCATGTAAGGAGTACTTCCTTTGGGTATGATGCTTCAAGGAAGAATGCATAGACTCAACTCATTGGCTACTCAACATCCTTACCCAAAATGACTCTCTTACATAGACTGGGCCCCTTTCTCACGAATTTCAAATAAATCATTTAACCATTTGTTATTCTCAACTTCGTATTGCAAATGCAATAATTTTTCCATTTCTCTTCAAAATCATTTATATATTCAGAATTATAGATGATACTCTTAAAATCATCCCTAAACTTATCGACATCATTCATGCAGTAACTTATCCAATATATGTCAAATGCAATACCGATGTCGAGTCTCGGGGAAAGCTTTATTCACTGCAACACTGATCCCACGATCCTAGTCCGTCACGATGTCAGATGGAGAATGTTTCATTACTCTTAGCCACTATTCAACTAACCACAAAAAGGAAGAGGCATTCTCATTTGGAATGAATCCACAGCCTAAGAACGTTGATTGCCAATGATGATTGATTCCAACAAATGGAAAAAATAACATTCTAAATCGGTTCGTGTTGTATGAGGCATTAAAGCAAAGCACATCCCCAAATTCTTCATAATTCTTCATAACAAATACCATCCACCCAAATACAATGAGACAACTGGTCTTCGGAATCTAGTTGGAAATCATAAAAAAATAAATAATCTGTTTGTTTTTTTTTTCAAAAAATACAATGAGCATTTCCCCGTAGCGTCCTTTCATAGATTCCCGTGAGTCTTTCTATAGATTTCTAGCATATTTTTCGGTGAATCATATTTTATCGTGACCTCCACTGGCACTTCAAAGAAAAGCATTTGTTTGCACGTAGGAATACTAACTTAGGAAAGTTGGTCCATTATTCTTTTATCGATTTTCGACACACTATGATTTTGGGGCAACAAATGTCTTCTTCCGGGTGAAGTAAATTCGTGATTGTGTGGTTCACGAAATAAATTAAAAAATCCATGTATTACTTTCTTCGTTTAGTTTTACACGAATGAAAGCTTTGCAATCCTTTCTCAAAGTAGTTTCCCGTCGACCAACACTATGCTGACTCGGTGACGCCCCGGCTTTATTACACAAATATGACATATCCACTACCTCGGTTCCCTTGTATTTATTCCCACCTTTAACCCCCGCTCGTCTAGCATAGCTCTGACAAAACTGCTTTGCTTCCTCTAAAGTATGAAACGTCATACATATCACTGGTTTGAGGTGCTCGTCAACTTGCGGTCTAGATTTACCACCTTCTTGTGCACACACAAAATTTTTGCCGACAGTAGAATTACCTTCATCATTCTCTATATCTGACATAAATAATAATATAACAATTCTCAATACACTAATCATATAGACTAAATCAAACTATTCATATATATAGAAACAAAACAAGATATGTGGGAAAACTGCATAAACGACATCTAAAAATTCCGAAACTTTGCGAATAGGTCGGACATAGGTAACACAAGCCAACACAACTTCTATAGGTGATTTTCGACACACAGTTTGTAAAATATGACAGTGTATTGCTTTATTTGGTTTTTATTGAAATAAAGTGATACACGTCCGTATTTTGCAAACCATGAGTCAAAATTGATTTGTAGAGGTTGTGTTATCTATTATGTGGTGAATCTGACATACTCGCAAAGTTTCGTAATTTTTTGTTACCGTTCGTGTGATTTTTCTATGTTTTCGTACTCAAAATATACAAATTACTTATTTTAGTTGTTGTTATGAAAACATTGAAAACATGACAAACGGCATCCAAAAATTCCGAAACTTTGCGACTAGGTTGGACTCACCACATACGAGCCAACGCAACTTCTAGAGGTGAGTTTTGATAGTAAGTTTGCGAGATACGGCCATGTATTGCTTTATTTGGTTTTTATTGAGAAAAATAGATACATTACCATATCTTACAAACCGTGAGTCAAAACTCACCTCTAGAAGTTGTGTCAGCTTGTGTGTGATGAATTTGACCCACTCGCAAAGTTTTGGAATTTTTTGTTGTCGTTTTTGAGGTAATCGACGTTTTCATAATCAAAATAACCAAAATTGGTTGTTGTAGTTGTTGTTTCGAAATCATAAAAAACCTCGAAAACGGCATCCAAAAATTCCAAAATTTTGCGAGAAGGTCGGATTCACCAACACAAGCTAACGCAACTTCTAGATGTGGGTTTTGACTCACGGTTTGAGAGGTATGGTCGTGTATCGCTTTCACTCATGAAAAAAAAGGAAAGCGATACATTGTCGGATCTTGCAAACCGTGAGTCAAAACTCATTTCTAAAAGTTGTGATGCCTTGTGTGTGGTGATTCCGACCAACTCATATGTTTTGTAATTTTTGAATGTCGTTTGTAGG
The DNA here is from genome assembly GCA_017893485.1 of Hemerocallis citrina. NCBI lineage: Eukaryota > Viridiplantae > Streptophyta > Magnoliopsida > Asparagales > Asphodelaceae > Hemerocallis > Hemerocallis citrina. The sequence goes on from CM030362.1 coordinate 217,765,585, forward strand.
CTTTTACACATAACACGCAACAACCTCTTCGAATATTCACGTATGTTGTCCGATATTAGTAAAACCAAACAAACGACATCCAAAAATTCTGAAACAGTGCAAGTAGGTCGGACACACGTAACACAAGCCAACGCAACTTGTAGAGGTGAGTTTCAACATAAGGTTTGCGAGATACGGCCGTGTATCGCTTTATTTGATTTTCTTGACAAAAAGAAATACACGGCTGTATCTTGCAGACCATGAGTCGAAACTCACTTCTAGAAATTGCATTATCTTGTGTGTGGTGAAACCAATCTACTCGCAAAGTTTCAAAAAAAAATTGGCCATTTGTGCGGTTTTACTAATATCGAACAATAAAAGCTACGACTACATCTACAATTTGAGCAAACAGCATCAACTATGTTTACAATTCTACCGTCTACAATCATAAAAAAATCTAGATACAAACTACTGAATCTATATAATTATGCATTACAAAAATCAATTCAAGTAATTACAAAACAAAAAAATCTATATAAATACAACTACGAAGCTATAATTTAGTAATTATCTTGCATAATGGAGATTTGTACGGCGTATATGTTGTAAAGGAAGTGTTCGAATTTAATCGGCAAATAAGGGTTTTGAGTTCCGGATTATCTTTCGAAGATTTAAGGGGATGGGTTTCAATTGGAGGAGAGTGAGAGAGAAGGGAGGAGGTGGCCGGTCAGGAGGAGGAGGAGGCACCGGAGGTCGGAGGGATTTGGAGTTGGGTTTTTTTGGGTGTCGGGATTCGGTGGGTTCAGGAACGAGAGAGAAAGAGAGTAAGGAGAGTGAGAAAGATTAGGGGGAGTGAGAGGCACCGGAGGTCGGGATCGGGATCGGGTTTGGGATTGGCTTCTGGGTTTCGGTCGGGAGTGAGAGAAAACAGAAGAGGGAGAAATAGTGGGAGATAGGAGAAGGAGAGTGAAGGGTTGTAATAGGGTACAAACCCAATTATACCTTCGGGGTTTAAGTGAGATATGGGGAGAGCTTGGGCGGGCTCAATTACAACCGTTGGATCTTGATCAAGTCGATCCAACGGCTCCGATGAACGTTTGCAATGGATCTATACAAACAGACCCGTTTGCATCTGAGCAAAGGAGTGCTTATATATATATATATATATATATATATATATATATATATATATATATACACATATATATATATAAGAAAAGTGAACCTCATATAGGGTGAGAAAATTTTCCACATACAAAATGATTATACTCAATTTATGGGGCCCTTTTGGAAGACTCATTCCGTCTATCATCTGTATCATGCTAATGGATGTATGTGAAGAAAAATTCAAGTGGTTTGAAGGTCATTCACTCATGTATCATGTGGTTGAAAAATGAATGATTTCAACAGTAATACAAATCAAACCACAAATTGGATGCACATGATGCATGGGTGAATGACCTCCAAACCACTTATTTTTTTCTACACATATATTCATTGGAATGATAAACATAACGGACTGAGTGGATCTTCCATGAGGTCCCCACCAAGTGAATTTAATCACTTTGTATGAGGAAAATTTCCTCAACAAATATAAGGCTCACATTACTCCCCTTCTCTCTCTCTTCTATATATATATATACATAACGGACTGAGTGGATCTTCCATGAGGGCCCCACCAAGTGAATTTAATCACTTTGTATGAGGAAAATTTCCTCAACAAATATAAGGCTCACATTACTCTCCCTCTCTCTCTCTCTCATATATATATATATATATATATATATATATATATATAGGAAATCCTTCGGTTGAGTATATATATAAACTGAGCAAAGGAGTGCTCAACAGAAGGATTTCCTATATAGTCCCCTTCCGTTGTGCACTAGCTTCCATGTGCACTCGGCATTCGCGTCTTCGTATCGACAATCTGAACCGTTGACATTGACCTACACGTCTAAATCAATTTAATTATGTAAAATCAAGTCATTTAAAATTCATTCGTCCATCCATCATGTCATTATAAAAAAAATATATTCAGCCATACAATTTTGTAATACTTCAACGGATGGGCAAATGAATTTCAAATGACTTGATTTTACATATTCAGACTGATTTAGAAGTGTAGATCAATGTGAACGGTTCGGATCTTCGATACGAATACCCGAAGGCCGAGTGCACATGGAGGCTAGTGCACAACGGAACAGAACTATATAAGGACCCTTCTATTGCAAACGGGTCTGTGCCAACAGACATGTTACAAATGACTTGGATGGTCATTGGATCTAGTTCATCTTGATCCAACGGCCATGATCTCTCCCGCTTAAACTCCCTTCTCTTAACTTAAGTTGGGGGGGGGGGATTCTGGGGATTTCACATCCAAATACGTTTTCACTCACTCTCTAGTTGTAGCGCCCCGAATTTTCAATAAATAAAATTAGAAATAAGTGGCACAAATTCCAGAATCAACTTCAATTGTAATCATAAACATAACATCCAAATACAGGGAAAATTAAAAACTTTTCATTTCATTAACTCTTTATGTAGTATCCTGGACGGATATTATATTGTATAAATTATTATTTTTAAATTAAAATATTTATAAATGGGAATTTCTTGGTTTCACTCATAAAAAGTTACCTGAACATATATACTACTATGTATATGATGTGAATATTTGCAAGTGTACAAAATCGCAACAAGTAATATAGTTAAGTGAATAGAGTGTCGAACCCACAGGGACTAATTATTTTATTGAGTACCGAATTTACTAGATGAATCACTATTTGGAAGATCGAAATTAATGAGGGATAAAACAACTAAATTAAATTATTCTAAAGAAAACTAACTAAATTAATGAAGAGGGAGCGGGATGTGAAATTTTTGTAATTTGTTAATGGCAAAATTAATTCTAGGGCTTTTGACTTCACCTAGTTTATCCCACACAATTTATAACTCCATATGAATAAAAAAATTATTTTTCCAAGTTGTAGACCGAAATCTCCAAATTATTCAATGCTTTCTCTCGAACAACACCAAAAATATCTCTAACTAATAGTTTGTCATATCTCTCTGCAAATTTAAATAATCAAAGACTCATTAAGTTCTGTGGATTTCTTAACAGTCACATCAATCGCGGTAAATTATCTCTAATTTTGCTCAATCAATGGTGTTTGGTTTTATAGTTCTAAATCACAAACTAGCTCTCGATCTCTCCATGATCCAATAATCATACAAAAATTTGCCAAATAATTGGAAGCATTAAGCACAAAAATTAAACACACAACCATGGAAAAATTAAAATAATATGGAATTAAAAATTGTGTTCTCAAAACTAGACAACATTGAAGCCTTAGAAAAATAAATTTAGTTCATAATAAAATTGCAACAAACAAATTTGTTCATGAATTGCATAATAAAAATTATAGAGAGAAAAGAGATACAAAATGAAATGTTTTGTAGAAAAAATTGCAAAGCAAATGCCTCGAAAGGCGCGTAGCCAAAATCAAATCCCTTTCTCTCTCTTCTCTGTCTTTTCCTCGAGTCGCACACGCACAGGAGCAGGGTGCCTGGGCTTCAGTGCACCGGGTCAGCAAGTCGCGTTGGATGTCGCTGTCGCCTTCTCGAACCACACGCACGGGGTCTCTCTCTCCTCCTCGCCTCTATGTGTGCTTCGCTGAAGCTTCTCTTTCTTCTTTGTTTTTTTTTCTTTTTTTGTTTCTTTCTGGTGTTCACGCCACCCAAGGCCAGCCTCCTCCTACCTACCATACCTCTCCTGCTGTTATATAGGAAATAGGAAAACTTAGGGTTAGTTTTTTTTAAAATTAGGTTTAGTTAATTGTTTATTATTAGTTAATTAATTAAGATTTTAAGATTAAGATAAATCTTTAATTATTAATCAACTAACACAAAATCCGATCCTTTCTTTCTTTCTTTTTTTTTAAAATTTATTTATTATTTTATTTAATTACAAAATTCTATTCTAACTCCTAATTGATAATAATATTTTCTATTGACTTTTTCAAGGACTAAATTGTAAAAATTAAAATTTAACAAATCAATAAAAAATAAATAAATCATTAGTTTTGCTTTGTTCGTTGATTTTTACCAAAAATATTCACATTTTGCACCAAAAATCTTATTTCTTCAAAAATAATCAATTACTTGAAATCTTATAGAAATAAGACAAATTAAACACAAGATAGACGAAAACAAACGATTTTAATGGGTAAATGAGTATAAATATTTGTATAAAATTTAGACACATCAGTATATACAGGTATTGTATCAGTTTAGTGTACATGTACAAAACCCTGAAAAATGCATTTTTGAGAAAATATCTGGAAAATCCCAGGCAGGTATTTAAAATTATTATTTTATTATTATTTTATCTTTATTTCCAGAATTGAAATATTTTTGGGGGATATCACCCGGTTTTGTTAATAAACGTTATCTATATATGTATACTAGTCTGTATATATCTGTATGGTATCAAATTGGTACTGAAATCTTCAGGGCTGATAATAAAATTTATTTTATTATTATTTTCGGAATTAAATTATTTTTGTACGGATTGAGCGGTTTTACAAACGGAAATTATCGGTATATAGATATATACATACGTAAGCGTATTGTACCGATTTCGTACGTTTGTACAAATCATGTGTATTGGTTTTGGACAAAAATATCTTATTTTTGTCATGATTAATCAAATTTGGATGGCTAGGATTTGTTTGGAGGCTTAAACCTAGGGTTAAGATTAATTAGGAATACATAAGAGTATTAATATGTGTCTTCTACTAGAAACCTCTTCTCCACCTCACCCCTCCACCTCACTCTATCTTGGCCAGCCAAAATGACCCCAACGGGGTTTGTGCATTTGTGTGGATGTATTTTGCACTTTCCACCCTCATTTCATCCTATAAAAATCCCTCCCCTTCACTCTTTGCCTCATTTACAAGGGGGAAATAAGAGAAGAAAAGAAAGAGAAGGAAATCCTAAGTGTTCTTCATTTGGCAGTTTTCCATGGATTATTCTTCATTGGAGATTTTTGTAGTAGAAACTAAGGAGGATGGAGAAAGTTTTGCTAGCTAGTCCTTCCTACAAGAATCACAAGGTGGGGATTCTCTACTTCTAAAATTTAGCTTGTTTGTTCTCTTTTATTTTGTTTATATAGAAAAGAACCAATCTTTTAAGGTTAATAATGGTTGTATGTGAGAAAGAACCGGTCTTTTGATGGTTAGTTGTTGTAGGATAAAAAGAACCCATCTTTATGATGGTAGATGTTGTATGTATATGTTCTATAATAATTTGGACTATTTTCTAAGCATATAAATGGTTGTAATTAAAAAGAACCCATCTTTATGATGTGTTGTTGAGTTTTTATGTTCCTAAATAACTTGGACTAATTCCTAAGCATAAGCATGTTTGTAGGGATCAAAATGATTCCATGAAAAAGATGGATTGGTAGAACTCAACAAGATCACATAAAGATAGAGTTTTGAACCTTGCTATGGTTATTGTTGTTATGATGATTATTTTGGACTAATTGGACTAAGATTTGTGCATAAGAACGGTGGAAAATCAAGATGAAGATCTCTCTTTTTATTTGTGTGGATTCTTGTCCACTTTTGTTGTATTTGTGTTCTAAAAATAACTTGGACTAAGTATTAAGTATAAGGTGGTTGTAGGGATCAAAAGAATCCCATGAAAAAGATGGGTGGTAGAACTTAATTAAAACACATAAAGGTTGAATCTTTAACCTTGTATGTTTATTGTTGTTATTACGGTTGTTTGGTTGAACTTAAACTATGACTTGGACTATAACTATGTGCATATAAAGATTAGTGTAGTAAGAATATTTACTACCCATTTTTGGGGTTGTAGAACTCATCTAGCTTTTTAAAAGATAAGTTTTTGTTGTATGATTGTTCTCTACCTCGTTAAGAAATCATTCTTTGCTAACCCTAGTTCATAAAAAGTTGCTCTTTTTTGTATGTAGGAACTTGTAGGATTAAAGAAAAGTGGGTTGTAGTATGTGAAAATTTGTAGACTAAATAAATGTAGTCTTTGTAATTATATAGGACTTGTAATTTCCTAAGGAAGTAATCTTTGTAATAATTTATATTAGTCTTCTGTAGCATATCCTAAACTAATCTAGGTTGCTAGAACACCCATGCTTGAGTAAAGAGCCATGCTTAAATTATTCTAGGTTGCTAGAGAAACACATGCTTGAGATGAATGTCGTAGTACCATGTCCTAAACTATTCTAGGTTGCTAGAGAACTCATGCTTGAGTTGTGTAGTAATCCTAGATTAAAAAGAGCCTATTTCATGCTTATGAACCATGAACCCATTTTCATGCTTATGAACCATGAACCCATTTTCATACTTATGAACCATGTACCCATTCATGCTTGTGATATTTAGTTGTTCTTAGTAAAGAACCTACCATGCTTGAGTTTTGCGTTCTATGTCCAAAAGAGAACCTTTTCATACTTGTGAACCCATGAACCATACTTGTGAACCCATGAACCATGCTTGTGAAACCCATGAACCTATTCATACTTGTTCTAGTTTCAAAAAGAATCCATGTATCATGCTAAAGTTGTATGTGCCAAAGAACCCATCATGCTTGAGATTTGTAGTTGTTCTAGTAAAAGAACCCATCATGCTTGAGTTGTTGTAGGTTGATTATAGTGAGAAACCCATACTCGAGCTGATTATAGTAAGTATACCATGCTTGAGTTGTTGTAGGTTGATTTTAGAAAGATACCATGCTTGAGTTGTTGTAGAAGAAAACTCATGCTTAAATTGAATTCATGCTTGAGTTATAGAAAGATACCATGCTTGAGTTGTTGTAGAAGGAAACTCATGCTTAAATTGTATTCATGCTTGAGTTATAGAAAGATACCATGCTTGAGTTGTTGTAGAATGAAACCCATGCTTGAATTGTATTCATGCTTGAGTTGTAGAAAGATATCATGCTTGAGTTATTGTAGTTGTTCTAAGTAAAGAACGCATGCTTGTGTTATTATAGTTGTTCTAAGTGTCATGCCCCGCTTCCTAAAAACATGGAATACGAGCGCATGACGAAACCCAGCGGATGATTTTAACATCATCTATAAGCTGTAGGATCGACTCTGCATCATAATAAGTATATAACAGGATTTATATATAACCACGCATGCATGAATAATTTATTAAGCAACAGAAAACAATTGAAAATAATAATGACCAAATAGTTTTCAAGTCTGGATCAAATGTAAAACTCGGGAACATAAGCCCGTTACAAGTTCTAAGTAGCAAGAATTTAAATAACTTAAGAAAAACAAATAATTTCAGCAAGTCCTTTCTCCACTTGAAGACTAAAATCTCTGCTCACCAATTCTAGCAGGTAGCACGTCTCCAAAGTCTGCTTAATAAATATAAAAAGGAAAAACATAGAGAAAACAAGAGAAAATGCCTTTAGTGCAAGTTAGGACCACAAATAGTAAAAACGAGTACAAGTAATGTGGAACAAGAATTAGAATCAAGAATGTAACAGAGATACAACAAGTAGTGGAAATTCAAGAACTAGCTAGCAACGAGGACAACTCAAGTGAACAGGCTGGATAACAAATACTAATGGCGAAACAAGTGACAAGTGAACCTGTAGGGATATCTAACCTCAAGTGACAAGTCTCAAGTCTAGTGTAAGTAACAAGTCTCAAGTCTAGTGTCAAGTTTTTTTTTAATATTCAAGTGCCAAGTCTCAAGTAACAAGTTGTCAAGTATCAAGTTCAAGTTTCATGTTTCATGCCTCACGTATCATGTTTCATCTATCATATCATCAAGTATTAAGTAAACATGTATCGTGTTCAAGTTTCATGTTCAAGTCTGGTAGTGATTACTATCTAGGTAGCACTTCATGCATCCATTCTTTTACTACATGATTGCTACAGTCAATACAATTTTGTTTAGACCTAGTAATGAAGTTTATAGGGCAGTGTACTCAGGTATCAAGTATCAAGTAAGTCATGCTCATGAATCGGGTAATCATATAACTAGTTCATGTGTCAAGACAGAACAAGACAAGTCATGAATCATATATATACTAGTTCATGGATCAATAACATACTAGTCCATGAATCGATTTATAACATACTAGTTCATGAATCAAATAATATACTAGTTCATGAATCGAATAATAATATACTAGTTCATGAGAAATATATCAAGTGGGAAACACGGGCCCCCTTCTGAGTATACTTACCTATATAGTCCACTACTATGGTCTTTCCCTTAAAACCCGGCTTGTTACTTTTATTAATTTTTATCAAGCAAGCATGCAAGTGTGAGAAACAAGTCAAGAAATCAAAATTACGGACATGGAACAAGTTTGAGATATTTATATGGCATATTCGAGGGTCAACATGAATAAAAATATCACGAACAATGAAAATCCCAAATATGGACAGCACGACGTTGCTGTACCAAAACTGTAATTTCCGTTGCTACAAATAGAAAATGTGGATCCGTCAGGAGATCTAGAAACTAGACTCCTTTCCGGTTCCAACGCATATAATTAAGGTACGAGAAGGTTGTAGTAATAGGTGTCAAAACGCTACACAGCTAATGTGTTCAGGTAGAATTTGTGTATTTGAATTCATACATTTGAAACAGTGTTGAAATATTGTTAATTAATTCTAAGAAAATTTTGGAAGGTTCTCTAGGGTGTCCAGCAACAGCATATAAAATTTCAAGTCCATAGCTTACTGTTAACATAGTTAAATTAATTTGCAAACTAAAGAAGTGCAGTAGTTTTGCGAATCTGTATCTACCAACACAGCTGCAATAAAACTGTGATAACTCCTAGACCGCAACTCGAAATTTGAAAATTCTGGAGGCTATCGATATCTAGATATCTAGAGCTACAATTACTATTCAGGGCTCAGGTTCAGGTTCTGATGTTAAAGGTGTCAAAACAGCACAGTAAGGTCCAGGACAGCAACGAGTGTGAGTGTCTTACATGTATAGGTTGCATGAAAATTAGTTGTTAGGCATCTAGTTTAATGTGTGACACAAATACGGGATAATGGCTATCAAAATAGCAAGTAATATTTATTTCTCAACTCAAATGGGTGCAAGTTCATCACATACAAGATATAACACATATCTACAAATCTAGGGTTCCTTAATTTCATGTGTTCATGTGTCTAGGGGATAAAATGAGTCCAAATAGTTATAATATAATACAATGAAATTGTTGTGACTCTTAAGATTATGAAATTGACGAAGATTAATATTGATCAACAACGACGAGTCAAAGAGGAGTCATAACTTCTAACTATTTGCGGTATTTTCAAATTAAGCTTGTACTAGAACAAAAATTGTATACAAGATGAATACTTGCCTTGATTGACGACGATTAGATTCGGTAATTGAGAATGGCGGGATCAGAATCCCCGATGACACGACGACGAGAAAACGATCACGATAATCACGATCGGGTACGGATCTCAATGATCAAGATCAAAATGAAGATCCAGCGAATCCAACGATCGAGATCAAAAGTAAAATGAATACAAATTAGAAGAGTACCAAAAGAGTAAATATACCATAATTGAAAATTGATGAATATGAACAAAAAGTGGATCAATGTTTAACTCACCAAGTAGGAGACAAACGAGATGATCAATGGTCGAAATCAAGTTGATCAACCAATCGACAGCCGAGATCGAAGATCAAGATCAAGATCAAGATGGTGATCACGATCGCAATGATCAAAAGAGATCCAACGGTCGCGATCAAGATCTTGATGATGATGGAGACGATGATCACGATCGCGATGATCGACGATCGGACGGTCGAGATGTGATCGGATGGTGATGATCTTGATGATCAAATCAACGGCCAGAATTCAATAGACCACAACTCCAAGATGACGATGAAGATCCTGATCGCGATGGGGATCGGACGGCCACAAAGACTTGATCAAAACTTACGCACAATAGCACACATCAATGGCATGGGGGTGCACTGGCTTCGGCGATGACGAGTGGTGGCACGACGGGACTGGCGGCAAGGCGGAGGTTTCCTGTAATGTTCGGCCTCGGATGTCATGCCGAAGGTCGTGGAGGTGACGTTTTGTAAGAGGTTTTCCTGTGATGCTCGGCCTCGGATACCACGCCCGCGAGATTTTTAGGGAGATTTCCTTGTAATGTTCGGCCTCGGATACCACGCTGAGAGCGTGGAGAGGCAAAGTTTTGAGGGAGATTTTCCTGTGATGATCGGCCTCGGATACCATGCTGAGGGCGTGGAGAGGCAATATTTTGAGGGAGATTTCCTTGTAGTGTTCGGCCTCACATACCACGCCGAGGATGTTGAAAGGCGACATTTTGAGGGGGATTTCCCGTGATGATTGGCCTCGAAAACCATGCCGAGGGCGTGGATGTAACACCCCGAATTTCAAATAAGACCGAATTCGAAGTTCCACAGGATCTTTACACTTCATTTCGTATAATTTTACAAGAAATTTAAAACTTTTATTTCAAAAATAATTACATCAGAGTCTTTTACATCAACATGCAATGGAATAAATAAAATACAATAATAATAAAAGTACAATTGCGACAGTTTTAACATTTAAGTAATCAACAGCATCAAATCATCTTTATATCTTCTTGTAAACTCCAAGTCCTGCTCCCTCACAATCTCACTTCTCCATGTCCTCAGCGTGGTATCCGAGGTTGAGAACATGGGGAAAACAACTTCAAAATCTCACCTGTCCACTCCCACGACGTGGTATCCGAGGCCGAGCATCACGGGAAAAGTCCCTCACAATCCCGCTTTTCCATGCCTTCAATGTGGTATCTGATGCCGAGCATCACGGGGAAAACTTCCTCACAACCTCGCTTCTCCATGCCCTCAGCGTGGTATCCGAGGCAGAGCATTACAGGGAAAACTCGCTCACAATCTCGCTTCTCCACGCCATCAGCGTGGTATCCGAGGCAGAGCATCACGAGGAAAACTCCCTCACAATCTCGCTTTTCCATGCCCTTAGCGTGGTATCTAAAGCCGAGCATCACGGGGAAAACTCCTTCACAATCTCGCTTCTCCACGGCCTCGGCAAGGTATCCAAGGCTGATCATCATAGGAAAATCTCCCTCAAAATCTCGCCTCTCCACGCCCTCGGTGTGGTATTCGAGGACGAGCCTTGTGAGAAAAATTCTCTTAAGCTCTTGCTTCGCCCCTCACCGTCGACATTCGCCCTCAGCTTGGTACCCGAGGTTGAGCCCCGACAGGGAAACTCTCCCAAGGAGGACCTTGGCTTGGCTCGGCATGGTAGCCGACCCCCGAGCCTCCCACTAGCTTCCATCCCGACGGGACTTCAGTTCCGATGCTTGCAGGTCTTTTCGCCTACACGGTCCCCTCAACAAGTTAGCTACTCCTCGAAAAGGACCGAGAGATCCTGTCCGATAGTGGGGGGCTAATGATGAGGGTAAAAATCATGGTTGATCTGCACCGTATAATCTCTGCACATATCTCGAGACTCTCTAAGCCAAGACAACATCACACAAGTTATCTGTTGGGCCCTTACACAGATCCAGCCCACCTAGAGGAGGGTGCTTGACCATTCCAAGTTAGTATTAAAATTCCCTGAAATCAGGGGATTAACAGGCAAATCAGGCCCCTAACCCCGGGGATCCAAATCAAGCAACAATGGATCTTTCCTAACCGATCCCCCCCCCCCAATGTAACAACTCCAATTTTTTTTTCTTACTTTCTAACTAAAATAGTCTTAGAGGATTTCAATTAAAATTCGGGCAGAGTCTCCCCTGAAATATTAGCCCTATTTCAGAAATTTCTTACAAAATTCTGCAAACAATTAAAAATATCATAACACAGGCAATATATATATCTCCCAGGCCAAAACAAGTAACATCATACAAACATCATATATATCGGGCTCTGGGGTTAAATATCATCATATAACACAAGATATGAAATAAAAAACAAAATTTGTCTTGAAAACATAATAGATTTTAAAAAAAATCTTTGAAAAACCACACACAGAACCCAATACTCCACAATAAGGTGGGTACGGGTTTTCACATACTTTATCATATCACTATATATCATCATCCCATACGGATACATACATAGTCTTCCAAAATACAAAATATTACACATATTTTATCATCTACCCTCATTATACATAACTTAAATTAATAAAAAGTATATAACTGATACATAATCCACCAACCCTACTACTAAAGAAAGTAAAATTACAAAACTAAGGATTCCAGGGTATCTCACCTCGCAACTACTCAATTCCTGTAAAAAGGGAAGTTTAGGGACGTCCATCCTCAGGGAGGGACTCCACTAACCCCCAAAACAACAGGGGTCAGCCAATACTGGTGTGAGTATAATCTCAAAAAGAATGAAAACATAAATTTAAAGCACCAGGATTTATTACCAAGTTAAAAATAACATATACGAATTAAATTAAAGAAGTAAAAGCCTAAAGAAAGGTACAGATCTTCGGTGGTCGTTGTTCGCATACACCTGACTCATACTAGCCTTACATCAAGGGTTAGATCTACGACTAAGATCTGAGTTTTCTCTTTTCAACAAAAGAACTCACTATCTAGTACTTCAACACCCAAAAAACAGCAGCATCACTCTCCATCTCTCTTTGTTAACCTAACAACAACAATAGGCACATATACAACATGTGTGTCTATACAACTTAATTATACAATTATATGGGAATGTATTAACCTATGCCTATAGCATCAAAACTCTCTTCTCACCTTGACTTAGTCGTAGAAGCTATGCTCTCCACCAACTCCATCTCTCACATGCACGCACGCATGCCCCATAACCAGTACGAGGTAAACACAAAGTTGAGATGTATGAATGGTACTTAGTAATCCATTCCGAGAATATCAACTAAGAGAGGTTAGTGGGAAATGTTAATCATTGGATGGGAAGACCCGAAAGAGGCCGACCGACTAGGCCAACCATGACCCTTCGGGAGGTTTCAGATTGTGGCTTTGTGCTCCAAAAAAGAGACGTCCACTTGATCCTAGTTGGATCTTTCACTTTGTGGGGTGGGGTCCTCCTTATGTCACATGATAAAGGAGGACCGTTGATCGTCCAAGGAATTGATCAGTACTGCATATCAACGCCTCCTATAAGTATGATGTTTGAGAGCGAAGCTAGCTGCCCGCGTCCACTTAAGCTACAAGTAGACTACCAATTCCCAAAAAAAAGAAAGTACACAGGTCAATTAAATCCTCATCAATCGCCTTGTGTCCTAATTCTCGTCCAAGTAAAAACAACTTTATTTGTACTTTCTTCCCTACATTGTCTTCCATCCACTGATTTGGTGTTGACGACGTTATTAGTGTGTGGCTACTCTGTCCACCAGCATCGAGGGACTTTCATGTGATGCGAGGAACGAACCGAACACAGAGGCTAGGAGAACAACCGCTTCCACTCCGCTTAAATAAAACCTAACGCTAACTTGTAGTATCTTCAGTAGGGTTGCTGTTGGCAATTGAGATCATGTATGCATTGTCAAGAAATAGCCAATGGAAACAAACTCAATGAAGCAGTTGTGCACTGAATGATATATTTAATCAATATTTTTACAGATCTTTGCAAATTTTTAGTCGATCATGAATTAGTATAGGTATACCTTTAAAATATTCATCCAGACATGTGGTGCTAAAAATGGCATAACTGATGTTGATGAATTTGGATAGATTTTGCTAGAATCATGGACATGAACAAATAACTGTGAACGTCGAAGAGGATGTGCAACTTTTATTCAATAAAAATTTCTGGTAGGAGAAGTTGTGATCTCAACTCGTTGGCTCTTCTATTGAGCTTACGCAGTGATTCTATGTGTTACAAATTTTGTTTACAATAAAACCAACTTCGAAAAATTTATTCTCTTTGTTACAACTTTGGTTACAAAATGTTTGACATAAATCCAAATGATTGAGAGGAACAAAAACCCGAGAAGTAGAAAAGAAATAAAACCAATAAACTGAAATGAAAAAGAAAATAATGAAATCAAACCGATTTGATGTTGAGGCTTGTGTAGCACACAATCTCCTAAAACAGTTTTTGCCTCATCCGGTGCTGGAGCTAGTTGAGGCGCCTGTCTCCCAGAATGCACGTAACGCTCTCGAACTGGTAGCGTCAGAACTCTATCACTTTTATCGAATGAACTTACGAAACGAAACAGAACAGAGAGGAAGAGAAGAGATTTTGTGCCGGGAATACAGTTGGGGGGGGGGGGGGGGGGGGCTCTATTTATAACGTCGGGGTTAGAGACTTGTAACGGCACACAAGGCTATGAATGCCTTCAATGTAACGACAGACAACATATTGAATGCGTACACTGTAACGGCAGATCCACTAGTTCTAGCTATCTTACAATGCTTAGAAAGAGATTGTTATATATCCTCTTCAAATTCCTTAATATTTCCGATGTGGGACTATGTTCCCTCAACCCATTTTCAGAAATAAAAACGTCTCACTTTGAGAGACAATTTCTTATTCACCCCTTAACCGTTTTTAGCAAATAAATACATGATTTTGATCTACTCACGAAGGAGAACAAAAATCAATCAAGATCTCTCAATAATTCATTGAAGATCTTACTCAAAAAATTGCTCAAAACTGGTTCGTAAATGGTGTATACGATACCCATTTTCTAACATTCCCCACATGAATGAAAATTGACGACCATAGACATGACAGACTGACACAACAGACTGACACGACAGTCTTGGTGATAGAATTCAGCGGTTGAGACCTACATAGGATAGGTACCTATGTATCCTTTGAACCTTTCCTTATGAAAATATGTTTACTTTACTAAATAAACAGTAGACACAATGTCCTTGAACTGTTCTGTCATTTGTGTAAATGATGACATTTCTCACAAAGGAATCTTCCTAACATATTTCAGTTCTCACTGTTATGTTCGTTTTGGCCATAAACATACGCCTGATTCTGTAAGAGTTTGATAGGAATATTGCCCTATATTATTCCCTTGGAAGCGGCCCTTCTTCCCCCTTACATAGGTTATTTCTTAGTTAAGAGTAACTCACATTACTCTGCTCGGATATCCGACGCATAAGAATCATTAAAAGTCTAACTTAACCTGTTACCTTACGGGCATCACTGTTTCATCATGGAAATAAACATGGAAAAATTTCCACAGTGATCCAACTTGGTCTTTACAATTTAGTTGTCCCTTTGAACCTAGATCTTGGGATCTCCAGTTAGCTAGGTTGGGTGTCCATTGTATCAATTTATTCTTTCATGGGCTTTAGTCTCATTCCTCTCGATGATTTATCAACTAGCTCTCTGTTTAACCCTTTGGTTAGCGTATCCGCAATATTATCCTTTAACTTTACATAGTCCACAGAGATAAACTCAGTAGAGAGTAGTAATCTAATGGTATTATGTCTTCGACGAATGTGTCTAGATTTACAATTATACATATTTCTCTATGCTCTACAAATTGCAGATTGGATGTCTGAATGTATGCAGATTGGGGGCACAGGCCTTGTCCACCTTGGAATATCCTCAAGCAAGTGGCGTAACCATTCAGCCTCTTCCCCACATTTTTCCAGTGCGATGAATTCAGATTCCATCGTGGATTTAGCGATCACTGTTTGTTTTAAGGATTTTCAAGAAACAACTGCACCAACTAGTGTAAACACATAGCCACTAGTAGATTTTGAGTTACCACTAGATATCCAGTTTGCATCATTGTATCCTTCAAATACAGCCAGATATCCTGTATAATGCAGCCCTTAGTTACGAGTAAAATGCTAGTACTTCAGTACTCTTTTAATCGCTTGCCAATGCTCGCTTCTAGGGTTACTCGTATATCTACGTAGTTTGCTAACTGCATAGGCTATGTCTGGTCTTGTACAACTCATCAAGTACATTAGACTGCCTATAATTCTAGAGTATTCTACTTGAGAAATACTCTCTCCTTTATTCTTGAATAAGTGTAGAGTTAGATCGATTAGAGTTCTGCCAATTCCAGAATTATCTTTCTCAAACTTTCCAAGAATACTATCAATATATTGTGACTGGCTTAAAATAAGCTCGTCTGATATTCTTGTGATTTTAATTCCCAATATAACATCAGCTAGTCCCATGTCTTTCATGTCAAACCGCGAGTTCAACATATTTCTAACAGATTTAATCATCTTATCATTGCTTCCAATAATAAGCATGTTATCTACATACAAACATATAATGACATATCTATTTTCTGTGTCTTTGACATATACAGATTTATCACATTCATTGATCTTGAAGCCATTTATCATCATGACATTGTCAAATTTCTCATGTCACTGCTTTGGAGCTTGTTTCAAGCCATATAATGACTTCACCAGTTTACACACTTTCTTTTCATGTCCTGGAGCTGAAAAACCCTCAGGTTGTTCCATGTAGATTTCTTCATCTAAATCTCCATTAAGAAAAGCTGTTTTCACATCCATTTGATGTACTTCAAGATTGCGTAGAGCTGATATTGCAAGTATCATTCTAATAGAGTTTATTCTCGTCACAGGAGAATATGTATCAAAGTAATCAAGACCTTCCTTTTGTTTATATAACCTTTAATTACAAGTCTTGCCTTGTATTTATCAATTGATCCATTAGGTTTTATTTTTCTCTTGAAGATCCACTTGGAACCTAAAGTTTACTACTTGGTGGAAGATCCACTAGTTCCCAAGTATGATTTTGCAAGATAGAATCAATTTCACTCTTAATGGCTTCTTTCCATCGAGGACCATCACTAGAGTTCATCGCTTCTTTTAAGGTTTGGGGTTCACCTTCAAGCATAAAGGTCAAGAAGTTCGGACCAAAAGATTTTTCCGTTCTTATTCTTTTACTGCGTCGAGGTTCCTCCTCAACTTCTTCATCTTAGTCTCCACTATCTTCACTGATAATTTCATGTGTTCGTTTGGAATAACTTGGTTCTTCCTTAGACTTACATTGAAATACATATTCAAAGAACGATGCATTTCTGGACTCCATTATCGTGTTCTTTGGTATCTCAGTGATCTTGGATTTGTACACCAAGAACTGATAACAACTACTGTTAAATGCAATCAACCATTTTTGGTCATATTCTCACTTTCTTAGGTGGAGGTACTGCCACCTTGGCAAGTCATCCCCACATTCGTAATTAATTGTAGGATGACTTTCTTCCTTTTCATAATTCATATGGAGTTGTCTCTTATTTTCTTTGGGTACCTTATTTAAAGGTAGTTAGCCGAAAGTATAGCTTCTCCCCACAAGTTTGGTGGCAAATTAGAACTTATTAACATTGCATTCATCATTTCTTTAAATGTAAGATTCTTTCTCTCAGCAACACCTTTGGACTGGGGAGAATAAGGCGTTGTAGTTTCATGTATAATCCCATGCTTAGCACAAGTGTCAGCAAATGGCGATTCATACTCTCCACCTAGATCGCTTCTTAGCACCTTAATTTTCTTGTTGAGTTGGTTCTCAACTTCATTTTTATAGAGAACAAATTTCTCCATAGCTTCATCTTTGTTTTTAAGAAAATATATATAGCAGTATTTTGTGCTATCATCTATGACGGTAATAAAATATTTATTACCACCTCTTGTTTATATCATTTTCAAATCACAAATATCAGTATGAATTAGATTAAGAGGTTCAGTATTTCTTTCAACACTTTTAAACGATCTTGTTAGTTTTGTCTCAACATAAGTTTCACACTTGTTGGAATCAATTTGGAATGTTGGTATGTGATGCAAAGTATCATAATTAACATGTTCTAGTCTACCATGCCATAAATTGGAAGACTCAAGAATATAAGTAGAAGAGCTAGCTTTATTGATATTCTTGACCATGGTCATTACATTAAGTTGGAACATTCTACCACTCATGTATCCTCTACCAACATACATTCCACTCTTCGATAAAAAAAAATTGTTTGACTCAAACACTAAACAAAATTCGTGATTATTAAGCAACGAATCAGATAGTAGGTTCTTACGGATTTCAGGAGCATATGTAATATTGTTCAGAGTCAGTTCCTTTTCAAAAGTCATCTTCAAGATCACCTTGCCTTGGCCCTTGGTTTCTGAAGAGCCGAGTTCCCCACTCATATATCCTTTACCAACATACATTCCACTCTTCGATAAAACAAATTTGTTTGACTCAAACACTAAACGAAATTCATGATCATTAAGCAATGAACCAGATAGTAGGTTCTTACGGATTTCAGGAACATATGTAACATTGTTCAGAGTCAGTTTCTTTCCAGAAGTCATCTTCAAGATTAGCTTGCCTTGACCCTTGATTTTTGAAGAGCCGAGTTCCCCATAAACATCTTCTCCCCATTCTCCAATAGTTCGAAAGTGAAAAACATACTTCTGTTGGAGAAAACATGTCGAGTAGCTCCAGTGTCAATCCACCATTCCTTGGGGTTTGAAACCATCATGTTCACCTCCGAGACCATAGCTGAAGGGTTGATATCAGAAACAACTTTAGCAATTCCTTCAACAATATTTGTTTCTCTGTTCCTATTCTTCTTGGGTAGTCTGCATTCAGTAGACTTGTGACTCATCTTGTCACAATTGAAGCACTTACCTTGAAATTTTGGCTTCTTGAAAATTCCTCCCTTAGGCCCTAACTTGGGACCCTTGTTGTTGTTCTTGTTGGAGTGTTGTTTATGTTTCACTACATTTGCCTTGGCCGCATGACTGATGACTCTGACCTTTTCAGATCCTCTATTGTCTTCTTCAATATGAAGCCTGACAATGAGATCTTCAAAGCTCATTTCTTCTCGCTTATGCTTTAGGTAATTCTTAGTCTTTCCAACCTGGTGGTAATTTTTTAATGATACATGCTACTTGGAAACTTTCACTTAAGTTCATACCTTCAGCATAAATCTCATGCAAGATCAGTTGTATTTTTTGAACTTGACTAATCACTGTTTTAGAATCTACCATTTTATAGTCTAGGAAGCGGCCCATAATGAATTTATTGGCGTCGGCATCCTCAGTTTTATACTTATGGTCTAGTGATTTCCAAAGTTCTTTTTAGCAGTTCTTTTATCAATGTATACATTATACAAAGAATCGGCTAATCCGTTCATTATGTCATTCCTACATAAGTAATCATCATTTTTCCAAGCATCCACAGCAACGATGACTTGGTTATCTTGCTCATCTTTCTTAAGATTTGGAGCTTCTTCGTTCAAGAATCTTTCAAGATTCAATGTGGCCAAATAGAACATCATCTTCTGTTGCCACCTTTTGAAATTCTGCCCGTTGAACTTCTCAGGTTTCTCTCAATGGGAGACTGAGACAGGTACAACGGTTGGCATTGGCACTCGTGCGAGCAGCAGTCGATACTTATGTCGTATCAACAACCGGCACTTGGACCGTTTTAGACACAACAACATTCTCCGATGCAGTAGTCATTTCGATTATGAAAAATACACAATACGAGTGTAAGTTTTCCAGATTAAAGAAAAAGAAAAGAAGCGCCACAAAATCAGAAATCAAAAAAATCAAAAATTGTTTTAAGTTTGTTACAAATTTTGTTTACAATAAAACCAACTTCGAGAAATTTATTCTCTTTGTTACAACTTTGGTTCCAAAAAGTTTGGAATAAATCCAAATGATTGAGAGGCACAAAAACCAGAGAAGGAGGAGAGAAATGTAACGCCCCGTTTTCCTATACCGGAAAACCGTGACACGAGCCAGAATATTTACCTTCAATTAGCCACAATACACAGAAAACGGGAAAATTTAAAACTTTTTACTCAACACAAATTTATTACAAGTTCGAATGTTATAAAACTGCAATACATTACATCAATGTTACAACAATGCCTTACAAGCCCAAGTGTTACAACTTACAATAAATTTATATCAGAGTACAATGAATAATAAATAATACTTGGTACTTCACCTGGATACTTCTCAACAATAAACATATAACTCCATAGCAAAACCCCAACCGGAGTTTCTCTCTCTAGAAAATTCTAGAGAGAGAAACTAGATCTGAAAAAAGTACCCAAAAAAACCCCTAGATCTACAAGCTTATGGGCGGTGGCGGCTGGCCCTCATCGCCGCCACCCCCCGTCGTCCCCCTACCCTTCCTCCATCCTCCGCGGCAACAAAATCGAGACTCACTCGGAGACAAAGACGAAGGTCGATCTTTGGAGCGAAGATGATAGTCGCGCTCGGAGCTCTGGCGCGACGAAGGAGTCGCCGACCCAGATTGTGAAGGCGGATGGGCGTCGTGCCGCGCCGCCGTCAATGTACCGGTGCTCCATGAAGACGAAGTCGTAGGTCATGCTCGGAGCTCTGGCACGACAAAGGAGTCGCCTACCCATATTATGGGGGCAGATGGGCATCGCACCATGCCACCGTTGTTGCGCTGGTGCTCCTCCACCAGAGCTGTACCCCTGAAGCCGACAGCCAGGTCATCGCCGACCGCCATCGCATCACGCCGTCGTGCTAGATGTTTGCCCAGGTGTTCTTCGAGCTTGCCACCATGTCCACACTCTCGGGGCCAATCACGGCGATCTGCGGCTATGATTTGGTTTTTACGAGGGTTGGTAGTGCGTGTGAAGATGTTGGGTGTGCTTCTCTATCTGCGAGTCGCTATGATGAGCGAGTTAGGTTGTTTTTGCATGATTGTGGAGCTTGGGCCCGAAGATGGGGTTCCTCAGTGGTGTGCGCTCACTTGTCTCAACTTCCGGGGTGCTTGTCTCAACTGTCACGGAGTGACTATGTCGCGCCAGAGCATCCTCCCACGCCTGTTGTCGCGAACGCCATGGATCTAGGGTTCAAGTGTGTGTGGTCGGACAACACCTACTTTCAGGCTATTGAGCTTCCTCCAGCTTAGGCCACTGTCTCGTAACAGCGTCGCCTCTTCCCTAGTTGGGAGTAAGAGTCGAGTTGAGTTTGTATGGTGAGAAATCACCTGAGAGAGCAAGAACGTGAGAGAGGTGAAGGTATCTTCTCCACGGCTCTCTCCTGGAGCGTGGTTTTTGGTGGGGTAAGTGAGATAGCTATTTGGTGAGAAATCGCTTGAGATAGCACAATCGTGAGAGAGGTGAAGGTATCCTCTTCACGGCTATCTCTTTGGTAGCGGCTAGAGATGGTGGCTGTGCATGTGTCGTGGTTTCATAAGTCGGCCTGTGGGGCTTGGGTCCAAAGATGGGGTCCCCCCAGCGAGGAGAAGGCAGGGATCAGCGGGGATTAAAATCCCGTCAGACTAGCTTCAGGTGGGTGTACATGTGCCATGGAGGCAGTGTACGAAGCTAAACTGACGTACATACAATTTTGCTGGACCGAGCTTGTTTGTCGTCCCACCCTCCAAGGTTGTTGGAGGAATTTATTGTCTGTACGGATCATGTTGCTTCATGTATGTTTTATTTTCTGTATGTAGGTTGTAGTCTAGCCTAGTTCTCTGGGTTTGTATCATTAATTTCTTATTAATGAAACAGGGTGGCCACTATCCACCTTTTCCCTTAAAAAAAACAATAACATATAACAATAGGAACAATAATCAACACAGTGCTTCACTTGAACGGTCGACTTGTCTGGAGTTCTTCTGAACCCTGAACCTGTAGTCCTGTAATCCAGTACCTATTTGAGTGGGAACGTCAGTACATATACTGATGCTTAGGGACTGATGACTAGCAGCGAATCTCAACTTTAAACAAGCATAATTTAAGCATGGTAAAATGTGTAGGTGTAGTTTAAGTGTGTGTGGGTGTTATGACTTAGAATCTTAATGCAATGTCAACTAAGGCTAGGATGCACTTATTCTAATGCAAGCAAGACTCTGGACAGTATGCAGCCCATAAATACATACGCCCATATCAAGTTGTTTCTTCATAAATAGGAATTTGAATCCGCACCATGAATTCTACTCTTGTACTCAACCTGCACTTGAAGATACAACGTGACTGATGAGGTTGATCTGAAACGTTCTAATCGCTCCATTCTCAGTCACATAGTGGTGTCTCTGTTTGCCACTATTTCCCGTCATACCGGACCTCACTCAAAAATCAGCGAACACCCAGAGTTTACTACAACACATGTTAGCTCGAACCATGCCTTGTGGCCCCTTAGCTCATAGACCGTAGTCTAAAGCATGTTCGCTTTTCCCGACATAGAACATGATAGAATTCCGGGGGTCCATCCCCTAGTTCCGACAGGAAAACCTCCCATTCTTATCATTGCACTTCAGAAATTAACAGACGAGATACAGATCCCGTGCTCCCAACTCGTGAGAAGGCACAGACCGTATCCCTTTGACAGGAAGGATACAACCAATAACACCACCTAGTGCTGGCCTATAGGACATGTCGGATCATAAGGTACCACCCCTAATACCAACTCTTTCCCTTTGGCGAAGTAATAGATAAAAAGGTTATGTAATAATAGTTACCAGTTGCTACCCTAACGTTGTCACTAACCTTAAACAATCCGAGGGATGATAACAGTACTAACACAATATGCAAGGTCTTAATTAGGCTTCGCAGGATAACTTTGCTAGGTGCTCAACCTAGACCTACCTGGATCACCAAGGATCCTATTCACAGCCTATCGATCCAAGACTCCGGCAATGCTAATTTATTCGCATGCTACTACCCTGAACTTGGATTCCGTCTACGCTCTCATCTCGCGATCAACCTACACCGGTTAAGATCTGACAAAGGGGTGACTCGTCCACTGTCCCTGAGGGGTAAAATAAATATTTGATGGTCGATGGCCCCTAGAGCAATGATATCACCCTATACGAGCGCAACAAACAGCGTGCTAGCTAATAAGCTATATACGAGCAAACAAATCACATACGAGACAACGAGCTACGTATGAAACGACGACCTATATACGAGCCAGATGAGTGGCGTATGAGAACAACATACATACGAACCAAATAAGCTACGTATGAGACCAACAACTACATACGAGCCCGACAAGCTACATATGAGCAAAACAACTTACATATGAGCCATCTAGCTACGTATGAACCAAACGGATTACATACGAGCTAACTAGCTATGTATGAGACAAACGAATTACATATGAGCCAACTAGCTACGTATGTGACAACTAACTGCTAATAATTAGTGTGAACTACTTTCCCAACAGAAACATGCTATTTCATGACTTATGAGCACAAGGAACACTTATTACTCATAATCAAGTGCATGATTCAAACCACTAACAAATCCCGACAACTCTAGCTAACATGAATTATAAGTACGTGGAAATACATAGAAATCCTAAATACGTTCTTGAATAGGGGAAAACAACCAAACAATTCAAACAACGAATTAGCTCAAAAGTCAAGCCGCTACTGAAATATTGCAAAATTCACAACAATTGCTATGCTAACCAGAATCTAACAAATTTAGACTCTATGGAAAGGTAGAAACCTATAGTACAATTCTCTAGTTGGCAACTTCCTTAAATTCAGCCAACAAAAGGCGACAAAACTCCAAACTCTCAAACAGTGAACTCAGCCCAAAAAAGTAGCTGTTGTTCAACTTACAAAACCCATAACCGATGCTACACTTATCAAAATCTAACAAAATAGGAATTTTTAGAAAGTTGGGAACATCTACTATAACTCTCTAGTTTACAAGCTTCTTAGATTCAGTCAACAGGAGGTACAAAAACTTCGAACACTCTAAACAGTGAGCTTCAGCCAAAAGGCCAGTGCTGTTGACTTGTAAAAGTCATAACTCATGCTATGCTCATCGGAATTCAACAAAATAAGACACTTTAGAAAGGTGTGAACATATACTACAACTCTCTAGTTGACAACCTTCTCAGATTCAGTCAACAAGAGGTAAAAAAACTTCGAACAGCCTAAACAGTGAGCTACAACCAAAAAGCCAGTTGTCGTCGACTTGTAAAAGTCATAACTCATGCTACGGTTATAGGAATTAAACAAAATAAAACATTTTAGAAAAGTGGGAACATATACTACAACTCTCTAGTTGACAACCTTTTCAGATTCAGTCAACAAGAGGTAAAAAAACTTCGAACACTGTAAACAGTGAGCTTCAGCCAAAAGGCCAGCTACTGTCGACTTGTAAAAGTCATAACTCATTCTACGATTATCAGAATTCAACAAAATAAGACTTTTTAGAAAGGTGGAAATATCTACTACAACTCTCTAGTTGACAACTTTTTTCAGTTCAGTCAACAAGAGGTCGAAAACTCCTAATCTTTCCAAACAGAAACTCAGTAAGAGAAAGTTACTGCTGGAATTTTGTAAAGATCATAACCGGTGTTATATTTATCGGAATACGAGTTTAATTCTAGGAAATTTTTTGCTTCTACTCACTCCCCTTTTTTGCTTTCTCCATTCATTCACAATCAGTGTGTGTGTGTATATATATATATATACACACATAGTATGGTGAGTAGGTGAAGAAAGCACATGGACTGATGGATGATTTGGGGGGTTTCGGAAGTGCACAGAGGGGGAAAGAAAGAGGGGGATGAGGAGAAATATGAAGGGGTTTGAGATTTCTCCTCATCCCCCTCTTTCTTTCCTCCTCTGTGCACTTCCGAAACCCCCCAAATCATCCATCAGTCCATGTGCTTTCTCCACCTACTCACCATACTATGTGTGTGTGTGTGTGTGTGTGTGTGTGTGTGTGTGTGTGTGTGTGTATATATATATATATATATATATATATATATATATATATATATATATGAAGATGAGTGTTTCCTTCTTCCTGTTGCATGCCGAAATGGGAGATGCTCTTCAATGTGCATTGCTGAAAAGAGTGAAGGAGTTGGGTGTTGTTCCTATTGCTTTGGCCAAAATGGAGTTGGGTGTTTCTCTTGGTGCGTGGATTTCGAGGAGACAAATTGGAGTTTAATTCTAGGAAATTTTTTGCTTCTACTCTTCATTGGGTGGGTGATTCTAAAATCCTTTTTAATTTAGGAGTAGATTTGCATGCTAGATAATATATAATTTAATTGTTAAATTTTGATTGGTAAGTTAATTTGTAGATTGCATGATTTTGATATAATTGTGCTATCATGTATGGAATTATTATTGTGAGTCATATACTCTAGAACTCTTGTTGAATTAGAAAGAAAATATTCATTGTTGAAATGAAAAGAAATTATGCATGGTAGAATATTTCCTATTACAGTCACAATAATGTAATATGTAGGGAAAATGATTTTTTATGCTAATGTAATAAAGAAATGTGGAATTATTCTCACTAGTATATTTTATGAGTATAGAAATTTTTATGAAGAAGTTTTTGATGAAAAACAACATCTTATTTGAAAATTGATTATATATGTTTTGTAATACAATTTGGAAGGAAGCTTTTGTTACATTGTCAAAAAGAGAATTTTATAAAGTTTGAATATAATATAATATACTGTATTTTGACAGAAATACATTCTGGAAAAGAATTAAGTTTTCGGGTGAGTACAAATCAATTGAAAAATAGAGTTTATTAAAGGAAAATGAAATACAGTACGTCTCTACAAAAATTACTTAACCAATTTTGTACCAGTTAGTCACTCAAGACCATTTGGTCTTTGGGTGCGATTTGGGTCCGTTACCGTTGGCGACGCTTGTGATGTGCTCGGTGACTACGTAGTGCCATCGTTCCATGGCGGAGGCGAATTGTTCATAGGATGCCTGCATGATGCGTCATGTCAGTGCGTGGGATTCTCTTCAGGATGTCTCGACATGGGCTCGTAACTCATAAAACACCTAGGATACTTACCGTAGTTACTGTAGTAGTTTAACTCATGGCGAGGGAATCAACCCTACAAGATGATGAACGATTAAGGGCTTGCCCTCGGACCTATGTAGTATGAGATGCATAGAATCCGAATAAGTGTGCATTAGTGTCATTTAATATAAATAACCGCATTAAGGATTAAGTGCACAGCACCCACGACATCAATAGGATAGTTCCTCTTTAGCCTTGTTTGTGATCAAGTTTATGTTTGTTAATGTATTTAAGAATCGTTATACTTTCGTCATAGCGAGGATGGCCATGTATAATATTGTCGGTTGTAAGTAACTGACGTGCCCACAGTTTTCTATGCAGGACTTGAAGTTTACAGGAAGATATAAAGATGAATCTATTCCTAATGATTACTTAAATGCTAAAGTTGTTACAATTGTACATTTATCATTATTGTATTTTATTTATTCCGCTGCGTGTTGATGTAAAAAGACTGTTGTAAATAAAAGTTTTAAATTCCTTGTAAAATTGTACGAAGTGAAGTGTAACCCCTGTTTCCCCAAAAATTTATTTTCTGTGTATTTTCGGTATTTAAAATTTTTGTAAATTAATTTTCCATTTTCAAATTATTTTTGAAAATGTAATGACGGATCTTCTATTAAAATCTATTTTCGATCAATAATTGTATTCTTAACTATTTTTATGAATTTATATTTAATACAAATCTTATTATTGATATTATTATTTTGATTTCTTTTATTGTTACTATCACTGTTATTATTATTTCTGTTATTGTTATTATTTTTATTATTATTAATATTTCTATAAAATCCAAATTTTATATTTTTAATTGTTATTTTATTTATTTATTTATTTATTTATTTCCAAAAACCCATTTTAACCCATTTTAACACATATATAAAAATATATATGTGTATGAGTGAAGTGTGTTCAAGTGCAATACACGTGCACGTGTTTTGGACATGAAAGAGAGGACAACCGGCTGATTTGGTAATGGAGGGAAGTTCAAAGTTTTGAAATTTAGAGAGTAGTGTTAATGGGTGTAGTGGACAATTGGTTATTGTAACCACTCATTAAAAACCTACTAATACCCCTAAACCTTCACATCTCTCCTCATCCTCCACTTCTTTCCTCTCTGCCGAAATCAAAAACAGTCAAAAGTCCCCTTTTTTCTTTCTCCATTCATTCACAATGAGTGTGTATACATATATATATCTATATATATATATGTATACATACATACATATATATATATATATATATATATATATATATATATATATATACTCAAACCCCTTCATATTTCTCCTCCTCCCCCTCTTTCTTTTCCTCCTCTGTGCACTTCCGAAACCCCCCAAATCATCCATCAGTCCATGTGCTTTCTCCACCTACTCACCATACTATGTGTATATTTATATATATATATATATATATATAGAGAGAGAGAGAGAGAGAGAGAGAGAGAGAGAGAGAGAGAGAGAAAGAGAAAAGAGAGAGAGAGAGAGAAAGAAATCTTCGGTTGCACACTACTTTGGTGAGCACTCCGTGAGCACAAACGAACTAGAGACCCTATGAAAAATCTGAACCGCTCATATCGTTCTATATGCCTTAGATAGCCTAACAATAAAAAATCAAGTAATTTGACGTTCATTTGCCCATGATTTACATCATCACAAAATTGTACGGCTGAAAATTCTAACAGTTTGATGGATGGGCAAATGAACTTCAAATTACTTGATTTTTTATTGTTAGGCTATTTAAGACATATAGAACGATATGAGCAGTTCGGATTTTTCATAGGGTCTCTAGTTCATGAGTGCTCACGGAGTGCTCACCAAAAGTAGTGTGCAACCGAAGGGGACTGTATATATATATATATATATATATATATATATATATATATATATATATATATATATATATATATGAAGATGAGTGTTTCCTTCTTCCTGATGCATGCCAAAATGGGAGATGCTCTTCACTGTGCATTGCCGAAAAGAGTGAAGGAGTTGGGTGTTGTTCCTATTGCATTGGCCGAAATGGATTTGGGTGTTTCTCTTTGGTGCGTGGATTTCAAGGAGACAAATTGGAGTTTAATTCTAGGGATTTTTATGTTTCTACTCTACATTGGGTGGGTGATTTTAAAATCCTTTCTAATTTAGGAGTAAATTTGCATGCTAGATAATATATAATTTAATTGTTAAATTTTGATTGGTATGTTAATTTGTAGATTGCATGATTTTGATATAATTGTGCTATGATGTGTGGAATTATTATTGTGAGTCATATACTCTAGAACTCTTGTTGAATTAGAAAGAAAATATTCATTGTTGAAATGAAAAGAAATTATGCATGGTAGAATATTTCCTATTATAGTCACAATAATGCAATATGTAGGAAAAAAGATTTTTTATGCTAATGTGATAAAGAAATTTTGAATTAATCTCACTAGTATATTTTATGAGTATAGAAATTTTTATGAAGAAGTTTTTGATGAAAAACAACATCTTATTTGAAAATTGATTATATATGTTTTGTAATACAATTTGGAAGGAAGCTTTTGTTACATTGTCAAAAAGAGAAGTTTTTAAAGTTTGAATATAATAATATACTGTATTTTGATAGAAATGCATTCTGGAAAAGAATTAAGTTTTTGGGTGAATACAAATCAATTTTAAAATAGAGTTTATTAAAGGAAAATGAAATACAGTACGTCTCTACAAAAATTACTTAACCAATTTCGTATTAGTTAGTCACTAAAGACCATTTGGTCTTCGGGTGCGATTTAGGTCCATTACTATAGCTTGGCGGAGCTATTGGTCTTGGGTTCAGGTCTCTCAAGAGACTCTGTTCTCTGAAAAATTTGATTTTTACTCAAACCTGAAAGCCACACTTTATGTATAATTCGAGTTCCCCTTTAGTCAGTTAGCCACTATGGCCTATTTGGTTAGCGGGTGCACTTGGGGACTGTTACTGTTCACAGGTAGGTTTGGGTTGACCTGGGTTCGATTCAGACTATTGACACTTTGTTTTTCTTTTTTGATAGTTTTTTTGTATTTTTGAATTTTAAGCAAACTAAAAATCGGGAAAAATTCTATTTAACTCTAAACTGTTTGGACTTTATAAAAAATATTTCTACAATATTTTGATAAATTTTGTGAGAATTGAAAGAGATTTTACATTAAATATTTTTGAAGGACTCGATTGTTATCGATTAAAATGTGATTATTGTTTAATTTAAGAGAAATGAAAGTTTGGAATGCACTTAGATTCTACTTAATGAGATTTTATGATTATTAATACTTGATTAAGATTATTTGAATTGTATACAATGTTGTAAGTGATTAAATTGACAAAAGAGGTTGAATTAAATTATTTCATGTTATGAGATCATTAAAGAAATATATTCTTTGAGATAGAGTTTGTGAATAAAAGAAATTGAAATGTTATTTTGAGATTGAATATGAAATATTGTTGATCACTAGAAAGAGATAGTTGTTGGAATCTAGAGACTAGGCGAGACCCTAGAAACCGGCAGTATTATTTATGAATTTGAGAGCTAACCAGTGTGGATTGAGCATCTCTTGAGAAGTAGCCAGGTTGGGCTGACTGTCTCATTTGTATTGGTTTAAGTCCGGTAGGGTAAGCTAGCTCTAGGCTGTGATGATTTTTCTTTTAAAACAAACTAAAAATGTAAGGACTACACTATAGTGTAGATGTGATGAAAGTAAGAGAAAATGTAAGTATGAGGGCCATCGGATCTACGGTGTGAGAGTGTTCACAAGATGTCCACATGATGTGTCATGTCAGGGCGTGGATACTTCTCCTGGATATCGTACCGTTGGCGACGCTTGTAGGGTGCTCGGTGACTAGTAGTGCCATCGTTCCATGGTGGAGGCGTATTGTCCATAGGATGCCTGCATGATGCGTCATGTCAGTGCGCGGGATTCTCTCCAGGATGTCTGGACATGGTCTCGTAACTCATTGAACACCTAGGATACTTACCGTAGTTACCGTAGTAGTTTAATTCATGGTGAGGGAATCAGCCCTACAAGATGAAGAACGATTAAGGGCTTGCCCTCAGACCTATGTAGTATGGGATGTGTAGAATCCGAACAGGTGCGCATTAGTGTCATTTAATATTAATAACTGCATTAAGAATTAAGTGCACAACACACACGACATCGATAGGATAGTTCCTCTTTAGCCTTGTTTGTGATCAAGTTTGTATTTGTTAAAGTATTTAAGAATCGTTATACTTTCGGCATAGCGAGAATGGCCGTGTATAATATTTCGTCGGTTGTAAGCAACTGACGTGCCACAGTTTTATATGTAGAACTTGAAGTTTACAAGAAGATATAAAGATGAATATATTGTTGATGATTACCTAAATGCTAAAGTTGTTATAATTGTACATTTATCATTGTTGTATTTTATTTATTCCGCTGCGTGCTGATGTAAAACAATTCTGTTGTAAATAAAAGTTTTAAATTCCCTATAAAATTGTACGAAGTGAAGTGTAAAGATCCCATGGAACTTTGAATTCTGGCTTATTTGGAATTCGGGGTGTTACATAGAGTGAGTTAAGCTCTTGCTCCCTATTTGTATATGATAACATAGAACATCGACGGACACTTAAGGGTCCAATCCCTAAGTTCCGACAGTAGTGTATGGCCTATACATCCGCCTCCCATTCTTAACACTAGATCCCAGAAATTAACAGTGAAGACAACGCTGCACTGTCCCCTGGACAGGCGAATACAACTCTCCAACTAGTGCCTATCCTTATAATCATAGCATAAGTAATATTGTCAAGAGCTAGCTTACCCTACCGGACTTAAACCAACACACCGAGAACACTAGCCCACACTGGCTAAATATCAAATTTCAATATAACACAACCTGTCGGTATTTTGGGACTCGCTTAGCCTCTAGATTCCACACATTTCAAACATTCACAAAACTTTCTAGGTTATCAATAACCCTTTCGAAAAATCATTCGAATTCAATTCATTCATATTCCCAATTCATCTCAATTTACTTCACAAACTTGTCATTCTCAAATAACTAGATTTCTTTGCCTTAACAAAAATTTATAATACTAGTATAATAGGACTTCAAAATCATTTCCATTCAAATACTTCAACTCCAATGACCAAATATGTATTTAATCATTTATTTAATGGGGAGTTCAATCCAAAAATATTTGTATAAATTTCCGTTAAAATCTTTCCCTAAAAATCAATTATATTTCCAAAAATACTCAAAACAACAAATAAAACAAAATCCAAGCACACCAAGATTTGAACCCGCAACCTCTAAGGTCATAAGTCACACCCGCACCACGCCACCTCCACTACACTGACCTCGACTCTCAACCCGAGCACCACCACACCATGGCAACCTGAAGCTCCATCTCACCCGGACCACCTCCCGAAGCTCCCACCTTTTTCTTCCTTCGTCAACCGGCCAACAACTACCTAGCAACAAGCCATCACTGAACTTCATCCCCGTCTCCTCACGCCGACCATCACCACCGTAACCCAAACTCAAACATCCCCTCACCTCCATCAAACCGAGTTCCCAACATCATCGTCATCTCCTTGTTGTTGTTATTACCGTTGTCGCTAATCGCAGTGTGTCACCATTCGTGTTGCTTTCGCTGCACTTGCTTATGACTATCGTTGTTCGTAGAGGCTGTCGAAGGTGTCATCTCGCTCACTGTTGCAGTTGAGCGGGGCTCGGGGCATTACAGATGGTATCAGAGCCGACTTTAGAAACCGAATGTGGGTAAGAGTGGGTGAGATATATGCCTAAGAGAGCTGAGGTCAATATGTTGGTAAAATGATTAGGGGTAATACGCTAGCAGAATCAGGGTACTCCATTCCACATCGGCTAGAAAGGAGATCCTATATTAGATTATATGTCCCGGGCTCAGCGGGGACGCTGAGTTCTTAAGGTGAGGTGATTGTAACACCCCGAATTTTTAGTGGTCCTGATATATATATGATATGGGCCTATAGAATTAGTTTATGGGCTTGGATTTATGGGATTATATTATGGGCCATGAAAGGAAATATGTTGGTTGGTTGTGCATGGATGTGGGGCCCGATTGCAGTTGTTTGGAGTTGCATGGGTTCATACCATGAATACATGTAGAGAACATCACGGAGGGAGGGGGTGAAGTGTAATATCCCGGACGGATATTAACTCATATAAATTATTATTTTATTATTATTTTATTATTATTTTATTTTAATTCCAAAATCAGACTATTTTGACGATTTTCGCCGGGTTGCCCACAAACAGTGCCTACGCACGTCTATCGGTCGATGCGCATCCAAAGCGCATCAAATTGGTAGCACGACTCTCCGAAGTAATAAGAAAATTTATTTTACTATTATTTTCCAAATTAAATTATTTTTGGGAATTTTATGAGGATTTTATAAGAAAATTTTTGTATACACATACATGTACACATACACATAATTGTATGGTATTTAGTATATTATACCTAGTATATAGTATGTACTTTAGGACAATATACTTATGCTTGTCATGGCTACTTAATTAGAGAATTAGGGTTTGATTAGAAGGTTTAAGGAGGGTTGTATGCATAAGATTAGAACTAAAACCATCTAGAAACCTTATCACTCCACCTCACTAGCCTACACCATACCCCCCCCCCCCCCCCCCCCCCCCTAAGTCATGGCCGGCCTCCTTCTTTTGAGGCTATTTTGTGCCAATGGGTGCACTTACCACCTTCTAGTTCTCCTATAAACCCCCCCTCATTCTCCTCCTTCTCTCATTTTAGAAAAACAAAAGAAAGAAAGAAAGAAGGAAAGGAAAAGAAAGAGAGAACAAATAACTTGAGAGTTTTGTTTTGTAGGTTAATAGAAGAATTCTAAAAAGCTTAGGGGAAGGAGAAGGTAGCTAGCAAGTTCTTCCACCAAAGTTAGATAAGGTGGGGGTTTCTTCACTTCCTTGATTTTTGTTTGTTTGTTGTTTGTTTGTTTGTTGTTTGTATGGTTGTTTGACTTCTTCTTCTCATCCTCTTGTTTTGTTTTCTTTGAGTTTTGTTGGGTGTATTGTTGTAGTAAGAAGTAAGAGTAAAAAGTAGTAGTAGTAACTACTAGCTTGTAAAGATCATAGCTTTATTATTGTAGTTGTTGTTTGTATGATTTTGGACTAAAGAAACTTACATATTGCATAATGTTGGACATACAACCATGGTTGGTTGTAGGACTTGATTCACATAAGCATATGAACTTCATTTTACAACCATTATGGGTTATAGGACTCTTTATGAAACTTGGACTAATAAGAACATATGTTCTAATAAAAAGATATTTCCTTGTAAACACTAGTTGTAGAATTAATTAAAAAGATCTTTCTTTTATTTTAATCACTAGTTGTAATTAATTAAAAAGATCTTTCTTTTATTTTAATCACTAGTTGTAATTAATTAAAAAGATCTTTCTTTCATTTTTAATCACTAGTTGTAGCTAATTAAAAAGATCTCTCCTTTTATTTTAATAACTAGTTGTAGCTAATTAAAAAGATCTTTTCTTTAGTAAAGTAAAGTAAAATAAAATAATCTTTTCTTTATCACTAGTAATAAATAAGGTTAGTAAGCAACTAAGTAGTGGTATGCTAAATAATAAGTAGTAGTATGTAATAAAATGAAGTAGTAGTAGTAATAGATAGTTGTATGTTGTGATTTTATTGTGAATGAAGTAGTAGTAATAGATAGTTGTATGTTGTGATTTTGTTGTGAATAAAGTAGTAGTAGTAAGTTGTATGTGGTGCTCTTGATAAGAATGAAGTAGTAGTAGTAGTAGATAATTGTGTATTATGTTTTGATTAAAATAGGAGTAGTAGTAGTAAAATGTTGTAGGATTGCTTCTAAAAATAATTAGAAGCCATATCTATGCTTAGTTAGTTGTAGGATTGCTTTTAAAAATATCCTACCATGTTTACCATGCTTAGTTAGTTGTAGCTTTGCTTCTAAAAATAATTAGAAGCCATATCCATGCTTAGTTAGTTGTAGGATTGCTTTAAAAATATTCTACCATGTTTACCATGCTTAGTTAGTTGTAGCTTTGCTTCTAAAAATAATTAGAAGCCATATCCATGCTTAGTTAGTTGTAGGATTGCTTTTAAAAAATACCCTACCATGTTTACCATGCTTAGTTAGTTGTAGCTTTGCTTCTAAAAATAATTAGAAGCCATATCTATGCTTAGTTAGTTGTAGGATTGCTTTTAAAAATATCCTACCATGTTTACCATGCTTAGTTAGTTGTAGCTTTGCTTCTAAAAATAATTAGAAGCCATATCCATGCTTAGTTAGTTGTAGGATTGCTTTAAAAATATTCTACCATGTTTACCATGCTTAGTTAGTTGTAGCTTTGCTTCTAAAAATAATTAGAAGCCATATCTATGCTTAATTAGTTGTAGGATGTTTATAAACTTATCTTATCATGCTTTATGTTTAGGATGTTGTAGGACTTTTGCTAAAAATATCCTACCATGATTCTATGCTTAATTAGTTGTAGGATGTTTTATAAAATTATCCTATCATGCTTTATGTTTAGGATGTTGTAGGACTTTTGCTAAAAATATCCTACCATGATTCTATGCTTAATTAGTTGTAGGATGTTTTATAAAATTATCTCATCATGCTTTATGTTTAGGATGTTGTAGGACTTTTTCTAAAAATATCCTACCATGCTTAACGTTTAGAATGTTGTAGGATTCTTTTCCCATCATGCTTGGTAATGTTGTAGGATTCTTTTCCTATCATGTTTAGTAACTCACTTATGCTAGAATTTTGTAGGATTCATTCCTAAAGTTTCCTATTATGTTTAGTGACTTAGTTATGCTTAGAATGTGTAAAATTCAATCCAAGAGTTTCCTACCATGTTTGGATAAATTTTATTGTGCCTAGAGTGTTGTAGGATCCATAATAAAATCATATACCATGCTAGTTTAATTGTTGGAAAGTGATATATCATGCTAGCTTAATTGTAAGTATTTTGCATATCATGCTAGTTTAAATTGTACGCAAATTGTATACCATGCTAGATAAATGGTAGAGAAGTGTATACTATGTTAGTGAATGACCATGATTCATGCTAAGTAAGTAGGGATCATGCAAATTATTGATTATATTAAGTTAAGGATACCCATACTAGGATGTTCATGCTTAGGGTAAAGAAACTACCCATGGCTAGTTGTGGTGACTTATGTTGGGTTCTACACCATGCTAGAGTAATACTTGCTTAGAATGTTGTAGGAGTAGGGTTAGAACTACCTACTATACCTTGGAGCATTGCTTGTTCATACTAGTTGGGTGGTGGTGGTTGGTTATGATAGGTAGTAGGCTTCCATGCTCAATTTGTAACCTACGATTGACAATAGTGGACTTTATGTTTAAGGTCGTTAGTGGTTTTCATGCTTGAGCTCATTGTAAGCATAAAGCATTAATCACATTCATACATAGGAAAATCATGGTGGTTGTGTTATATGATTGATTGTCGTAGGAAGCTGCCTGTAATTGTATGCCATACTTAAGGCGCTATAGGTTGAAGTAATAAGGATTGGGAAGACCACTAGTGATAGTTGGTCCGACAAAGGCCGTCAGGCCGCCTTCGGATCCTTCCTTAGTAGAATACCGATCATAGACTACTAGTGGATCCCTTTGTTGCTTCTAATAGTAGAAGATTAAGTTTGTTAGTAAGCACGTTTGGTTGCTTCTAGGATTGATTACCTGTATGGTTGTTTGTGCACGGTCGTGCTCGTACGTGGCTCGACTGGCCCGTATGTAGCTGTGGGTCTCATACGTAGCTTAGTCGGCTCGTATGTAGGTTATTGTCTCGTACGTGGCCCGACCGGCCCGTGCGTAGCTATTGGTCTCATACGCGGCTTATTTGGCTGGTATGTACGTGGTTATCTCCTATGAGGCCCGCCTGGCTCGTAGGTAGTTATTGTTTCATACGTAGCTTAGTTGGCTCGTATGTGGTTATTACTCGTGTATAGCTTGTTAGCTAGTACACAGTTAGTTGTGCTGTCTAGGGTGATGTTACCACCCTAAGGGCTATCGACCATCAAGACATATGTTTCTACCCTAAGGAACTGTAGAGGAGTCACTCCTTGTGTACCGTCGAATTTTAACCAGGGTAGGTTAATCGAGGACCGGAGCATAGACAGAATCCAAGTCTAGGGTAGCGGCATGCGTGTATATTCGCACAGCCAAAGTCTTGGATCGATGAGCCATGAACCAGATCCTGAGGGATTCTGGTAAGCCTAGGTTGAGCGGCCTAGTAGAGTTGTCTTGCGAAGCCTAATTTAAGGCCTAGCATGTTGTGTTATAATGTTGTCATTCCTAGGATCGTTCGAGTCAGGGACATCACTAGGATAGTGACATACAAGGATCGGTTTACTTAAACCCTTTTGCCGGGAGAGAGGGGTCAGTCATAGGGGGCCCCTTACACTAACTCGTCCCTTGAGGCAGATCATAGGTGGTGTACTGGGTTGTACCTTCCCGTCAAAGGGATACGTACGGTGCCGTCTCACAAGTTGAGGACACGGGTTGCGTATCTCGCGCTGTTAGTTCCTGAAGTACCGTGGCTAGGGGTGCCACAGGATGCATTGTGCAGTCCTGCGCTTGCGATACCCCAGAGGGTGCCATAGGGTAGGCTTTGCGCTACCCTGCGCTTGCGAAACCCTATAGTGTGATTTTTGGAAGGGTTCGTCTAATTTGAGTGAGGTCCGGTTAGCCGGGTCGCGGTGGCGAACATAGACACCGCGGGCGAAATGCAACAGTGGCACATGACCACATCTGCAGCCTCGCGAGTCACGTGTAGTTGTCAGGAACAGGTTGAGTACAATTAGAATGTGTCGCGCGGGTTCAATCCCTATATATGGAGAAACGGCTTGAGATGGAGTCGCATGTAGTATGGGCTGCATGTTGCTTTCGGAAACTTGCTGACATTAGAATAGGAAGCATCCTAGTTCTATTTAAATATCGCATTAGAGTCTGGTCATAGCACTCACGTATACTTAAACTACACCATTGCTATATTTTGTATATTGTTTGGAAGATTCGCTGCTATATGATCAGCCTTTAAGCATCAGTGAATACTGACGTCCCCACTTCCATAGGTACTGGATCGCCGAAGTACAAAGGCGAGATTCAGGAGGACTCAAGGCAAGGAAAGCAAGGAGTCAGTGTATGTTTAGTTCCGCTGCAGTATATGTACTGGTTATGTATTAGTTGAGAAGTACTCTGATGTAAGATGTTGAAGGTTGTAATACTTAGAAATGTAAAGGAAATATTGTAACTCCATTGTAAGGTATTACAGTTGTACAATATTCAGACTTGTAACACATTGTGTATTGAATAAAAAGTTTTAAATTCTCCTGTTTTTCTGTGTATTGTGACTAATTGAAGAAAAGGTCTTGGCTCGTGTCACGGTTTCCCAGTGTCGGAAATCGGGGCGCTACAGAGTGGTATCAGAGCTAGCTTCAATTTACAGTCCAACACAGTGGGAAAATTTAAACTTAGATGCCTGTAGGAGATTGGGTTTTGGCTAGTTGTGGATAATTATAACTCATATTGTTGTTCTTTCAACTTATGTTTTATAATATTTCTATATCGATGCTAATTTCTATATCCACTCCTTGCAGGATGACGGACAGCTCAGTTCCCACGGGGAGTGGGTGGGGACAGGGAGAGGTGATCGAGATAGACTCGGATACCGAGCCTGTCACGGAGGAGGCACAGCCATCGGTAGAGGCCGGACTGGCCCACGGAGCCCCGCAGCTGCCACAGCAGGGGGCTTTTGCTTTTGGAGGTCAGGCCCCGGTACCGCCACCTCCCCAGCTTACTCCTGTCGAGGAGGCCTTTCAGCAGGTCTTCGAGGATATCTCCGTACTGACGTGGTCGCACATCCACCTAGAGACCAAGATGGACTCCTCCGAATTCGTCAACTACCACCACGCAAGGGAGGTGGAAAGACTGAGGAGTGCCAACGCTAGGGCGCAACGCCGTATGGTGATCTGGGACCGTGCCTACAGGGCACAGTTCGAGCGCCTGGAGCGCCGGTGCGCGGACCTTCAGGTCCAGGTTGCACAGTTGCTGGCGCTGATCACCGGGCAGGACCCACCTGAAGGAGCCAGCAGTACCGACTAGGCAGTCGGGTACCTAGAAGCTGTTTTTGTTATTTTGTGATTTTTGGCCCCTACAATTGTGGTGTATAGGTAGGGAGGATGTCACTTAGAAGAAAAAAAATGTGACACTTTGTAAACAGGTAGGTCTAGGAAGACTGTGTAGT
This sequence comes from Hemerocallis citrina, assembly GCA_017893485.1. Classification (NCBI taxonomy): domain Eukaryota; kingdom Viridiplantae; phylum Streptophyta; class Magnoliopsida; order Asparagales; family Asphodelaceae; genus Hemerocallis; species Hemerocallis citrina. The sequence continues at coordinate 217,803,693 of CM030362.1, forward strand.
TATTTTGACTCCTACTCTTGTGAAGTATAGGTAAGAAGGTTAGTACTTAGGAAGAAATGACATTTTGTAAACCAGGGGTTGATGTACATATAAATGTAACCCATTTGATGGATGATCAATGGAAAATTTCGGTTCATCTCTTGTTCTCCGACTATACTGTTTCATGTTTGTCGATTCATTCTCCTAACTTAAGGTAGTTCTGAGGACAGAACTATTCTAAGGAGGGAGTAATGTAATATCCCGGACGGATATTAATTCATATAAATTATTATTTTATTATTATTTTATTTTAATTTCAAAATTGGACTATTTTGGCGATTTTCGCCGGGTTGCCCACAAACAGTGCCTACGCACGTCTATCGGTCGATGCGCATCCAAAGCGCATCAAATTGGTAGCGCGACTCTCCGAAGTAATAAGAAAATTTATTTTACTATTATTTTCCAAATTAAATTATTTTTGGGAATTTTATGAGGATTTTATAAGAAAATTTTTGTATACACATACATGTACACATACACATAATTGTATGGTACTTAGTATATTATACCTAGTATATAGTATGTACTTTAGGACAATATACTTATGCTTGTCATGGCTACTTAATTAGAGAATTAGGGTTTGATTAGATGGTTTAAGGAGGGTTGTATGCATAAGATTAGAACTAAAACCTTCTAGAAACCTTATCACTCCACCTCACTAGCCTACACCATACCCTCCCCCCCCCCCCCCCCCCTAAGTCATGGCCGGCCTCCTTCTTTTGAGGCTATTTTGTGCCAATGGGTGCACTTACCACCTTCTAGTTCTCCTATAAACCCCCCCTCATTCTCCTCCTTCTCTCATTTTAGAAAAACAAAAGAAAGAAAGAAAGAAGGAAAGGAAAAGAAAGAGAGAACAAATAACTTGAGAGTTTTGTTTTGTAGGTTAATAGAAGAATTCTAAAAAGCTTAGGGGAAGGAGAAGGTAGCTAGCAAGTTCTTCCACCAAAGTTAGATAAGGTGGGGGTTTCTTCACTTCCTTGATTTTTGTTTGTTTGTTGTTTGTTTGTTTGTTGTTTGTATGGTTGTTTGACTTCTTCTTCTCATCCTCTTGTTTTGTTTTCTTTGAGTTTTGTTGGGTGTATTGTTGTAGTAAGAAGTAAGAGTAAAAAGTAGTAGTAGTAACTACTAGCTTGTAAAGATCATAGCTTTATTATTGTAGTTGTTGTTTGTATGATTTTGGACTAAAGAAACTTACATATTGCATAATGTTGGACATACAACCATGGTTGGTTGTAGGACTTGATTCACATAAGCATATGAACTTCATTTTACAACCATTATGGGTTGTAGGACTCTTTATGAAACTTGGACTAATAAGAACATATGTTCTAATAAAAAGATATTTCCTTGTAAACACTAGTTGTAGAATTAATTAAAAAGATCTTTCTTTTATTTTAATCACTAGTTGTAATTAATTAAAAAGATCTTTCTTTTATTTTAATCACTAGTTGTAATTAATTAAAAAGATCTTTCTTTCATTTTTAATCACTAGTTGTAGCTAATTAAAAAGATCTCTCCTTTTATTTTAATAACTAGTTGTAGCTAATTAAAAAGATCTTTTCTTTAGTAAAGTAAAGTAAAATAAAATAATCTTTTCTTTATCACTAGTAATAAATAAGGTTAGTAAGCAACTAAGTAGTGGTATGCTAAATAATAAGTAGTAGTATGTAATAAAATGAAGTAGTAGTAGTAATAGATAGTTGTATGTTGTGATTTTATTGTGAATGAAGTAGTAGTAATAGATAGTTGTATGTTGTGATTTTGTTGTGAATAAAGTAGTAGTAGTAAGTTGTATGTGGTTCTCTTGATAAGAATGAAGTAGTAGTAGTAGTAGATAATTGTGTATTATGTTTTGATTAAAATAGGAGTAGTAGTAGTAGTAAAATGTTGTAGGATTGCTTCTAAAAATAATTAGAAGCCATATCTATGCTTAGTTAGTTGTAGGATTGCTTTTAAAAATATCCTACCATGTTTACCATGCTTAGTTAGTTGTAGCTTTGCTTCTAAAAATAATTAGAAGCCATATCCATGCTTAGTTAGTTGTAGGATTGCTTTAAAAATATTCTACCATGTTTACCATGCTTAGTTAGTTGTAGCTTTGCTTCTAAAAATAATTAGAAGCCATATCCATGCTTAGTTAGTTGTAGGATTGCTTTTAAAAAATACCCTACCATGTTTACCATGCTTAGTTAGTTGTAGCTTTGCTTCTAAAAATAATTAGAAGCCATATCTATGCTTAGTTAGTTGTAGGATTGCTTTTAAAAATATCCTACCATGTTTACCATGCTTAGTTAGTTGTAGCTTTGCTTCTAAAAATAATTAGAAGCCATATCCATGCTTAGTTAGTTGTAGGATTGCTTTAAAAATATTCTACCATGTTTACCATGCTTAGTTAGTTGTAGCTTTGCTTCTAAAAATAATTAGAAGCCATATCTATGCTTAATTAGTTGTAGGATGTTTATAAACTTATCTTATCATGCTTTATGTTTAGGATGTTGTAGGACTTTTGCTAAAAATATCCTACCATGATTCTATGCTTAATTAGTTGTAGGATGTTTTATAAAATTATCCTATCATGCTTTATGTTTAGGATGTTGTAGGACTTTTGCTAAAAATATCCTACCATGATTCTATGCTTAATTAGTTGTAGGATGTTTTATAAAATTATCCCATCATGCTTTATGTTTAGGATGTTGTAGGACTTTTTCTAAAAATATCCTACCATGCTTAACGTTTAGAATGTTGTAGGATTCTTTTCCCATCATGCTTGGTAATGTTGTAGGATTCTTTTCCTATCATGTTTAGTAACTCACTTATGCTAGAATTTTGTAGGATTCATTCCTAAAGTTTCCTATTATGTTTAGTGACTTAGTTATGCTTAGAATGTGTAAAATTCAATCCAAGAGTTTCCTACCATGTTTGGATAAATTTTATTGTGCCTAGAGTGTTGTAGGATCCATGATAAAATCATATACCATGCTAGTTTAATTGTTGGAAAGTGATATATCATGCTAGCTTAATTGTAAGTATTTTGCATATCATGCTAGTTTAAATTGTATGCAAATTGTATACCATGCTAGATAAATGGTAGAGAAGTGTATACTATGTTAGTGAATGACCATGATTCATGCTAAGTAAGTAGGGATCATGCAAATTATTGATTATATTAAGTTAAGGATACCCATACTAGGATGTTCATGCTTAGGGTAAAGAAACTACCCATGGCTAGTTGTGGTGACTTATGTTGGGTTCTACACCATGCTAGAGTAATACTTGCTTAGAATGTTGTAGGAGTAGGGTTAGAACTACCTACTATACCTTGGAGCATTGCTTGTTCATACTAGTTGGGTGGTGGTGGTTGGTTATGATAGGTAGTAGGCTTCCATGCTCAATTTGTAACCTACGATTGACAATAGTGGACTTTATGTTTAAGGTCGTTAGTGGTTTTCATGCTTAAGCTCATTGTAAGCATAAAGCATTAATCACATTCATACATAGGAAAATCATGGTGGTTGTGTTATATGATTGATTGTCGTAGGAAGCTGCCTGTAATTGTATGCCATACTTAAGGCGCTATAGGTTGAAGTAATAAGGATTGGGAAGACCACTAGTGATAGTTGGTCCGACAAAGGCCGTCAGGCCGCCTTCGGATCCTTCCTTAGTAGAATACCGATCATAGACTACTAGTGGATCCCTTTGTTGCTTCTAATAGTAGAAGATTAAGTTTGTTAGTAAGCACGTTTGGTTGCTTCTAGGATTGATTACCTGTATGGTTGTTTGCGCACGGTCGTGCTCGTACGTGGCTCGACTGGCCCGTATGTAGCTGTGGGTCTCATACGTAGCTTAGTCGGCTCGTATGTAGGTTATTGTCTCGTACGTGGCCCGACCGGCCCGTGCGTAGCTGTTGGTCTCATACGCGGCTTATTTGGCTGGTATGTACGTGGTTATCTCCTATGAGGCCCGCCTGGCTCGTAGGTAGTTATTGTTTCATACGTAGCTTAGTTGGCTCGTATGTGGTTATTACTCGTGTATAGCTTGTTAGCTAGTACACAGTTAGTTGTGCTGTCTAGGGTGATGTTACCACCCTAAGGGCTATCGACCATCAAGACATATGTTTCTACCCTAAGGAACTGTAGAGGAGTTACTCCTTGTGTACCGTCGAATTTTAACCAGGGTAGGTTAATCGAGGACCGGAGCATAGACAGAATCCAAGTCTAGGGTAGCGGCATGCGTGTATATTCGCACAGCCAAAGTCTTGGATCGATGAGCCATGAACCAGATCCTGAGGGATTCTGGTAAGCCTAGGTTGAGCGGCCTAGTAGAGTTGTCTTGCGAAGCCTAATTTAAGGCCTAGCATGTTGTGTTATAATGTTGTCATTCCTAGGATCGTTCGAGTCAGGAACATCACTAGGATAGTGACATACAAGGATCGGTTTACTTAAACCCTTTTGCCGGGAGAGAGGGGTCAGTCGTAGGGGGCCCCTTACACTAACTCGTCCCTTGAGGCAGATCATAGGTGGTGTACTGGGTTGTACCTTCCCATCAAAGGGATACGTACGGTGCCGTCTCACAAGTTGAGGACACGGGTTGCGTATCTCGCGCTGTTAATTCCTGAAGTACCGTGGCTAGGGGTGCCACAGGATGCATTGTGCAGTCCTGCGCTTGCGATACCCCAGAGGGTGCCACAGGGTAGGCTTTGCGCTACCCTGCGCTTGTGAAACCCTATAGTGTGATTTTTGGAAGGACACCCGATACATTGGATTCGTCTAATTTGAGTGAGGTCCGGTTAGCCGGGTCGCGGTGGCGAACATAGACACCACGGGCGAAATGCAACAGTGGCACATGACCACATCTGCAGCCTCGCGAGTCACGTGTAGTTGTCAGGAACAGGTTGAGTACAATTAGAATGTGTCGCGCGGGTTCAATCCCTATATATGGAGAAACGGCTTGAGATGGAGTCACATGTAGTATAGGCTGCATGTTGCTTTCGGAAACTTGCTGACATTAGAATAGGAAGCGTCCTAGTTCTATTTAAATATCGCATTAGAGTCTGGTCATAGCACTCACGTACACTTAAACTACACCATTGCTATATTTTGTATATTGTTTGGAAGATTCGCTGCTATATGATCAGCCTTTAAGCGTCAGTGAATACTGACGTCCCCACTTCCATAGGTACTGGATCGCCGAAGTACAAAGGCGAGATTCAGGAGGACTCAAGGCAAGGAAAGCAAGGAGTCAGTGTATGTTTAGTTCCGCTGCAGTATATGTACTGGTTATGTATTAGTTGAGAAGTACTCTGATGTAAGATGTTGAAGGTTGTAATACTTAGAAATGTAAAGGAAATATTGTAACTCCATTGTAAGGTATTACAGTTGTACAATATTCAGACTGTAACACATTGTGTATTGAATAAAAAGTTTTAAATTCTCCTGTTTTTCTGTGTATTGTGACTAATTGAAGAAAAGGTCTTGGCTCGTGTCACGGTTTCCCAGTGTCGGAAATCGGGGTGCTACATGAAGTCAGTAAATATGTGGGAATTATTAGTCCCATATCGGTTGGGTTAAGTGTGAGAGTGAGTTGATATTAGGAAGCATAAGATCAAGAGGTACCTACAAACTATAACACCTTTTGTGAGGCAGTGCCTGTGGTGGGAAGTGGACTAAGTTTTGTTTTAGGCATCATGTATGCGCGCGTAGACGCATATGGAGTTGAGTGGGGCTCGAGGTATTACAGATGGTATCAGAGCTGATTTTCAACACCGATGTTGTACAAGATGTATGCCGGAGATGGAGCTAGAGAATAGTGCACTGGGCGAAATAGACCAGAGAAATGTACGCTAGCAGAATTCGGGTACTAAAAGGGGGATCATGTATTAGCTTGCAGGTCCCGAGCTTAACGAAAGCTTAAGATCGAGAGGTACCTACAAGCTATAACACCTTTTGTGAGGTAGTGCCTTGGTGGGCAGTGGACTAGGTTTTATTTTAGGCGTCGCGTACATGCTCGTAGACATGTACGGAGCTGAGCAGGGCTCGGGTAATTACAGAAAGTGTGCTTCCATTTTAGTGAACAAGGGCATTTCTAAAACTAATGCTCGAAGAAGAAAACTCAAGCCAGTGTTTGCTATAGCTGTGGAAGGATCTGGCACAATAAGTCGAACTGTCCCAGCATGCAAATTCATGGCCAGGAATAGTCGTCACATGAATTGATATGATGTTAGGGAGTTATTATTGCGTGTTTCGTTGATTGAATGTGTTTTGCTATTTGAAAATGTTATTTTTAGGCGGTGACTGGAATGATGTACTCTTCTTTATGTACCTGGATATTGAAGGTTTTATTAAGTATAATGTTATGTTTTGAAAATTGGTGTTATAATATTTTTCTCGATGATGACTTATGTTGGAATACTATATATATATTACATTCCATAGTCACAACATGACAATTATGGTGCAACCATACGTCCATAAGGCAAACTAGCAACCAGATATTGAGGAGGCAAATATGCAACTAATATCAAGGGGGCAAGCCTGTAGCTGGACGTCAATTGTTGTGAACCCGCAACATAAGAGTCTAAAAAGAAAGCAGTGGAGCCAATGACGGTGACCTCAATGTCGAGACGGGAATTTGCCAAGATGTACCAGATGAAGGGAGCTTGTGTGGAGGTTAGCAGGGACCAGATGCCATAAGTTGAAGCCGCGGGCGAAAATCCAGGAAGCGATGTTCCAAATCTTGTCTTGATGGTCGAGTCATTCAAGTGCTGCACAAACTAAAGAGCTACTTTTGGAGAGATTCATTAGGCCTAGTGCTTCGCCTTGAAGAGCATTGTCTTTGCTTGTAGAGAAGAAGAATGAATCAATGTGGAGGTGCATCGAGCATCATGAGTTGAACTAGGTTACGACTCAAGACAGGCATCCATCGATGACTTATTCAATCAACTTCAGGGAGCGGCAATGTTCTCCAAGATCAACTTGCGGTTGGACTACCATCAGGTTCGCGTCAAAAGCGAGATAAGCCAAAGACGGAGGAGGATCATGCCAAATATTTAGCAGGAGCATCGAAGAAGCTCCAGAAGCACAGATTGTATGTGAAGCCGTCCAAACGTGAGAAGGCTGAAGCCGCATTTCCTGACTTTGTTCTATTTTCTAAGGAGGGAGTGGCCACCAACTCGGAGAAGAAGTATCAAGGCATGAAGCAGGCTTGCTGGTGGGCATGATTGAAGCAGAATATTGCTGACCTTGTGGCTAGGTGTCTCTTGTGACAGGAAATTAAGGCAGGAATTCAGAGACCCAGAGGACTACTACGGCCGTTGCCTACTCCATAATAGAAGTAGAAAAATATCAGCGTGCATTTCATCGTGAAGCTACCTAGAAGTTCAAGGGATAACGACTCATTTGGGTGGAAGTGGACCAAGCCAGCATGCCTTCTGGCAATAAGGATCACCTAGTCATCGGAGAGGTTGATGAAAGAATACAGCGAAGGGATTGTGAAGCCGCATGAAGTTCTGATATCGTTAGTCTTCGACAAGGAGGCATGGGTTACCATGCCTCTCTGGAAGAACCGACAAGTAGCCTTGGAAGCAAAAATTGACTTCAATACAACTTCTTCACTTGCGAATGAATTGGCAGACAGAAAGAGTTAGACTGATTGGTAGAAGACATGTTGAGTTGGCATCAAGCACTTTGGAGGAACCAGTTCGTTAAGGAAGCCACTGGGAATCTGAAGACCATTGAAGAGTGTGTTTTGGTGAATTGAGTAATTTTCACCTCTTTACCAGTGTAGTTCTGGGGACAGAACTATTCTAAGGAGAGAGTAACGTAATATCCCTTAAAATAATATATAACTATTTTGTATATTCATCTGTGCACAATTGAGAGTCGCATGCATTAATGAATTTTTCTCAATTTTAAATAAGTATGGGAACATATTATTTGATATGTTCTGAACCTAACTGTAACGCCCCGATCTCCCCGTTGCTGGGAAACCGAGACACATGCCAAGATCTTTCCTTCAATTAGTCTCGAGACACAGAAAAACTGAAAAATTTAAAAACTTTTCTTCAACACAGAGTTACTACGCAGTAATTACAAATATCAGTTTGTAATACCAAACTGTACTGCCTGCCCCTTTTCTTTTCTTTTTGACTCCAAAATCAATTCTTCCAATTTCTATATCACTTTAAACATAAACTAAAATAATTATGTTTCAAAGAAAATTTGGGCAGAGTCTCCCTTGTATTTTTTGCCCAAAACACAGAAAAGCTTACGGAATTTTGCTCTAAATTCCGTAGCTTACATCACAGGCAATAATAATATGGGCTCCCCAGGCCAAAATGAGCATCATCACACAGGCAATATATATATATGCTCTGGGGGCCAAACTCATAACGGTTTAACAAATATCAATTAAAAAGCATAAATTTCTTTGAAAACGTAGTAAGTTTTTAGAAAATAACCTGTAAAAACCTACCACGACGCCCGGCACTCCACAACGAAATGGGTACGGGTCGAAACCATATCCTGCTGCCTCACACTATGCTCTTCCTCATCATCCTCATATTTATACATCAAAAATACAATTTAAAGCATAAATCTTTACTATTTACAATTAAAACATAACAACAAATTATAACTGGAGCTCCACTCCACGGAACCTGTACCTACACCTCACCTCTGCACTGCTGAGGACCTGTAACAGTAGGGACCTAGGGTAGCCCAGGGACTCCCTAACCCCCAAACACTAAGGGGTTAGCCATTTCTGGTGTGAGTATAATTTATTAAATAAGTAAATAAATTAAACTTACAAGTAAAAACATAACGAACTCACAATTTCCAAGATAAACAAATCTTACTTGACATCTGAATATGTAAACATCATAAATGGGATTTCACATCAAATACTCTCTGAGTCATCACCTGTATGTATATCTATACCCGCTCATAACATACTTATATTTAGTAACCATTTGAATAACCACTCATAATACAATATTGATTTTATTTCCTTATATCACGCATCACATCATAAACATATGCCTTCATCCTCATACTACCACATTCGTTCATGTCCAACCTAACATCTCATTTCACCTTACCATTTACTTGTATTTTATCACAATACACCCCATATCCCAACATAGTTTGGTAATAACACAATCACATCCCAAGCCCATAGCTTGGTTATTAATCTACTCCAACTATCACACTCGCAATTCAACTTGAATGGAAAGGACACGTGTACATATAATTTGTGCCAGTGTATGTTATGACTTAACTCTAATGCAAATTACCAATACAATGATACTCTTATTCTAATGCAAGATTACTAATGCGATGATGCTCTTATTCTAATGCTAGATTTACTAGTGCGATGATGCTCTTATTCTAATGCCAGCAAGTCTCCGAAGCAACATGCAGCCCATAAATACATGCGCCCCATCTCAAGCCGTTTCTCCAAATATAGGGATTTGAACCCGCGTTATGAATTTCTAATTGTACACAACCTGTTCCTGACAATACCACGTGACTAGTGAGGTTGCAGACGTGGTCAGTGCTACCAAGGCAGTACGCTCATGGTGTCTATGTTGCCACTACGACCCTGCTAACCAAACCTCATTCCAAAATCCAAAATCATAGGGTCTCGCAAGCGCAGGGTAGCGCGAAGCCTACCCTGTGGCACCCCCGGGGTCTCGCAAGCGCAGGACTGCACACTGCATCCTGTGGCACCCCAGCCACGGTATTTCAGGAATTAACAGACGAGATACGCAACCCGTGCTCCCAACTCGTGCGGAGACACCGTACGTATCGCTTTTGACGGGAAGGCACAACCCAATATCACCACCTAAGGCCTGCTTCGAGGGACAAGTTGGTCGTAAGGCGCTACCTACAACCAACTCCTCTCTTTTCGGCAAAGGGTCTAAGTAAAATGATCTTTATAAGTCACTACCTTAATGATGTTCCTAACCCTGAACAATCCTAGGAATGACAACATTACACAACATGCTAGGTCTTAAATTAGACTTCGCAAGATAACTCTATTAGGCTGCTCAACCTAAACTCACCAGAATCCCTCAGGATCTGGTTCATGGCCTATCGATCCAAGACCCCGGCAATACGAACGCATTCGCATGCTACTACCTGAACTTGGATTTCGTCACACTCCGGTCCGCAATCAACCAACGGTTAAGATCTGACGGCACCCGCGAAGTAACTCGTCCACAGTCCCTTAGGAGTAAGCTAAACACACGTCTTGATGGTCGATAGCCCTAGGGCAATGATATCACCCTAGACAAGCACAACAAACTGCGTATTAGCCAAGAAGCTACATACGAGTAACCAAAAATACATACGAGCTAAACAGCTACGTATGGGACCAACAGCTACATACGGGCCAGTCGAGCCGCATATGAGACAACAACATGCATACGAGCCAAATAAGCTCCGTACGAGACCAACATCTACATACGGGCCAGTCGAGCCGCGTATGAGACAACAACACACACACGAGCCGAATAAGCTGCGTATAAGACCCACAGCTACATACGGGCCAGTCGAGCCACGTACGCGCAAAACCACATACAAACAATCATACAGGTAATCAAACCTAGAAACTACCAACTGTGCTTACTAGCAAACTTGATCTTCTATAATTAGAAGCAACAAAAGAATCTACTATAATTAACCTAAGCATGGTATCCTTCTAAAATCAACTCATCATGGCCTATCTACTATAATCAACTCAAACATGAGCTTCTTTCTAAAATCGACTCAAACATGATATTCTACTACAACTTAACCATGGGTTTCCTTCTACAACAATTCAAGCATGGATTCTTACTATAGCACAAGTGTGGGTTCTTTCTCTCCAACAATCCAAATCCATAGGATGGGTTCTTTTTTACTCACTACTACTAACAACTAAAATGGGTTCCTTTTGAGACTCTTAACTAAAACCACTACTACACTCACTTAAGCATGGTTTCTTTGAACCTTAGAACCACTACTTATCTTAGCATGGGTTCTTCTCTTAGAATCATTAACTACAACAAATCTTTAAGCATGGTAGTTCTCTTTTTGACATAGCACACCAACTCAAGCATGATCTAATACGACTCAAGTTCTACCATTCATACTTTTCATAGGATCCTTTTGATCCATAAATTTATATCAATACTTTAGTTTATTCGAACTTCTTCAAAACATCAAAATACGTATATAAACCATACACCCATATTTTGATATCATCATCTAAAAATAACTCATCCATTATATAGGTTTTTATATACTCATGAATAGTTAAAATTCACCATATTTTTACAATCACAAAAATATGTAAAATAAATCAATACTCACCTATTCTTTAACCCACAAAATATATTAATATACTAACTCACATATATTTTTAAACCACAAAAATATATAAATAATATAACTCACATATTCATCAAACTACAAAAATATATAATAAACCAACTCACATATTTCTTAAACCACACAAAAATATATAAAAATACTAACTCACACATATCTTTAAACCATAAAATACACAAATATATAAACAAATTAACTCACATATATCTTTAAAATTACAGAAATACATATAATAAAATAGTACTCACATATATCTTTAACACACCAAAAACACATAATAAATTAACTCACCATTTTCCGCGAAGATCCGAAGCGCCATGCCACTTTGCCTCCAAAGTCGCAATATATCCTATCATCAATTTTTCAAGGCAATTAAACTCAAATAATTCAAACCCATCATAAAGCTAATAACACTATCTCAAAATATCACACAAGCATTTACAGAATGCTTGGGATATACACGTGCGATGCACGTGATAATCTATTGCTTACGGTATTTTCATTCCCAATTAAGTATTAAAATCACCCCCAAATAATCTTCCAATAGTCCAACTATACTCTCCATTATTATAAGAGAAATAGTTCACACTTATGAAATTCTCTTTTTCAAACCCAAAACCCCATTTTACAAACAACTTGCAATCTTTCTAAAAATCCGCTAATTTCTCACATCCACAATTTCCAATATCTCTAAATCTCTCTACCACAATAATCCTACTCAATAAAAATTTACCCAACTAAATTTTATACAATAAAATAGTTAGGGTTTATACCTTCCGAAATCCAATCGAAAATCCAACGCTACTACGATGTCGAGAATCCCTCCATTAGTCTACCCCTAATTTTAATTTGGAATCGATGAAGAAATGGAGGAGATTTGAAGTGGGGAGATCTTGCCGATCGATGGGTTTTGTTGGCATCGGGATGGAGAACAGGACGGGATAGAAGAAGAAGGAAGAAGGGAGATGGTGGGGGGGGGGGGTTCTTTTGGCTGGGTGTGACTCGAAGAAGGTGAAGGGAGGAAGAGGCCGGGGTGGGTTTGCCATCGGGTTTGGGAAGCACAGGAAGGGGAAGGGAGAAGGAGAAGAAGGACGAAGGTGGTGGGTTCCTTTCTCCTGGCTGACGTGAACCGAAGAAGGAGAAGGGAAAAGGAGTTGGGTTTCTTCGTTGGGAGCGAACGGGAGGAGGAAGGGAAGAGGAGAGGAGGCTGGGGTTTCCATCGGTTTGGGATTGAAACCGGGAAGAAGAAGAGAAGGAAGAAGAAGGAGAAAGGAAAGAGAGAGAGAGGGGGTTTTTTGTAAAAAGGGGAAATAAAGAATAATAGATGGATAAATATCTAGGGAATGTTTCGTATAAGCCCTCTAGCTTTAATATATTTCAGATAAAGCCCAACTCTCTACTTTAATAATCCAAACAATACAAAATACATTAAAACAATTTCGTAGATAATCCGTATAAAAATAATTTAATACGAAAATAATAATAAAATAAGGTAGACAATATATCTTATATTTCTCAATTAAGATAATTTTTTATCAGAAAAACCATGATCGCGCGAAATTCTCAATCGCGCACACATTTCGATGCAAAATAGCCATGTGCTATTTTTCGGGTCGTTACATCACTCCCTCCTTAGAATCGTTCTGTCCTCAGAACGCTGCTAGTGGAGAGGAAGACAACCACAAACATCAATGGTTCACGAGACATTTTTCTGAACCATCTTTAGTTCATCGAGTGATATTCTCGAAAACTGGTCTTCTACCAAGTCGAACTGTTGTCCTTCCGCCTCTTGGACAGTCCCACCATGAATTTGATGGTGACATTCTTCTGCTCCTGCTCTAGAGTAGACAGTGGCTGCATTGCCTTGCTCTATTCTTGTCTACAAGTGTTGTTGATTTACTCCTTGATTACGACTTCTGTTAGTTGGTGACCACTCCCTCCTTAGAAAGGACGAAGTCACACATTGCCGCTTCATTCTCTGATCAGCTCCTCTTGGTGACCTTACTGAATTGTTAGCACGATTGCCCTCTGTCTGAGCAAGATTTCCTCCTTGGCGTGCTCTTAGTGGCTGCTTAATCAGAAGCTGATCTTGGAAAATCTGTCGCTTCAGTGTTTAAATCCTCACATTTCCTGCCTAAGCCTTCTGACTTGCTCACTTGGACTCGGTTGCAGCTCCTATTGTGTCAAAATTGAGCTCTAAACTTGAGTAATCCCTCCTATACTGGCTTACTTGATCTCATCATCTATCTTCTTGCTTTCTTTCACGGTCTTTGGCTGAGGTCAATCCTCCACTTATCTCGATCCTTTGCAGTTCAGCAGCCACTCCCTCCTTAGAATAGGGCATGGCCTACGATCATTACTTCAAACTTCCAGGATTCTCTCCTGTAATTTGCTCGAAGCTGATGCTCCAGATGGTGTATTCAAACAAACAATCTAGAGTTGCCTCCCGCACACAACTTAAACCTTGAAAAATAGTTCGGTCAAAAGAATATGACGAACCACAATTGAACAAAACAGTTGTATGGATTCCATATATATATATATACATAAATCCAATTGGTTACGAAAGTGTTTCATCATACCCTACTCCTTAGTCCAAAATAAATTTCAAAAATACAACTTTTAATTTAGTTGCAGTTCTATATGCACATACCAGTACTAGCACTCCTGCCTTCTACAGCTTGCTGGTAGTAAGTGCGAACTCTACCCTTGGTGAACAGGCTCCTTTCCTTTACTGTTCATCTTCGAGGTTGATCTGCCGTTCCTCCGGTGAAGCTGGGGAATATCTGGTCGGATACGACCAATCCTTCCACATTTGTAATATGTACGGGTATCTATCTAAGTGTCCTTCCTCTAACACTGGTTCTTGAGATGACCATGCTCACCACATAAAAAATAACTTCCTGTCCTGGTGCCTCCAAGGTGGTCCTCCGTTTTCTGAGTCTTCTGCTTCTGACCTAGGTCCTTAATCCTGATGCTGGTGCAGATCTTGTTCCTTGTAGTCGTGGACAGAATGATTTCTTGTGCCTGACTCTCTCACAAGGTTGCATACTACAACCTTGGGGGTCTTTGGAATTTGCTCCCATTCATGTTGTAGTCCTTGTGGTGGTGAAGTCTCCTTGGCTCCTCGCTCAAGGTTATCGGATCATCCATCGATGTCGGTTCACTCTCTTCCATCAACACCTCCTTGGTTAGGACATCCTCGAACATCCTTCATGTGCTTAAAGGATGGTAACACATATACTGGTCTAGATATAGAAAAATTATAAAACATAAGTTGAAAGAGACAACAATATGAATTATAACTATCTACAACTAGCTAAAACCCAACTCTTAAAGGGCATCCAAGTTTAATTTTCCTACTGTGTTGGACTGTAAATTGAAGTCGGCTCTGATACCATCTGTAACGCCCCGATCTCCCCGTTGCTGGGAAACCGAGACACATGCCAAGATCTTTCCTTCAATTAGTCTCGAGACACAGAAAAACTGAAAATTTTAAAAACTTTTCTTCAACACAGAGTTACTACGCAGTAATTACAAATATCAGTTTGTAATACCAAACTATACTGCCTGCCCCTTTTCTTTTCTTTTTGACTCCAAAATCAATTCTTCCAATTTCTATATCACTTTAAACATAAACTAAAATAATTATGTTTCAAAGAAAATTTGGGCAGAGTCTCCCTTGTATTTTTTGCCCAAAACACAGAAAAGCTTACGGAATTTTGCTCTAAATTCCGTAGCTTACATCACAGGCAATAATAATATGGGCTCCCCAGGCCAAAATGAGCATCATCACACAGGCAATATATATATATGCTCTGGGGGCCAAACTCATAACGGTTTAACAAATATCAATTAAAAAGCATAAATTTCTTTGAAAACGTAGTAAGTTTTTAGAAAATAACCTGTAAAAACCTACCACGACGCCCGGCACTCCACAACGAAATGGGTACGGGTCGAAACCATATCCTGCTGCCTCACACTATGCTCTTCCTCATCATCCTCATATTTATACATCAAAAATACAATTTAAAGCATAAATCTTTACTATTTACAATTAAAACATAACAACAAATTATAACTGGAGCTCCACTCCACGGAACCTGTACCTACACCTCACCTCTGCACTGCTGAGGACCTGTAACAGTAGGGACCTAGGGTAGCCCAGGGACTCCCTAACCCCCAAACACTAAGGGGTTAGCCATTTCTGGTGTGAGTATAATTTATTAAATAAGTAAATAAATTAAACTTACAAGTAAAAACATAACGAACTCACAATTTCCAAGATAAACAAATCTTACTTGACATCTGAATATGTAAACATCATAAATGGGATTTCACATCAAATACTCTCTGAGTCATCACCTGTATGTATATCTATACCCGCTCATAACATACTTATATTTAGTAACCATTTGAATAACCACTCATAATACAATATTGATTTTATTTCCTTATATCACGCATCACATCATAAACATATGCCTTCATCCTCATACTACCACATTCGTTCATGTCCAACCTAACATCTCATTTCACCTTACCATTTACTTGTATTTTATCACAATACACCCCATATCCCAACATAGTTTGGTAATAACACAATCACATCCCAAGCCCATAGCTTGGTTATTAATCTACTCCAACTATCACACTCGCAATTCAACTTGAATGGAAAGGACACGTGTACATATAATTTGTGCCAGTGTATGTTATGACTTAACTCTAATGCAAATTACCAATACAATGATACTCTTATTCTAATGCAAGATTACTAATGCGATGATGCTCTTATTCTAATGCCAGATTTACTAGTGCGATGATGCTCTTATTCTAATGCCAGCAAGTCTCCGAAGCAACATGCAGCCCATAAATACATGCGCCCCATCTCAAGCCGTTTCTCCAAATATAGGGATTTGAACCCGCGTTATGAATTTCTAATTGTACACAACCTGTTCCTGACAATACCACGTGACTAGTGAGGTTGCAGACGTGGTCAGTGCTACCAAGGCAGTACGCTCATGGTGTCTATGTTGCCACTACCACCCTGCTAACCAAACCTCATTCCAAAATCCAAAATCATAGGGTCTCGCAAGCGCAGGGTAGCGCGAAGCCTACCCTGTGGCACCCCCGGGGTCTCGCAAGCGCAGGACTGCACACTGCATCCTGTGGCACCCCAGCCACGGTATTTCAGGAATTAACAGACGAGATACGCAACCCGTGCTCCCAACTCGTGCGGAGACACCGTACGTATCCCTTTTGACGGGAAGGCACAACCCAATATCACCACCTAAGGCCTGCTTCGAGGGACAAGTTGGTCGTAAGGCGCTACCTACAACCAACTCCTCTCTTTTCGGCAAAGGGTCTAAGTAAAATGATCTTTATAAGTCACTACCTTAATGATGTTCCTAACCCTGAACAATCCTAGGAATGACAACATTACACAACATGCTAGGTCTTAAATTAGACTTCGCAAGATAACTCTATTAGGCTGCTCAACCTAAACTCACCAGAATCCCTCAGGATCTGGTTCATGGCCTATCGATCCAAGACCCCGGCAATACGAACGCATTCGCATGCTACTACCTGAACTTGGATTTCGTCACACTCCGGTCCGCAATCAACCAACGGTTAAGATCTGACGGCACCCGCGAAGTAACTCGTCCACAGTCCCTTAGGAGTAAGCTAAACACACGTCTTGATGGTCGATAGCCCTAGGGCAATGATATCACCCTAGACAAGCACAACAAACTGCGTATTAGCCAAGAAGCTACATACGAGTAACCAAAAATACATACGAGCTAAACAGCTACGTATGGGACCAACAGCTACATACGGGCCAGTCGAGCCGCATATGAGACAACAACATGCATACGAGCCAAATAAGCTCCGTACGAGACCAACATCTACATACGGGCCAGTCGAGCCGCGTATGAGACAACAACACACACACGAGCCGAATAAGCTGCGTATAAGACCCACAGCTACATACGGGCCAGTCGAGCCACGTACGCGCAAAACCACATACAAACAATCATACAGGTAATCAAACCTAGAAACTACCAACTGTGCTTACTAGCAAACTTGATCTTCTATAATTAGAAGCAACAAAAGAATCTACTATAATTAACCTAAGCATGGTATCCTTCTAAAATCAACTCATCATGGCCTATCTACTATAATCAACTCAAACATGAGCTTCTTTCTAAAATCGACTCAAACATGATATTCTACTACAACTTAACCATGGGTTTCCTTCTACAACAATTCAAGCATGGATTCTTACTATAGCACAAGTGTGGGTTCTTTCTCTCCAACAATCCAAATCCATAGGATGGGTTCTTTTTTACTCACTACTACTAACAACTAAAATGGGTTCCTCTTGAGACTCTTAACTAAAACCACTACTACACTCACTTAAGCATGGTTTCTTTGAACCTTAGAACCACTACTTATCTTAGCATGGGTTCTTCTCTTAGAATCATTAACTACAACAAATCTTTAAGCATGGTAGTTCTCTTTTTGACATAGCACACCAACTCAAGCATGATCTAATACGACTCAAGTTCTACCATTCATACTTTTCATAGGATCCTTTTGATCCATAAATTTATATCAATACTTTAGTTTATTCGAACTTCTTCAAAACATCAAAATACGTATATAAACCATACACCCATATTTTGATATCATCATCTAAAAATAACTCATCCATTATATAGGTTTTTATATACTCATGAATAGTTAAAATTCACCATATTTTTACAATCACAAAAATATGTAAAATAAATCAATACTCACCTATTCTTTAACCCACAAAATATATTAATATACTAACTCACATATATTTTTAAACCACAAAAATATATAAATAATATAACTCACATATTCATCAAACTACAAAAATATATAATAAACCAACTCACATATTTTTTAAACCACACAAAAATATATAAAAATACTAACTCACACATATCTTTAAACCATAAAATACACAAATATATAAATAAATTAACTCACATATATCTTTAAAATTACAGAAATATATATAATAAAATAGTACTCACATATATCTTTAACACACCAAAAATACATAATAAATTAACTCACCATTTTCCGCGAAGATCCGAAGCGCCATGCCACTTTGCCTCCAAAGTCGCAATATATCCTATCATCAATTTTTCAAGGCAATTAAACTCAAATAATTCAAACCCATCATAAAGCTAATAACACTATCTCAAAATATCACACAAGCATTTACAGAATGCTTGGGATATACACGTGCGATGCACGTGATAATCTATTGCTTACGGTATTTTCATTCCCAATTAATTATTAAAATCACCCCCAAATAATCTTCCAATAGTCCAACTATACTCTCCATTATTATAAGAGAAATAGTTCACACTTATGAAATTCTCTTTTTCAAACCCAAAACCCCATTTTACAAACAACTTGCAATCTTTCTAAAAATCTGCTAATTTCTCACATCCACAATTTTCAATATCTCTAAATCTCTCTACCACAATAATCCTACTCAATAAAAATTTACCCAACTAAATTTTATACAATAAAATAGTTAGGGTTTATACCTTCCGAAATCCAATCGAAAATCCAACGCTACTACGATGTCGAGAATCCCTCCATTAGTCTACCCCTAATTTTAATTTGGAATCGATGAAGAAATGGAGGAGATTTGAAGTGGGGAGATCTTGCCGATCGATGGGTTTTGTTGGCATCGGGATGGAGAACAGGACGGGATAGAAGAAGAAGGAAGAAGGGAGATGGTGGGGGGGGGGGGGGTTCTTTTGGCTGGGTGTGACTCGAAGAAGGTGAAGGGAGGAAGAGGCCGGGGTGGGTTTGCCATCGGGTTTGGGAAGCACAGGAAGGGGAAGGGAGAAGGAGAAGAAGGACGAAGGTGGTGGGTTCCTTTCTCCTGGCTGATGTGAACCGAAGAAGGAGAAGGGAAAAGGAGTTGGGTTTCTTCGTTGGGAGCGAACGGGAGGAGGAAGGGAAGAGGAGAGGAGGCTGGGGTTTCCATCGGTTTGGGATTGAAACCGGGAAGAAGAAGAGAAGGAAGAAGAAGGAGAAGGAAAGAGAGAGAGAGAGGGGGTTTTTTGTAAAAAGGGGAAATAAAGAATAATAGATGGATAAATATCTAGGGAATGTTTCGTATAAGCCCTCTAGCTTTAATATATTTCAGATAAAGCCCAACTCTCTACTTTAATAATCCAAACAATACAAAATACATTAAAACAATTTCGTAGATAATCCGTATAAAAATAATTTAATACGAAAATAATAATAAAATAAGGTAGACAATATATCTTATATTTCTCAATTAAGATAATTTTTTATCAGAAAAACCATGATCGCGCGAAATTCTCAATCGCGCACACATTTCGATGCAAAATAGCCATGTGCTATTTTTCGGGTCGTTACACTAACGAAGGTGGAATTATTTTGTGTATGTTTGTCTCAATTATTTTAATAATACTTTGCATGCGAATATTTTTGTCTTAATCAATTGTGTGTACAATTTGTATTTGACATTGAATGAAGCAACCAACTTCACTTGTATGGTTGTGTTCAAGCCAAACTCATCATGAGTTAGGCCCAAGTAGACTCTAACCATGGCTAATATATTGTTCATGTGCATGTGTACACTAGTTTAACACGTCCACATTGTACCCTACAACTACACCAATAACATGACTTGTACATTACACAATTAGTCACTTGATGCAACAATAAATGGGAGAGATTGGGTGGCAGGTTTCTTTTGGAATGGGGGAAAGAGAGTTGACCTTTATGAGTGTGAGAATTCCTAGGGTGGCTCTTGAGTGGGTTGGAAACACCAAGAAACAAAACCCATCTCCACACTCAACTCCACCCTCACACGCAATTCCACCCCCACATACCACCTCCCCCTTCACTCATTGATGGTCGGCAATTACATAGGCCAAGAATGAGAACCGTCGTTTATTTCTTCATCTCATCTTCACTTTTACAACTCATTTTCTACACTCTGCCACACTCCCTCAACTCACTACTTACTAATTTGGAGCAAGAACAAGGAGAAGAAGGATTCAAGGAAACAAGAAGGAGCAAGGCTTGGAGGAGAGGAAGCTAGCTTGAGAGCTTTTGTGGTGTGAAATCTCCAAACAGAAAGTATGTTCTTTTTTCCTTTTTTGTTTTCTTTTGAATGAATTTTGTTTCATGCATGTTGTGTGTTGCTAAATGAGATGGCATGATAAACAAAAAAACATCTACATAAAGTTCTAATAATTTAAAAGAAACTAGGTGAACAAATTGTTAGAGGATATGTTGTAGTTGTTGTTTGTAAGAATTATTTTTCTTAAAAGACTAGTATCATGCAAAATATTTCGTTTAGCTAGAAATAGCATGCTAAATGGTTAATGGTTGATTTATTTTAGTTTGAGATGATTTGCATGTAAATATGAGAAGAAATACTAGCTTAAGGTAGTGATCTTGTAACTAAATTTTCCTATTTTGGACATTGATGAGGGTAAAATTAATGAACGATGTGCACTGCTCAATCCTAGCGCAAATCTCAAGGTAATCTCACTTTTCCTTCTGGGTTGACTATGGGCCCGTTACCCAGGTCCAGCCTAGTGCGGGCCGGGTCGCACCCCCTAATCAGGGGACCCGAAAACCTCCCATAATCAGGTCCTTACGCCTATAAATACAGCCCTACCTCTAGAGTAACTAGGTAATCGCAACTTTTACCACTTAAGTCCTTCTTAATCCTCCAGCTATTGACTTGAGCGTCAGAGGTTCTATCGTTGGAATTCTCCCGGTGTCTCAATCTTTTTGCAGGAGTCCAATGACGGTCGAACCTCCCAGATCCACTACATCCACCACATCAGCCTCGCGGTAGAGTCAGATCAGAGACAGAGATCTAAGTTTCCTCTTTCCCAAAAGAACTCACATTATCTGTTGCTGCCATACCCGAAAACAAGCAGCATCAGATATATTTGTTCGTGCATGTTGAGAATGAAGAAATTGATGCTTAAAATTGAGTTTAATAAATTATAATCATGTTATAATGTGTTAGGAAGGTTCTTGCGTTGTTTTAATCTAATATTCGGTGACTAAAGCATGTTTATACTTCATGTAATCAAAATGTGTAGTCTATGTTACTATTTTTTTGCACATGCAAGTTGTCACCACTTTAGAACCTCATAATGTAACACCCCTCAAAATTGAGTTATAACAATTTTGTCACAGGTGTTACACACATATATTTTGTACTATTACGAGTAATATTCGTAACGTATTTTTATATAAATGTCAAACATATTTTATATTCCGAGTATTTATATGTTTTCCATTCTCTCAAAATTCAGTTTTATCTTATTTTGAGCCAACTCAAATATTAATTTTAATCTTTGTGTTTTTACATGTATCGCACGTGTTTTCAATATACGTAAGGATTACATAAATTTTTCTATCACATGAAATATCCGTAACATTATTAATATACATGTTCTACGTATTTTATATTTCGATTATTTTTCGTTTTCTCAAATTTATTTTGTATTGATACGTGCAACGCACGTGTTTGCAGTGCACATGTTGGTTCCTAAAATTTTCTTGAGTCATTGCTCCTCATTTTTCTAGTCACAATTGTGTGATTTATTTTTAATTAAAATTCATTAGGCCTAAATTCATTTTGTATCCCACTAAAATTTGTGTGCACTAAAGTGTACATTTAAAATATAGTTAGTTTGATACACTTGCCATGTGTAACACACACATCTAACCTAATAAAAATTAATAATAAAATTTTTATGAAGAGTGTGCACACACATTGACTACACATGCACGTGTTTCTTACCATGGTTGAGAATGAGGGCGAGTGGTGTGAGTTTGTGGGAAGTGGGGAGTTATTTTGGAAAGTAGGGAGCTATTTTGATCACACAATTTTTCTATAAATAGTCCATACTTTTGTCATGAACAACACAACTCAAAACAAAAACAAAAGAGAGAAAGAGGGAGAAGAGCTTGTGGGTTGTGCTAGGAAGATACCGGCCATTTTTGAAGGAGCTTGGAGCTTTAGAGCATTACTTTCTAGGAGTTCTACTAGTAGGAATTCTACAATTGAGGTGGGTGTTTTTTCAACTTTATAATATAGTTTTATTTGTAGAATGCTTTACATGTGTGAATTGTTAGCTGCATGATAACTTATGTAGAGTGGACATTCATGTTTAGATTATTTGTTGTTGATTGAATGTGTGAAATTATGATATATTGATTTGGGGGCATTTTCATAAGTTTCTATTTTTAGTTCTAGTTGCACTTCAAAAATCATAACTATTAAATTAGATGGAATCTAGAGCTAAAATTTTTATAGGAGCATCTCGTATATGTCAAGAACATCTTCTTAAAATTTCATAATATTTGGATGTCGTTTGCTATTTTAATAAAATCCAAACATAGGGTTGGCTGACATTTGACTAGTTGTTGGAAATTGGTACACATTTCGGATTTTGATCATTTCAGTATCTTAGATAAAGTATTTTGATAAAAGTCAAAACTAAGAACTTGAATTAGACTCGTTAAAATTTCTGCAAAGTCTAAGAAATCAATTTTTCATAGAAAATTGAATTTATAATGAATTTTACAAGACTGAACAAGTGGCAGTACTTTAACATTTCGACCCTACTGTAGATTTCAAAGAATTCAGGGTTATGGACCCTATATTTTGGGGAAACTTATAACTAAGATGTTATAGTAGAACTTTATACCTTTATTTTGGTCTAAAGAACACAAATTTTTATGAAGTATATAATTTTCTATGATTTTTACAAATAGCATGAGCTGCAGTTTTCAGATTTTGAACCTACTGTATTGCAGATGAATTTAGACGAAGTAATTTAGGATGAATGTAGATTATCTTAGCTACAAAGTTGTAGTAGACTCATTTATGATTCCTATAAAATTAATAAATCTATTTTGGGAGTAGTACTGGAATTTATATGTTTTTTTTTCAATACCATGGGGTTGATGTCTCTTATCTAGTTGTTCTAAAACTTTTACAACGTATAAAATTGGATTTTAAAATTTGGAATGTTAGTAAGATGTACCTTCTGAGGAATTAAGAGATAATTAAAGGATAAAGTTGGAATGTCAAACATGTGATGTTTATAAGGGTTTTAACTCATCAAGTATTATTGAATGTTGATTTGAAATTGTCGAATAAGACTATGAAACTAGTTATGCAAATAACTGAGTTGTGTGAATAAGAAAATAATTGGATATGTGAATGAATGAAATTAACAAAATGTGAATAAAGAGGGTATGGATAACTCATGATGCTGTGAGCATGAATTGTGAATACTAAAGGCTAAGTGAGACCCAGGTACCAACAAAGTGATGAAAGTGATTATTGAGATTTGAGAAGTGGCCAATATGGGCAATCGTTCTCGGTATATTGTTTTAGACCAGTAGAAGGGTAAGCTAACTCTAGATGATACTATTATTCATGTTTAAATTTAAGGGTAGGCACTAGAAGGAGATGTGATGAAACTTGGGCAAACGTAAGTGGGGCAACTCTATATAGTCTGACGGTGGACTCCAGGACTATCCACCCAGTTGGACGGTGGAATCTGGGACTGTGGTTGCTTGCGCGGTGAGACAAGCCTTAATTAAATTCGGGACTACGAATGATCTGACGGTGGTGTCATGCCCCACTTCTCAAAATACGAGAATACGAGTACGTAACGAAGGCCCAGCGAATGATGAACCACCATCCATAAACTGTACTAGTCTAACTCAACAGTATGAATAGTATTCACAACCACGTAGGAAAGAACAAATATATACTCTTATATCCATATATATCGATGATACCAAATATGGTATGTGAAATTCTAGTTGACTAATTTCAAACTTATACTAGGAATCTATTTGAAATCAAAAAGATTTTTGAAATCACCCTGTTTTGCTTTCGAAATCACCTTGAGTCTAAAATCACACCCTGTTTTAAAATCCTCTCCGAGTAACACCCCTTAGTGCAGACTGATATTTACCCCAGCATTAGTAGTTTTTTACCCGAGCATTAGTAGTTTTTCCATTCCAATAACTTTGGACATTTTCTATCAACCCAATATACAACTCCACTTCCCCAGCTCTTAAATATCATTCCAAAATACCAAGCTTCAACCAGAAAAAATTTGCAAGATAGCAAGTGAGAAAGCATTTAGAAGTATTTTGAAGTAACCTTAAATTTTCATAAGCAAAGCTGTTTCAAGTCGGAACTTCTCAATCTCAAAAAACCATTTAGAAGTATTTTGAAGTAACCTTCTCAGAAATAGTACTTATCAAAGACCAAGTCACCATCTATGAAGAACAAAGAATTTTTAACAGTTGATACTCGTGTTGCTGTGCAAGTTACCGATGGTCAAGAAAGCATAACTACTTAACTGGAAAAAGGAAGAAAAGTAGGTCATAAAGTAAACATGCTAAGAACATTCATTTCAAATTAACAATTACATGTGCTAAAAAATAGTTTCTCTTAGAAATTGGATGGCTAATCTCGTGTTTAACCTAGCCCCCGATGCAGTAAGGAAAAGCTTGTAATCAGATTATTACTATAGAAAAAGAGAAATGCAATATCAGAATTGATGCAACTAGGTAATCTGCGGCATAAACCAATCAATCTCATCATTTTTCAGCACTAATGCCTTCGTACTGTATAGGACTTCAGTCTTTGTTGATAATTTAAAAAACACTACAGAGAACCGAAATAATGAAGAGGGACTTGATACAAACTGATGCATATTGCACAAGACAAACATACCAAAATTCAATATATATATATATATATATATATATATATATATATCAACCACATGCCAACATGGTCTATTATTTTTCTGTACCAAATGCACTCATCTCGTATTTATTATTTTACGAACTCCTAATAATATTTCCTGCACCAAACTTCTTAGGTTCTGTTTGGGAACAAAGTTAAATTTAGATAATTCAAGTTATCTCCTTTAACTTTGAAAGACCATAGTTATCCTAACTTTGATCACCCATTTTGTAGTTAAGATAATTATAGTTATCTCACCCAAAAAGTTGTGATAAGTGCAGTTATCTCAACTCTCCACTCTAACTTCAGTTTTCTTAACTCAGGAGCACTCTCTTTCTTTCTCCCCAATCAAGTGCAATTTTTTTTTTCTCCCCGAAATAGGTCTCTTTTTTAAACTAATTTTCAAAATAGGTATGTTTCGAAACTAATTCTGAAGATAGCTCTGTCATCATAAGCCGCAATACCGAACTACGGCCTCTTACGTACGGTACATACCATAATAGACTCCCAAAACTTGGTTTAAAATTTCTCAAGTCCAAGGTAGTGCAAAGGAGATTTCACTGAGGCCGCAGTTGGGTATTGTGGCCTCAATAATACGTAGGCCGCAATTCACACAACTGCGGCCTCAATTATATATCGATGGGGTCCAGTTCTTAAACTCCTATTCTCCCCTTCACTTCACTTCATCTTCATCTTCAAATATTCCCCAATAATTTTCCCAATTCCGAAACCCAAATTGTTCGAAGACCTTATAACCCAAATCTAGCTCCTCCCATTCTATAAAATCTCTCCCTAATTAACGAATCAACCGTAATGCCACGAAATTCCAAAATAGGTAATTCGTAACGCAATCAGGATCTTTACTTCAATTTCATACAAAAAATAAGGAATTTAAAACTTTTTCAATACAAATTAGTTCTTTACAATGCACAACGAAAAAATTATACAAAATACAACTTATATCGTCAAAATCATCAATCTTGTAATATCCCTTGACACCAAACTCATACTCACGCCGCTCGCCAATCCGAGTCCTGCAAAACTTGAGAACTGCGGGCAAGTCTCGCAATGCTATAATACAACTTTAACAATCACAAACTTGATATACAAAATAAAAGCAATAATGACAAAAATAAATAAATAAGAGATAGTGAATCTAATCTAAGTGTATAAGTGTATGCCATGAAACAGAAGTCAAAATGCATAAAACAATGGTATAAAACAAGTATTCAAGAAAGCAACAAATGCACACAATGTACACTAATGCACAGTTGTTCGGATTCTATGCATCACAAACTACATAGGTCCGAGGGCAAGCCCTTAACGTACTCTTCATTATAGGGTTCAATCTCTCGTTATACAAAACTTACATCCATGACTAACATAAGATCTAGATATTCTGTGAGTATCTGGCCCACGCCTGGGTAATCCTTGAGAATCATTCTCCCACCGCAAGTGATTTTGGATACCTTCCTCACACCCCAATAATTCTGGAGATGAAATTCACACCGCAAGCCATATGGTACCTCGTCACACAAACATCCCATGAGCGTCGCCTAGATCCTGATAATTCTGGAGATAAATCCCACACCGCAAGTGATTTTGGATATCTTCCTCACACCCCGACAATTCTTCAGACGATCTCCCACTGCAAATCTTATGAGGTTGCCCTTACCCATGTTTTCTCTCACTTCGTCACATCTCCATCTAGTGTATGTCCTTACATTCAGTACATAGGTAACATTATCTTGAACTAGCTTACCCTACCGGACTTAAATCAACACGCGAGAACATTAGTCCACACTGGCAATTTATCAAATTTCATAAAAACACAACTTGCTGACACTCTGGGTCTCGCTCAGCCTCTAGAGTCCACACAATGAATCCACATAATTCAAACAAAGAATTCGCTAGGTTATCCTTGACCACATTTATAATCATTATAAATCTCATTCATTCATATACTCAATTCATCTCTTATTCATTCCATCCAACTAGTCATTCTCAAATAACCAGATTTCTTTATCTTTAATCAAAATCCTCTAATAGAATTCAAAAGTCTTAAAACCATCTCTATTCAAATCCTTTATCTAAGTGGGAAAAATTAATCTAAAAATATTTGTACGATTAGCCATCAAAATATTTCCCTAAAAGATCAATTTATATTTTGGAATACTCAAAATCAGCAAATAAAATAAAACCCAAGCAATACAAGATTTGAACCTGCAACCTCTATGGTCCTAATTTATATCCATTAACCAGGTCAGCAAGCCTCCTAAATTGCTAACTTCATTTCAAGAAAACAACATATATAGAATTCACTATTTGAATATTCAACTAACTCGGGACAGCAACTCAAGGGTCTTATAAATATCATATAAATTCTAATACTACTCAAAAAATAGATTTCTTAGTTTCATAGAAAACATAAATGAGTCTACTACAACTTTGTAGTTATAAGTTTCTCCAAAATATTGTGTCTATGTACTTGAATTCTTCAAAATATACAGTATGGTCGAATTATTGTACAGACTCAACTACAGTTAATGCACTGCCACAAGTTCATTCTTGTAAAATTCATTATAAATTCCAGTCTTTATGGAAAATTGATTTCTTACTCTAAAGAAAGGTTAACGAGTCTATTTCAATTTCTTAGTTTTGAACTTCCTCAAAATACTTCATATCAGAAGGTGAAATGATCAGAATCTGAAAGGTATACAAATTTCCAGCAACTAGTCAAACTGTCAACCAGTCCTAAGTTCGGATTTTATTAAAATAGTAAACAACATCCAAATATTATGAAATTACTAGGAGATGTTCTTGACATATATGGGGTACTCATATAAAATTTTTAGCTTCATATTCCTTCTGCATAAAAAGAAATAATTTTTTTAAGTGAGACTAAATCTCACGACACTAACCATAAAAATATTTCTAAGTTAATCATTACATACTTTCGCACAATTAATTAATAACACATAATCAAGCAAAAATCAACACATAATCTAAGCATGAATACTAAATTTATACAGATTATCTAGCATGAACTTCTAACAAGAATAAATTAGAAAGTTAAAAAATGCACACCCAATCGATGAATCCCTAGCAACTGATGCTCCTAGCAAACTTCCAAACCTTCTCCCTGTAAAGCTCCCAAAATACAACTATCTCTAACGAAGAAATGTGTGGCCGGTGGTTCACTCCTCTCTCTTTTTTTTCTTTGAATGAATGAGGGAGGAGGAAATGAAGGAGAGTTTTTCATTTATAAAACATATTAACAACCTGTGATGCAAATGTAACCATCCATTACCCCCTTAACATAATTTAAAATTTTCCTTTTCCCTCCTATAGACTTGGCTGGCCATTTGGAGTGTGGGGTTGTTTGTGCACAGGTTTGTATAATTTTATACATGCATATGAGAGTATAGAGTTTTATACGTGTGTAGCACATTTATTTATTATAAGTGGGCTTAACTTAATTCTACCAGGGATTAAAATCAAACATTCTATATATTAAATATAAGCACAAAAATTATGAATATACACATTTTGTTGATTTCATAAAAAAAATATATACGTAATTGACACGTGTATTGAAAGCACGTGCAATGCACGTAAAAATAGAAATTTTAAATTTAATATTTGAATTGGCTCAAAAGGGTGAAATAAAATAAATTCAAATGCAAAATTTTGCAGGGTGTTACACCCCCCCCCCCCAAATTGTTCTGTCCTCAGGAACTTACTAGGGTAAAAGTTTTATTCTGCACATACCTTATAAAAATTTTGAAAAATAAATATATTATAAGCATACATAATGTCGAAAACAATATAGATTTAATATAAGGTAGATATAGAACAATGGAAATATGAGTGTCAAGTAAGATATAAGAAGTTAATAAGTGTACAAAATAAGAAAGATTAATAAGGACCAAGGGCACGGAAATATGAAACAAACTTGAAAAATGAGTAGAACGAAGGAAATTTGATAGTGAAGGATAATGTAGATTGAAAGTACTGTTTATACAAAATGGTAATAGGTTAAGTATTAGACAATATGGTAAAATATAAATTATGTAATCGATTGTATAAGAAATTGAAAAACAACGTAAATTAGAAAGGATAAAGAGAAGCGTAGTAAAATAGATGCTTTAATAAATTGTCAATACGCTTAGTAAGCAAAATTGATGAAAGTAATAAGAAGTAGAATGAATAATATACTTGAAGAAAAATAAAGATCATAGTGAGAAAGTAATAAAGACACAAAGGTTGAAAAAAATCTAAAAAATATAGGGATCCATGACTAAAGTAGTATGAGAGTTAAGAAAAAAGATAGCTAGATATATAATGAAATCAGCACTGTTAAAATACAAAGTAAACGTATAAAGTATGAAATAAAAGTAGAAACCTTAGCTTAAATAGAGTATAGTAAAAATGTAAAATAATTTAGGCAACGGAGAACAAAAGACTAGAAAGAATAGGAGAATTGAAATAGTATAGACAAATTGTAATGAAGTCGGGAAAAGTTGAAAACAAATAGACTAAGAGCGAAAATAAAGATTAAGTATCTTAAGAATTAACTATGATGAGAATGGCAGTATTATGATAAAGAAATAAAAAATGTAGGGATTATGACTAAAGTAGTTTGAGAGTTAAGAAAAAAGATAGCTAGAGATATAATTAAATTAACACAGTTAAAATACAAAGTAAACGTATAAAGTATGAAATAAAAATAGAAAGCTTAGCTTAAATAGAGTATAGTAAAAAGGTAAAATAATTTAGGCAACGGAGAACAAAAGAATAGAAAGAATAGAAGAATTGAAATAGTATAGACAAATTGTAATGAAGTCGGGAAAAGTTGAAAATAAATAGACTAAGAACGAAAATAAAGATTAAGTATCTTAAGAATTAACTATGATGAAAAGGGCAGTATTATGATAAAGAAATAAATAATAGAAAACAAAAGAAAAATATCGAAATATAAAGCAAACTGGTAAATAGTTGAGAATATCATAATAATTGAAAGGTAGTTGGCAGTAGCAAATAAGAATTTGAAAAAAAATATCAAGGAAAGAGAAATTAACTAGAAGTAAACGTGAAGAATAGAATGATTAAGATTGTAAACACTAGGATTATATATTAAGAGGTAAAATAAAAGTAGCAATTTAAGATAAGACCGTTGGATGAAAAATCTGAAAAATATATGAGTGTTAAATTTAGTTAAAAAGTATAAACAATCTAAGATAAGCATAATAGAAATATTATATTTATCTGTGTAAAAATGATATAATTAAAATCGTTTAATATAATGACTAAATCTACGCCTAAAATTAAATACATAGAATAATGATTAGAATATATTAAAATATTTATAAATTTTCAAGTACAGTAAGAACATTAACATATAGTATTATATACGTAGATAAGCATAAAAATATATGACATTACAAGCAATACTATAATATGAAAATTATAAACTGTTGTAGTAGTAAAACAAGTCATAATAGTAGTAAAGTAATAATATATTATTGAAGTAATATACAATATTAATTATATAGAAATAAAATGTAAATAGTGAATAAAAGTATAAATAAAAAAAGTTATATTATACGAGCAACAATCTAATATAAGATAAGTTAGCGTTAAAATATAAAATAAAATGAATTGGTGTAAAAATACAAGAATACTAACATATGTAAAGATAAAGTATATATACAAAATTAAGATAGCAAAAATAGTTAATAGTTAATCATAATAATATAATTTGAGAAGAAAAAAAAAATGATAATAATAGTTACACATACAGGATAGACATAGAAGCAAGTATAAATAATAATAGTAGTTAAGTAAATAAGTATAACTGTATTATAAATAATGAAGTTTAAGTAGTATAGGATAAGTTGTAGAACATTATAAAATAGTATAAACTAGTACAAAAGAATAAGATAGTGATATAAAAATAGAAATGAAAGTGCGGGATAGTAAAGTAGGAAATGAAGTAGAAAATGACAACGATGAAATATTAAAATAGAAATTTGGATAATAAATATCGAATATAAAATTAGTAGTAATGAAAATGATTTATAAAATTCAGACAAAAATAAAATAAAATATATGCATGAGCTTAAATAAAAATGCGGATGAGAAAAATAATTATGTAGTGCAGTAAATTAGGATAATAAACATAAATAATTATATATTACAAAATATATAGTAATGTAGTAATAAGATAAGTGTAAATTGATATGTATGATAAGTATGTTGAAACATATGATATATATATAGTAATTAGTAGAAAGTATATGTAATAACGAAGAATGTAAAAATAATAAAAATTATTGAAATAAAAAAATATAAGTAGTAAGTGAATATAGTATAATAGAGAAATAAAATTATAAAAATAATGAAATAAAGCAACAAAATTTATACGTAGCTATTAATAGTGAAGAATAAATATAATAGAAAGTAGTGAATAATATGTAATGACAATGGTATTGAATATAAGATGTAAAAAGAAAAATAGTAATAAAAAGAAAAATTATAATGAGTAGAAGTATATTATATTTATAGAGGTAAAAAAAATTAAAATCATGTTAAAATATATAGAAATAAATAAGACAATATAAAGAAAAGATTTATAGTATCGTAAATTCAAAGTATATATAAAATGAATGTAAATATGCAAAAAATCAAAAATTTAAACATAATAGAAATAATAAGGAAAGAAAATAATAGTCGCAATCTATATAATAAAACACAAAGAAAAGCTATCAAGTGGATCTCCTTCAATAGTAAGGAAATCAATGGTCCAGATCTAAGCTTCCAAAAGACATCCCCCCCCCCAAACAACTGCTTTATTTATTTAATTATTTCTCTTTCTCTCTCTCTTTCTCTCTCTCTCTCTCACTCACTCTCTCTCTCCTATCCAAATCTGTCCTTTATTCCCCAAAACAGAGAGCTCAAATTTCTCTCTCTCTCTCCTCTAGGGTTTGTAAGCCGCTTACTCCAAATCCCTAAAACAATTTTCTTAAACCTTCGTTTCCATTCCATTGGCGAAGCCTCCATCGTCCTCTCAAGCACGAATCTCAAAGCAAATCCAAATCCAAATCCAGTGTCGAACCTCAATCAAGAGATCGTCGCCGATATCTGATCCGCTGCTGATTCCGTATCGGTGACTCCCCTCCACCAAATCGAGCGCAAATATCAAGCGACTCCGTACCGGCGACTCCCCTCCACCAAATCGAGAGCCTCTACAAGCGATGCAGCGATTCTAATTTCATCTCATTAACCGAATTCTCATTCTAATTTTTAATTTTGTGTGTGCAGGGGATTACTCAGTTTTTTGCTGACTCAAATTTTGCGTGTGCATGGGATCTAATTTAAGAGAGATGATTGTTTTATTTTTAGGTTTAAAAAATTTTAATTTGGTAATTTATTTGATGATTTTTTTTATTGGTTTTGATTTAAGGTGTACGCAAGTTAGAGATGGATTATTTGGTGGCCTCAATTTGGGCTTCCAAACCATAGCAGGACAGGTAAGCTGATCAGCAATCTAAAATAACTTGGCAAATATGCAACATTAATTTCTTTACTACAAGAGAATATACTATCGTGAATTGTTCCCTTCACTGGTTATTAGAAACCATGGATAACATAACATATAAGAACTTTTAGTGTATGTTTGGATATATAGGATTGGGATGATTGGAGTTTACCAGTGAATGGTGCAAACTCTCCACTCAAGAGAGACAGCTAAAGTAAATTTTTATTGATTCATTTTGATTTTTTTTATAAAGGTACAATGGGGCGATAAAGTGGAGATAAAAGAAATGATGAACTTGGATTAGAGTTTTGAGAACTTCAAGTATTACATTTTAGTTGAAATAATAATAAGAGGTATTTCAATTGCAAACTGAGTCTCAGACAAACAAATATTTAGATTATTGATATTGTAGATACCTTCACACCTACACTTCGGTTACCATTGTATTTAGACATGCTCATAGTGGTTATGGGATTAGAGTAAGCTCTATAAAACCTATATGATCATGTCCTTGCATAACTATTACAAGCATCTAAAAGTCATGCTGAAGTTAAAAAAAACTTTATGCAGTGTTTCTAACAAACTATATGCATTCCAGGTAAGTTCAAGCTAATGATCAAGAAGGCAATGATTGAGCTTAAAGGTAGATATGTTGCTTTCTCATATAATATGTTTCCTACTTCAATTAATTTACTGTACCGCTAAAACTATTTTATATAATCAAACCACGTGCACCGTTCCGAAGACGTGTCGTAGGCACATGTCAACTGGAAAATCTAGTAATTTAATAAGTAGTAATTTAAAACTTAATAAATTACGTAAAAGTAATAGCAAAAATAAGTGAGTAACGTAAAAGCGCATAAAAATAAGAAAAACAAAACATTAAGAAGGAAAAATGAGTAAGATAAAATTAAAAGATTAAGACTAAGGAATGTAGATAAAATAATAAATATCGAAGTGAATTAATAGTAAAAGAAAATAATTCTTTGAAAAAATATTAAGCGTTAAAGATGAGTAGTATAAAGAAAAATAGACGAAGAAAATAAAAGAGAAAAATTAGTTTACGTATAAGGTATCATGAATGTAGATTCAAACCAACCATAGCACTCGTGATACACATGAAAACATGCTCGCATACAATATCAAATCAATGTACACGAGGAGAGTTTCATGAATGCAAGTTCAATAACTATAACATTCATGACTCAAAACTGACACACGCAAACATCTAATGTTCACCCTAATTTTGTTTTCCTAATAATTTTTGTACTACTACTCATTGAACCTGGCACTGATACCACTCTGTAATGTCGTGAATTCAAAAATAGATTTCTTAGTTTCATAGAAAACATAAATAAGTTTACTACAACTTTGTAGTTATAAGTTTCTCTAAAATATTGTATCTACATACCTGAATTCTTGAAAATCTCCAGTAGGGTAGAATTGTTATACAGACTCAACTACAATTAATGTACTGCCACAAGTTCATTCTTGTAAAATTCATTGTAAATTTCATTTTTCATGGAAAATTGATTTATTAGACTCTAAAGAAAGGTTAACGAGTCTACTTCAATTTCTTAGTTTTGACCATCCTCAAAATACTTCATATAAGATGCTGAAATGATCCAAATTTTAAAGGTATACAAATTTCTAGCAACTAGTCAAACTATCAACCAGTCATAAGTTCGGATTTTATTAAAATAGTAAACGACATTCAAATATTATGAAATTTTTAGGAGATATTCTTAACATATACGAGGCACTCATATAAATTTTTTAGCTTTAGATTCCATCTGGATAAAAATAAATAATTTTTTGAAGTGAGACTAAAACTCAGGACAACAACCATTAATAGCAGTTCGCTCTTATAACGGTATTTAATTTTTATTATTTCAAATCACAAATTACCAGTTTGGTCTCTCCATGATTTAATAGATCATACAAAAGTTGGTCAACCAATTGTAGGCATTAAGAAC
Source organism: Hemerocallis citrina (assembly GCA_017893485.1). Classification (NCBI taxonomy): domain Eukaryota; kingdom Viridiplantae; phylum Streptophyta; class Magnoliopsida; order Asparagales; family Asphodelaceae; genus Hemerocallis; species Hemerocallis citrina. The sequence goes on from CM030362.1 coordinate 217,838,457, forward strand.
AAAAATCAAACACACAACCATGAAAAAATAGAAAAATAACATGGAATTTAAAAATTGTGTTCTCAAAACTAGTCTACATCAAAGCCCTAAAAAATTAAATTTAGTTCATAATAACGTTGCAACTAACAAATACTGTTTGGGATTGCATAATAAAATTAGAAAAAGAAAAGAGATACAGAAAGAACTATTTTGTAAAAGAAAACTTTGCAAACCGAAGTCTCAATTTTTGTACCGAACAGTAATCTCCCTTTCCTCCTTCTTTCTTCTCTTCTGTCTCGTTCTCGAAGTCCACGCCGCCACGTCACAACAGAGTCAGCAAGCACATCAGTCTCTCTCTGTCTTTTTCCTATTTTGCCTCAAAGTCAGCGCCACAGAGCCACGTCAAATCAGGCCCCTGCTGGCTACTGGCCTCGAGCACAGCTGTCCTCGAACCGCGAGCCAAGCCAAAAATAGCACACGCTGCCCCTATCTCTCTCCTCTATCCTCGCTGATGTTACCCGCACCAGCGACCCTGTTTTCTGTCCGGCCTCGAACGTTGAGCCGCTGAGTCAGGCCCGTGTCTCGTCTCTCTCCTTTTTTTTTTTTTAATGATCCGAGGTTAGCCGTCGCTCTTCCTCTCTCCTTCAGCGCATCTTCTAAATTGCTTTTGGCTCTTCTATTTATAGGGATCCGACCCTAGATTTTTTTAGGGTTTATTTTTGCAGAAAACTCCACATCTTCTTTATTTGTTTCCTTATTTTGATTTGATCTTTATTTCTTGTTTCTTTTCCTTCTCTTTCTTTTCTTGAAACACGTGCTGCACACACACAAAATAAAATCAGAAATTAGGATTAAAAAATAAAAATAAAATTAATTAGTTTAAATTAATTGAACTAACTAATTATCACATTAGCTCAGTTAAACCCTTTTAAATTTATTTATTTCATTTTCACCTCTATTGGCAATTTAAAATTTCTATTTTTCTTTTCACATGGCCAAATTGTAAAATTCAAAATTCAACAAATCAATAAAAATTAATCAATTAATTCTCCTTGTTTTCTATGTTAATTTTTTACCAAAATCTTCACCTTTTGCATCAAAAAATCTCATTCCTTCAAAAATAATTAATTAACCGAAATCTATGTGAATAAGATAATTCATTAACAAGATAGACGAATACAAGTAATTTTTATGGGTAAATGAGTACAAATATTTATATAAAAATTAAACACATCTTTATCTGTAACGATACAAAATACATGTGTGTAACACATGAGGGGTAAAATTGTCATAACTCAATTATGCAGGGTGTTACATCAACTTCACCACATCTTCCTTTCCCATCAACCTTCAATCCCCAATTGGTGGACCCTAGTTTCCCTATTCGTCACCAAATTCTCCAAATCTCACCACCTACATTTAAGCCGACAACACTCCCGACAATTAGCACCGTGTTCGTATTCTCCGACATCATCTATGTTGTCATCTCCGCTGTAATATCCCGGACGGATATTATATTTATATAATTATTATTTTTGAAGTTAAAATATTTTTATATAAATTACTAGGTTTTTCTAATAAAAAGTTATCTGGATATATATACTAGTAAGTATATACAGGTATTGTATCAGTTTTGTGCACTTGTACAAAATCCTGAAAAATGCATTTTTGAGAATGTCTGGAAAATCCCAGGCAGATATTAAAAATTATTATTTTATTTTTACTTTCAGAAATGATATATTTTTGGTGGGTATCACCCGGTTTTGTTAATAAACATTATCTACGTATGTACTAGTCTGTATATATCTGTTTTGTATCAAATTGACACAGGAATCTTCCGAGCCGGTAATAAAATTATTTTATTTTTATTTCTTGAAATTAAAATATTTTTGGTAGAGATTATTCGTTTTAACGGATAAAAATTATCAGTATATACAGGTATATATACGTGTATGAATTGTATTGATTTCGTACGTTTGTACGAAATCGTGCAGTATGTGATTTGGGAGAAATATATTTTATTTTTGATCAATCTTGATGAGTTGAAGGGTTAGGATTGGATTAGGGTTTGACTGCAATTTAAATTTGCAAACAAAATTCTAATTGATTAACCATAAGAACAAATGACACTTGGCTTTCATTCTCACCACAAAACCCTTCACTTTCTCCTATAAAAACATCCCCAACCCCTCCCCCTTTCCCCTTGGCCGGCCTCAACACAAAAGGGAAAGAAACCCTCCCACTTTTTGTGTATTTCTATCCCCTTCTCATCTCATTCCTTAGCTCCTTCCTTACTAGTTTTTATTTTTAGAAAAAAACTAAGAAAGAAAGAAAAGAAAGAGAGAATCAAAAGAAAAGAGTGGTTGATTTCATGGGTTTCATTTCTTCATGAGGTGTTCTTGAAAAAGATCAAGAACAAGGAGCAAGGAGGAGAAGGCAAGGCTAGTTCTTCCTACTCTTTGTTAAGTGGGGGTTTCTCATTCTCATGATTATTTTGTTTGTTTATTATTGTTATATGTTATTATGTAAACAAATTGGACTAGATTCATGTGCATAATCATGTTATGGACTAGATTAAAGGGGCACATAAAAGTTGAAGTGGTAGAACACAAATTAGAGCAATAAAGATTCAATATTTGTTATTTTAGGGTTAGAATTGTTTAACTATGTTAAAATAGAAATTTTGACCCCAAATTTATTTTAGAGGTTCTTAGTGGTGTTATTACCATTATCAATTTTTGGTGGATTTTTCGGAGTTGTTTTGATGGGTGAAACGAACGTTTCCCCCAAAACAGCGAGTTTCAAGGCAAAACAGAAAACTCGCTGTTTTGGATTAATTTTGTAGTGTGTTCGAAGGGCTGGAACTTGGAGTTCTTTACGGAATTTGGAGAAGTGATCAACTAGGAAGTTGTAGTAGATGTTCTGACCTTTCCAAAATGCCCTGTTTGGTCAAATTCCGATAAGTGGTGCAAAAGTTATGGCCGTTACAAAACAGAGCAGTCAACTTGGTAGAAAACTTACTGTTTTGTTTGTTCAATGTTTTTGTACCCCTTAATGAATTTGGTGAAGTGTTCAACTAGAGAGTTGTAGTAGAGACTGTCACCTTTCCAAAATGTCCTATTTGGTTAGATTTCGATAAGCGGAGTAGAAGTTATGCCTTTTACAAGACACAGCAGCCAGCTTTGGCTGAAGTGCTCGCTGTTTGACTTGTTCTATGTTTTTTAGCCTCTTACTTGCAGAGTCTGAGGAAGTGACTAATTAGGAAGTTGTAGTAGACTTTCTCACCTTTCCAAAATGTCCTATTTGGTTAGATTCCGATAAGCGGAGTAGAAGTTATGCCTTTTTCAAGACACAGTAGCAGCTTTGGCTGAAGTGCACGCTGTCTTAATGATTTGTTGTTTTTGAGCCTCTTACTTACTGAATTTGGGAAAGTACTCAACTAGAGAGTTGTAGTAGAGACTCTCACCTTTTCAAAATTTCCTATTTGGTTAGATTCCGATAAGCGGAGTAGAAGTTATGGCCTTTACAATTTACAATAGCCAGCCTTTGGTTGAAAAGCTCGTTGTTTGGGTTTTTCGATGTTTTGGATGTTTTACTTACTGAATTTAGGAAATTGTTGAACTAGAGAGTTGTAGTAGAGACTCTCACATTTCCAAATTTCCCTATTTGGTTAGTGTTGCCGCTAAATTTGGTGTGGGGGCAAATAGATAGTATTTGTGGATTCTTAGGAAAACTGAATAGTAAACCTGTATACCTGTTCCATCGGGGTCTGATCGTCGCTCCCGCCGTACACCTGCAAAAAGTGCGAGACACCGGGGTTGTTCCCGGCGATGCACCCTCCGACGCTCAAGTCAGTAATCTAGGAAGACTATGAAAGAGCACAAAAACTGGAGAAAGATTGATTACCTCTTAATGGAGATGGATGTGAGGTATTTATAGGCGTCTTAGGGAACAGATTAGGCATGTAATTTCTGTGTATAGATAAGGAATGTAATCCCTATTTCCCAGTGAAAGGATATATATGAATCAGGGCCGTTGATTAATATTAATCAGAAACCCTAATTCTATCCTGCTGGACCGAGTTTGTTGCGGGTGGAGACCCGTACCCAGTTGAGGTGGATCCGTTCGCGGGTTAATGGTTCTTTGGGGAGGAGAACCAGTACCCGCTTCAGACCCGTTTGTAGGTGAAATTGCCGTTTTACCACTGGGCTTCAGGATTCGTGCCCAATTTGGACGGTCTCCATTAAACCCCCATTTTTAGCCACATCACGAGCCCCTCACTTCTAAAGGCTGGGGGTGATCAGTCTTTGAGGAGTAGTTTGACTGTTTCAGTGGCTAGTGGAGTTGTATCGGAGTCCGAATGGGGGATTTTGAGTCTTGAAGTGGGTAGTAAGGTAACTTATTCTTTGAAGCCATATGATGTTCTGAAGCCGTATCGAGTATTTGACAGCTTTTATCTATTTTTTCGGGCTATTTATTTAATTTTGCGATGCATTAACTAATCGTTCGGGGGGCTTAACAATACATTCTAGGCAATAATTGTTCGTTCAGGGGCTCAAAAATATCCCTCCGAATTTTTAATTATTTTCTAGAATTTTTAGTTAATTTTTCGAATTTTTAGCAATTTTTCGCAATTTTTAAATAAATAAAACGATTTAAAAAAATAAAAATTGGTTTTTAAATACCAATTAATGACGTGGCACAATCTGGACGCCTGATCAGTGCGGAGCGCGAATTTCTGAGTGATCAGACGATCCATGTTCCTCGGCAGTCTGTATCGCCGTAAACGAGGGTCGGCTCCTCGGTGCCTCGGCTCGGAAGATTGGCTCCTCGGCTCGGAACCCTCCGAGGTACGTGGCGTCATCTGGGCCGTTCATCTCAGTGCGGATCCCCAAAAAATGCTATCTTGCCGTTTAGTGGACGTGGCAAGATCTGAACCGTCCATCATGACGAGCGCGCTTTTCGACAAGATCCAACGGCTGATATGGGTCGGAGCATTTTTTTGCCATATACGAGGGTCGGTTCCTCGTCCTCTCGGCTCAGCAGGCTCTTCCGCGGCATAAGAGGGTCAGTTCCTCGTCCTTTCGGCTCGGCAGGCTTTTCCGTGGCACAAGAGGATCGGTTCCTCGTCCTCTCGGCTCGGCAGACTCTGCCGCGGCACAAGAGGATCGGTCCCTCGTCCTCTCGGCTCGGCAGACTCTTCCGCTACATTAGAGGGTCGGTTCCTCGTCCTTTCGGCTTGGCACATGTAGCTCAGAATAAGCCGAAGTACGTGGCATGATCCTGAGCGTCCATCTCAGCGCGGATCCCCAAAAAACACTATCTTGTCGTTTAGTGGACGTGGCGAGATCTGAACCGTCCATCATGACGAGCGCGCTTTTCGACAAGATCCAACGGCTGATATGGGTCGGCGAGTTTTTTCGCCATATACGAGGGTCGGTCCCTCGTCCTCTCGGCTCGGAAGCTCGGTACCGTTGGCCGAGGCACTGAGTTGGAGATTTTGAAGGATGTCATTGACGGTTTGCTATATTTCGAGCCCAGTAGCTCGGCTGCTCGGCCAAGCTGTTCGGTAGCTCGGTTAAGCGGGCCGGTGGCAGGCAGTTCGGAAGGTGCACGTGGTCGCATCTGGTTCGTTCATCATGGTGCGAATCACGAGGATGGGGTTCAGATCACGAAAAAATGGTATCTTGTCGTTTTGTGGGCGTGGCACAATCTAAACCGTCCATCGCATTCTGACGCGAATTTTAGGGAGATCCGACGGCAAACTCGCCTCGGAAGGATTTTTCTCCATATACGAGGGTCGGTTCCTCATCACCTCGGCTCGGGGGCTCAGTGACGTCGGCCGAGGTGTGGAGACTTTAAAGGATGTCTTCTACCGGTTCCTTCCTTCCGGGCCCAGTAGCTCGGCTGCTCGGCCAAGCTGTTCGGTAGCTCGGTTGAGCAGGCCGATGGCAGGCAGTTCGGAAGGACGACGTGGCCGAATCTGGTGCGTCCATCATGGTGCGGATCACAAGGACGGGGTTCAGATCACGAGAAAATGCTATCTTGTCGTTTTGTGGGCGTGGCGCAATCTGAACCGTCCATCGAATCCTGACGTGAATTTTGGAGAGATCCGACGGCAAACTCGCCTCGGAAGGATTTTTCTCCATATACGAGGGTCGGTTCCTCGTCATCTCGGCTCGGGGGCTCAGTGACGTTGGCCGAGGTATGGAGTTAAATGTTTTGGAGGGACTCAGTAGCTCGGTTGCTTTGCCAGGCTGTTTGATAGCTCGGCTTGGCAGACCGGTGGCCGAGTCGTGGACTTAAGTGATTTGAGGTGTTTTTACTTTTCGAAACGTCGCAACTCTCCGCTTGACGCTTTGGCTTCTTCGTGGGCTTTTTGTGTTCCCAAGGAGGCCCAACATCACTTTTGGGGTTATAAGTTTCCACTCTCCCACCCCCAAGCTCATTTCTCACTTTTCACTCCAAGATTTCACTTTTACTCTCTGCACTCTCTGCTAGCGGCGACTTTTGCTCCAAGGTGGTGACGCTAGCTGTCGCGTGGGCCAGGCAATTTCTGGCGAGCACATTCCGACCGTGAACGTCACTTCAAAGGTCAGTCTCTTACCCTTAGCTTTTTTTCCTAGAGATGTCAAGAGTGAACTTGGGGAGTGTGGCCTCGTCTTCGGGCGATGATGGCGCCAAGGAGAGGAGAAGGGCAGAGATCCGAAGGAAGGGAAAACAAGTCGCCGAGCCGGCTGCGACCGAGGTGAGGAAGGAGAAGAAGAAGAGGAGGAGGGTGGCGGCCCAATCTGTCATGGTCAAGGAGATCATGGAAAATCCGAAGCAAGCACCCGAGATGGGACGATATCCTTCTGTATTGTCCGGGCATTCGGGGGTCAGGCAGTACGAAGGCGACCTCTTGGAGAAAGCGATCTACGGAAAGTCGAAAGTCCTTGAAGAACCCAACCCGGCTCTTCCTACCGAAGCCGACGAGATTACTTCGGTGCTATCCGAGAGGGATCTCCTTCGGATCAGAAAGGGATTCGCCATCCCTCCGGAGTACAAGCTGATGATCCCCAGCGCCGGGATGCGAGCGAATTCCAAGCTGGCATCGTCGGACATGTGCATGTTCGACTTCGACTCCTTGAATGCCGGGCTGCGTTTTCCATTGCATCCCTTCATTCTTCAGATCCTCGGGTGGTTCTACCTCGCGCCGACCCAATTTATGCCGAACACATGGCGTCACGTGAATGCTTTCCTGCTTCAGTGCCGCAAAGCTGAAGTCGAGCCGGACCTAACGGTCTTCCGAGGCCTGTATCGGATAAACCGGATGCACAAGACGGAGCATCGGTACTACTTGGGGCCGAGAAAGGGTGTTAGGATCATAGAAAACTCGGACTCAATCAAGGGCTGGAAAGAGAAATTCTTCATATTAAGGGGGGAACCAATATTGCAAATTCCGACTCGATGGAAACCGGAGGTGCCCAAGTTTGCGAGAGCCGACCCCGTGCTGTCTGCGGCCGAGGAGGAGGTAGCGAGGAAGATCATGGCCCTCCCATTGTTGAGTTGGAGGGAGTTGACGGAGGAGGTGCTGTTCGGGTCCGGCCTTAGCCTCATCGACCCGAGTATGCTCCTGACATCTCATTTATTTTCGTTTTTCTTTCAAGTTTTTAGCTCGTCTTGCTGACAGTTTTTATTTTGTTTGGTGAAGAAGCCATGATGGCCGATAGGTCCAAATTGACCGGGGGTAGGAAGAGGAAGAGGGCGAGCGTGGCTGCCTCGTCAGCTACGCAGCCCAAGGCCGCTTCGGCTTCTGCTCCGGCTCCTCCATCTACCAAGGCGCCTTTGGAGGTGGTTGTTACCGAGGAACCCTCGATGCCTGAGGCCTCGGCCCCTGTTGACGGGGCCTTTGATGTTAACGCGGTGCTGTCGTTCGAGGCTCCGCCATTGACCGAAGCGGCAGAGGAGTTCCTGACCGAGCAGCACAAGCAGTTGTTTGTGCCGAACTGGCAGGTGAAGAATCACGACGGATTCCTCGGAAACTCGCAGATGTCGGTGCAGGTCGTCAAGCACCTGGAGACCCCGAAGGACAGAGCCGCACTGAAGGCGGGGACGATCGGTGACGACACTTACGAAGTGGCTTGGTCACTCATATCGGTAAGTTTCTTATTGCGAATTTCTTCAAGTTTACTGTCCGGCTTGTATATTTGCTTATCGTTGTCTTCACAGGCCACCTGCCACTTCGGCCACCTTCTCGAGACGTTCGCCGAGCAGGAGAAGGAGCTGAAGGCCGCCAGTGACAAAGACAGGGCGGAGAAGGTCAAGGCGGTTCGGCAACTCGAGGCCGAGCAGAGGCGAGTAGAGGCCCTGGAAGTCCGGGTTTGCCGATCTTGTGGCCGACCTGGAGAGAGTCAAGGGGCGACTTGATGCGGAGTCTGCCAAGGCTACGAAGGCTGCCGAGGAGCTGGCCACATCGGCGAAGTCTCTGGCCGACCTGAAGGCAGAGAAGGAGGCGCTGGCCGTGAAGATTAGGGCCGAGGTAGAGGCCGAGGCCGAGGCTGAGGCGAAGAAACACATGGCCAAGAACATGGAGATGTCCTATTAGAGGGCACTCGACCATGTTCAGGAATGTGTCCCCGGCTTCGAGCGGGTCGGCTACAGACTGTGGCCAGGGTCGCCTTCAGGTGGTGAGGAGGAGGGGGCCGAAGACGACGAGGGGGAAGGCGATGACGAGGAGGTGGAGGCCGACCCTCCTGTGGCGATGCAGGTGGATCCCCAGGTCGAGGGGAGGAACGAGGGGCCATCTGGCGACGCGCCCGTGGTCGAAGTGGCGACGCAGGTGGACCCCTGATCCCCTCGTAAATTTTTGTAGTTTTTGTTGTTTTGTTTTTTTCTTTTACAAACAATGTAATGCCTTTTGCGGACTGGCCACCGCTTTTGATGAATGAAAAAGGTGTTTTGATTTTGGACTTGTCTGTCTAAGTGTTTGGTTCGGCCATGTAGTTCTTCAATGTTGTCCCTCTTTCATTTCAGATTGCCGAGCAAACACCTATCACCGCGGCGGCTCGGCGCCGCGCGGAGTTATTTCAGCAGTCCCGGGAGGATTGCCTCGAGGGCGAGGTCCATCTGGCGAGGAGAATACTTCATAATGTAGAGAGGAGGAACAGTGAGCTGTTGGTCGAGCTGCACCATCTGCGGATAGTCGAGGCCGAACTATCTGCGAAGGAGGAAGAGTTGGTCCGGGTTTCGGCCGAACGAGATGACTTCGCAAGGAAGGTAGAACAGTTGCAAAGGGTGACGGTCGACAAGAGCATCGAGGTGACCCACTTGCACCGCGTTATATCTGACAGCGCCGAGTATCCTGGTTCGGCGAAACTTCCTCGATTCAAAGTGATTGTGAAGGACGACACGTTGAAGGACCGGATCGTCGAACTGGAGGAAGAGGTTGCTCGGCTCAAACCTCAGCCGGTGAGGGCTAATGTCCGGAGCACCTCGTGCACTCGCGAAGAGATTGAGCGAGGGATTACGTTCTATCAACTCGCGAGCCGAACCTCCATCGTCGGTCGGACAGCAGCCGACGCCCAAAGTGGAGTAGCGGTTTCCTTGAGTGGTGCTTCGGTTGGAGCGACCGTCAGGGCCAGCGGTGAGGGGGCGTCTCGATTCGTTGGCCTAGAGACGAGCTCGGAGGTCAAGAAGCGCCGACCCAAGGTATCTTTGAACTGGAGCGTCCCCCTTCCGCGGAGGCAGTAAACGGGTCGTGTTGTGTCTTTGGGCCTCCGAACGGTCTTTTGTTGTAATCTTTTTGTAAATTTATCCAAGTTATATTAATGAAATTGGAGTTGGCTTGCTTGTCGTAGTGTTGTAATTGTGCTAGCTAGGGTAGGCTTGAAATGAACCGCGAGGCGAGTGTTTGCTTTGTCGAGCATCTTGGCCTCGAAACTCACGCTTTAGCCGAGGTTCTGAATCTTGCTCGGCACCTTCCGGTGTGGCTCGGTGCCGCGGCTGAGGTGTAGCTATTTCGAAGCTGCGGCCACGCGGCCTGATTTGGGGTGCGGGCGCTTGGCCGTTCGAGCGTCGTTCTGAAAAGATGGGACCAGTTCCCTAACAGCATTAAATGGTGCTCCGGGATCTGTGGGGGTGTTCCACCTTCTCGAGGGCGTTGAGAGTGGTGCCCTTTAATAAATACGCGACGCTTCAGCTCCCTAGGCGTGACTGTTGGACTCCCGAGGGTCATAATGACAGTCTCTTGGGGGACGGCTATAAGTACCACACCCCCCTTGTAGTTTTAGTCACTGCAGTCTTGAATTCTAGTGGCATCGATGGTGTCTGCCCTTGGGCGGATGCCAGCCTTGTGAAAAATTCTGACCTCGAGAGGTTCGGAAGGGGTGGTCACTCTTCTGTCTTGTTCTTCTCCCACTCCTGACGGCCACGATGTGGGTGTCAGGGTCGGGGGAGGACAGGGCAGAAGAGTTGGCGACCGTAGTCCGGACCCGAGGGAAAGGTTCTTCGGGAGGATGGGTTGTCGTTCTTCCACCATGATCTTCTCCTGACTCTGACGGCTCCGATTTGGGTGTCAGGGTCAGGGGAGATCATGGTGGATGAGGTGATGACCAATGTCCGGGACCGAGGGGAAGGTTCCCTAAAACCTTAACCCAAACTTTCTTTCGAGGCTCGACTGGACACTCGCTCGGCGCGGATCGACTGCGCTCATGTGGCTTGGTGGCCGGAGTGACTGCTGCCGAAGTTTGGTTCTGATTGCCTGTCGCTCGGCATTTGGAGCCGAGCGAAGTGAGGTGATCAGAGCCGTTGGATGGTGGCACGAATCTCGAGGCGGGTCCAGTTCCCAAGAAAATGCTATCTTGTCGTTTTGTGGACACGTGGCACAGTCAAGCCCGTTCATCACACCCTAGCACGCATTTTGAGATGATCCAATGGTGACTTTGCCTCGGAAGGATTTTCCGTCATATACGAGGGTCGGTCCCTCGTCCGCTCGGCTCGAGGATTTGAATGGGTGTGTTCCTATCCGAACAATGTAATCCGAACCAGCGCTAGCGTTGCTCGACGGTTGTGGGAGCAGTTCCGAATGGCGATCCACTTCTGGCTCGCCTAAGGGCGAGCTGGGGAAGTAAAGTCGAGCCGAGTGTTGGACTCCGAACCATCGGTGTAGATCAACGGTTGTGGGAGTAGTTCCGAACGGCGATCTACTTCTGGCTCGCTTATGGGCGAGCCGGGGAAGTAAAGTCGAGCCGAGTGTTGGACTCCGAACCATCGGTGTAGTTCAACGGTTGTGGGAGCAATTCCGAATGGCGAACTACTTCTAGCTTGCTTAGAAGCGAACTTGCGAAGCAGAATCGAGCCAAGTGTTGGACTCCGAACCATCGTTAGGTTAGTTCAACAGTTGTGGGAGCAATTCCGAATGGCGAACTACTTCTAGCTCACTTAAAAGCGAACTTGCGAAGCAGAATCGAGCCAAGTGTTGGACTCCGAACCATCGTTAGGTTAGTTCAACGGTTGTGGGAGCAATTCCGAATGGCGAACTACTTCTAGCTCGCTTAGAAGCGAACTTGCGAAGCAGAATCGAGCCAAGTGTTGGACTCCGAACCATCGTTAGATTGAAGAGTTAAAAGCAGAGAGATGTAAATAGTAGCAAAAATATGAAAAAACTTCATTTATTAATAACCAATGATCGGCCGCTTCTAAAGTTGTTAGCTGTTATTACAAGGAAAAATGAAAGAAAATCACTACAAGTAACAGGAAAGGAACGGTTCGTCATCTCGAAGTACTTAGAGAGGCGTTGCTGTTCTCTCTTGGTATTTTAAGAGATGGTCGGCATTCCAAATCCTGGGAATCTCCCTGCCTTCGAGATCTTCTAGTCTGTATGTGCCGGGGCAGATTACTTTAGAGATCTTGTTAAGATCCCTCCCAATTCGGGGCCAATTTGCTTTTCTGACCTGGGAACGAGATGGCCAACTTTCGTAGGACCAGGTCCCCTTCTTTGAGGCCCGTTGGGCGGACTCTTTTGTTGTATGCTAGCTCGATCCTTCTTCGGTAGCTTTGTTGACGTATGGCAGCTCTTTCTCGGATTTCGTCTATCAGGTCTAGACTTGCTCTGAGCTCTCTAGCGTTCTGCTCTTCTTCATAAGCTATCAAACGAGGAGAGGGTATTCCGACTTCTAGGGGGATGATGGCCTCGGACCCATAGGTGAGATTGAATGGGCTCTCACCCGTTGGGGTCCGCTTTGTGGTGCGGTAGTTCCAGAGCACGTTGGAAAGCTGATCGACCCACAAGCCTTTGGAACACTTCTCTAACCTCTTCTTAATGCCGGAGAGGATCTGTCGGTTGGCATTTTCGGCCTGGCCATTTGACTGAGGATGAGAGACGAAGGAGAACCGGTGTTGTATGGCGAGGTCTTCATATAAAGCTCGGAAGGCAGCCCCAGTAAATTGCGTTCCGTTGTCCGTAATCAGGACCCTGGGGATGCCAAATCGGCAGATCACGCTCTTCCAAAAGAATTGAACGACCTTGTTTTCGGTGATCATGTCCAGGGGCTCGGCCTCTATCCATTTCGAGAAATAGTCGACTGCCACGACTAGGAACTTAAGCTGTCCGGGAGCTGGCAGAAACGGCCCTAGTAAATCCATCCCCCACATTGCGAAGGGGATCAGACTTGATAGGGAAGTGAGTGGTGCTTGTGGAAGGCGTCGGATGTCGGAGTATTTCTGACAGGAGCTGCATTGCCGAACGTGTCGTTCAGCGTCCCGTAGGAGAGTGGGCCAGAAATACCCGTAGTTCAACACTTTGCACGCCAGGGCTCTGGAACCAGAATGGGCCCCGCCGATGCCCTCGTGAAGTTCTTGCAGGGCGTAGTCGGCTTGCCCGGGGGAGAGGCACCTCAGGTAGGGCCGACCGTCCACCTGGGTGAAGGAGCGTTTATATAGGATGCCTCCGATTAGTGTGTAACGCTCGGCTCGGGTTCTTACTCTTCGTGCTTCCTTGGGATCCTGGGGGAGGAGTTCGTCCCTTAAGAATTCAATGAGGGGTTTCATCCAATTGTCTTCGAGGAGGACAGGCAATGTTTCTATGGAGTCGGGTGTTTCGTCCTCTATGCTGGGCTTAAGGAGGACTTCTATCAAAACAGTCTATTCGAGGCCTTGAAGGGAAGAGGAGGCTAATTTGGATAGGGCGTCAGCCTGAGCATTTTCTTCTCGGGGGATTCTTTGGATGATGGCCTCTTCAAACAGTGCCATGAGACTCTTGACTTTGGCTAAGTATTTAACCATCCTGTCATCGCGTGCTTCATACTCGCCGAGGACCTGATTTACGACTAGCTGGGAGTCGCTAAAGATCCGGAGGCGTTGCGCCCCTGCATTTCGGGCCATCCCAAGGCCGGCTATGAGCGCCTCGTATTCAGCTTCGTTGTTCGAGGCTTTGAAGTTTATACGGAGGGGGTATTGGAGGATGAAGTCATCTGGGCCTGCCAGGATGACCCCTGCCCCGCTTCCCTCATTGCAGGAGGGTCCGTCAACATAAACCGACCAGACGGGTGGTCCCTTCACTGCTTGGCTGGACTCGGGGATAGTACTCTCAACTATGAATTCGGCTAGCGCCTGAGCCTTGATCGCGGTCCGAGGCTGATAAGTTATATCGTGTTGGCTCAGCTCGATAGACCATTTCATAAGGCGACCCGAAGTCTCGGGCTTGTGGAGGACCTGCTTCAGCGGCTGGTCGGTAAGAACGACCACCAAATGGGACTGAAAATACGGGCGAAGCTTTCTCGTGGCCATCACCAGGACATAGGCCATCTTTTCTATCTTCGGGTATCGGAGCTCAGCATCCCGAAGCACCTTGCTGACATAGTAGATGGGTTTCTGAGCCCGGTCTTCTTCCCTCACTAAGACTGCACTGAGGGTCTGCTCGGAGGCTGCCAGTTAGAGGTAGAGGGGTTCACCAGGGATCGGTTTGCTGAGGAGAGGGGGATTGACGAGGTAAGCCTTGAGCTGGTCGAAGGACTCATGTTACTACTGCCCCCATTCGAAACCTTAAGCCCCTCTGAGGGCCTTGAAGAAAGGGAGGCATTTCTCCCCGGACTTTGAGAGAAAGCGCCCGATGGCGGCTAAGCGGCCTGTTAATCTCTGAACTTCTTTTACATTTTTGGGAGGGGCCATGTCTAATATGGCCTTGATTTTCTCCGGGTTTGCTTCAATTCCTCCTTGGCTAACCATGAAGCTGAGGAACTTCCCTGATGAGACGCCGAACGCACACTTGTTCGGGTTGAGTCTCATATTGTGCTTTCTCAAAATGTCAAACGCTTCTTGGAGGTCGGTCACAAGATCAACGCCCCGGATGCTTTTCACAAGCATGTCGTCAACATACACCTCCATGTTCCGGCTGATCTGAGCCTGGAAAACCTTGTTGACGAGGCATTGGTATGTTGCACCTGCATTCTTTAGACCGAACAGCATGACTCTGTAGCAATAGAGGCCTTGGTCGGTCACAAACAAGGTCTTCGGGATATCCGGAGGGAACATCCGGATCTGATTGTAGCCTGAAAAGGCATCCATGAAGCTGAGGAGCTCATGTCCCGAGGTTGCATCGATCAGGGTGTCAATGCTCGGAAGAGGGAATAGGTCCTTGGGGCAAGCCTTGTTGAGGTCGGTAAAATCAATGCAAATCCTCCAAGTCCCATTGGACTTCTTCACCATCACTACATTCGACAACCACTCAGGGTAGTTCACCTCCTGTATGAACCGGGCCTTCAAGAGCTTGTCCACCTCCTCTTTAATAACGAGCTGACGCTCGGGGGCAAACTTGCGCCTCTTCTGCTGAACCGGTTTGGACCCCGGAACAACACTCAGGTGGTGGACCAGTAGCTCTTCGGAGATCCTGGGCATATCTGCAGCTGACCAAGCGAAGAGGTCTTCGTTCCTTCAGATGCATTGTACAATGTCTGAGCATAGGGCGGACGGGAGGGTCTTGCTAACAAAGAATTTGCAGGTCGGGTCCTGCTCAGAGAAGAGCACTTCCTCCAATTCGTCCACTGGCTCGGAGGTCGGCCGAGCAGTGTCTTGGGGGATTTCCAGAGTTTCTAAGGAGATGGCAGGTCCGAGGGTAGAGGTCATGTAGCACTTTCTGGCCGTTTCCTGATTGCCCCTTACTTTCCCTACTCTGGCTCGAGTGGGAAACTTCATTTTGAGATGGTAGGCAGAAGGGACGGCTTCAAGGGCGGCTAGGCCGGGCCGGCCCAGAATGACATTGTAGGCTGCTGGGACATTTACGACCATGAAGTCCATCGACTCCGTTCGGGTAGTAGGAGTTTTGCCAGCGGTTACGTCGAGGGTAATCACTCCCTCAATAGTCACTGGCACTCCCGTGAACCCATGGAGCGTGTAACCGGCGGGCTTGAGTCTATCTCGGGAGAGCTTTAGGCCTTTGAAAGCGGCGAGGAAGAGGATGTTTACGGAGCTGCCATTATCCACTAGGATCCTCTCCACTTTGAAATTCGCCATGTGAAGGCTAATGACGAGTGCGTCACAATGTGGGGTGCGAACTCCTTCAAGATCTTCGTCGGAGAATGTGACAGGCACTCTGAGGCCTTTGGGAGGAGGGGTGGTTCGGACCGAGTTGACTTCTCTTATAAATGCCTTCCGAGAGGAGTTTGAGGAGCCCCCCATTGGGCACCCATGAATGAGGTGGAGGACTCGCTCTTCCTCGAAGTCAGGCATCTCTTTTCGTTCCGGACGCTTGTTAGCCCCCTGAGGTGGGGGAGGAAGTTCGGCTCGGTCCTTTCTTACAAACCTGGTCAGCTGCCCCCTCTAGATAAGGGCTTCTATCTTGTTCTTTAAGGCGCGACAATCGTTGGTGTCATGCCCGTGGTCCCGGTGATAACGGCACCATTTCTCTTTATCTCTTTTCTTGGTGGGGGTGTTCATCCTCAGAGCAGGAGGTAAGATCCCTTCCTTTTCGACTTCCATCAGAATGGTTGAGACGTTAGTGGTGAGGGGAGTGAACTTCTCGAATTTGGGGGGAGGTCGGCGCTGGCCGGTATTATCCTTCTGGAGCTTCTTGGCTCCTTCCTCTTCTGTTCCCTTTCTCTTAAACCAGGAGGAAGACCCCTCCCAGTTGGGTCGATGCTCGGCCTCTTCGGCCCGGATGTACTTTTCACTGCGAAGGAGGAGGTCAGAAAAGTTCTGTGGAGGCTTCTTGGCGAGGGAGGAGTGGAGGTTAGAATTGAGGACATTAGATTGAAATGTTGCCGCAGTGATCGACTGGTCGAGGGATGCTATGGACCTGGCTTCAGCTGTGAACCTCTTCACATAGTCTCTCAATTTCTCCCCCTTCTTCTGGTGGAGGTACAATAGTGAGATGCTGGTCTTCTCAGCTCTACGGCTGCTTACGAAATGGGTGACGAAAAGGGTCTCGAACTGCTCGAAGGAGAATATTGAGGAGGGGGCAAGGTGAGAATACCATTCTCGAGCTGGGCTCTTGAGAGTTGCGGGGAAGGTTTTGCAGAGGAGGGCATCGGAAGCTTGATGGAGGAGCATCAGGGTCTTAAAGCTTTCGATGTGATCAACGGGGTCGGTTTCCCCGGAGTAAGTCTCAAATTGGGGAGGTTTGAAACCGATCGGCACAGGTGCATCCATTATGGTTCGGGAGAAAGGGGGTCTGCTAGGACGTAGGGTCCTCCCCCTAAGCTCTTCTTCTCGGTCTATCTGGCCCAGGCGCCTCTCTACCTCATGAAGACGGCGGTACATAGTGTCGTCCCTCCGACGGTAATCAGCCGAGCCTCTAGACTCGTCTTCGTACAAGGGAGAGCGAGGGCTACGGCGACGGTAACTTTGGGAGCGACAAGGACTTGGGGTACGCCGGAAGTTGCTAGGAGCGGGACGAGGAGATGGGGATCGTCGGCGAGGGCTTCGGACCGGAGGAGGAGATGGAATCTTGGGTGCGTTGGTGTTGGGACGGAGATTGAGAGCTTGTAGGACGGTCGCTTGGAACTGCTGGAACTCGGCACGTGTGATGGGTGCCTCATTGTTCCTAGGCTGTTGCCGACTTGCAGGGGAGTGCGGCCTTCTTCGGTAGTGCTCGGGGGACCCTTTGCGACCCCTTCAGTTAGGGGACCTTCTATATTCTCGGCGGCGAGGAGACCGCTCGTCCGGACGGTGTTGGCGGGAGGTTCCCTCTCGGGCTCGCTTCTCATCCAGATGGCGGCGAAGGTCATCATCTTTCTGGCGATTGAGGGCGGTATTGTGGAGACCAGAGGCTCGGTGATGATGGGAGGCCATAGAGTCCGAAGAGGCGTTGTGGATGGAGACGTGGTCCTGGTGAAGAGGCTGTTTTTGAGGGTTAGGACCCTTTGGAGGTGGCTGATTTGGAGGAGGAGGGTCCTATTGGAGCGGGTCCTCCGCTTGAGGAGGAAGTTGTCCCTGCTGTTGGGTAGACTGGATGGGAAGTTCTTGCTGCTGATTGGGGCTGGGTCCTCTGTTAGACCCTCTTGATCTGACTTTCCTAAGAGGCATGGCTGGAGAAGATCTGTTCACCGGGAAGAGGAGAGGTTTCTATTCGTTAGTTTCCCACAGATGGCGCCAATCTGTTGCCGCTAAATTTGGTGTGGGGGCAAACAGATAGTATTTGTAGATTCTTAGGGAAACTAAATAGTAAACCTGTATACCTGTTCCGTCGGGGTCTGATCGTCGCTCCCGCCGTACACCTGCAAAAAGTGCGAGACACCGGGGTTGTTCCCGGCGATGCACCCTCCGATGCTCAAGTCAGTAATCTAGGAAGACTATGAAAGAGCGCAAAAACTGGAGAAAGATTGATTACCTCTTAATGGAGATGGATGGGGGGTATTTATAGGTGTCTTAGGGAACAGATTAGGCATGTAATTCCTGTGTATAGATAAGGAATGTAATTCCTAATTCCCAGTGAAAGGATAGATATGAATCAGGGTCGTTGATTAATATTAATCAGAAACCCTAATTCTATCCTGCTGGACCGGGTTTGTTGTGGGTGGAGACCCGCACCCAGTTGAGGTGGATCCGTTCGCGGGTTAATGATTCTTTGGGGAGGAGAACCAGTACCCGCTTCAGACCCGTTTGTAGGTGAAATTACCGTTTTCCCCCTGGGCTTCAGGATTCGTGCCCAATTTGGACGGTCTCGATTAAACCCCCATTTTTAGCCACATCAGTTAGATTTCGATAGGTGGAGTAGAAGTTATGGCCTTTACAAGTAACAGTAGCCAGCCTTTGACTGTGAGCTCGCTGTTTGACTTGTTCAATATTTTTTGTGTCTTACTTACTGAATTTGGAAAAGTGTTCAACTAGAGAGTTGTAGTAGAAACTCTCATCTTTCCAAAATGTTATATTTGGTTAAATTTCGATAAGCAGAGTAGAAGTTATGTGCATTGAAAATTTCAGCCTTGCTGTAGTTTTTGGCTGTCTTTTGTCGTCTTGTATTGCGTTCAAGCGACGGTGGATTGACTTCCATAAGGAATCTGTAAAAGTCATCAACTAGGGAGTTATAGTATATGTTCCCACCTTTCTAAATTGTATGATTTGGTTAGATTTTGATAAGTAGAGCAAAAGTTACAAGCTATAGAAGTTTCAGCTTTTTGTTGAAAATTTGCAGTTTGGTTAACTGTTTGCGTATGTTCGAGGGCAGGAATCTGGAATTCCTTACGGAATTTGAGAAAGTTGTCAACTAGGAAGTTGTAGATGTTCCCACCTTTTCAAATTGTCCAGTTTCAATAGATTCCGACAAGTAGAGCAAGAGTTACTAGCTTGCGAAGTTTCAGCTTTGTGTTGAAAATTCGCAGTTTGGTTAAATTGTTTGCGTGTGTTCGATGGACCGAATTTTGGATTCCTTACAGATTCTGAAAAAGTGTTCAACTAGAGAGTTGTGGTAAATGTTTTTACCTTTCTAAAAAGTCTATTCTTATCGAATTCTGGTAAGCATAACACTAGTTGCTTCTAGGCTGTCGGAAGGTTTTTTATGTCGCTTTGGTGCTTTTCATTGGTAGTATGTTTGTAATAGACTATTAGAAGATTCTTCTGTTGTTTCTAATTATAGAAGATCAAGTTTTGCTAGTAAGCACGTTTGGTTGCTTCTAGGTTGTTAGAATACCTGCATGGTTGTTTCTATATGTTATTTTGCTCATACGCAGCTCGTCTAGCTCGTATGTAGTTGTTGGTCTCATACATAGCTTATTTGGCTCGTATGTATGTTATTGTCTCGTACGAAGCTCATTGAGCTCGTATGTAGGTATTGTCTTGAATAAGTAGGCTGTGAGTGGATCCGAGGAGATCTTGTGGAGTCTAGGTTAAGACTTGGTTAATTGTGTCGACAAATTGTTACACTCTCTAGAAGAGGGACACGTACGATACTTTTTCATGACGAGTTAGAAGCACAGTGCATGTCTCGCTTGTTTGGTTAGAAAAGGGACACGTACGGTGCGTTTTCATGACGAGTTGGAAGCATAATGGTATGTCTCGCTTGTTTGGTTAGAGTTAGTGACATCGTTAGGGTAGTAACAGTTACTTAACCATTTTTATCTATAAATTGCCAAAGGGTGAGAGTTGGTGTTAGGGGTGATACCATATAATCAAACCTCTCCTATAGGCTGACACTAGGTGTTGTTATTGGGATGTATTCCCCTATCAGTGATACGGGCGGTGCTTTTTCATGACGCGTTGGGAGCACAAGATTCGTATCTTGATTGTTAATTCCTGAACTGCCATGATAAGAACGAGAGGTTTTCCTATGGAAATAGACCCTATGATTCCATCAGGTTGTATGCCTTCTCATGACGAGTTGTGGGCACGGAAGAAGGTTGACGAGTATCTTGTAGTTCGTATTGGCTTTGAGCGAGGACTGGTTCGCCAGGCAATAGTGAAAATCGGGGACACCACTATTGTACTGCAGTAGCGGAACTAGACCATACCTACAACCTCATCAGTCATGTAGTATGTGTCAGGAACATGATGGGTATGTTAGGGTTATATACTGAAAGCATCACTTTTGTATTAACTTTATTTCCCTATTTTTTTTTGAATGAGAATCATATGGGCATATGTTTGCATATTGTGTTTATTATAATATTAATGCAAGTGTCTGATATTCTATAAGGTTGATAATATGGTGTGAGGTGACACACAGAAGATCATATTATCAGTTCCCTATGGAATATATAAATAGTTCACAACCTAGACGGACTTGGACAATCCATTGGAAAGGTTGTAGTGTAATCTGGTATTAGTCTGTCTTGACTATAGGTTTACACTAGTACACTTTGTGTGTATTGAACAGGACCACTTGAGGTTGTTCTCTTTGTACTGACTACAAAAGAGAACAAACACCTCTGTTATTATGGATGCTTATGCTCTTAATCCAGATATAATAACAGACATGTATATGCAGTGTGCATTACTTTGACTCATAAAAGAGTGAGATTCATTATGGATCAACAACCTCTATGAATTGGGTAATAGCATTGTATGTATGATGGGCTGTTGATTGTAAAAGGAATCCATGTCCCGATACGTCGGGTTGATGATGTCCCCTTAAGGAGCTCATAAGGATTGTCATGTAAACCCTGCAGGTGGATTACATCCGACATGACAAATAAAGTTGAGATGTACTACTTAAGGATAAAAGATGTTGATCAATATAGTTGTCAGTAACTTAATTTGATCGACGGACATTCGATATCTTAACATGGGGAGTTGAACGAGCATATAATAAAATGAGCCCATAAATATAATTTGGGATTAGGAAGGTAGTGCAACAATAGCTCCTTAGTGACCGAGCTATTGTTAATGGGCCTGGGTTGTGTGTTCGGGCTGAACACGGGATACCCAGATTCGTTAGGAGACCTAACCCTAATTTCTCCTCATGGTCCCTGCCGTAGCCTTATATATATCCTCTATTCTCTGGCTGTCATTGACAATCAAAAATATAAGATTTTTTCTCAAAACTCGTGATTCACGTAAGGAGAGAAAGAGAGGTCAGCCAAGGAGAAGAAAGGTTGGGAGATCGTCGCCCACACGACGTCCAACCTGAGGAAGGAATACGTGCAGAAGATCTTGGGGTCGCTGTCGTCTTCTTCTCATCGCAGGTATAATTCGTGAACCCTAGATTCCGCTATATAGGGTTAGATCACGTATTTAATCTGTTAAATTTTTAACAATCGATACGCACACCAATCCGTAGTCCTGGGAATCATCTCAGTTCCATCAATTGGTACAGACGCGGGTTCAAATCCCTATATATGAAGAAACGGCGTGATATGGGGCGTATGTAGTATGGGCTGCATACTGTTCCAGAGTCTTGCTTGCATTAGAATAAGTACATCATTGCATTAGTTAATCTTGCATTAGAGTCTAAGTCATAACATACACTGACACATCAAATATATGTACATGTTTCTCTTTTCATTAATCTGTTTTCTTATAGTTGAGAATCGCTGCTAGTCATCAGCCTTAAAGAGTCATTATATGTACTGACGTCCCCACTTCAATAGGTACTGAATTGCAGAAGTACTGATACAGGATTCAGGAGAACTCAAGGCAAGAGAAGTAAGGAGTCGATTTTATTTAAGTTTTCCACTGTAATATATGTTGATTACTATTGTTTCTTTTGTAACAATTGTTGTAATTTATTTATTTGTTGGAAAGTATCCAAGTGAAGTATCAAGTGTTGTTCTTTATTCATTGTTCTGATGTAAATTGTTGAAAGCTGTAACACTTAGGATTGTAAAGGTATTATTGTAACACTTTTGTAATGCATTACAATTTTGTAACATTCGGACTTGTAATACATTTATGTTGAATAAAAAGTTTTAAATTTTCCTATTTTCTGTGTATTGTGGCTAATTGAAGGAAAGATTCTGGCTTATGTCACGGTTTCCAAGTCTGTGGAAAATCGGGGCATTACATCCGCTCTCAAACACCAGGTTTTTTTGAAGGTATTCATACAACCCTAGAAAGTATAAATTATGTGTCTTATATTTTTGATTAGATAATTACTCGCATATTCGTCCATTTATGTATAGGTATGGATTACAAAATTCCTATTTGGTTATATTATGGGGACAATTAATTCGAGACCGAAAGTTAGGAGCTTGTTATAGTGATGCCGAACCGAAAGTAGTTTGGGCTCCCTGTAATATTACAAAACACGAACTAGAGAAAAGGTGTACGAAATTACTAACTGAGATAGAGGTGAATGGAATGTTAAAATTCGAGCTCGGTATGCTGCTGAAAAAGGAGAGTCCCAATATTTTATGGTAGTGCATGTAGTTGATGATGACTCTCTTTCTTCCATGATTGCAAGAACAGTTGATCCGAAATCTAGTTGGACTGCATTGGAGTTATATGTTGACAAAATCAGGATTCCTAATAGTCTGCCACATGTTAATTATATATCAAGACTAGTACGTGAAATGCCGACACATGAGACGAGTACCCATCCGAGTCTGAACCACACGAAAGATTATCATTTCGACAAGAAAACCAGTTCACAAATCCAATACCAACAAATTCCCACGTACACGACTTACCACCATCGAATTCAAGCTTTATCCGTAATCTTGTCGATAATGAAAACTTTATGCAAGACTTCGGTCATGCTACGGTTAACAATGAGTTAGTAGAAGATGAAGAAGATGAAGAATTGGAGGTAAATGTAGAACAGAAGGAATGTGAAGATGATGAGCATCCAGACGATATGAATAATGATGTTCAAGAAACGGCAGCCAACGTTCCACACCCCCCGCCCCTCTTCCTCTCAATTCATGAGTCCAACTGTACCTGAATTTGAATCCACTGAAGGGAATAATAGTGATCGGGTGCATCAAAATATGGAAGAATCATGTGGGTCTTCGGAGATTGGAAGGACATCGAGAATTTGTAGTAGTGGCATCAAACAAAAGGTCGTCCAATGTAAATTCACACCAAAAGTACGTACAAATGAGGATACACCACACAATCCCGAAGGCATAGCCAATACAGGTTGTCCATGGTGACTACGTGTAATTGTTCCAATATGACAAACGCACTTCACTGTGAAGAAGTTGGGAGGGGCGCATTGAATGAACACAAATACAAACTCCTATACAGCATGGCTAATACCGCACTACCCCAGCTATATTTGCCAGCTTTCCTAATATCATCGATCAACGGTAGGTACATTAGCAGCACTGTATCACCCGACGAGTTCGAAAATATCACACCACTAAATATTGTCATTATATATGCCCTGGTGTAGCACTCAACTTCGAATTCGTTCGAATCATCGTTTAAGGAGTTTTTGAACACTTCCTCCGACCATGACAACCTAATGGATTGGCCTACAAATTTTTTCTCGCCCGACTCAACACCTAGATATTCTCGGACTAATTGTTTTTTATCAAAACCCATACTCACGGTCATGACTTTCCCATTAACATGAAGAATCAATATCATCGCAACATCTTGTAGTGTGACCGTCATTTTCTCTACGGGTAGATGAAAGGAATTAGTCTCCGATCGTCATCTCTCAAGGCGAGTGGTAAGCAGGCCACGATCAAGCTTGATACTCCCCATCAAGCTAATTCCATACAACCCAGTTGCGGCAAACAGTTCGTGTGTGCTGGGTGCATCGACAACTGTGGAGGGTGCCTACGAAACGTGCACTCCTTCGAAACACCGTTCAAAAGGGATGTGATCGGTGTTCACTCTGCACAGTCAAAAGGTTAGGGTCTAACAGACCTGGACCTCCACGTGCAACAGATGAGGAGGAAGACGTTCCAACGCCGGAAGATGAGGGAATCTACAAACACACATGAAGAATTAATGTTTTAACTACAATATTATGTGTGTAAATTCAATCGTTTAAAATATATCAACACTACTTACATTAGTAGGTGCGGTACCTCGTCCGCGACCACCATTACTAGAAGACTCGTGTATGGTACTTGGGGGTCTTCCACCGCGAGTTCTTGCCCTCCCTCACTAGTACCAACTGGTTCACGGGTATATATTCCTGCATTCATTAATCAGTCTGATGTCAAATGCATTATAAATAATGAATGATTTCAATCCTCGAACACTAACTACTTGCCGGTGGATGGCTAGAACAAGTGGACGGTCCTAGATTACCCATCGTTCGTGCCATTACATACTTGCTGAACCAATACACAATTGTATTCCTAATATTAGAAAATGAATAATATATAACGAATACATACTTTGACAAGTAACAAATTAAGTAACGAAGCTCATTGAAATATAACTAAATGTGTAGTATTATGTCGCAACGTCATACGACATATGTAATGAATCCGACTCAGTATTACACATCATAATAAACGTATTCTCTATTGTGAACGTTGTTTATCGACTACAATATATTTCAATTCAATTGTTTTAAAAAATAATTTGATTACCAAACCTATTTTATTCTCACAAGAAATTCATCAAACACACGGTGGACAATTAGCTAATTTGCAACCAACATGAGTCACCAACCTTGCAAACAACTTCTAAATAGCTCTAATTACATAGATATTATATGCTTCATGGAACACAAACAAATTATAGCAACCAACAATTCATAACATAGATATTATCTGCTTCATCGACAAACCCAGTATACAATATCTATGTTACTCATAACAAGCATAAAGATAATGCAATCTGAATAGCTCTAATCACTAACTTCTCAATCATCTAATCACAAACCTAGTATACAATATCTATGTTACTCACTAACAATTCATAATATTCACGACAAACAACACAAACAAATTATAACAAATATCAAGAAACAAAACATGCTAACCATTCCAAGACATACCTTCAATAACCTGGGGTGACCGCGAAGATGATGTTGAAGGCTGATGAAGAAGAGGCTAAGCTACTGAGATTGTTGTTGGATTGAAGGTGGCTGGCAGCAATTTGGCGAATTTGTCCGAAAACGAAAATTTAAGGTTTGGGGAGTACCAAATTTCAATGAGGATGGAGAGAGGAAGATGAAGTGAAGTTGAGAATTGGATTTGGGAGAGATTTTATGGAGTAGGAGGAGAGCGATGAGGGTTGTAGGAATTTGAGTTTCACAGGTATTGTCGTAACCACGGTTGGAGAGAAAGGTTGGTAGAAAAAGACATGAAGTTATTGAATAGGGGGTAGGAAGGTTTTAAGAACTGGACCTCCTCGATGATATAACTGAGGCCGCAGTTGTGAACTGCGGCCTCAGTATTATCGAGGCTGCAGTACCCAACTGCGGCCTCAGTGAAATATTCTTTGCACTATCTTAAACTTGAGAAATTTTAAACAAAGTCTTGGGAGTCTTATGGTATGCACAACTGCGGCCTTGAAGTTGAAGAGGCGGTAGTTCAGTACTGCAGCTTATGAGAACAGATCTATCTTCGGAATTAGTTTCGAAATAGTCCTATTTGAAAAATTAGTTTAAAAAAGTGACCTATTTCGAGAAAAAAAAATCTGCAAAACAATGGGTCAAGTTGAAGTTGAAATAAATGTAACTTTAGGTTGGAAGTAAAGGGATAGTAACTAAAGTTGGGCGTACATTACCATCCAAAGTTAAGGTAACTTTAGTTATCTTAACTTTGTTTCTAAAGAGTGCCTTACCCATCTTCCAATATTTCACATAATTCTAATTCATACAATCCGCACCTGGTGTATCATATAGAAACGGATCTTGTTAATACAAATCCGCACCTGGTCTATCATGTAGAAACGGATCTTGTTAATACAACAATCCCATATACCTGGACCACTTTTAATACTCTATTAGACTATAATGCATTAATATACATCTCCTATGTCGAATTGTTATAATTGCGCACTACAATAGCATAATCCAACATCAAAACTCGTAGTTCCCTATATCATAACATACAAAATATAGTACGCACAAAAAAAGAGAGCTCCAAAAAAGTATATTAAAGAATGGACAAAAACAAGATGCCAAAGATATACAGTGATGCCTCTAATAATTTACAAGGGAAAGGGGAAGGGAGAGGTCTTATATGTCACGCCGACAAAGGGGGCAAGAACCATGCCTAATGAGCCAATTATCAATGCACTGCAAGTGGAACATATGCTTACAATGAGGCAAACACCTCGCACTTTCTCCAATTTGAAAGTCCTGCAAAAAAAGAATTACAAGTAAATCACATCGTAATCAAAAGATCAGAACATAAGACCAACGCAATTTTTTGAATATTGGATTTTTCCACGCACAATCGTGACCCATTAAACAATTTTACACAACATAAAACTTTTTCTTTCCATTTAGGATCTGTTTGGTTGGAGGGGAATGGAGGGAAGGGGAGGGGAGGGAAGGAGTTTTTTGATAGTTTTTTTGTTTGGTTCAATTTTTTAGGAGGGGAGGGAAGGGAAATGGGGGGTGCAACACCCCTCTTAAGCCAATTTTGGCTCCCCTCCAAAAGTGGGGGGATTTGGAGGGAAGAGAAAATAAGGCTAATTTTTTAAAGTGGCTAGACTAAAATGCCATTTAAAAAATCTAAATCCTAATTTTGCTCTCTTTGATTGATGTTTGCTATTTATGCAGTACCTCGATCACATTGTACACGGAAACACCACATTTACAATATTAAGTTAATTAATCGTGGTATGTGCTAATAAACCAAAATGAGTAGCTCTAAACTTGAGATTCTTTTCTGGAGCTAGCTAGCAGTGTGAGTAGTCAGAAAATCCTTGTAGAGTGGTAAATTAAACAGTAGATCGTAAATGTTACAATGCATTCCTTAATTTGCATATACAGTTTCCATTTAATTATATCCATTCTTTTATAAAATTACTGCATAAACCTTAATTAATTAACGATATTAATATTAATTTTCCTTTGTTTCTGCTCAAAAACATGGACTCAGTTGAGAACTCTATCAAGCTCTGCTTGGGAAAAGTTTTTTGTCTATTCGAGCGTAGAATTTGTAGGGTCGACTGCATTAGATAATCTTAAGAGTTTGTGTGAACTTGCTGTTTTTCTTCAGAGTAACGAAGGTTCAACAAAAGGGCAACTGAGAAACAAATACTTGGCTACTGAATGCCAACATTCAGTTTGACTGCAAACTGAGCAGAAAATAGCAAGTACCAAAATGGACTGCAGTGTACATGTTTTTTTATTTTGCAACACCAAGTATAAAACAAAACTTGGAAGTATTCGCATCATCTTTTTTGTTTTCAGCAATGTGCTTGCCCATATATGTGCAAGAAGAACATTTCTTCAGTGCAGGACAGGGCCCATTTTTCTTCTTCGATCAATGAAGGCAAATTTGGCCGGTTAAAACAGAGATTTGCATTGGATAACAGTCAAGTATATATATAATAGATTGCACAGACAAATTCATGTTTCAGGATGACCAAATAAGGATGTGGTTGTATGAATTTCTTATTATATGCAAAAGGATATAAAAGTAATTTTATTATAAAATCCATTCCCTCCCCTTGTGAACCAAACAAGAAAGTTATTATTTTCCCTCCCCTCCCCTCCTTTGAACCAAACAGAGTTTTCATTAAATCTCTCCCCTCCCTTTCCCTCCCCTTCCCTCCCCTCCATTAAAATCCCTCCCCTTCCCTCCCCTCCTTTGAACCAAACAGACCCTTAGGTTTTTGAGAATTGGATAGAATGCAAGTGTAATATACCCCAACCCTTGCTAGAATTTCGGAGTTTTGGTGCAGTAGCAGGGTGTTTCACATGCTATTAAAGCAACCGGAATGAATCCTACTCCTACTGGGTGCGCATATGCATGGCGGATTTAACCATTACATACAGCTATGCACATCCAGGTCTTGGCCCAAATTTTGATGGCACAATTTATGTATCAATGTGCATGAGCAGGGGCATGTTAGGGTTTTCCATAGTGAAAGTGCCTGTATCTTGGTTTTAAGGTTTCTTACTAAACTTCGACCAGATCATAAGAGGGCTTGAGGAATCCTCAGACCTAAATATGATTTAATCAATCAAGTCCTTTAGGGAATACCTGAAGGCAAACCGAGCAGCATATTTTGTCCCCTGATGCATCGACATTGTTCTCCTTTGTAATCTTAATCTTCCCAAGTTTATTAACAGAATCCTTCGACATGCCACCAGTGCCACCAGTCTCAAATATATCTAGCACCTCGATGAAAGGAGCATCCACAGCACTCATCTACAATTATAAAAAAGTTCAAGTAAGTTGAATGGGCTCACAAAGCCAGATTTTTCCCAATTACAAGGAAAAGTGATCATACCTGACTTTGTACTGCACTCTGCACTGCAGGGCCAATCTTCTCTCTGACAAGCCTTCCACTCAGAAGACTGGCAAAGACGTCAATCTAAAAGCGATAATAAGTTTTAATGTTATACAAAAATTTCCCCTTTTTCTTCTTCGTATTGTAAGATAAATTTATAAAGGTTTTGAAACTTACCACATAGAGGATACTCCATATGCCAGAATTGTTGGAGTGCCAGAGGGCAACAGAGGATTCAACGACTTCGATTGAGAAAACAGCACCAGAAATAGCCCCAATTCCGGCCCCTCTGAATAATCCACTCTCAGTTGCTAAGCCAATTAGGGCACCAGTAATGGCCCCTGCAAATGAACCCACTGCACAGAAGACCAGAAAAGAAAGGATAAAGAACAAAATCAGAAGGGTAAGAAAAAAAAAGTGTTACAGAATGGCAAGTAAACAACAATGCTACGGTCACTAAACTTGTGCAACAAATCCTATAAATGAAGTGGCATAATCGATAACATACTAGACAAATTTCTCAAATACAGGCGAGAAAAGATTCCGCCTCATCGGTTGGTGCACAAGATTTGGTACAGAAATCTTAGCGCATATCATTATTACAACAAAAAAAAACAAAACAAAACAAAAACAGCAACACTGGTTTTCAACAGAAATCTGGGCCTTCAAATTTTGGAAGACCCATAAGCAGTTAAGCACCCAAATCATGAATCGAAATCTAGGATACAAAACAGATCCTACAATAGAAGAAGAACAATACCTGTCGCAAAAACACAGCCTATAATAGCACAGATGAGCTTTTCAGCCATTTGAGAAGCCATGGAGCTTCCACTTTCCCTTGCCCTTCCACCCAAAACAAACTCATTAGAGCTAACAGGGACAGCAGAAGAAGAATTAGATGAAAAGGAAGACGATGAAGAAGAAGAAGAAGCAGTTATGAAATCCATGTGTATTGCGAAAAACAAATGAGTTTGGTATTTTGACAAAAGGGTTGTCGAAGCAATTGAAATATATAGGAAAGATACAGAGATCGAGAGAGATTTAATAAAGCTTAGTCGTTAAGAGAAGAAGTAAAGGGAAGAAAATTGAGGAAGGGCCAACACGCAATAAACGTAAATATTTATTATGGCTATGAAAATATCTCATGGATTAAGTAATTAATCTTTTATTCTCAGATCAGCTCAGCGGATGGCTGCAAGCGTTAGTATAAATACCCATAATCGATTCCGACCAAAACTGACCCGATCTACAAAGATCCTGATCCGAATTCTAAAATAGACCCGATACATTTTCAGTGGATATCAGATCTGGATCCACTCAAAATAGAATCAATCTGAACCCGTACCCGGATCCGAACCCATGCCCAAATCCGTTAAAAAATACCCTCAAAAATATTGAATTTGAATAATATGGGTATAGGGATATACATGTAAATAGTAATTATTGAAAATAGATGTGTAAATATAATATTTATTTATGTACTTAAGGGTAAAAATTGTTGGAACTGTAGGGTATCGGGTGCAAAAATACTTAAGTGCAAATATTTATTTCCGTTACCGGGCCCAGTGGGTAGATTTTTTTAAACTAAGATCAGGAACCGGAGCTGAACCTAGACCCGGTTCTCGGACTCGCAAGTCGGGATCTGGATCCAATTTTTGGACCCGTGAGATACTGGGTCCGGATTTAGATAGTGGAGGATCCGACCCGATAGAACCCGATACGAGCTCTATTGGCTGCTATTTGTCTAAATGTGAGGGAGGGAGGGGGGGAATAGGATTAAGGATTAAGTTAGCTTGTGTTTGAGAAAAACAGGAGGTGGTAGAGCTTTCTTAAAAGTGTGTTTATATAAAACAAGAAGCTTGGGTCAGCAGCTAAATAGTGGAATATTGATAACGATGGAGCTTAATCTATGTGATTTCTTGAAATGGTCCCGACAACTAAAACATAATAATCACTTCTTTCTTTTAGAATAAAAATATAATAGAACACAAGTGGTGAAATCTTGATTTATTCTTCAGCCCCAATACTTGTTTAAATAAGAGAAATATAATCAATGTCCATCCTTGAATCAAGAAAAACCTTAAGGAAAAAAGAAAACTAAATGGAAACAGAAAATCTTTTCTTATAATAGCAAATCTTTCCTTAATAGCAAATCTTCTCTAATAATGGCTAATAAAAGGAGAGAGAATCAAGGGATTCTCCAACACCCCTCCTCAAGTTGGTGCATAGATATCTATCATGCCCAACTTACTTATCAAATGCTCAAAGACGGGTTTTGCCAAGCTTTAGGTTAAGATGTCCACAGTTTGCTGGCTAGAGGTCACAAATGGTAGACATATAATTCCAGCATCTAATTTCTCTTTTATGAAGTGACGGTCAATCTCAATATGTTTGGTTCTATCAGGCTGAACTGGGTTGTGGGCTATGCTTATGACAGCTTTACTGTCAGAATATAACTTCAATGGAAGCTCAATTTTCATCTTAAGTTCCTCTAGAACTCTTTGAATCCATAGTCCTTCACAAATACCCTGAGCCATAGCTCTAAACTCGGCTTCTGAACTGCTTCTTGCTACAACTCCTTATTTTTTGCTTCTCCATGTCACAAGATTACCCCATACATAGGTACAATATCCAGAGCTTGATCATCTGTCTGTGACTGAACCTGCCCAATCTTCATCAATGAAGATAGACACATTTCTTTCACTAGTCTTCTAAAGAAATAAACCCTTTCCGGGATTGGCCTTCAAGCATACTAGTATTCTATAAACTGCTTCAAGATGTTCCTCATAAAGAGAATGCATAAACTGGCTTACTACACTGACTGAGAAGGGGATGTCAGGTCTAGTGTGAGACAAGTAAATTAGCTTACCCACCAACCTCTGGTATCTTCCGGTGTCAACAGGAACATTTCCTTCTCCCCAAAGTTTTGCATTAGAATCCATGGGGGTGGCGGCTGGTCAACAATTACTTATTACTGTTTTTGTCTCAACAGATCGAGAAAGTATTTCTGCTGTGAAACCATAATTCCTTTCTTTTATCGAGCAACCTCCATACCAAGAAAGTATCTCAAGGACCCTAAGTCCTTGATTTCAAAGTCTGTAGCAAGTCTCTCTTTTACTCTTCTCATTTCAATTGTATCATCTCCAGTGAGGACAATATCATCTACATAAACAATCAAGGCAGCAAATTTTCCATCAGAGAAAAATTTGGTGAATAAAGTGTGATCAGCTTGTCCTTGAGTGTACCCTTGGTTCTTCATAGACTGAGTAAACCTTTCAAACCAAGCTCTCAGAGATTACTTTAAGCCATAAAGAGACTTCTTCAACTTGCATATACCTTTGATCCGAATTTGTCTTCAAAGCCAGGAGGACTATCCATGTATACTTCTTCTTCTAGATCACCATTGTAGAAGGCATTTTTAACATCCAACTGATGTAGAGGCCAATCCAGGTTAGCCGCAAGATATAAAAGTATTCTGACAGTGTTCAATTTTGCAACAGGAGCAAATGTCTCAGAGTAATCTATGTCATAGGTTTGAGTGAAACCCTTAGCCACCAAGCAAGCCTTATACCTTTCAACTGACCCATCTGAATTGTACTTCACAGTAAACACCCACTTACATCCCATGGTCTTCTTACCAACTGGTAGTGTCATGACTCTCCAAGTTTTGTTCCTTTCAAGAGCTTTCATCTCCTCAAATACAACTTCCCTCCACTTTGGAACTTCTAGAGCATCCTGTACATTCTTTGGAATCTCTACACTAGACAACTGGGAGGTGAAGGCAGAAAAAGAAGAAGACAAGTTTGAATATAATATACAATCGGACATAGGGTATTTAGGGCAATATCTAACAGGTTTTCTAACAACTATGGGATCATCTATATCAGGATACCTGATACGACTCTCAGAAACAGAGATAGACTTACATTTTCTTTTCTTAGGGGGTTGATTATTCC
The DNA here is from genome assembly GCA_017893485.1 of Hemerocallis citrina. Taxonomy (NCBI): domain Eukaryota; kingdom Viridiplantae; phylum Streptophyta; class Magnoliopsida; order Asparagales; family Asphodelaceae; genus Hemerocallis; species Hemerocallis citrina. Next base: position 217,870,622 of record CM030362.1, read on the forward strand.
CCGGTTCAGATTCATGGCAGTGTTGAGATGTGGACACAGCCCCTTTTTTATAGTTCTTCCTCACAAACACCTTTCCTTTCTAAGTCTTATTTACTACTTCGAACCTGTTCTTTAAGATGATTCATCATTTTGTGGCATTTCAATTAGTTCATCATTATTATCATCTTCAAGATTCTCATTATTTTTTTCATGAGAAAGTGTAGGCTTGAATTCATCGAGATCCTTACTCATAGTAGAAGTAGGTTCATATAATGAATCATGGCTATTTTCTGTTGGTGCAGAAATACAAGTCTTAGAATTTTGTGATATAGGCAATGGCAAGTTATTAAAAAATCTTATGTTCTCAGTTTGAAACGAGTCTTCCTTTAAGTTCCCCCCCTGAAGATGAGTATCGTAAAAAAAAGGTTTGTTTTCAAAGAATGTGACAACCATAGTGACAAATATTTTCTTGTTTTTTGGATCAAAATATTTATATCCCTTCGAGGTTGGAGAGTACCCTAAAAAAACACATTTTATAACACGAGGTTCGAGTTTGCCAATATTCTTATGATCATGAAAAAATACTGTACAACCAAAATTTTTAATGTCAAATCAGTTGAAACACGAGTAACAGGAAAATATTCTTTGAAAATACGAATTGGAGTTTGAGAATTGAGAACTCTGGAGGGCATTCTGTTAATTAAATACGCAGCAGTTAAAATTGCTTCACCCCACAAATAATTTGTTACTTTATTTGAGAAGAGTAAAGCTCTAGACACTTCCAATTAGTGTCTATTTTTTCTTTCTACAACTTCATTTTGTTGGGGAGTATTAGGACATGAACTTTGATGCACAATTCCCTTTTGAAGAAAAAAATTACTCAAAATTGTGTTAAAGTATTCCCTGTCATTATTACTTCTAAAAACTTGAATAGTTGTCTGAAATAGATTTTGCAGCATTTTAAAAAAGTCTTTTACAGTCTGACAAACATTGGATTTCCCTTTTAACAAGTATACCCAACATACTCTTGAATGGTCATCTATAAATGTGATGAACCATTTTTTGTGAGAGAGTGTACTTGTACGATTAGGGCCCCAAACATCACTGTGAATAATAAAAAAAGGTTTTGATGGTTTATAAGGCTGTATTGGAAAATGGCAACGATGATGTTTTGCAAATTCACATGCTTCACATTTAAACAAAGACAAATCTTTATTACGAAATAACTTAGGAAACAAGTGTTCTAAATAACGAAAATTAGGATGACCTAGTCGTAAATGCCATAATATAATGTTGTCATCATTATTCGAAACAGAAAAAGACTCAAAGTAGGAACTTATCGATTTGGAAGGTAGTTGTGATTTAGGTCCAATGTCGACGTAGTAGAGTCCTCCATTCTCCTTAGCACTGCCAATCTTCTTCCCCGAGTTCAAATCCTGAAAGACACAATGAGAACGGAAAAAAATAGTTTGACAGTTTTTTTCTTGGGCTAATTTACTGACAGACATTAGGCTACATGAAAGGTTTGGAACATGAAGGACATCTTTAAGAGTCAACATCGGAGACACCCAACTGAACCTTTACCTACAATGGCTGAAAAAGAGCCATCTGCAACTTTTACTTTTTGATTCTCTGCACAGGGACTATATGAGGAAAACAGAGTAGATTCACTTGTCATGTGATCGGTTGCACCTGAATCTACTATCCAAGTGTGGTTGGGACTGACACTAAGAAAAGCAGAATTACCTTTTTGTGCTATAGACCAAGAAGGAGTTTGAGATTCGAGAAGTTTGAACAGTTTATCTAGTTGTTCCATTGTGAGGGAAAGCTAAGCTGAAGAAGATTGCTGCCCTTGATCTGAATTACTAGCCTGGAATGCACGACCCTCATTACCACCTTTCTTCTTCCAGTTCGGAGGCTTGCCATGGAGCTTCCAACATGCTTCGCATGTATGTCATGCGCATTTGCAATGATCACACCAAGGTTTGTCCGACTTCTTACTTTCGTTGAAGTTCCTAGTGGCCAGAGCTGAGCCTTCAGATTCTGAACTTTGAGGTGCCTTACCCATCATTACTCCTTGTCGTGCCTCCTCCCTTCTTATTTCTGAAAAAGTTTCACGAAGAGTTGGCAGTGGTATCTTCCCCAAAATTCGGCCTCTTACTTCATCAAGGTCTTTATTCAGCCCAACAAGAAATATAAAGACACGATCATTCTCTTGCCTCTTGAGGAACAGAACACTATCTTCTGCACACATCCAATTGTCATCATAACAGAGATCCAACTCTTGCCACAGAGTTAACATCTCATTATAATAAGTAGTTACATCTCTATCTTCTTGTTTAGCATGCCACAACTTTGACTTTAAGCCAAAGATCTGGAAGGAGTTTTGAATATCAGAGTATGTTTCTTTGACAGCTTCCCACACTGTCCTTGTAAAAGGTAAAAACATGTACGGCTTGCCTATTGCGGTTTCCATAGAGCTCACTAACACCTCAATAATCAAGGAGTTTTCAGACTTCCATTGTTTAAAAAATGGGTATTCTATTGCCGGTTCTGCTATTGCTCCCGTAAAAAAGCCAAGCCTTCTTTTGCCATCCAATACCAAATGGACGGTTTGGGCCCATTCATTATAATTTTTTCCATTCATCTTAGGAACATTGACCTTGAGGGAGTTTGAGGATCCCTCCTGATCATTGAAACCTATGTTGAAGTTGTTGTCTCTGAAAAAGCTTCCGTCCCCATTGCCGCTGCCATCGCCACGGTCAGTATCGCCGCCAGCATCACAACCAGCGCCTCCGCCAGTGCCGCGACTAGCACCTCCGCCAGTACTAGTGCCGCGATCAGCACCACAACCATCGCCACGGCCTGCTACGCCGTTCCCGCGACCTGCTCCACCTTCTGTCGTGGAGGAGTCGTCGTTGTTTATTGAGCCGGTGAGGCTTGCCGTTATCTATTGGAGTCGGCCATTGAGGACCTAACCAGGTTGGAGAAATGGGTTTAGGGAAAAACTTTACGAACCCTAGGTTAAGGAACCTAGCTCTGATACCATAACAGAACACAGGTGGTGAAAGCTTGATTTATTCTTCAGTTCCAAGACTTGTTTAAATAAGAGAAATACAATCAATGTCCATCATTGAATCAAGAAGAACCTTAAGAAAACTAAATGGAAACAGAAATTTTTTTCTAATAATAGCAAATCTTTCCTTAATAGCAAATTTTTTCTAATAATGACTAATAAGAGGAGAGAGAAGCAAGGGATTCTCCAACAAAATAAAACTAAAATATAATCTCTTTAGGATAAATTGCAGAGAACTCCTCGTATAATATGGATTTGTTGTGAGAAAACCACTTAACTAAAAAATTATGCGGATAACCACCTTGACTGTTTCAGGAGAACTAGGAATCCAATTTCTCTTAGAAGGTGTTTGGTACAGCGTATAAGTTACATTTGGATGTGGTTGCATTTCTATTTGAAAGATTCCTTGATTTCCAAAATCAAGCCTAATTGAAAGAATTATGGGAAGGGCAATATAAATTGATTTATTTGTTCCACGGAAAATGATTATGTTTTGCAGAACACTTGGTAGTAATAGTTGATGTGAGACTCTTGATGGTTATATCAGTCACCATAGTTTGAACTGACCCGAATCCAACCTTGTTTTAATTGACGCTAAAGGCTATGTTAATCGGCTTCGAAGTAGTAGTCTCTCATATTGTCGTAAGTGAAGCAAATTCTACCCCTAATTGGATAGATAGCCAATTTGTTTAATGACTATTTTACGGTATTCTTAGCAAAAACTATAATTTTATTATATCATTGATCTTAGTTTGACCTGGCATAGCATTCCTCCATAATAAGCTGACTGTATCTTTTTTGTGGGAAGAAAATGACTATGATTATCTTCTTATAAGATATTCTCAATATATATATCTTCTCAAACAACTACAGCACAAGGTTCGATGAGTTACGCAAACCTCAATCTGAGCAGATGAAAACCCGAACCAAGATGCGTAAGTATCCCTGTATATATGGTAAACAGAACTTGTCAACCGGCTTGCAGCAAATAAACCTTGACTGGGTTAGATCGGTTGTCTGGTCTACCGGTCTGCATGCCTAAGATAAAGTGTACATGTAGGGGTTGATTCAATTTGATAGTTTCTGTCCTGAAATAATTCTGATTACATTTGATTTACATGACTGCGATCTGCAAGTTAGGAAATTATCCATTGACTTGGAGCCCAAATTAATCGATGTTCTGAGTCATCTACACAGGGCCGGCCCCACCTTGAGGTGGGTGAGGCGGCTGCCTCAGACCCCGCATTTTTGCGATTTTAGAGGTTCCTAAATTTGTAATTCTTTTGTAAATATAGGCACGTATTTTTGCGCGTAAAAGAAAAATACTGTTATTAGGGGCCCAACAAATAATTATTTGAGCCTTTAAAATTTTTTCAAAAATTATTTGGGTTTAGGCTTAAAAATTTGAATTGAATTTGAGACTTTAAATATGGGTGATTTAAAACAAATTTATATATTTTGTATATTTTGCTTTTAACAATGTGCAAATTTTTTGTATACATGTTTTTTTTTAGGGTATGGGGGGGCCCATTTCGGGAGTTCGCCTCGGTCCCCGGAAACTCAGGGCCGGCCTGCATCTACACTAAGATGAGAGATTAATAACTAACTAGTATTACCCTGTGCAAATTGCACAAACTAAAATAAATTTGACAGACTCATAAGTTATTGACTATCTACAAATTCTAACAAAAAATATTAACTACAAAATCTTAAATTAGAGAGAAAAAAGGGTGATAAGGTACCTATGATGGTGTTGTGAGTAGTAGTGACGTTCTCTGAGTTCGACCGAAACCATCTTATCGTTCAACTTCATCAAAAACCTTAAGCCCATCCCCAAAACTGAAAAAGGAACACGAAAATTAAAGAAATAAAACATAATAATAATATTAAAATTCAAGAACAACAGTGCAGAACAGTGGCGTTGTTGAGTTCGATCGAGACCGTCTCGCTGTTCAACTTTATCAAAACCCTAAAACTCATCCCAAAATTGTAAAAAAGAACACGAAAATTAAAGAAATAAAACATATTAATGCTAATTAAAAATCAAAAAATCTAAAGAAGAGAGAGAGATACCTTGAGTGTTACCGAAACCATCTTATCGTTCAGCTTCATCAAAAACCTCAAGCCCATCCCTAAAATTGAAAAAAAAAACATGAAAATTAAAAAAATAAAACTTAATAATACTATTAAAAATCAAGAAATCAAATAAGATAGGGAGGTACTTGCAGTGAACAACAGTGGCGTTGTTGAGTTTGATCAAGACCGACTCGTTGTTCAACTTTATCAAAACCCTCAAGCTCAACTCAAAACTGGAAAAAGAACACGAAAAATAAAGAAATAAAACATAATAATGCTAATAAAAAAGTCTAAAAATCTAAAGAAGAGAGAGATACCTTCCGTGAACAGCAGTGACGTTCTTGAGTTCGATCGAGACCGTCTCGTTGTTTAACTTCATCAAAACCCTAAAACTCACCCCAAAACTGAAAAAAGAAATCAAAAATCAAAAGAAATAAAACATAATAATGCTAATCAAAAATAAAAAATCGAAAGAAGATGGTGGTACTTGTCATGAACAACAGTGACATTCTTGAGTTCGGTCGAGTCCTTCTCGTTGTTCAGCTTCATAAAAACATAAAACTCATCCCCAAAATTAAAAAAAAAGAACATGCAAATTAAAGAAATAAAAAATAATAATGCTAATAAAAAATAAAGAAATCAAAATAAGAGAGGGAGGACGTGTTGTGAACAGCTCTGGCTTTTTTGAGTTCTGAAATTATCTAGGTGGTAGGCCCTCATCAGCAGCCCTACTATCGCTTGGTGACTTTTAGAACACTGAACACAACATATTAATACAGGGTATTTGTTAGACATTATTCAGCTAGCTGAACAAACTATTACTCGGTGTCAATCCTTAATACAGGGTACATCCACCGTACTTTATTGAAAGTATTAATCAAACTGCAATTCCAATATGTACTGTAAAAATTTGAACACACTATGAAGGCTAATAAACTATTGCATAGATCTTATGACAAACCTAGGGTACATCAAATTATCCAGGATTAACCCTAATTACATTAAACATACCAAGTCTACTTCGTACTCCAAAAAAAAGAACGAAAGAAAATAAAACAAAATTAAAATTGATCCTAACTTTTAGATTATCAAAGTAAATAACATACCACACACCATGATACTAATTGCTACTTTTGCTTTCCTTTCTCTATCTCAAAATAGAGAAAGGAGAGATGAGGTAGGCCTATTAGCTTAAGATATATATAAATACGCAGAAATGTTCAGTCATCTTATTAAGAACCTGATCATCTTTTTTGTACAATTTATCTCACATTCCTTTTGTACTTCGTTTGCTGATTTCAATTACATGATCCTTTTGATAACCTGCAACAATTTTGGTATTATAGACTCAGACAAGAAATATATATTCATTTGATTGCAAAAGTGCTTCATGAGTTTCCTAAGCTCCCAATTTCCTGTGCAACTTTCACATAATGTCAACGGTAATTTACCAACCTGATTTAAAACTCCCCTAGTTATATCCCGACCATAATCATTCAGCCGAAATGCTTTGAATGTGCCCTTTGATGTTTTAACAACCAAGTGAATGTATTCTTATGAAAAACTTAATTCTTATACTTAATCTGGAGCTCCTACTTTGATTGCTAATCGCACAGGTTTCTCTCCACTTCTCTCCACTAAATTTTCATATTGTTTTCTTCTAGGCATATTTTAATTCGACCCAACAGGAATTAGTACCTTGCAGACAATTGCAAACCCAATCCCAAACTCAAACATAAACATCCATAAAAGAGCAATTAGATTTTAAAGGAATGAAGAACGGTAAAAAGGAGGCGTTCGAATACCAATGAAGCAAGGGTGGCCGGCGTCGAGGCGGAACACGGATCGAGGTGACCGAGAAGGGCTTGAGGTGCCTGCTGTCTCTCTCTCTCTGAAAATCTCCTTTTTTCAGTTTTCCCTGGAGGGCAGGACAGTATGGTTTGGGTGGTTGTTATTGGGTTTAATTGAGATGGGGGACAGAGTTTTGGCGTGGGAGGTGGAGACAGGCGGGGTCGGGGTGGGATCGATGACGGACGGCGACGATGGAGGGTAGTGACGGGCGGGAACGGGGCGACGGGCGGCGGTAGGGACGGACAGGTGAGGAGATGTGGGTGGGTTTTGGAGTAGGGAGAGTTAGGGTTTGTGGATTTTGGGGAGATGTGGAAGAGGAAAGTTTTTTTTTGATGTTTTTTAAATTAGTTCTGTTTTGGAAATTGGTGTGGATTGCACGTGTCAATTCCTACTTTTGCTCTCCGTTCTCTATTTCAAAATAGAGAACGGAGAGATGGGGTAGGCCTATTAGCTTAAGATATATATAAAATAAGACAGATTAGTGTAATCACTAGAATGCCTGAAATTAAGATATTACCATTTCAGAATCTGTAATTAAGTTATGTCTCCACTGCAATCTTATTTCTACACTATATTGTTGCGAAGTCCATGCAACTGCCTATTCTCCTACTACAACCCCTTATTAGGTTAATGGGATTTTTCTTGGTCTTAATAACCTTTGGTTGTACGATTAGTCCACCCTTTATCTTACTGTCTCTAATTTCTTACACTGAATGCAAGATTTGTTGGATATATAGGTATATTCTCACTATATGAATAATATTATGTGTAATATTATTTTATGGGTAATACGTGTGTTACACAGATATTAGACCGTGGGTTGAGTGGATTGAGAACCCAGTATCCAAATCAGTATTTATCCTATAAATACTAGTTTGTGATAGTAGTCTAGGTATTCCAATCTTGATACTTATGGTAAATATCTCAAACACCTTAGTCTGAGATATTAACCATAATTTCTCATGTTATTATCTCTCATAATCTCTAACAATCTTGAGATATTAGTAAATTAATTTTAAGATTAAGAGGGTGATATCGAAATCTAATTATTGTAATCATCCAAGTGCCCGTTCGACGGAATCGGCAGCCGTCACGCTGGGTGCCACCGTCGCTGGCCACTACCGCCGCCCCTGACCCCAGCATCACTGCAAGCTGCTGGCATCACCACCGCCAGCCACTTGTACTCGCAGCAACACCCCTTCTTATCTTCCCGATCACCGAGTGTGATTGGTTTTAGGATTGGATAAGATTAAATTTTCTTATTGGATAGATCATGGTGTTTGGTGTTCGGGCCCAAGGAAGGATCATCCACTGCCAACTTTCAAGTCACTGTTTTGAATTCAGATCCAACTTTTGATTGGGGTTTGGTACTATTTTCATGTTTGAGCCCAAGATCTGATCCATTCCAGTGCTAGCACTTGATTCAGATCTAGTGCTCTTTGATTGGGTTCAGGTGCTGCTATTGTGTTTGGCCAAGGATAGGATTTAAGCTACTGTGCTTGATTCAGATCTAACCTTCCACCACGCCTTGATTTACAACAAGATTTGGTCCACTCTAAACTTGAAGATTTGTGCTCTTAATTAATTAAAGGCTAAAGTTGAAAAACCTCCATTGAATTATTCACTTTATTCAGAAAACCTCACTGAACTTTTTTTTTGCGAAGAAAATCACACTAAACTATAGTTGCAACCCCCCCCCCCCCCCCCCCCGAAGTATATTTTCAAAAAAATCACATCTAACTTTCTGCTTGTATTAGATAACTCCATTCATCTTTGCAAGTTGGTTCAGAAAACATCATGTATCTTTCTCATTATTGTCAAAAAACCTCACTCAACTTTAGCAGAAAGTTCACGCCGTCGGAGTGAGTTTTTTGCAACTATACTTGAGTGTGGTTTTCTGCACACAAAAAATTTCAATGAGGTTTCCTACATAAAGGAGATAGTTCAAGGGGTTTTTTATATAAAAGTTTAGCCTTAATTAAATTCTGTTTATTGATTATTATGCAGTTTTACATAAAAACTCTTCATTTTACTTATATTACACTAGTAGTAAATATTCAGAATAAACCCTCTCGATTTTGGAATATATTGTTTATTCCTTAAAATGGGAAAACTAAATTGAGCATACAAGATTCCAAAACTGGAGACATTCGATATTTATGCATTTAACAGTGTTACCGCTAAATCTAGTGTGGGGGCAAACAGATAGTATTTGTGGATTCTTAGGGGAACCGAATAATTAAACCTTAGCTTCTTCCGTCGGAGTTTGACCGTTGACTCCTGCCGTTCACCTGCAAAAAGTGCGAGACACCGGGGTTGATTCCGACAATGCACCCTCCGACGCTCAAGTCAGTAATCAGAGAAGATTATGAGAGAGCGTAAATTGGTAAAAGATTGATTACCTCTTAATGGTGGTGGATGGGGGGTATTTATAGCCGCCGTTGGGATCAGATTAGGAATGTAATCCCTAATTCCCAGTGAAAGGATAGAGTGAATCAGGGCCGTTGATTGAATGCAGTCAGAAACCCTAATTCCATCCTGATGGACTGGGTTCATCGCGGGTTGGAACCCGCACCCAGCTGAGATGGATCCGTTTACGAGTTGATGGGTCTTAGAGGAGAAGACCCAGTACCCGCTTCAGACCCATTTGTAGGTGAAATTACCTTTTTACCCTCAGGCTTTAGGATTCGTGCCAAGTTTGGATGGTTCCGATTTAACTCCATTTTTAGCCATATCAAACAGTTTGAGGAAGAATGTACAATACGAGATGTTGATAAAAAATTTGGAGATAATGCAGGCAAAAAGGATGTTGTTTTAACTAGATCCAACTATGATTAGATTGGACTGGATAAGATTTGAAATTAAAGATAACTTCTTTCCGTGCATATATATTTTAATTATTTGTTGTTGCTAAGTGTTAAAGTTTTAAACCGTGTTAACCGTTATTTAATTAAATACAAGTTGAACAACTGTTTTGGCTATGTGCTAAGGATCAAATATTTATTTTGATAAGTTAAATCATAGATTTTGACAATAAAGTTGTATCTCCAATTAAATTCTTCTTAGAATTAAATAGAGCTAATAATTCATTTAATTGGCTAATCTTTAACAATTTGATGAATGTAAGAACTTCAAAGTTGCTTGCAAACTGTTTGTTGGAGACCGTGGATTTGCATCACGGTAGAATAAGTCTATACTACATAGGCATCTCCATCGAATTTGAAAAATACTTCTAATTTGAAGTGTCGGTATGATCTACTTTATTTTTTTCAGTCTTTTCATGTGATGAATGTGTTAACGTTTTGTGCATTTGAATGTGTTAACATTTCGTGTGTTTGATCACATGATTGCAAATTTTAGATCATAATTCATCACATTTTGAAAACTATGATGTTTAGGGTTGTTAAGTATGCCTTGACATACTTTGTGTATAAATATATTGACAAACCCATCGTTTGTAGTTTTGTGTGAGATTGTATATTTGCTTAATAAAGATTGATATATAAGATCTATAATAAAGTATGTAACTTAGGTGAGAGCATCTCATAATACAGGATATGACTCCATTAGTTATGGTTATGTTTTTTCTCGTTCAATGTACTGTGTATGCAAAGTTGAATTATAAAACATTAAACATTATCTCGTTTAGTGTTATAAAGATGATGAAGAACGAATAAAGGGAAGAACTCTTTGCTCAATGTGTTTGAGTATATGGACTTTATTAGAACCACGTGAGAAAGCAAATAGTTTTGTGAAATGTGCTAGAGTAATTTTGTATTAACTCATATTGTTATTATTTTATAACGTGCAGATCATAGTCAATGGCATGTGTAAGTTGAGTTTAACAAACAAAGCAATTGATAATAGTCGTTCTAATTTGCGTAGTCCTTGAACACGACATAATAGGCTAGGGCATGTAAACTATATATTAAATTGTTTACTCTTGTTAAAACTCATAACTATGTTAAATGACACTTCATTAAATTATGACAAATGTAAAATTTGTGCTCAGATTATGATCACTAGAAAACTATTCAGTATGGTCTCTAGAAGTACACAACCTTTTGAGTCAACACATTCTGATATTTGTGATCTCAGTATCTTTATGACTAAATGAGACGATGGTTGGTCAAAAATATTTAATCACTTTTGTAGATTATTAATGAAGGTTTGTCATACATATATGAAGAATGAAGCACTAGTTATTCTTAAGGAAATAAAATCTAGTTAAATGCTAGGATCAAGGGTTCAGATTTGATAGAGGTGGTGAATACGATTTATAATTTTAGAGAAGTTTGTATTTAGCATAATCTCTAGTGCACTCTATTTACAACAGTCAAAATGGTGTTGATAAAAGTTAGAATCAAATACTTAGTGAAATATTGACTTCTATATTATTGACCGTTGTTTGACTTTCTATAACTATGGGTGATATTGTATTGCTAATCATATTCTTAATATGTTACTACACTCTAAATTACTTACACCTTGTAGATTACGACATAAAAACATAAATAATTTTGTTAGAGTGAAAACATGTGGTGTGATACATTTATTAGAGTACATGACCATAGAAGACCTAAAGTAGGACATATAACAAATATTTGTGTATACTTAGAAAGTGCAGAATGTAGCTCTATGAACAGTTTTCGATCTATCTAATTTGTGTTAGTAGAATATAAACTTGCAGAATTCTTTGAGGATGTGTTCATCAACGATAGATTTATGAAATTACCTAGTCCTACAGACACGGTACATGATTCACAGTTAAAATTAAGAATCGGTCTTACTGACACTTAAAACCTCAATGGCACATGGGCTGAGAAAACTCTTTGGTAGATAATGAAATGAATTTGTTATTATACAAAAATACTTTAAATAGTTGATTTGCCGAAAGGAGTTAAAACTATAGTAAGTAAGTGGAGTTTTGTAGAAGAAACTTAATTTTAATTGTTCAATAGCAATCTTAATGTATTTGTAGTAGCTAATTGATTGAGTGAGATAAATGGGGTAGATTGGTTTGATGCCCACTCACATGTCTGTCATATTGCTACAATAAGTATTCTTCTTGCCCTTACATCTATTTAAAACTTTGTTATTCATAAAAGATGTTTAAATGGTTTTGTACTAAAAGATTTTGTACTGAATGTTTTATATTAAAAAGTTTTATAAAGTGGGAAAGGGGCCCACTTTAAAAATCGGGGACTCACTTCAGTGTTAGAATTCCTTAGAATCCTAATAGTCTCATATGGTTGGGGATGCCACATTGGACCCTATTATTTATGAATTAATATAAGACAATACCCTAATACTATAAGACAATTCCCTATGACTATGTTATACTAAGAGTTTTGCACTAATATGTTTAGTGAACAAGATTTACAATTTAGTAAAATCATTGTATGTATTTAAAACATGTATTATTGCTAATGGATAAATAATTTGACAAATTTCCTAAAGAGCCTAGTATCTGAATCAAGTATTGTCTTTAACTTTGTGGTGTGTCAAATATAATGACTATTATTTACTTATTTATTGTTGACATGCTTGTTGTTGGAAGTGACCTCTCTATTATAAATGAAGTTAAAGCTATACTATCTAAAGAATTCAGCATGAAACCCTAGGTGTTGTGGACACCATATTAGGTATAAGAGTGAGTTTCGGTTGGTAAGGGATATAAACTCATCAAATCAATAATGTGTTCCAAAAGTGGGGATATAGTGACTGAAAGTGTATTTTGAAATACCTTATGATTATGATAAATGGTTGACACCTAATGATGAAGCAACGACGAGATAATTAGATCATTTTAAACTTATTAAAAGTCTTATGTATACAAAGATTTGTACTTGATTGAACATAGCCTTTGAGGTAGTATGAAATACAGATTCACTAGTAATCCTAATAATACACATTGCAGTGCCCTTAAGAGGCCAATGAGATACTGGAGAGGTACTGAAGAGTTTGCTTTGTGCTACTCTAGTGATCCTTTAGAATTGAATGAATGATTTGTTGCATTATAGTTCTCAGAATTTAGTGAAAGTCGAAGATTAGTGGATATGTGTTTACACGTGGAGGAGTATACATATAATGGAGATCAAAGGTAAACAGGCATTGCGCTATCATCCATGAAATCAAACCTCCTCTGCAGGGGAAGAGGATGAATGTATTGAAGGACTTGTTGCTAGTCATCCATTTGAGAAATTTAAAGTAAACTCTCTGATTCTGTTCTGCGACTAAACTACAATGCACCATAGCTCATAACTCAATTTATAATGGTAAGAGGAGTACATTAAGGTTAAAAGAAGTTTAGTTGAACTTTCTCATAGATAAAGTGCAACTGAAACAAAGTAGGGCTAATGCTTTTACTAAGAGACTTAAAAGTGATCTAATTATTAAAGTTGTGGCGAAATGGAGTTAAAAGCTATTGAGTCAAAAGTTTTAAAATCCTGATTGTTTTGAAATTTAGAATCCAATTGGAGCCATAGAAAAGTTTAAACTTAAGCACCAATTTTAGGCAGTTGACATGCTTTAGATAATTTGAAAAGTTTAATGTAAACTTTTTTAATATATAATTTCATTCTAATTTTGATGATGCTATATATTCCCATAATTTACATAGAATCATCTCATTATTCCGAAAGAAAGCGTGAAAACTTATCGATGCGTTTCCGATGTTTAGAATGATAGTTATGTCATTCCAATTTTGATGATATCTCTCTTTATGGATTCATGTATTATTCCAATTTTGATGATTGTGAATTTATCCATAATTGATGTGACTGTTCTTTCATACAAATATGAAACAAAATATAGTTCTTGAGTAAAAACTATAATCGTTCTTATTCTTTATTTTGTTAAAGAAACCCGATTGTAATGCTTGCTTTACATTTTTGCTAAACTAATTTTGAATCGTACAAAGTTCTTTTGTGGAACTAGATCTTTATTAAATTCGCTAGAATTTTTAGAGATGTCTCATGATACTTGTTTGTAATATGCTAGCAAAGATAGAGGAGTTGAATCTGTCAACATAGATTTGAAAATAACGATTTGCTCAAAATGAAGGAATAAACACAAAACAGTGTGCAAGGATAGAGTTTCAGTTTATTTTCCTCGAGAATAAATTAGTCACTTTATAATTCCTGTATCCCATTTTCTGTATCTTTGTACTATATTTTTCTCCCAGTTTATCCTATTTGTTTGCATCCTTTCTCTTTCCTGAACCGTGTATTTATTCTTCTTTCCCTTTATATTTTCATCTATTGTTATCGTCTGTGATTTGATCTTTTGTGATTCATTTGTCTGCCAATTATTTGTCTCTGGATGATTTATTATTTCTAATCTATTGCATTTCATGGCTTAATTACTTATTTATTTGATTTTGCCTTATTGGATCTGGTTTTCTACCCTATTCGAACCCTTCTACCTGTCCTACTGGATCCAAACCCGCCACCCAATAGCCTCTTTTTTGACCCAGTCTTCTCCAGATATTTCTTCACGCTTTCTTACTGCTAACAAGCAGATCACGTCTCCCCCATCTTCTCTTGATTGTCTAAATCCCTACTTGCCAAAATCTCTCATTATAATCCCCAACAAAATTTGCTACTCCTATCTCTAATTACTATCCCTTAAACCCTAACCCTAATCTATCTCTCTCACCTCTCCCCTCTCTCATGACCATACATCCAGCTGGCTACCCCCTCCCCCCTCCCCCCTGGTCATCGTTGCACCCTCCGACAGCCGACCACCATCACGACCCTCTCCCTGTGCCGCGCCTCCTCCCAAGCACCGCAGCCACAACAACACTAGTGACAACAGCATTCAGCGGCAGCAACCCCAGCGCAACCTCCCCTCTCGGCTGTTCCCTTCCGACGCAGCACCGCGTCGCTGTTCTGCCGTGCCACTTCGCCGTCATCGTCTTCCATCCAGAGCACACACCACCCTCTCTGCCTTGCTTCTTTGTGTGCTTGAGGTGATCTTAAGTGTTGGATTCGTGTTTGTGTCGTTCGTGATCATCTTGTTCAGGATTCGTTCATATTGTGTTCGTTGTCGGGAATCTATTCCTGTTATTATCATCTTTTTTTGTCAGATTCGTCGACTATCTAACGCAAGTAACTTGTATTATTTTTGTTATATATAAAAGTACAAAATATCGCCTGTAGTGTCACTATTGTTTCTAGATTCGTTATCATGAAAAACTCTTATAGATCTTGACCCTATATGTTGATCCATCCGTTGTTCGATCCGTCATCATATTTGTTACACACACGACACGAAATAAATTTAGACCTAACTAAATTCTTGATGCATGTATGTATGTTGCTTCGTTTTTCCATGATATGTCGTACACTCGTTGCATGCTTGATGTGTTAGTTGTAGTATCTTGTGGTAGACTTGTTTAAGACCCATACCATAATTTTTTTGACATCTATTATACCATGTTTTGTGTTTTATTATAATTTGGATTTGTTGCATATGAACTATTTGATTTAATGCATAAGAAGAGATTTCTGTTTTAGCTGCTGCCCTGTTTTGTTTCAGTATTTTAGACCCTGTTGAAGTCAGTAAATCAAATTAATTTGTGAATATAAATCATAAATCTCGTTATCTATTTTTCAAAATTTTCGACAGATCTTAGTTTCGATTTGTGAGGTATGAGTTATTGCTGTTTTGCTTCAGATGTGTTAAGAATTCCAGATTTTGTTTTATGTGATTTCTGTGTAGTTATTCATTTTAATACTGATGTTAAAGATAATATTTGGATCTAATATTTCTCTGATTATGACTAGACTTGACTGGGATTAACCCCAAATTTTTGGAGACTTATTTAAGGCCATTTATAAACTATTCTATGCTTGTGAACAAACTACTATATTTCCCAAAATGCATGATGTTCAGTAAAGAACTATATTTTGAACATGATTCTAATATCTGTTGATTACAACTTCGTGAAGATAAAATGTAGCCTACTGTATCTATTTTACAACACTTTTGACGGATTTGAATTTCGAGTTATACTTTGTAATCTATCGCTGTTTTAGTACTGCTGTGTCTAAAGTTCCAGTTTTATAAACTTGTTGTATCTTGCTGTTTTCCGAATTTACTTAGCTATGCTATCTAAATTGGACTCTTATAAAATTTTATTTACTGATACTAGACATACTAGGGAATACCTCAGATTTTTCGTAGATTTAATCAGTAAGTTTTTATGTCATTTTCATGCTTATGAATACAACCTTGTGAATTCTGACTGAACACGTTTTCTGTATATAATTCTGTTTTGAGCCCTGTTTCTGTGGTTATTATATGACTTATATATATGTGCTAGATTTGGCTGAGAGTCTATTTTCTAGATTTTCTGAAGGATCTAGATTTGCATGCCCGTGGCAACGGGAATCTCAGATTTGGTACAGTAGTGTCTTGCTGAGCAGAATTGAAAGTTTTGTTGTCCGAGCCTTTGATGAGTTGTTTTGTCACCCGTTCGTGTTCTTTATCCAACTTGAACTGGTTCCTTGTTATCTTACCATATTTTCTTTTCTTGTTGTGCACGTTCATGCTTACTTTAATAATAATAACAAGAAATCAAACCGGGGTTAAAGAGAAAGATCTAGCAGTGGAAAATACAGATATGTGTACTCGGAAGGGGATCCATAGATCCTACGTGAAACTTGATACATGATACTTGACACGTGATTAATTGAGACTTGACACTTGACACTTGATACTTGATACTTGATACTTGACACATGATTACTTGATACTGGTACCTGAGTATACTACCCTCTATGATCCACTACGAAATCTAAACGTAATTTGTTTGAATGTAGCAACCATGTGGTAAAAATTTGGGACGCATGAAGTGCTACCTAGATAGGACTGGATACAAGACTTGAGAATAACAATCACTTGCACATTCCTGATACTTGTACATGCTACTTGACACTTGTTACTTGATACTTGCTTGCATGCTAGTTGACATTTGTTACATGTCACTTGCACACTACTATTTGGCCATGTTATTTGATTCTGTTCTTGATTAGGAGTTGGTTGCTCTATTTGTTGTCACATTCCTTCCATGCTTACTTCTGTACTTGCTTCCGCTGTTACTCTATACTTGTCTATCTGTTTTCTGTACTAGTTGCCTGCTATACAAGTGGCCCGTAACTTGCATTGACGAGCGTTTTGTTTCTCTTTTCTCTTCCTGCAATTTGTAACTTGCACACTTTGGTGACCAGCTGCCCGAGGGAGTAGGTGACCAAACATTCTAGTTGGCTAGAGTTCTTGCTACAATTTGTTTCTCGTTGTTTTTGAATAAATGTAATTGGTACATGGATTATCTTGTATTGGGCATTTTGTCCCATATTTGTGTTTTGTTCCAGACTTGATTATTTGAAGATTACTTATTCTTTGTTTCAATAATCCTGTTGGTTATGTTAATTCATTTCTTCATGCGTGGTTGATTATTTCTCTTGTATATCTCTTGTTTATCCTTGTACATGTTGTAAAGATTCTTATAGCTTATGAATGGTGAAAGCCATTCGCTGGACTTGTGTTGTATATCTATAATTCTTATTCCTTTTTGGGAAGCGGGGCATGACAAGGTTTTTAGTGGTATCAGAGCATCAGGTTTGGCTAATGTATTAGCTTGACTATATATTAGACACGTTTGGGCTCGGTCAAGGATTGGCTCAACAGTGCACAGACCATGTAGTAAGATGAATAAATTATAATCAACATTGATCTGGATGCTTTTTTTTTTGGTTTGTGCAGGGTATGGTTCGCAGAGGTCCCACTTCCCATCCAGAAGAGGAACAACCTAGATTAGAGGTTGTTACGAATGTGTTGGAGCAATTGATCCATATGCTGCAGAGACACAGTGATTTTGTGATGGCTGCATTAGAAGTTGCTCGGAACCCGACTCCCGTTGTGCCTATGCAGGCAGCTCTTCCTCCTCGTCTGGGTACAGTTGCAGACTTCATGAGGCTGCACCCTGACTATTTTTTCGGTACTTAGACGCCGCTTGAGGTCGAACAGTGGTTGGTCAGGACGGAGTAGTTGTTGTTGGCAGCGAGAGTTGCTGATGCTGTGCGTGTGGATGTGGTGAGCATCAAGCTGGTGGACCTTGCCTACATATGGTGGAGGGCTGAGTCCGAAAGGCTCACACGGCCCGTTGCTTTGACCGCATTCCCCAGGAGCTTCTTGGAGAAGTTCTTTCCTCGTAGCACTCGAGTTGAGATGGAGCAGCAGTTCCTTGTCCTGAAACAGGTTGGTCGATGTTCTATTTTTGGAACTTTGTTACATATTGTCCATACAATATTGTAACATGAGACTCTCTTGGAACAGGGTGCCAGGTCAATGGATGAGTACGTGGCAGAATTCACCAGGCTTAGCTGCTTCGCAGCCGCTTTAGTGGCAAAC
The DNA here is from genome assembly GCA_017893485.1 of Hemerocallis citrina. Classification (NCBI taxonomy): domain Eukaryota; kingdom Viridiplantae; phylum Streptophyta; class Magnoliopsida; order Asparagales; family Asphodelaceae; genus Hemerocallis; species Hemerocallis citrina. The sequence goes on from CM030362.1 coordinate 217,889,022, forward strand.
GAAGAGGATCAGGCTCGGAGATTCCTTCTGGGGCTTGAGCGAGATGTTCAGATGCATCTCGTTTCCCTTCGCCTGCATACTTATGCTAAGGCTCTGGAGGCAGCCCGAGCTCAGGAGCAGACTCGCAACAGGTTGGCTCCTCGCCAGCAGTCTGTACAGCACCCCGCTGCTGCTGTTAAGCCTTCTGGTGGGCCGATTCGGAGGCCTGTCCCAGTCCATCCGGTCAGGGCAACTCCCTACTCTTCTGCTGGTCCTCAGAGAGTTGGTTTTCGCGACTTTTTCCGACTTGCTAGGCATGAGCGCAAGGACTGCAAGCGCGCCAACTGCCGTTGCTTTGGCTGTGGCACTGCTGACCACTAGTGTGAGATTGCCCGCAGTAGAGGATGGCTCTTCCAGCCAAGTGTCTAGTTCAGTAGGAAGCACCAGCTCATGGTTCGGTTTGGCCACTGCTTCCTCCTCAACGCCAGATCATCGGTCAGAAGACCGCGACTCCCAGGAGTGGTCAGACTTACAACCTAATAGCTACAGATGCTGAGACGGCAGAAGGTGTTTTTGCAGGTGTCTTTGCATTTCTTTGTTTTGTTATTTCCCTTGTTTCTTTCATTGCTTTGCTCTATTCATTCATACTATTTGCTCTGCATTGTTTTTCCTTATTCCTTAATCTTCATTTCTTTTTCCTTGCTTTTTGACTCTATCTTAGGTGTTATCCTAGTTTGTTCTTTCCATGTTCATGTTCTCTTTGATTCTGGGGCGACCCATTCCCTCGTCTCTTTCCGCTTTGTGGCTCGTCATCAGTTGGTGTTCAACATCATGCCTGAGACTTGGAGCTTTGTCACAGGTGGTGGTGTTGTCGTCTGTTCTCGAGAATGTAAACAGAGTCCTATTGTTATTGGTGGTGTGGATTTCAAGGCTGACCTGATCGTCATTGGGAATTCCGGATTTGACGTCATTCTCGGTATAGATTGGTTGGGTGAGTCCCGTGCTGTCATTGATTGCCATGCCAAGAAAGTTGTATTTCGAATCCCATGTCGTGCAGAGTTTGAGTTCTATGTCAGGGAGATGCCCCTAGGTCGAGCTAAGACTGCAGTTGATCCGAAGACTTGTGCGATGAAGTTGCACACAGGCCTATAAGGCCGCACCTCTAGTAGTACGGGAATTTCTGGATGTGTTTCCAGAGGAGTTTCTGGGGCTACCCCCGATAGGGATATAGAATTCGGTATTGAAGTTCAGCCTGGTATGGAGCTGATATCAAAGAGTCCCTACAGGATGGCACCAGTTCAGCTAGCAAAGATGAAGGTGCAGATTCAGGGTTTGCTTGATTTGGGGTTCATCAGGCCCAGCATTTCACCGTAGGGTGCTCCAGTTCTTTTTGTCAGCAAGAAGGATGGTAGCCGTTGATTGTGCATCGATTATCGGGAATTGAACTAATACCCAATTTGATATTCAAATTCACCTCAAGAATAATCAGATACTCAGCTGACTATTTCTCCCAAGTTCATTGCTTATATTCACTTAAACTGATAGAATAGGGATCAAATGTTCAAGAACAATAGAGGAATTACAGAAAGGTATGGAAACGAGAAGAAGGATGAAGAAGAGAAGTTTGTTAGAGATTTTAGAAGAAGACAAAGTTTGTTACAAATGCATATCCAGCTCACTCACACCCTATACCCTATTTATACCCTGCTGGTAGATCCTTTTCACACCTGCCTTGCATTTCCCGCCAAATCACCCTTCAAATATATGTTTGTGCACATGTACACTATGTAAGCAAATAGTATCTTAATCGATCAGGTATTGTCTTCCTTCTTGAGCTCTTCCTCACTCTAGTACTAGCCTTCTCCTGAGATGTAGCTGCTATCCCCTCAACACCTGTATCAATACCCCCCTCTTCAAACAGAACCTTGTCCTCAAGGTTTAATTGTAGATGTGAAAAAGCCTTTACAATGGATGCTACATCTTCCCAATGATTATCTTCCTTTGATAATCTCTCCCATTGAACCAAAACTTGGTTTTGCAAAGTGTTCCCAATCTTCACCATTCTTTTCCTTAGAACTGCAACTGGTTGGAAATAGATTTTATCTCCATTGAGTGAGGAGGAAGCATTGAAGGCACCACTGTAGGATGATCACCCAGACACTTTTTCAACAAGGAGACATGAAAAACTGGGTGTATTTTCGACTCAGGTGGCAGATGTAGCTGATAAACGACTGCCCCAACCCTCTTTACCACCCTATATGGACCATAATACCTCTTTGCCAGCTTTTGCCATTTTCATTGATGAAGTGATTGCTGCCTATAAGCTTGTAGCTTCACAAACACCCAATCACCAACCTCAAATTGCCTTTCCACCCTGCGCATATCTGCTTTTTGTTTCATTCTCAGTTGAGCTTGTAGGAGATTTGTCTTCAACTTGTTCAAAACTTCTGCTCTACCATGGAGTTCTTCATCTACAGCACTATTTCTAATCATCCCTGGGAGGTAGTCTATCATGGAAGGAGGTTTTCTGCCATATACAATCTCAAATGGTGTAAAGTCTGTGGATGAGTGGAAGGAAGTGTTATACCAATATTCTGCTAAATCAACAAATTTGGCCCATTGTTGTGGATGTTCACTGCAATATGCCCTCAGATATTGTTCAATGCATCTATTTTCCACTTTTGTTTGCCCATTTGTTTGTGGATGGTAGGCTGTGTTGTGCTTCAAAATTGTGCCCTGTGCTTTAAACAATTCCCTCTAAAAATGACTTAAAAATATAGGATCTCTATCAGAAATTATTGATTTGGGTATGCCATGTAACTTGATAATGTTAGTAGCAAATAGGGCAGCTACTTTTGCTACTGTGAAATTAGGCATTAAAGCTATGAAATGAGCATATTTGGATAATCGATCAATTACTACTAGCATGGCAGATTTACCTTGGGATAAAGGCAATCCAATTATGAAGTCCATAGAGATATTAGACCAGATTTGCTGTGGAATTGGCAGAGGTTGAAGTAAACCCCCAGGCTTTGAAGTACTATACTTAGTCTGTTGACATATAGAACACTCTTGGACAAACTGATGAATATCCTTGGCTATTCCCTCCCATACAAAAGACTCTTTGATCCTAGCCAATGTCTTTTCAATGCTAGCATGACCTCCCACAGGTGATGAATGCCACTCTTGCATAATCAACCCCTTGAGTTTTTTTGGAACCAGCACTGTACCTTTACTGAATAATAACCCATCTCTAAAGGTTAACTGTGGTTTGGATCCAGGATTTAGTGTGATTTCTTCAATGAGTTTAGCCAATGCAGGATCCTTGGTAGATTCTTCCCTAATTTGTGCATAAACCCCATGCTGTAGAATTGAAATTGAGGTCATCAAGGCACTACTTTCTTCACTCTGAGATCTGGAAAGCCCATTTGCAGCTGAGTTCACCTTTTCTGGTTTGTAAACAACTTTGAAATTGTATCCTGCTAGCTTATAGACCCACCTCTGCTGTTCAGGGGTTTGGATTGTTTGAGTGACCATATGGTGTAGGCTTTGATGATCTGTTCATATAGTAAATTCTCTGCCCAATAAGTATTGCCTCCACTTTTTAATTGCCTCAGTAATTGCAAACATTTCTCTTGTGTAAGTAGATGCTGACTGCATTCTTGGAGACATCATTCTGCTGAAGAATGCTATTGGATGATCATCTTGTTGCAACACAGCCCCAATTCCTTTTCCCGACGCATCAGTCTCTATAGTGAACTGCTTTGAGAAATCTAGTAATGCTAGCACAGGTGTATTTTGCAAGGCTTCTTTGAGTTGAGAAAAGCATACTCAGCTTCTGTGCTCCACTTGAATGAGTCTTTCTTTAACATGTTTTTTAGTGCTGCAGCTTTGGAAGCATACCCTTTAACAAACCTTCTATAATAACCTGCTAATCCCAAGAATCCCCTCAATTGCCATAATGTCTTAGGAGTTGGCCAATCTTTAATAGCTTTTACCTTTGAAGGACATGCTTGAACACCCTCTGCAGAAATCAAGTGCCCCAAATACTCTAGAGATTGCTTACCAAATTTGCATTTACTCTTCTTAACAAAGAACTGATTTTGTTCTAGAACTCTCATTACCATAGCTAGTTGTTGCAAATGTGATGACCAATTTGCACTATACACCAATATGTCATCAAAAAATTCAAGGACAAATTTTCGCAGATAAGGTTTGAACATGAAATTCCTTGTTGCTTGGAATGTTGATGGAGCATTGGTTAAGCCAAATGGCATGACTAGAAATTCGTAATGGCCTTCATGAGTGCAAAAAGCTGTTTTATCTACATCTTTAGCACGAACTCTGATTTGATGGTAGCCAGCTCTGAGGTCTAGTTTGCTAAAAAAAATTGCACCCTGCAGTTCATCAAAAAGTTCCTCTGCTATTGGTATAGGAAATTGATCCCTTATTGTGATTAAGTTTAGAGCTCTATAGCCGACATAGAATCTCCAAGTCCCATCTTTCTTCTTGACTAACAATACTAGAGATGAAAATGGGCTTCTACTATGTCTAATTATCCCTTCTTGTAACATCTTTTGAACCTGCCTTTCTATTTCATTCTTTTGGAAATGTGGATACTTGTAGGGTCTGACATTGGTCAGACCCATACTAGGAATCAAATGCAAAGAGTGATCAAACTCTCTTGTAGGAGGTAGCCTACTAACTTCATGGAATAGGGAGGCATGTTGTTGTATCAGTGCTGCAATGTCGGGATGAATATGTTGGTCATGTCCTTCTTCTTGCAATACTAGGTGAAAAAATTCTCCTATTGCATTTGTAGTGATCTCCCTCCGCAATGAACTGAGTTCTATTTGTGATGGACCTGGGCCATCTCCACCTTGGATTAAAACTTTCTTATTACCAAATACAAACTCCATGGTCATTGCATCATAGTCATGAGCGACTCTTCCCAATAGCCTCAACCATTGAATACCAAAACTACATCTGAGCCATGTATAGGTAAAACATAGAAATCAATCATGAAAGAGTGACCTTGAATCTCAACAGGTACACCTAAATATTTCCCTTCACATTGCAGTGTTTCTCCATTACCCACAATCACTGTGAAATGGGGGGTTGGATGGATTGGCCAGTTCAAAAATCTAGCCAATCTTTCCTGCATAAAGTTGATAGTGCTGCCATTATCAATCATAATTTGTATCATTTGATTATTGATAGAACCTTGCACTCTTAGGGTTCTTAGTGATTTATTGCCTGAAAAGCATGAAAAGAAATCTCTGGGGTATCATCACTAGCAGCTTCATATGAAATATCATCACCTCCTGTGTGCTGCAACTCTGCAGGTATAGCACCTTGTTCTTCCCCTTCTTCCACTAGCAACATTAAAAAGTTGCGTTGACACCTATGGCTAGGTACATACTTTTCATCACAGTTGAAACATAACCCGTTCTCCTTTCTAGCTACCCACTCAGCTGGTGGAATTCTCTTTACTACAAATTTGGATTGGAAATTTGTGTTTGGTGTGTTTTTGGTATGTTCTGGACTTGGTAGTAGAAGGGGTAGGTTACTAGGTGGTGGCTGCCATGGTGGCCTTTGATAGCCCCCACGACCACCTTGGTATCTTGGTTTAGCAATCTTATCTTCTTGGAGTCTGGCTAAGCCAATTGCATCAGCTAATGTAGTTGGTTTATGTGCTAGGACTTCTCTACGGATATCAGGTTTGAGCCCCGAGATATAGTTGCTCAAAATGTGACTAGTGGATAGACCTTTGGTCTTGTTGATCAACATGTCAAATTGATCTTGATAAGCTGCTAGTGTGGTGGTTTGAGTGAGTTTAAACAACTGGCCTGTATGATCTACAAAAGGAGAAACCCCAAATATGATATCTAACTCTTTCACAAACACCTCCCAATTAAGAAAATCACCATTTTCATACTTATATTGAAACCAAGCTAATGCTCTGCCATCGAGGTGGAATGATACAATCTGAAGTTTTTGTTCCATAGGGGTTTTATGAAATGTAAAATATTGGTTAGCTTTGAATAACCATTCCATAGGGTTATTGCCTTCAAACCTAGGGAAATTTAGTCGAGGGTTTTTGAAGTAATTATCATGATGTGACGATGAGGAAGATGATCTTACAAAGGTTGGGTTCCCTGATGAAATAGTACTCCTAAGCAGCTGATCCAGCTTCTCCTCAATAGTTTCAACTCGATTTAGCTTTTCCTCCATGGCTGTAAATCGCTCCATGTTTCTCTCCATGACTACAAATCACAGGAACATTTCGGAGAACAACTTCTTTTGTGTATCAACATCATTTGTTAATGCCTGCAATTGCTCAGCCTGAATGCGAGCAGTTTCACGTAGATCTTCCAATGATCGCCTCCCATCCGCCATTGCCAGAGCTCAAGCAGTGAAAGCACCAAATTGATACCCAATTTGATATTCAAATTCACCTCAAGAACAACCAGATACTCATCTGACTATTTCTCCTAAGTTCATTGCTTGCATTCACTTAAACTGATAGAATAGGAATCAAATGTTTAAGAACAATAGAGGAATTACAGAAAGGTCTGGAAATGAGAAGAAGGATGAAGAAGAGAAGTTTGTTATTTAGAAGAAGACAAAGTTTGTTACAAATGCATATCCAGCTCACTCACACCCTATACCCTATTTATACCCTGCTGGTAGATCCTTTTCACACCTGCCTCGCATTTCCCGCCAAATCACCCTTCAAATATATGTTTGTGCACATGTACACTATGTAAGCAAATAGTATCTTAATCGATCAGGTATTGTCTTCCTTCTTGAGCTCTTCCTCACTCTAGTACTAGCCTTCTCCTGAGATGTAGCTGCTATCCCCTCAACACCTGTATCATGAACAATGTTACTATGAAGAACCGACATCTGCTGCCCAGAATCGATGACTTGTTTGATCAGTTGGGCGGGGCAGCTGTCTTTTCGAAGTTGGATCTTCGCTCAGGGTATCATCAGGTCAGGGTGAAAGCAGTTGACGTGCAGAAGACAGCTTTCAGGACCAGGTATGGGCACTATGAGTTCCTAGTGATGCCTTTCGGAGTCACGAACGTGCCAGCTGTGTTCATGAGTTTGATGAACAGGGTCTTTTTCTCGTTCCTGGATAGATTTATGGTGGTCTTCATCGATGATATTCTGGTGTATTCTCGGGACGAGAAGGAGCATGCTGAGCATCTAAGGTTGGTTCTACAGATTTTGAGGGAGAATCAGCTATATGGGAAACTCAGAAAGTGTGAGTTTTGGCTTGATCGAGTTACCTTCTTGGGGAACATTATCTTGGGCGATGGTATCTCAGTTGATCAGTCCAAGGTTGTAGCTGGGAGAGATTGGCCAAGTTAGTTTCAGAGGTGAGAAGTTTCCTTGGTCTAGCTGGATATTATCGGAATTTCATCCAAGACATTTCGAAGATAGTTGGACCATTGACTAAGCTGACAGTGAAGGATCAAAGGTTCTATTGGGATGAGGCTTGCAATGAAGCTTTTGCTGAGTTGAAGAGCAGGTTGACGTCAGCGCCAGCGTTGACTATTCTAGATGGTTCAGGCAAATTTGTGGTTCACTGTGAGGCTTCTAGTAAGGCTCTTGGTTCAATTTTTATGCAAAAGGGCCGAGTTGTTGCTTATGCATCGAGGCAGTTGAGGCCGCATAAGAGGAACTATCCGACTCATGTTTTGGAGTTAGCGGCAGTGATCTTCGCTCTGAAGCTGTGGAGACACTATTTACTCGGAGACCGAGTGGAAATCTTTACCGACCACAAAAGTCTCAAGTATTCATTCACCCAAAAGGAATTAACATGAGGCAGAGGTGTTGGTTGGAGCTTATGGCCGACTATGACATCAGTTTGCAATACTATCCTGGTAAAGTGAACTTGGTGCCAGATGCTTTGAGCAGGAGACCATCAACCATGTTCCTGACTCAGCAGAGAGATCTGGTTGAGCAGATGTGGAGGTTGGAGTTGGATGTTCCTTTTCCGAGTTCTGATCGGAGTTGCATGATGCTTCAGCTTCAGTCGTCTCTTGTCGAGCAGATTAAAGAGGCTCAGACTAGTGATGAGCAGTTGCAAGGATTCAGAGCAGAGGTTGGGGTCGGTTCCAGAACGGATATGCTTATTCATGTGGATGGATCACTTCATTTTGGGTCCAGATTGTGTGTCCCAAAGGGTGAAGTTCGTCAGAGGTTGCTTGAGGAAGCCCACCAGTCGTTGTACTCTATTCATCCTGGAGGTACTAAGATGTACCGAGACTTGAAGCTTCACTTCTGGTGGCACAGTATGAAGAGGGTCGTGGCTATGTTTGTGTCTCAGTGTTTGATCTACCAGCAGGTGAAGGCTACCAGCAGGTGAAGGCAGAGCATTAGAGAACTGCCAGACTTCTTCAACAACTTCCCATTCCGGAGTGGAAGTGGGAACACATCATGATGGATTTTGTGACCGCTTTGCGAGGAGTCCCAAAGGTCACATGCCATTTGGGTGATTGTGGACCGACTGACGAAGAGTGCTTACTTCATTCCCTTCAGAGTCGGACAGTCTACTAAGAGCCTAGCAGAGAAGTACATGCAAGAGATCATCAGACTTCGTGGGGTTCCAGTCAGTATTATATCCCAACAGGGATACGAGGTTCAGGTCTCGGTTTTGGGAGAGTCTTCAGAGTAGTTTGGGGAGTAAACTGAAGTACAACACAACTTTTTATCCCTAGAAAGATGGACAGTCAGAGAGGACCATCCAGACTCTAGTGGACATGTTGAGGTCCGGTGTGTTGTAGTTTGGTGGATCATGGGAGGACCATTTGCATCTTGTAGAGTTCTCGTACAATAATAGCTTTTAAGCTAGTCGTAAAGTTGCACCGTTCGAGGCACTATATGGTCGGAAGTGCAGATCACCAGTGTGTTGGAATGACATTGGTGAGAGGAAGTTGTTGGGTCCGAAGTTGATCACCAGGACAGGTTATGCGATGACTCAGATCAGGAAGCATCTTCAGGCAACACAAGATAAGCAGCGAAGATGGGTAGATGTCCATAGGAGAGCCTTGGAGTTTGAGGTTGTTGACCATGTTTTCCTCAAGGTATCGCCGTGGCGAGGGGTCATTCGGTTTGGTGGTGGGGGCAAGCTGAGCCCTAGGTTCATCAGTATATCGTGGAGCGAGTAGGCAAGGTGGCCTATCGTCTTGCATTTCCACTAACTTTATATGGAGTGCACGATATTTTTCATGTCTCACAACTCAGGAGATATATCCGTGATGAGGGCCACGTGATCGACTATTCAGAGTTATCCGTGCAACCAAATCTGACTTGTGAGATTCCACCAATTGCTATTTTGGATCTGCAGGAGAAAGTACTGAAGAACAAGGTCATCAGGTTGGTTCGGGTTTCTTGGAATCCTCACTCGCCGGTTGAGTCGACTTGGGAGCTAGAGGAGGATATCCGGCAAAGGTTTCCCTATTTGTTTGTGTAGTTGTGTTGTTTTGTGTTTGTCGTTGTTGTTCTTTTTTTTTCGGAGTTACCATATGTAGCTCTTGTTGAATTTCGATGAAGAAATTCTTCTTGTTAGGTGGGTAGGATTTGTAACTCCTGTATCCCATTTTCTGTAACTTTGTACTGTATTTCTCTCCCAGTGTATCCTATCTGTTTGTACTCTTTCTCTTTCCTGAACCGTGTATTTGTTCTTCTTTCCCTTTATATTTTCATCTATTGTTGTTGTCTCTGATTTAATCTTTTGTGATTCATTTGTCTGCCAATTATTTTGTCTCTGGATAATTTATTGTTCTTAATCTATTGCATTTCATCGCCTAATTGCATATTTATTTGATTTTGCCTTATTGAATCTGGTTTTCTACCCAATCTACCCTATTCGAACCCTTTCTACCCGTCCTACTGGATCCTAACCCGCTACCCAATACCATCTTCTTTGACTCAGTCTTCCCCAGATATTTCTTCACGCTATCTTTCTGCTAACAAGCAGATCACGTCTCCACCATCTTCTCTTGATTCTCCAATTCCCTAGTTGCCAAAATCTCTCATTATAATCCCCAAAAAAATTTGTTACTCCTATCTCTAATTACTATCCCCTAAACCCTAACCCTCTATCTCTTTCACCTCTCCTCTCTCTCCCGACTCTACATCCCGCCAGCTGCCCCCCCCCCCCCGGCCCCCCACAGTCGTCGTTGCACCCTCCGACTGCCGACCACCATCGCGACCCTCCCACTATGCCGCACCTCCTTCCAAGCATCGTAGCCACAACAGTACCAGCGACAAAAGCATCCAACGGCAGCAACCCCAGCGCGAGCCCCCTCTCAGTTGTTCCCTTCCATCGCCGCACCGCGTCGCTGTTCCGCCGTGCCACTTCGCCGCCGACGTCTTCCATCGCAGAGCACACACCACCCCCTCTACCTTGCTTCTTTGTATGCTTGCGGTGATCTCAAGTGTTGGATTCGTGTTCAAGTCGTTCGTGATCATCTTGTTCGGGATTTGTTCGTATTGTGTTCGTTGCCGGGAATCTATTTTCGTTATTCTCATCTTCTCTCGTCAGTTTCTTCGACTATCTAAGGCAAGTAACTTGTATTATTTTTTTTGTATATATAAGTATAAAATACTGCCTGTAGTGTCACTTTTGTTTCTAGATTTGTTATCATGAAAAACTCTTGTAGATCTTGACGCTATTTGTTGATCCATCCGTTGTTCGATCCGTCATCATATTTGTTACACACATGGAATGAAATAAATTTAGACCTAACTAATTTCCTGATGTATGTATGTATGTTGCTTCGTGATTCCATGATATATTGTACACTCGTTGCATGCTTGATGTGTTAGTTGTAGTATCTTGTGGTAGACTTGTTTAAATTCCATACCATATTGTTTTGGACATCTATTACACCATGTTTTGTGTTTTGTTATCATTTGGATTTGTTGCATATGAATTATTTGATTTAATGCATAAGAAGAGATTTCTGTTTTTGCTGCTGCCCTGTTTTGTTTCAGTATTTTAGACCCTACTGAAGTCAGTAAATCAAATTACTTGACACGTGATTACTTGACACTTGACACTTGACACTTGACACTTGACACTTGATACTTGACACTTGATACTTGGCACGTGATTACTTGATTCTTGTACCTGAGTACACTGCCCTTTATGATCCACTATGAAATCTACACATAATTTGTTTGAATGTAGAAACCATGTGGTAAAAATTTTGGACGCATGAAGTGCTACTTAGATAAGACTGGATACAAGACTTGAGAATAACATGATCACTTGCATATTCCTGATACTTGTACATGCTACTTGACACTTGTTACTTGATACTTGCTTGCATGCTACTTGACATTTGTTATATGTGACTTGCACACTATTATCTGGACATGTCATTTGATTTTGTTCTTGATTATCAGTTGGTTGCTCGATTTGTTGTCATATTCCTTCCATACTTACTTCTGTACTTACTTCCTCTATTACTCTATACTTGTCTATCTGTTTTCTATACTTGTTGCCTGCACTACAAGCGGCCCGTAACTTGCATTGACGCGCGTTTTGTTTCTCTTTCCTCTTTCTGCAATTTGTAACTTGCAAACTTAGGTGACCAGCTGCCCGAGGGAGTAGGTGACCAAACATTCTAGTTGGCTGGAGTTCTTGCTACAATTTGTTTCTCGTTGTTTTTGAATAAATGTAATTGCTACATGGATTATCTTGTATTGGGCATTTTGTCCCATATTTGTGTTTTGTTCTAGACTTGGTTATTTGAAGATTAAGTATTCTTGTTTTCAATAATCTTGTTGGTTATGTTTATTCATTTATTCATGCATAGTTGATTATTTCTCTTGTATATCTCTTGTTTATCATTGTACATATTGTAAAGATCCTTACTGCTTATGAATGGTGAAAGCCATTCGCTGGACTTGTGCGTGTATCCATATTTCGTATTCCTTTTTGGGAAGCGGGACGTGACAGGGTTTTTAGTGAGCACCAGGTTTGGCTAATGTATTAGCTTGACTAATATATTAGACAAATTTGGGCTCGGCCAAGGATTGATTCAACAGTGCACAGACCATGCAGTAACATGAATAAATTATAATCAACATTGATCTGGATGCTAATTGTTTTTGGTTTGTGTAGATCTTGGCTTGCAGAGGTCCAACTTCCGTCCACAAGAGGAACAGTCTGGATTAGAGTCTGTTACGAATGTGTTGGAAAGATTGATCCATATGCAGCAGAATCACAGTGATCTTGTGATGGCCGCTTTGGAAGTTGCTCGGAACCCGACTCCCGTTGTGCCTACACAGGCAGCTCTTCTTCCTCTTCCGTGTACAGTTGTAAACTTCATAAGGCTGCACCCTGACAAATTTTTCGGTACTGAGATGCCACTTGAAGCCGAACAGTGGTTGGTCAGGACGGAGTAGTTACTGTTGACAATGTGGTGTTCCATATTTGTCCCATATTTGTGTTTTTTTCCCGACTTGGTTATTTGAAGATTAAGTATTCTTGTTTTTAATAATCCTGTTGGTTATGTTAATTCATTTATTCATGCATGGTTGATTATTTCTCTTGTATATCTCTTATTTATCCTTGTACATGTTGTAATGGTCCTTACATCTTATGAATGGTGAAAGCCATTCGCTAGACTTGTGTCGCTTATCCGTATTCCGTATTCCTTTTTGGAAAACGGGGCATGACACACTTGCTTGGTAAAATTTCTTTTGAGTTTAAGACTCATATGTTCACTGAGCTTAAAACTCTTATTTCGTTCTTCAAGTTTATTTGTTTTGGTTTATTTTGAAACTATGATAGATTTTTTCAGTTGGTTTAGTCATTGTGAACTATTCTATTGTGATATGGTTTGAGAACTATTTAATTGTTTTGTTTTAGTCTTATTTGACCTATTTGGATTTATAATAGATTTAGTCCTTATGAACTGTACTTTGTGTGATGCATTTCTTCTATTTAAAGACTGTTATCAGCCAGTCAGCGTCATGTTGAACTGATGAGATAATCCAATATGCTCATAAATTGAGAATATAGGAGAAGATTGTTGGATATATATGTATATTCTCACTATATGAATAATATTACATGTAATATTATTCTGTGGGTAACCCGTGTGTTATACATACTAATTGTATGCATATCGGACCGCGGGTTGAGTGGGTTGAGAACCGAGTACCTAAACCAGTATTTATCCTATAAATGATAGTAGTCTAGGTATTCCAATCTTGATATCTAGGGTAAATATCTTAAGCTTCTTAGTATAGGATATTAACCATAATTTCTCATTTCTCATGTTATTATCTCTCATAATCTCTAACAAGAATCATCCAATGGTCAATATCACTGAGATTGAGGGATTGGAAATTTTGATTGATGAACAAAAAAGAAAACAATATAACTGATGAATAATATATAGAATAAACAATAATAAAAATCAATATCTTAAATGGTAGGGTAAAGGGTTGGTGAGGAGGGCTGGAGGCTTCAGATGAATGAATTCATCAAGAACGCAAGAAGAAATAGAAATCTAAGGAGATGCTCCAGAACTATTAACTCTTCACTTCACAATAAAATGCTTGATTTTTTGGTGGATTTAGAGGACCAACTTACCAGATAATGCATAATAATTTGTAGCAGGAAAGCTTGTCTTCCCAGCTGTTTCGACAACCCTAATTATTCAACAGTTAAGACCTAAGTAAAAGCCTATGGAGTTATCCGAGTTGGAGATGAGTGGCTGCGGGCCCAACGAGAGGGCCCGCTACCTGCTTCCTAAGACATCCGTCCCCCTTCCAACTCCCACCCTCTTCCCCCATGCCGTCAACTCACCTTCATTCCCCCCTTCACCCCATCGGCTTCCTCCTTCTTCCTGTTCCAACACCAACCAATGTCACTGCTAACATGACCACTCCTACTGCTCACCCTTTTGTGCTGATCACCCCTCTTGACGAGGGCTAAGACGGTCTCGTTCCCCGCGCGTGCACACAGTAGTCGCATCAACGTCGGTTTGGGAGAGAGCATAGTCATCATTGCCCCACGTCGCCAACCCCCAGAAGACAGGCCCACAGAGGGGGTCCTTCTATGGGCTCTTTCTAGTGTAACAGAGACCCCCAAGAGACCATCTCCACTTCTACGGGGAGAGGAGTGATCAGCGGCACTATGGCCATTCTATGAGACAACCTCAATCTCTTCGTTTTGAACCTCAGAATCACCCAAATTTCCATAAGGAAACTTCAAACTACCACTCCTCCCATCACCTTGCATTGCACAATGGCCACCCCCTCCACCTAACTCCACCATAACCACGACCTCCACACACAACCAGAAATCCCAACACCATTCTCACTTCATTCCACATCCTCCTTTTCCGAAATGGGAGGCTAAAACCCATGCTGCCTCGGTCCAACAGCCCCCTCCCTGATCCCAAAACCCCCAACTCCCTGCTTTCTATCATCCTTAGTAACCTCCACTGCAGTCTTCGGTGGTGCAGCCATCACGTCCATGAGTGGGCCCCAGAGGGTCCACAAAACGAGGCCAGAGTGGAGGGTGCACCTGGGTCGACTGAGGAATGTATCGAGGCTAAGCCTTGGATTGAAGTTCACAGTAAAGCAAAAAAGAAATCACACAATATCTCTCGCCAACTCAACCAGACTTTAGAAAGAAGCAAAGGAAAGGAAAACGCAAACCAGCGTTGTGTTTCAACTGCAGCAATCTGGGACACTTTCGACAGGATTGCACGAAGGAGGTGTGTTGTCTAAAATACATGAAATGGGGGCATATGTCGTATATTTGCACAAACGTTACCTCGTCCAACAACGATGATGATCAACCGGTAAGAAGAGGCAGGTCGCCAGATAACCCAACCTTCATCCGCCTCGCCAACACCCTAGAGACTATCAAGCTCGAGGAGAAGTGGCTCCGTCAATGGTGTGTCATTGCTAAAGTAAGAGCAGGGTGCCCATCAGAGAACCACCTCCTTCAAGCTTTGAATGCCGAATGACCGATGGTAGCCCACAAGGATTGGGTAGCAAAAAAGATGTGCCACCTCCAATTCTTAGTATCTTTCCCATCGTCGGCGAAGATGATTGAGGTGACTGCCATGGGTATAGTGGATTTTGGGCACTTCAAGTTGGAGTTCTTCCCTTGGTCGCTAAGGTTCGGAGCTGAGCTGCCACAAGGGAGCGTTTCCGGATCTGGATCCATAATGTGCCTTTGCACTTTTGGAAGAAAGAAGCTTTGCAAGAGATCATATCCGAATTTGGCACCATAGAAGACATAGATGACAAGACAATTCGATGGTCGGAGATTGTCTCTGCTAGGGTCTTAATCCGAAGCCCTGGCATCATCCTTATGCACCGCTTCGCAAAGGTATTCTCGTTCGAGGAGTCATACCTCATCAGATTTGTCCTTGATAAGCAAGCAGAGCCGGAGACGAAGGAGCTCCAGTCACCCCTCCCTCCGCTCTCAGAGATGGGCGCTCCTA
The DNA here is from genome assembly GCA_017893485.1 of Hemerocallis citrina. Taxonomy (NCBI): domain Eukaryota; kingdom Viridiplantae; phylum Streptophyta; class Magnoliopsida; order Asparagales; family Asphodelaceae; genus Hemerocallis; species Hemerocallis citrina. The sequence goes on from CM030362.1 coordinate 217,904,495, forward strand.
CTTGCATGTGGTATCGCCGGAGTGGGACCTCACCTTGGATGGGGTCCACGAAATTGATCGAGCGCACCGTGAACTCATCAAAGCTGCAAGGGGAAAGGAGGCGTGCCAAGGACAGGCGATGACGAGCTTTGAACCCCAAAAATCTGTGCCGCTCATCGGCAGCCAAGATTAAGGCTAGACCAAAAATCCCAACGGTCAAAAGGGCCTTCACATGGTGGAACTGCACCCAGAGCCACAAATGGCAAGTTTCGCAGACTCTGGTCCCTCCCTTGGAAACGTAGTCAATCAGAAAGCTCAAAATGGAAGTCAAACCCTAGGTGATAGGGATGAGACACTAAGAGAGGAGTAGGAGACAGAGGGAGCAAGAGCCAGAGCTGAAAGTAGAAAGACCCCCAACATGTCCACCGGACAAAGCAGCTTGCCAAAAAAGATAAAGGTGGTGACTTTGGGCAAAGATCTTGAACCGGGGGGGGGGGGGGCAGGTAATTTGCGGAAGAAGACAAAAAGGGGTGCAATCGAAACCAAGGAGCAGGTTCAAATCGAGCAAAGAGTAAAGTTTTGGGAAGATGAATAGGAGAAGGGGAGAAAGAGCACAGAAGAAGCGCTATGCTTTGGCGCTTCATCGATAAGGGAGTTTGTGGTTAATGGAGGACAGTAGAATGCCTCGTTAACGGAGCGAACCTCGACTGCATCGCCCTCCAGAACGGCTAAGAGGGCTATCGAGCTTAAGTAAAAATCTTGGGAAGATGAACAGGAGAAGGGGGGAAAGAGCACGGAAGATGCACTTTGTTTTGGCACTTCTTCGATAAGGGGTTTCGTGGTAATGGAGGATAGCAGAGTGCCTCGTTAACGGAGCGAGCCTCGACTGCATCGCCCGCCTGTGATGAAGCAACAGCTATCCCTCTCATGTGCGATACGCGTGATAGGACAACACAGTGGTTGGAAGTCGCCGTTGGGCCCAAAGTGGGGCCCACCAATGAGTTAGAAGCAATTATAAAGAAGCCCATTAACTCCTTGTACAATTTGTATAAGCCCAAGTGTACAAGCACCCCAAAAAATATCTTTAGTAATGATGAAGTATCTTGTGTTACTGCTGGGGCACCCAAATACGGGCTAGAGAGCCACATTGCGGAGGACGATCAAGAAGCTAGATTAAACCTCGAGATGATTTTTTCTACTCAGTAGAGGAGTCTATGGAGTCAGAGGAGTTTGTCGACGAGGCACTGGATATTTCACCTGACTTTGTCCCCTCCACATTCCCCCATCACAACCGACTGCCCATGTCCCTGCTTGATACAACAACGGTTTTAGAATACAGAGAACTGCTAAGAGGGATATTGAGGAGTCCTTTGATGATTATCATGAGATTGCTCCGGCTGCTAAATCCGTTAAGACCAGTGATGGAGGTATGCGTTCCTTCCTAGCTTCTATTTTTAATTTCATGTCTGATACCAAGATTTTTAGTCTAGCCAAAACTTGTGGTCTGGCAGTAGGCGATACTGATCGGAATGCTTTTCTCCTTAATAAGATTAGGGGGTGGGAGAATGATAGAGTGAACCTTATTTCGAACTCGACCTCCAAATCGAGTGACGATCCATCGCTTATCCGTAGTTGATGGAGGCTCTTTTCTGGAACGTTAAAGGTCTGGGTAGGCGGGGCAAGCGGAAAATGGTTAAGGTTGTAATTTCTAAATCGAGAGCTAACATTGTTGGTCTGCAAGAGACCAAACTGACCCATCTGTCTAGAATCAATAGATTACGGGGGAATCAAATTTTAGAATGGAAAATGTGCCCTTTTGTTGGAGCCTCTGGGGGTATTGCTTTAGGTTATAACCCCGAGACGTTTTTTTGCCTAGACAAACTCCATGGGCAATTCTCATTATCGGTCCTTCTCAAACGCAAAGCCGATCTGTGGACTCATACAATTACGGTAGTGTATGGCCCGCACACTGCCGCCTCTAGCTTGGCATTCTGGACTAAACATCGAGCGATTCGCGCACGCTAGTCGCACCCCTGGGTTGTGGGTGATACTTTAACATCACTAGGTTCTCATATGAGCACAGAGGCAGAGGCTCCAGTGATGCTGATAGGGTAGCATTTAACGAGGGTTATCGCGGATCTGGAACTAGTTGACATTCCCATCTCTGTTAGGTTATTCACCTGGTCAAACATGAAATCATCGCATATTTTAGCTAAACTTGATAGGATCTTGGTCTCTACTGATTGGGAGACCAAATTCCCTCTGTTTTTGGCTAAATCTAAACCCACCTCGGATCATGTCCCTATTATCCTGTCTTCCAATGAGGTACAACCCAGGAAATTCTCAAAGTTTAGATTCGAGAAAGCTTGGTTAGAAATCCAAGGCTTCCATCACATGGTCTACGAGAATTGGACCCGCCCTACTAGAGGGACTGAAGCGACCGCTTTCTGGTGCAAAAAGATTAGAAGTCTACGGGTCAAGCTCAGGTAATGGAACCAGACCAGATTTGCATTGATTTGGAGAGCAAAGATTCCATACTTGAGAGGATTGAGGAGCTTGAAAATATTGAAGAAACTAGAGTCCTATTACAGGAGGAGCAGAATAGGTTGCTCCAGCTCCGAAAAGAAATTGACCAACTCTATAGATTTGAGGAACTCAAGTGGGAACAGTGATCCAGCATTTCGTAGCTCAAAGACGGAGACGCGAACACATCATTCTTCCATCGTGTTGCCAGTTCCAGACGTAGATCCAACCTCATTCACTCCATCCACTCAGATTCGGGAATGATACAAGGGGATGAGGATATCAGAGTAGCATTCTAGTCCGATTTCAAGCTCCTCTTTGATCATAAAGCGAATTTGAGAGTCCCTCTTCACCACAACTTCTGGGGGGCACCCCGCGAACAATCCCGACCTTATGCATCGATCCCTAGAAGTCCCCTTTACGGAAAAGGAAATTTGGGAGGCGGTGCAGCAACTTGGAAAGGACAAAGTCCCAGGTCCAGATGGTTTTCCAATCTTTTTCTACCAGGTGTTCTGGGAGGAAATCAAAGACGATTTATTAAAGTTATTCGACGATTTCTACAACTATAAGTTGAAACTAGGTAGACTTAATTTCACTGAGATTGTGTTCATTCCTAAGAAAGAGGATTCCCTGCGGGTGGGAGACTTCTGCCCTATTAGTCTCCTTAATTATTCAGACAAGATTATTACCACTACTCTCGTTAATAGATTGGGAAAGGTGATGGATGGAATCATTAGCCATGATCAAATAGGGTTCATTAAAGGACGGTGTATTCAAGATAGTATAGCCAGGGCTGAAGAAACTATCCACCAATGTCACACGTCGAATGCTAAGAGCTTTCTTCTAAAGCATGATTTCGAGAAAGCTTATGACTCGGTCGAATGAGATTGTCTTCTCGAAGCGCTAGCGGGAAGAGGATTTGGGGAGATGGATCAGATGGATCCACAAGTGTCTTACCTCGATTAGAATGACAATCTCAATGAATGGAGTCTCGAGTCATCCGTTTTCATGCGAACCGGGTCTTCGACAAGGAGACCCCCTCTCCCCCCTTCTCTTCACCACTGTGGTAGACGTATTGCGGTCCATCATGGCAAACTGCAGTAGGGCAGGGTGGATATCACCAGTGTCAAATGGTGTCAATCGCCAAGGTTGCTCAATCCTCCAATATGCAGACGATACCCTCCTATTTGGAAATGACAACCTCGGGGAAACTACCATCTTCAAAGGAATTCTATATAGTTTTGAAGCTTGGTCTGGCCCCAGGGTTAACTTCTACAAAAGTGCTCTTATCCCCATTGCCCTTACTATAGAGGAGGCACAAAAACATGCCACAATTCTCAACTGCTCCATCGAGAGTTTTCCCATTAAGTACATGGGGTTGTCGCTAAGACCAGGGAAGCTCAAGAAGTCTGATTGGCTACCCATCATTGACCGGGTAGAAAATCGTCTAGCAGGTTAGAAAGGTAAAGTTTTATCCTTGGGATGGAGAGTCACGCTTATTAATGCAGTCCTCTCAAATATTCCAACCTATTATATGTCTTTCTTCGAAATACCTCGATGGGTTATCCAGAGAACTGATAGGACCCGGAAATGGTTTTTATGGAAAGGGGCAAGTCCATAGAGGTGGCTATCTCCTCATTAGATGGGAAAAATGCATGCATGAAAAAGATTCACGGAGGACTAGGCATTATTGATCTTCGAGATATGAATCTTGCTCTCCTGGGCAAATGGTGGTGGAAAGTTTTCCACCCTAGTGGAGAAGGGTGGCAAGATTTCGTCTAGGCCTACTTGCATGGGAATGGGACAAGAAATTTGGGTTTCAGGGTAGGCCCACGTGTCTCATGGTTCTGGAAAAGTATCGCTAAGGCTTATGAACCCTTTATTAGTTATGTAACGTCGGTTATCGGTAATGGCAGACTAACCAGATTCTGATGGGATAAGTGGTGTGGTGACCACACACTCAGAGCTCTATTGCCTGATTTGTATGATCAAGCGTCACAACCGCACTGCACGGTGGCCACAGCCTGGAGAAGAAACTCATGGCAACTAGCCTTTAAGCAACACCTGGACACGAGCTCTCAGCTTAGACTCATGGAGCTTCAGACATATATCGCCAATGCTGGAATTAAATGCTCTCAGGGCCCTGATAAGAAATTGTGGGGACTGGAGAAGAACAACATGTTCACAGTTCGCTCCCTTTATAACCGCATTCACTTTAGAGGTTGTAGTCCAAATTGGTCAAGCGTTCTCTGGAAAGCGAAAATACCATTGAAAATTAAAGTTTTCTTATGGCTGGTGCTGAACGATGCAATTCTGACTAGAGAGAACATTACGAAACCCCAACCGAATGTGGATTCTTTCTGTGGGTTCTGCAATGCTGCCCCCAAGACCAGAGACCATCTTTTTCTTGAGTGCCCCAGGAGCAAAGCAGTACTAGTTGAGGTACTCAGCGCTTTGGGGACGAATCAATTCACTAGTGTATACGAGGATCTGTGGGTAGGCTCAAAATTTGCTTTTGAGTGATGTTCTATGAGAGAAGCTTGGTTTATTGCTATAGCCGCCACGACCTGGGTTCTTTGTCTATATAGGAATAATTATTACATCCGTGGGTCACATAATAGTATTTCTGGTAATTTAACTCACGTTATGCATCTTATTTTCTTTTGGCCAAATGTTATCGCAACAGGTCCTAGAGGGAGGATCGCATGCTTCTTCCAGGTGGAGGAATATGATGATGATCATGTCGAGATTGGGCCAACGCTAGACTGAGGGATGTGTGCTATCCGTCTGGCCGTTTACTGTTTAATAGATCCCCACCTCCCCAGGGTTTGTTGCTGGGATTTGTTGTATTTTGACGTGGTGCATGGTTGATTAGCTCCCTCTTTTGTCCCACCCCCATGCTTGAGGTGGATTTATATACTTTTGTTGTACTGTAAGAACTTGCACTTGGCTCAGTATTCTGAGTTTGTTTTATTAAACCCTTTTTAATTGAACAAGGTGCCCATACTCCACCAGTAAAAACAAAAAAAAAGAAAAAAGAAAAAGGTTAAAAAACGCAGTCAGCGGTTGACGTTAAGAAATAGCCAAATGAAAATAGTTGGGAGTTGGGGTTTTGTCAGGCTTATCTCTGATATTTTTCCGAATCGGGTCAAGTCTGGGTCAATAATCGGTACGTGGGGTCCTAAGCTTATTATTATTAAGTAGTGGACTTTGATTTTGTTATCTGGTTTGGTCAGATGGGAATGTGACTAGGGCTTGGTTAGATTAGAATCCGATCACCCTTGCTCTTCTTACTCGTGGGCGCCTATTAAACAAACGGAGGCTATTTACATTGCAATACGGTGCAAATTGTGCAAATGGCAGCTTGTGAGATTATTAACCCTCTCGCAGCTCATGTTTCTTGTGTTGATATGAAGTCACGCAGAGGGTATTTAAATGGACTGATGAAAGTGAAACTCCCTCTAATTTCTAGGTTTGTTGCAACGAACCCCTCCTAGCACAAAACTTTAGTACTTTCCCATGGTAAGAGCATCCACAGTCGTTTTTCTCATTTGCTATAATATGACAGCTACAGTAATAGCAAATACGATCGTTCACTGCAGTCGTCGTTTGCTATATTTTTTCTATTTTTTAGAGAGACGGGGTATCGTACCCCGTCCGATCGTTTCAAATAAATTAAAAAAAGTTAATTACTATTAACTATTAAACTACATTAATTAACTAAATTAAATAATAAAATAATAACTAAATCTAATCACTTAATACCTAACTACTCCTAATCAGCATTAATACCTAACTAACTCTAATTAAACTTACCCAATTAATGCCAATCTGAGGTTAATGCTCCACTGGCTTTGGTTCTTGGACGGGTATGATACCTCGGCCGGGGTATCATTCCCCGTCTGAGGATTTTTTTTAAAAAAAAAATATTTTTTAAAGGAGAGAGACGGGGTGCCATACTCCGTCCGGGGTATCATTCCCCGTCCGACCATTTTAAAAAAAAAAAAAAAATTTAAAATTATTGAGACGGTATATGTTGTTCCGTCCGAATCGATTAAATAATTATTAAATCAGAGAGACGGGGAATCATACCCCGTCTTTTATAATTTGAGAAAGCACATTTCGTTTCTCATATTTGAGAAATGAGAATAGAACGTTTGCTAAAAAATGGATAAATGAGAAACGACTGCAGGGATGTTTTGCTATTTCGTTTGCTATAATATGCCAAAATGGCATATATAGCAAACGACTGTGGATGCTCTAATGTGTTAGATTTGGGTTGGTTGTAAGATTCACTCTTGTGCTATTTTGTTGAGTCTCTTTGGAATTCCAAACCTATTAAATTATCGAAAAAAATCCAAACATATTAAATTATCGAATTTGGATTTGGTTTCCAAAATATATATATTTTTTAAAATAATAATTAGATGACCGTGTAATCTTATTTTACTAATAGGTTCATATGAGTTTCTTCAACAACAAAAAGTTCGTAAGAGCATCTGTGGTCTAGGACGTCCAAAATATAGGTATTTGACATATAGCAATGGAAAATATAGAAATGTGTTGTAGTCGTATAAATTCAAAATTTGGCTTTTAAACACCTAGATGGAAGATGATTTCCTGTGTGATTTTTTTTTTCCCAAAAACAATCGGACGGGTTAGATGTATAGGAAAAAATCAAATCAAAACCCCTTGGACGACATATCATTTCCCTATTTGAATTTTTAAATTTCTTTTTTTATAAAATTCGATCGGACGGGATATCTATTTAATTAAAAAAACAAATTTGTTCGACGGACGACAGATGATATTCCGATTTTCAAATTTTGGCTTTTGTCATTTTTTGCCCAAATTTGGCAGTCTACTATTAACATCGAACCCAAAAAATAGGTATTTGGTCAACGACTGCAGATGATTTTTGACCAAATTATTCATTTTTTAGATATTTGGCGAACGACTACGGATGCTCTAAACGAAACCAAACACAACACATAAATTGCCGAAGAGACCGGCAACAAAGATCATAAAAGGAGGACAGACCCATCCACGAACGGCTCGAGCCAGACAATGAGAAGAAAGTAAAAAACAAATAACCATAATCACTGGAGATCTTGCCTCTCCAAAGCGTGAAATAGGTCAAAGATACATCACGAGTGCAACCGTCCTGCACACATCCCCTCTCCCATCACAACCCTTGTCACCTTCTAAGTAGAGACGCCTCTTAGACCTACAGCTCCGCCTCCAGCATTCCCTCCATCAGCCTCTATACTGACTACAGTTTCTCTCACAAATTATATTGCTTTACTATTCTCTCCGCCCCAAAAAGTGTGTAAGTTTAACATTCTTTGTCCCAAATTATGTCACTTTAGGCTTCCACAAGTCTATGTCCGTTTCAAAAACTCATTAATGATATTCTTATTAAACTTTCCAACTTGCCCTTGAGTAACTACTTATTTTCACGTAAGAGCTCATTTGTGGAAGTTTACTATGAAGTTCAAATTTTAAAAAAATGTTCATTTCTTTTATGATAATCTAGAGAATTTCTTAAAAAGTGTTTAGAAAACTAGAATTACATAGATTTTGGAATGGAGAAATTATTGTTTAAATAAGGGTAAATTAGGAGAGAAAAATACCCAATGGTTTATACAATAATTAAGAATAGTGATGGCAATCGGGTCCACCGGGCTGGGCCCAGCCCAACCCGTTCGGGTTTGACCCGGTTTCGGGTGGGCTCGGGTCGGGTTGGACCAATAGCCGGGCCGGGCTGGGAAATGAAAAACCGACCGGTCGACCCGTGAACACATTCGGGTTGAACCCCGGTCGGACTGGGCGAGTCAACGGGTTGGCCCTGTTTTATTTTTTCCTTTCTTTTAACCTAAAAAAAGTAAATAAAAATTGTACAACAAGTTTAAGAATTAAACAAAATTATATATATTATTCAGTTCAACTTTTATAAAATTTTACAACTTTTTTTACATATAAATACTATTTAAAAAAATACAAATTTCTTCAATTACATATTTAAGAGGACAATCTAGAGTTCGAGATAATGTAGAGTTATATTGAAGAGAGGACATTGGACTACTGTCATGTACCTCTACTTAACCTAAACCTAGGATCTCATCGACCTAAATTCCCTAATCTTGTTGCTGGACTTCAATCGAGTTGCTTCCACTTATTGATGTTGATGTCGTTTTTCCTTGAGTCATGTCTTCAGCTTTCATCCAATCTTCACTGCACACGAGCATCTCCAACGAATCCGCCTTCAAGCAATTCCTGTAATCTGTTAGAACACAGTCACTTCTAGAAAAAGCACTTTCTGAAGCAACTGTGGAGATAAGAGGAGTTAGTAGATATCTGGCCATATGTGAAAGTGTAATATCCCGGACGGATATTACCGTATATAAATTGATATTTTATTATTATTTTATTATTATTTTATTTTAATTCCAAAATTAGAACATTTTGGTGATTTTTACCCGGTTTGCTCCTAGACATCATCTGTATCCAGATATCGGTCGGTATATATCCGCATTGTATCAAATTGATACCGTGATCTTCCGAACTAATAATAAAATTTATTTTATTATTATTTCCAAGATTTAATTATTTTTATGCAGATTATGCGAAGATTTTCCGGTATACGGACATATATGCGCACGAACGAGTAGTATGTCGATTAGTGCATCATACAAATTATGTGTTGTGTATTTTTGGACAACACTAGTTTTGTCATGACAAAATCTATTAGATTGTTAGGGTTTAGAAGTGTTTAACCTAGGTTAAGTGTGCATGACAAGGTCAAGGAAACCCTTCTAGAAACCCTCACATAACCCCACACCCACATAACACCTCATTCACATACCACCTCCCCCACTCCCCCCCTCCTATGGTATGGCCGGCCCTCCTTGTTTTGGGGTTATTTTGTGCCATATGGTGCACATACCACCTCCCATCCTCTCCTATAAATACCCCTTCATTCTCCTCCTTCTCTCATTTTAGAAAACAAGAAAGAAAGAAAGAAAGAAAGAAAGAAAAGAAAGGAAAAGAAAGAGAGAACAAATAACTTGAGAGTTTTGTTTTGTAGGGTTCTTAGAAGAATTCTAACAAGCTTAGGGGAAGGAGAAGGTAGCTAGCAAGTTCTTCCACCAAAGTTAGATAAGGTGGGGGTTTCTTCACTACTTGTTTTCTTTGTTTGTTTGTTTCTTTGTTTGTTTGTTTGTTGTTTGTGTTTGACTTCTTCTTCTTCTACCTTCTTGTTTTGTTTTGTTCTTTTTGGGTGTAGTATGTTGTAGTATGTGAAAGAGAAAGAAAAAGAGTAGTAGTAGTAAGTACTAATTTATAAAGATCATAGCTTTATTATTGAAGTGGTTGTTTGTATATTATTGGACTAAGAACACACATGTTGCATAATGTTGGACATACAACCCTTAGTGGTTGTAGGACTTAAAACATAAGCATATGAGCATTCATTTTACAACCATTGTGGGTTGTAGGACTCTTGATTAAACTTGAACAAAAAATAAAAGCATATGTCTAATAAAAAGATCTTTCTTTTTATTTGATCACTAGTTGTAAATATGAAAAAGATCTTTCTTTTCATTTAAAACACTAGTTGTAGCTAATTAAAAAGATCTTCTTTATATTTTTAATCACTAGTTGTAACCTAATTAAAAGATCCTTTTCTTTTATCACTAGTTGTAGTTAATAAAAAGATCTTTCTTTTATTCTTAATCACTAGTTGTAGCTTAATAAAAAGATCTTCTTTTGTTTAATCACTAGTTGTAGCTTAATAAAAAGATCTTCTTTTTGTTTAATCACTAGTAGTAGCTAATTAAAAGATCTTTCTTTTTATTTTTAAACTCTAGTTGTAGCTAATTAAAAGGATCTTTTCTTTTATTTTAATCACTAGTGTAGTTAATTAAAAAAAAGACCTTTTCTTTTACTAAGTTGTAAAGAAAAATAAAATAAAGATGATCTCTCTTTTATCACTAGTAATAATAAAGAACTAAGTGGTAGTAAGCTAAAATGATAAGTAGTAGTATGTAATAAGATGAAGTAGTAGTAGCATGTATGTTGATTAATAAGGTAGTAGTAATAGTAGTAAGTTGTATGTTGTGATTTTATGAGAATGAAGTAGTAGTAATAGTAGTAAGTTGTATGTTGTAGTAATAGTAGTAGATAATTATGCTTTGTTTAAAATAGGAGGAGTAGTAGTAGAAAAATGTTGTAGGATTGCTTCTAAAAATAATTAGAAGCCATATCCATGCTTAGTTAGTTGTAGGATTGCTTGTAAAAAAATATCCTACCATGTTTACCATGCTTAGTTAGTTGTAGCTTTGCTTCTAAAAATAGTTAGAAGCCATATCCATGCTTAGTTAGTTGTAAGATTGCTTTAAAAATATCCTACCATGTCTACCATGCTTAGTTAGTGGTAGCCTTGCTTCTAAAAATACTTAGAAGCCATAATCCATGCTTAGTTAGTTGTAGGATTACTTATAAAAATATCCTACCATGATTCTATGCTTAATTAGTTATAGGATGTTTGTAAAATTATCCCATCATGCTTTATGTTTAGGATGTTGTAGGACTTCCTCTAAAAATATCCTACCATGCTTAACGTTTAGAATGTTGTGGGATTCTTTTCCTATCATGCTTGGTAATGTTGTAGGATTCTTTTCCTATCATGTTTAGTAACTCACTTATGCTAGAATTTGTAGGATTCATTCCTAAAGTTTCCTATTATGTTTGGTGACTTAGTTATGCTTAGAATGTGTAGGATTCAATCCAAGAGTTTCCTACCATATTTGGATAAATTTTATTGTGCCTAGAGTGTTGTAGGATCCATGATAAAATCATATATCATGCTAGCTTAATTGTAAGTATTTTGCATATCATGCTAGTTTAAATTGTATGCAAATTGTATACTATGCTAGATAAATGGTAGAGAAGTGTATACTATGTTAGGGAATGACCATGATTCATGCTAAGTAAGTAGGGATCATGCAAATTATTGATCATATTAAGTTAAGGATGTTCATGCTTAGGGTAAAGAAACTACCCATGACTAGTTGTAGTGATTTATGTGGGATTCTATACCATGCTAGAGTAATACTTGCTTAGAATGTTGTAGGAGTAGTGTTAGAACTACATACTATACCTTGGAGCATTGTTTGTTCATACTAGTTGGGTGGTGGTTGGTTATGATAAGTAGTAGGCTTCCATGGTCAATTGGTAACCTACGATTGACTATAGAGAATTTTATGTTTAAGGACATTAGTGATTTTCATGCTTGAGCTCAATGTAAGCATAAAGCATTAATCACATTTATACATAGGAATATCATGGTGGTTGTGTTATATGATTGATTGTCGTAGGAAGCTGCTTGTAATTGTATGCCATACTTAAGGCGCAATAGGTTGAAGTAGGAAGGATTGGGAAGACCACTAGGGATAGTTAATCCGATAAAGGCCATCTTATCGCCTTCGGTTCTTCCCTAGTACAATACCCATCATAGACTACTAGTAGATTCGTTTGTTGCTTCTAATAATAGAAGATTAAGTTAGTTAGTAAGCACGCTTGGTTGCTTCTAGGATTGATTACCTGTATGGTTGTTTGCACACGGTTGTGCTCGTACGTGGCTCGACTGGCCCGTATGTAGCTGTGGGTTTCATACGTAGCTTAGTCGGCTCGTATGTAGGTGGTTGTCCCGTACGCGGCCCGACCGGCCCGTACGAAGCTGTTGGTCTCATACGCGGCTTATTTGGCCGGTATGTACGGGGTTGTCTCCTACGAGGCCCGCCTGGCTCGTAGGTAGTTGTTGTTTCATGCGTAGCTTAGTTGGCTCGTATGTGATTATTACTCGTGTATAGCTGTTAGCTAGTACACAGTTAGTTGTGCTCGTCTAGGGTGATGTTACCACCCTAAGGGCTATCGACCATCAAGACATATGTTCTTACCCTAAGAAACTGTGGAGGAGTCACTCCTTGTGTACCGTCGAATCTTAACCAGGGTAGGTTAGTCGAGGACCGGAGTATAGACGGAATCCAAGTCTAGGGAAGCGGCGTGCATTCGCACGGCCAAAGTCTTGGATCGATGAGCCATGACCCAGATCCTGAGGGATTCTGGTAAGTCTAGGTTGAGCGGCCTAGTAGAGTTGTCTTGCGAAGCCTAATTCAAGGCCTAGCAAGTTGTGTTATGATGTTGCCATTCCTAGGATCGTTCGAGTCAGGGACATCACTAGGATAGTGACTTATAAGGATCGGTTTACTTAAACCCTTTTGCCGGGAGAGAGGGGTCAGTCGTAGGGGGCCCCTTACACTAACTCGTCCCTTGAGGCAGATCATAGGTGGTGTACAGGGTTGTGCCTTCCTGTCAAAGGGATACGTGCGGTGCCGTCTCACAGGTTGAGGACACGGGTTGCGTATCTCGCTCTGTTAATTCCTGAGGTACCGTGGCTAGGGGTGCCACAGGATGCATTGTGCAGTCCTGCGCTTGCGATACCCCAGAGAGTGCCACATGGTAGGCTTCGCGCTGCCCTGCGCTTGCGAAACTCTATAGTGTGATTTTTGGAATGACGCCCGATACGTTGGGATCGTCTAATTTGAGTGAGGTCCGGTTAGCCGGGTCGCGGTGGGAACATAGACACCACGGGCGGAATGCAACAGTGGCACATGACCACATCTGCAGCCTCGCGAGTCACGTGTAGGTGTCAGGAACAGGTTGTGTACAATTAGAATTCATAACGCGGGTTCAATCCCTATATATGGAGAAACGGCTTGAGATGGAGTCGCATGTATTTATGGGCTGCATGTTACTTTCGGAGACTTGCTGACATTAGAATAGGAAGCATCCCGTCAAAGGGATACGTACGGTGCCATCTCACAGGTTGAGGACATGGGTTACGTATCTCGCTCTGTTAATTCCTGAAATACCGTGGCTGGGGTGCCACAGGATGCATTGTGTAGTCCTGCGCTTGCGATACCCCAGAGGGTGCCACAGGGTAGGCTTCGCGCTGTCCTGCGCTTGCGAAACCCTATGATTTGGATTTTGGATTAAGGCCCGATACACTGGGCAATAGTGGCAAACATGGACACCACTATACGACTGCAGTGGCGGAACTAGACCGCACCTGCAACCTTGGTTGAGTGAGGTCCGGCATGCCGGGTAGTAGTGGAAAACGGAGACACCATAAGCAGACTGCATAGGGGGACTTGACCCCTTCTGCAACCTCACAGAGTCATGGAGTATTGTCAGGAACGGGTTGTGTATAATTAGTTCTATTTTAAGTATCGCATTAGAGTCTAGTCCTAGCACTCACGAACACTTAAACTACACCAACACAATTGCTATGTTTGTATATTTTGTATATTGTTTGGAAGATTCGCTGCTATATGATCAGCCTTTAAGCGTCAGTGAATACTGACGTCCCCACTTCCATAGGTACTGGATCGTCGAAGTACAAAGGTGAAATTCAGGAGGACTCAAGGCAAGGAAAGCAAGGAGTCAGTGCTATGTTTCAGTTCCGCTGCAGTATATGTATTGATTATCTGTTAAGTGAGAGGTACTCTGATGTAAGATGTGAAAGTTGTAATACTTAGGAATGTAAAGGTGATATTGTAACTCTATTGTAAGGTATTACAGTTGTACAGTATTCAGACTTGTAACACATTGTGTATTGAATAAAAAGTTTTTAATTCTCCTGTTTTTTCTGTGTATTGTGACTAATTGAAGAAAAGATCTTGGCTCGTGTCACGGTTTCCCGGTATTCGGAAATCGGGGCGCTACAGAGTGGTATCAGAGCTAACTTCAATTTACAGTCCAACACAGCAGGAAGATTAAACTTGGATGCCTTTTAGGAGTCGGGTCTTAGTTAGTTATAGGCAATTGTAATTCATATTGTTGTTCCTTTCAACTTATGTTTTATGATTTTCCTATATCTGAACTAATTCCAGTATATGTATTTTAGGATGGCATTCGAAGATATCCTAACCGAGGATGTATTGATGGAAGAGATTGAGCCAAATGCAATGGAGGATCCGATAATCTCGAATGAGGAGCCGAAGGAGATTTCACCACAAGTTAACCTCAAGATGAACTCGCCTTCACCACCGCAAGGCCCAAGTATGGATCAACGCAGGACGGCGGCGGCCAGCATATATCGAGAAATGAGGAAGCTAATGAAGTACGTAGCCAGGATAGATCGTCAAGCTAAGCAACTGGGTGATGCTTGTATAGCTACATTAGCATGCTTGGCGGAGGAGCGGGGATATTTCAACGCCAGATTGGCACAACTGCGACGTGAGTGGGAGCAAGTTCTAGAGACCGCCAAGGTTTTAGTATGCCATTTCTGTGAGGAGGATGGGCACGAGAAATCAGTCTGTCCACAACGACAAGGAAAAAGGCCTACACCAGCGTCAGGATTCGAGAACCAAGGTCCGAAGCAGAAGACTCAGAAAACAAAGGGCAAACTTGGAGGTGCCAACCCGAAAAGATGTTTCCTATGTAGTGAGCAAGGTCATTTCATGAGTCATTGCCCGAAAAAGGACCCTCAGATGGATGCACGTGTCTGTTACAGGTGCGGAGAGATTGGTCATATCAGGCCAAATTGCCTCCAGTTTCCCAAGAATAGTAGCGGTATATTAGCCCTGAGGATGGATAACAAAGGGAAGGAGCCTGTCCCCCAAGAGTAAAAGTCCGCACTCGTTAAAGGCAAGCTGAAGTAGGTAGTAGAGCCAGTACCACTATGTGTATATGGAACTGCAACTAAGTCTAAAGGTTGCATCTTTTGAAGTTTATTTTGGACGGAAGAAGTTATATGTGATGTAACACTTTTTGTAACCCGTCGGATTTATATATATATGAAATCCAGGCAACTATTTTGTTCAAACTTGGTTCATCATAATCTTCTGTCTAAATTATTTTCCCAATAGTTGAGGTGTGTGCGGGAAGCGACCCAAGAATTAGTTCAGTTAATTACGCCACATGAAGCGTCAAAATTATAGGAGAGAATCCTGAAAGTTGGAAGTGATGTTCATAGGACACGTCCTATTCTAAGGAGGGAGTAGATACCGAGTTGCAAATATCGGGTTCTTTGGAGAACCAGTTCGTGGATGAACCACTTGGGAACCGGAAAGCAGCATAAGCTTTCTTTCCCCAAGTTATTAGGGTATGGATGTTTTGCCTGTTTTCCTAACTTAATGTAGTTCTGAGGACAGAACTATTCTAAGGAGGGAGTATTGTAATATCCCGGACGGATATTACCGTATATAAATTGATATTTTATTATTATTTTATTATTATTTTATTTTAATTCCAAAATTAGAACATTTTGGTGATTTTTACCCGGTTTGCTCCTAGACATCATCTGTATCCAGATATCGGTCAGTATATATCCGCATTGTATCAAATTGATACCGTGATCTTCCGAACTAATAATAAAATTTATTTTATTATTATTTCCAAGATTTAATTATTTTTATGCGGATTATGCGAAGATTTTCCGGTATACGGACATATATGCGCACGAACGAGTAGTATGTCGATTAGTGCATCATACAAATTATGTGTTGTGTATTTTTGGACAACACTAGTTTTGTCATGACAAAATCTATTAGATTGTTAGGGTTTAGAAGTGTTTAACCTAGGTTAAGTGTGCATGACAAGGTCAAGGAAACCCTTCTAGAAACCCTCACATAACCCCACACCCACATAACACCTCATTCACATACCACCTCCCCCACTCCCCCCCTCCTATGGTATGGCCGGCCCTCCTTGTTTTGGGGTTATTTTGTGCCATATGGTGCACATACCACCTCCCATCCTCTCCTATAAATACCCCTTCATTCTCCTCCTTCTCTCATTTTAGAAAACAAGAAAGAAAGAAAGAAAGAAAGAAAGAAAAGAAAGGAAAAGAAAGAGAGAACAAATAACTTGAGAGTTTTGTTTTGTAGGGTTCTTAGAAGAATTCTAACAAGCTTAGGGGAAGGAGAAGGTAGCTAGCAAGTTCTTCCACCAAAGTTAGATAAGGTGGGGGTTTCTTCACTACTTGTTTTCTTTGTTTGTTTGTTTCTTTGTTTGTTTGTTTGTTGTTTGTGTTTGACTTCTTCTTCTTCTACCTTCTTGTTTTGTTTTGTTCTTTTTGGGTGTAGTATGTTGTAGTAAGTGAAAGAGAAAGAAAAAGAGTAGTAGTAGTAAGTACTAATTTATAAAGATCATAGCTTTATTATTGAAGTGGTTGTTTGTATATTATTGGACTAAGAACACACATGTTGCATAATGTTGGACATACAACCCTTAGTGGTTGTAGGACTTAAAACATAAGCATATGAGCATTCATTTTACAACCATTGTGGGTTGTAGGACTCTTGATTAAACTTGAACAAAAAATAAAAGCATATGTCTAATAAAAAGATCTTTCTTTTTATTTGATCACTAGTTGTAAATATGAAAAAGATCTTTCTTTTCATTTAAAACACTAGTTGTAGCTAATTAAAAAGATCTTCTTTATATTTTTAATCACTAGTTGTAACCTAATTAAAAGATCCTTTTCTTTTATCACTAGTTGTAGTTAATAAAAAGATCTTTCTTTTATTCTTAATCACTAGTTGTAGCTTAATAAAAAGATCTTCTTTTGTTTAATCACTAGTTGTAGCTTAATAAAAAGATCTTCTTTTTGTTTAATCACTAGTAGTAGCTAATTAAAAGATCTTTCTTTTTATTTTTAAACTCTAGTTGTAGCTAATTAAAAGGATCTTTTCTTTTATTTTAATCACTAGTGTAGTTAATTAAAAAAAAGACCTTTTCTTTTACTAAGTTGTAAAGAAAAATAAAATAAAGATGATCTCTCTTTTATCACTAGTAATAATAAAGAACTAAGTGGTAGTAAGCTAAAATGATAAGTAGTAGTATGTAATAAGATGAAGTAGTAGTAGCATGTATGTTGATTAATAAGGTAGTAGTAATAGTAGTAAGTTGTATGTTGTGATTTTATGAGAATGAAGTAGTAGTAATAGTAGTAAGTTGTATGTTGTAGTAATAGTAGTAGATAATTATGCTTTGTTTAAAATAGGAGGAGTAGTAGTAGAAAAATGTTGTAGGATTGCTTCTAAAAATAATTAGAAGCCATATCCATGCTTAGTTAGTTGTAGGATTGCTTGTAAAAAAATATCCTACCATGTTTACCATGCTTAGTTAGTTGTAGCTTTGCTTCTAAAAATAGTTAGAAGCCATATCCATGCTTAGTTAGTTGTAAGATTGCTTTAAAAATATCCTACCATGTCTACCATGCTTAGTTAGTGGTAGCCTTGCTTCTAAAAATACTTAGAAGCCATAATCCATGCTTAGTTAGTTGTAGGATTACTTATAAAAATATCCTACCATGATTCTATGCTTAATTAGTTATAGGATGTTTGTAAAATTATCCCATCATGCTTTATGTTTAGGATGTTGTAGGACTTCCTCTAAAAATATCCTACCATGCTTAACGTTTAGAATGTTGTGGGATTCTTTTCCTATCATGCTTGGTAATGTTGTAGGATTCTTTTCCTATCATGTTTAGTAACTCACTTATGCTAGAATTTGTAGGATTCATTCCTAAAGTTTCCTATTATGTTTGGTGACTTAGTTATGCTTAGAATGTGTAGGATTCAATCCAAGAGTTTCCTACCATATTTGGATAAATTTTATTGTGCCTAGAGTGTTGTAGGATCCATGATAAAATCATATATCATGCTAGCTTAATTGTAAGTATTTTGCATATCATGCTAGTTTAAATTGTATGCAAATTGTATACTATGCTAGATAAATGGTAGAGAAGTGTATACTATGTTAGGGAATGACCATGATTCATGCTAAGTAAGTAGGGATCATGCAAATTATTGATCATATTAAGTTAAGGATGTTCATGCTTAGGGTAAAGAAACTACCCATGACTAGTTGTAGTGATTTATGTGGGATTCTATACCATGCTAGAGTAATACTTGCTTAGAATGTTGTAGGAGTAGTGTTAGAACTACATACTATACCTTGGAGCATTGTTTGTTCATACTAGTTGGGTGGTGGTTGGTTATGATAAGTAGTAGGCTTCCATGGTCAATTGGTAACCTACGATTGACTATAGAGAATTTTATGTTTAAGGACATTAGTGATTTTCATGCTTGAGCTCAATGTAAGCATAAAGCATTAATCACATTTATACATAGGAATATCATGGTGGTTGTGTTATATGATTGATTGTCGTAGGAAGCTGCTTGTAATTGTATGCCATACTTAAGGCGCAATAGGTTGAAGTAGGAAGGATTGGGAAGACCACTAGGGATAGTTAATCCGATAAAGGCCATCTTATCGCCTTCGGTTCTTCCCTAGTACAATACCCATCATAGACTACTAGTAGATTCGTTTGTTGCTTCTAATAATAGAAGATTAAGTTAGTTAGTAAGCACGCTTGGTTGCTTCTAGGATTGATTACCTGTATGGTTGTTTGCACACGGTTGTGCTCGTACGTGGCTCGACTGGCCCGTATGTAGCTGTGGGTTTCATACGTAGCTTAGTCGGCTCGTATGTAGGTGGTTGTCCCGTACGCGGCCCGACCGGCCCGTACGAAGCTGTTGGTCTCATACGCGGCTTATTTGGCCGGTATGTACGGGGTTGTCTCCTACGAGGCCCGCCTGGCTCGTAGGTAGTTGTTGTTTCATGCGTAGCTTAGTTGGCTCGTATGTGATTATTACTCGTGTATAGCTGTTAGCTAGTACACAGTTAGTTGTGCTCGTCTAGGGTGATGTTACCACCCTAAGGGCTATCGACCATCAAGACATATGTTCTTACCCTAAGAAACTGTGGAGGAGTCACTCCTTGTGTACCGTCGAATCTTAACCAGGGTAGGTTAGTCGAGGACCGGAGTATAGACGGAATCCAAGTCTAGGGAAGCGGCGTGCATTCGCACGGCCAAAGTCTTAGATCGATGAGCCATGACCCAGATCCTGAGGGATTCTGGTAAGTCTAGGTTGAGCGGCCTAGTAGAGTTGTCTTGCGAAGCCTAATTCAAGGCCTAGCAAGTTGTGTTATGATGTTGTCATTCCTAGGATCGTTCGAGTCAGGGACATCACTAGGATAGTGACTTATAAGGATCGGTTTACTTAAACCCTTTTGCCGGGAGAGAGGGGTCAGTCGTAGGGGGCCCCTTACACTAACTCGTCCCTTGAGGCAGATCATAGGTGGTGTACAGGGTTGTGCCTTCCTGTCAAAGGGATACGTGCGGTGCCGTCTCACAGGTTGAGGACACGGGTTGCGTATCTCGCTCTGTTAATTCCTGAGGTACCGTGGCTAGGGGTGCCACAGGATGCATTGTGCAGTCCTGCGCTTGCGATACCCCAGAGAGTGCCACATGGTAGGCTTCGCGCTGCCCTGCGCTTGCGAAACTCTATAGTGTGATTTTTGGAATGACGCCCGATACGTTGGGATCGTCTAATTTGAGTGAGGTCCGGTTAGCCGGGTCGCGGTGGGAACATAGACACCACGGGCGGAATGCAACAGTGGCACATGACCACATCTGCAGCCTCGCGAGTCACGTGTAGGTGTCAGGAACAGGTTGTGTACAATTAGAATTCATAACGCGGGTTCAATCCCTATATATGGAGAAACGGCTTGAGATGGAGTCGCATGTATTTATGGGCTGCATGTTACTTTCGGAGACTTGCTGACATTAGAATAGGAAGCATCCCGTCAAAGGGATACGTACGGTGCCATCTCACAGGTTGAGGACATGGGTTACGTATCTCGCTCTGTTAATTCCTGAAATACCGTGGCTGGGGTGCCACAGGATGCATTGTGCAGTCCTGCGCTTGCGATACCCCAGAGGGTGCCACAGGGTAGGCTTCGCGCTGCCCTGTGCTTGCGAAACCCTATGATTTGGATTTTGGATTAAGGCCCGATACACTGGGCAATAGTGGCAAACATGGACACCACTATACGACTGCAGTGGCGGAACTAGACCGCACCTGCAACCTTGGTTGAGTGAGGTCCGGCATGCCGGGTAGTAGTGGAAAACGGAGACACCATAAGCAGACTGCATAGGGGGACTTGACCCCTTCTGCAACCTCACAGAGTCATGGAGTATTGTCAGGAACGGGTTGTGTATAATTAGTTCTATTTTAAGTATCGCATTAGAGTCTAGTCCTAGCACTCACGAACACTTAAACTACACCAACACAATTGCTATGTTTGTATATTTTGTATATTGTTTGGAAGATTCGCTGCTATATGATCAGCCTTTAAGCGTCAGTGAATACTGACGTCCCCACTTCCATAGGTACTGGATCGTCGAAGTACAAAGGTGAAATTCAGGAGGACTCAAGGCAAGGAAAGCAAGGAGTCAGTGCTATGTTTTAGTTCCGCTGCAGTATATGTATTGATTATCTGTTAAGTGAGAGGTACTCTGATGTAAGATGTGAAAGTTGTAATACTTAGGAATGTAAAGGTGATATTGTAACTCTATTGTAAAGGTATTACAGTTGTACAGTATTCAGACTTGTAACACATTGTGTATTGAATAAAAAGTTTTTAATTCTCCTGTTTTTTCTGTGTATTGTGACTAATTGAAGAAAAGATCTTGGCTCGTGTCACCGTTTCCCGGTATTCGGAAATCGGGGCGCTACAGAAAGAATAGAAAAAAAAGATTTTCATGTTCTTTCCACCATTGTAGCACTTCAATCTTAGTACTAGAACTCTCACTATCTTGTTGATTATACCAATTTAATTCATTATGTGCATTAGTCCTAAGTTTATTTGATTGAATACGAGCAAGTAAATTAACAGTGGCATCTTCTAATATACGCTTACCCTTACCTCTAGAAGTAGAAGAAGAAGAAGTAACTATACTAGTTGTACTACTAGATGCAAAAGTTTTATCATAATAATCATATAAATTATTCAATGTCGATTCAAAGCAAGCTAAAAATTTATTACAATTATATTCGGAATCATCTCCAAGTGAAGTAAAAAATATTTCAATTAAACTTCTCGCACCCGTTAATTTTATACGAGGATCCATAATAGTAGAAATACAATACAACATAGGTGGAGAATTAAAATACTTCAAAATTTTTGTATAAGCGGGAACAACAATATGGCTAATGTATTCGTCCGAAATCATTTCTTAAAAAGTTTGCATATCAATAATGATTGAAATAAAAATACTACTAGAAGTAGAATCATAAGATTGGGGAGCCATTTATAAAAGTTCACAGTTGCAGCTTTAAAATGTTCCAAAAATCTTAATAAAGGTTCGGCAAAATACTACGATTGGGGAGCCATTTATAAAAAAATTCATGTTTTTTTGCAAAACAAAAACCGTTTATAATATTTTTATATTGAGTAACAACATTTAATAAATCAAAAGTAGAGTTCCATCGGTCTTTAACATCTTTAGAAAATTTTCTAAAATGTAATCCCCTGACTTTATACCATCCTTTAAATTCTTGAAGCATAGGACTCTCAAAACAATAAAATGTACACAATTTCTAACTGCAATTGTATATGAATCAGTTACTTTCAATGCATCTTGTACACATAAATTTAAAATATGACACGCACATGGAAGAGATAATTGTGTTTCTAATGTACTAATTGAAGCATTATTATTAGATGCATTATCAAAATTATTAGTAAATTTTTTTATCACGAATATGATATAAATCACAAACTTTTAAAATATATGTTGCAATAACTAGTCCACTATAGGGATACGACAAAGCGGCAAGTGAGATGATTCTCTTTTGAATCATCCAATCACTATCTATCCAATGAAAAGTTAAGCCTATCATCAGAATATCGTTACCCCCTTTCTAACAATCGAAAATTAACGATACTCTACAAGTTAAAGAATACAAGAGTGCAATTATAACGACTTTCATTTTGTTGTAAAGTTTAAAACAATCGTACTTTAGTGTTTCTAGGAATTCTTCTAAATTTTGAATTTAGTGCATTTTGGTTGAAAGACTCAACATTCCTACTCTCGGAACAGGAAAAAGATAGCTCATCCTTAATAACTAGTCGGGTCGTTTTCCGACAAACAAGTTCGGAATCATAGAGTTGGCTATTTATTTGTTGGGTCCTAGGGTTGATTTTTTGTTGGCCTTGTTGGTCTTATACTAATTCTTTGTGTACATTTAAAATATGTCATTTAATTGTACCCGTTTCTCCACCCTTCTTCCATTTGTAACTCTTGTCACAAGCTTTACAAATCTTATGTCCTACATCCGGATTATCCTTATCGGGGATATAGTCATAATATTTCTGTCAATCACTTGTTTTCCCCCGAGTTTTTCTACTAATAATGGGTTCGGTTTGTTTTGTTTGTGTGTCAATATCATGCATTTCTTCATCTATTTCGTGTGTAGGGATATCGTGAGTTCCTACCATAGGATCGGTATAAATTCGGGATCTAAATGTGGGACTATTGGAGGCTGACGTGAAGTACGGTGGAATCTTGTCCACTTTGGCTACGGCCGCTACCTCATGATCTAAACATGGTAATAGTGTATGTGAAAAAAATATGATTTCTAGTATTTTACTAGTGTATGTGAAATAATACAAAACAATCTAGGAGACATATGTTAAAAAATAAAATCTAAAACACAATATGGAGGGTTGAGAGAGAGAAAAGCAAAAAATCAAAACACAAATATAATACAAAAATTTTGAACTACAACAAAAATGAAGACAATAGGATGGTTGTGAAATTTTGATATCGTACTTCGCGGATAATTGTATATGAAAAAGAGAGAGAAAATAAAAGTAGAAGTAGACATAGTCGAATGAGAAATATAGTAGACATAGTCACAAAGTTCGGTAATCATTGAAAGGAAGAGAGAGAATTTCTTTGTTGGAGGAGTTGAAGTAGACGTAGTTGAGAGTTGAATCAACACAATTCGATACGATCGAAAATTTTTACTTCTTCGTTGCTTGCTTCTTTGTTGAAAAGATTTGATTGAATTGAGTAGTGGTTGTAGAGAGAATAAGAGAGTAAGGTGTGAAAATTTTTAGATTGAATTAAGGGGGTGTTTATAGGGACCCCCCCCCCCCCCCCCCCAAACAAAAAAAAAGAAAAGAAAGCTCCAATGATCTGTTTCTGACCGTTCGACCCGCGGGTCGAATGTTTGACCCATGCGAGTCGAACGTTCGGGGTCAAACGGGTTCAACGCCGCAGGTCGAGTGGGCGGGTTAGACATGGTCAAGCGGGTTGGGTAGTCAATTGGCGACCCGTGTCGATCCGCAGGTTCGGCCCGGACCCAAACTGCCTAATTGCGGGCCGGGTTCGAGTGGGCGGGTCGTGGGTCAACCCGACCCGGTTGCCATCATTAATTAAGAAACCCGCTTTATTAAATTTTAATCACTTAGCACCTTAACATAATTTTTATGTTTGTCTTTTGAATAAAGGGATAGGTTATATCCTAGTCTCAAACCTGAAACATTCCTTTAATCATCTCAATCCTTTACCATCTGAACTATAACTCAAATGTTTAAAGATTATTTAATACTTTTATTACTTCTTTCTTTTTCATCTTTTTCACTCTATTTTTTCAACTCTCGTGTCTAATGACTAGGTTAAATTTCTCTCCCCCTTCGCCAATCTCTTTGATCTTAGACCTTAATTCTTTCGACTCTCTCTTCACCCCTCATATCTAATATAGTTGAAGGCTAAATTCCTAATATAGGCACCTTTTGCCAAACTCTAAATCTATGTTTGTGGACACTTAATAGTGATAAAGATATTATGTTAGGTTTCGAAGGCAATCACAAATTAAATATACAGCGGAAAAATTACAAAAAAAATATCGAAACCTAACCATGGATCCATGCGAAAACCATAAATCGTGTTTAGGAGTTATACCTTGAAGATGGATCTGCTATCTCCACAGTATGCTGATCACATCACTACAATATTGCAGTGCCTGTTCGGTATCCACACGAATGGATCAAATCAAGCTTTCCTTCATGCCCGGTGCTTGCTGTGGAAAGAGGATGTCCCTCACGATCTCTTTCTCTTACACAATTGCTGTGACTGCTAGGGTTTTCTCATGTGTGACTTTTCCACAGATACATATCATATTTATAGGTACAGAAAACCAACCCTAAGAGAGTTATGAGGTTGTTGGGCTCACAATCTAACCTGGATCAGATTTGTGTGTGTGCCTTTGAACTTTCGTCAACCCATTTAATCTAATTAAATGTCCAACCAATGTCAGGAGTCCAAGTCTTACTTGGATCCCCAATTAAATTCATCTAATGAATTTAAATCCCAATTTCGATCCAGTCTAGGTGTGTGACCTTGTAGGTTCCCATTACGTTGACAGTAATACTAAAATAATGTTCTAGTATTACAAACAGTGAGCAATATCTAGCATTACATCACTGCTACTCAAGTAACAGGAATGTCAGTGATTTAACATAACCTATCTGTGACCAATATTAACATGTAGTATAGTCCCTTTGTCCAGATATCTTAATCGACCACAAGGCATCGAGCGTGTACCCTTGTATAGTTCAATCTTTGGTTTTGATGTCCGAGTAGACTTACTAAAACAAATGAGCTCATAACTCATATTGACTTATTTGATCACGGTCATGCAATTTGCAGTCTCACTCAATCAAGGGGCCCATAGATATCGCTCCTGTTATGTAAGAGTGACAAATCCTATCTAAGTCACTCACATCCCTCCGCATGATTTATAGTATATCAAATAGTCGAATTTATAATCACCTTATTACAGGCAATATTTGACGACATTAAAACATACAACTTCTTATGTACGGAACCGTAGTGACTTCAAGGTAAAGGACTATGTACACCATGGTCACTGTGAGAACTGCTTATGACACTCACGTAACGATCCGTACAGCGTTCTCATGCTGGGTCAGTTCAGTACATTATTACTCTAATATGTAACCATGTGAAGACTTGATATCTCATATCCATGATCCGTGAGATATGGTCATCAGTTTGCACACATACTAGTAACAATGTATTATTGTTGTCCTAAATCACAATAATATTTGACTAGGGACATTTAAGAATTGTGTTCTAATTACAACCAATAGGATCTCAAACTCAAGTCATCCACTTGATAACCCATGGTATTGAACCTACTATTACAAGGATTTTATTATATTCATTTAATCACAATAAAAAAACACAATAAA
Organism: Hemerocallis citrina; assembly: GCA_017893485.1. Lineage (NCBI taxonomy): Eukaryota > Viridiplantae > Streptophyta > Magnoliopsida > Asparagales > Asphodelaceae > Hemerocallis > Hemerocallis citrina. The sequence goes on from CM030362.1 coordinate 217,930,196, forward strand.
TAAAATGCTTCTTATATGAAATAAATGTCATGATGCAATATAAACTAGTAATTTCAATACACAACTAGCCTCTAGGGCATCATACACTAACATATTACATATCCATTTAGTAAGGATTAACTCATGTATCTTTCGTAATTTTTTTTCTTTTTTTGAGGAAAATGTGGAGTGTGGATATCATGTTTCATTAATGAGTGAATAATGAAACAAGCCCAACAAACTTGGGAGATAGTTACAACCAAACGATAACAAAAGACAGCTAAAATAAGGCGGTATATAAACTCGCAACAACCCTGGGGTATGGGTTTAAGTGGAGAGAAAATGATATCATGAAGTAAAAAGGTACAAACTGTTAGGAATATGTCTTGAATACTAGTGGTTCAGATTAGAAGAGATATGATGAAGGATGGAGGTCGAAGTGTCGAATAGAGTAGAAGAAAACAGAGCAGCAACAGTGCAGGCAGAGTTGCGGTCGACCGCACACTCAACCACAGTTGTACAGGGTTTTGGCCGAGACGAGGTCGATCGACCAGTCTTGTTGGACGGTCGATCGTGCACGACACTGTGTTCTTTTTAGACCTCGATTTATTAGGCCATTTCAGTCAAATCTTCAACTCAAAGTCTAACCTAGGGTTATATCGGATGACTAAGAATCAAGACTAACCTAGGGTTCTCTCTATTATTCTTCTATATATTGTAGTGTCCTCCAATATGAGAGGTAGAGATCAAGAGAAGTACTTCATTGAAATTTCTCTATTGCAAAAAAAGGTTTCAGAGAGATAGTTCTTGATGAGTGAGTTTAATTCCTTGTATTGAGTGAATCATTAACTCCTTGTAATCTCTTCTAGTTGAATATTATATCTCCTTATATTTTCCATCCAGATTAAGCGATGGCTAATCGGGATAAATCCTCATTTTGTTTGTGTTGGATTGGTAGATCTATTTGCTTGGGTGTTCATTGACTCATTTCATCTACTTTGATTTCCTCATTTCTCTATTTAGTTCTGCTGCGCAACCGGAGTGTTAGTCGACACCTATCCCTACAAAGTGTTGTTAGAGCTTTAGGTTACCAAGTCCCTTGGTTAAGATGACAGATCATAGTTTTTTGAAGATCAAGCAGTTTGATGAAAAGTAAACTTCAATCTTTAGAAGGTTATGATATCCTAGTTCAAGAATGTCAGTTAGCCATCAAGTAGAAGGAAATGCCATCCGATATGAAGGAGGATGTTTGGGATGATATTCGTCAAAGAACCATAAGTCTGATCTTACGAGGTTAAATGCAAATTTCTTGAAGAAACTGACGCGGTGAGTTTGTGGAAAAAACTCATAGCAGACTGCTCTGGTTCGTTGTTATTAGATCGGACACATTGGAAGAGGAAGGTACATTTCTCAATGAAGGAAAGGTACCGATCTCCAAGACCACATCACAAAGTTCAACAAGGTTATATCGAAACTCAAAGTGATAAACTCGGATGTGAGTGAGGAAGTTAAAGCTTTCAACTTGATATATTCACTTCCAGATTCATACGATCTTTTGATCGCTACCATGCTACATGGTAGATCTGCCAAGGAGAGTATTTCGGTAGATGGTGTAATAAAAGCATGAAAAATAAACTGCCTATGTGGTTAGTGCTTGTGATTCAGGTGATTCGTGTCTTCTTGTTTCAAATTCTTTAGAAGTAGAATCTATTTTGTTTCTTGAGTCAAGGAGTTCTTCTAATATTTACTTCAAGAGAGAGTTGTTTTCTACTTATAAGTCTACTACAGAGCGTTGTGTGAGAACAGGGAACTGGGGAGATTTGTGAAGTAGTGGGTGAGGGGACAGTTGAGTTAAAGATGTCAGGTCTAAACATGTTCACTCTAAGGGAAGTTTTGTATATTCCTCTGCTAAAACAGAATCTGATTTCCTTGGAAACTCTTGAAGCACGGGATTATATGTACACAGCTCGATGTGGAGTTCTGTCTGTTTTTCAATGTCGTCGTAAGGTGATTAGAGGTATATGAGTCGTTGGGCCAAGCCAAAACAATCTCTATAAGCTTTGGGGAATCAGAAATACTTGCACAAGTGCTGCTTCTTTTTCTGTTATTCCCGTAAGCTCATCTAGTTTACCGTAACTAGCATGATCGAAGTGAGACTATGACGTTCGAACATCGTCGACAGGTGGAGAATGCCTTGATGTAGGTGGAGTTCATGCAGAGGTTGGCAACTTTGTGATAACGCCTACTAAGGTGTGCCCTTGAGGGGTATACTGATCGGTGAGATAGGGTAGAGATTTATTCAACTAGTAGAAGAAACTATTATTCTAAGTAATTTTGCCAGTGGGAGTTGATTAGAGTTTGGAGATAAATAATCACATCATGTGATTGCACTCGTATGCAATCCAAGATGGAGATTGTTAGAAATATGTCTTGAATACTAGTGGTTCAAATCAGAAGAAGATATGATGAAGCACGAAGGTCAAAGCATCGAAGAATGTAGAATAAAACAGAGCAGTAACAGTGCAGGCAGAGTTGCGGTCAACCACACACGCGAACGCACCCCCGAACGCACACCCGACCACAGTTGTACAGGGTTTTGGCTGAGAGGAGGTCGGTCTACCGATCTTGTTGGACGGTCGACCGTGCGCGACACTGTGTTCTTTTTGGGTCTCGATTTGTTAGGTCGTTTCAGCCCAATCTTCAACTCAAAATTAGACCGTAAGACTCCTATTGAGTTACTTCTTCCTCAGGTTATATTGGACGACTGAGAATCAAGATTAACCCAGGGTTCTCTCTATTCTTCTTCTATATATTGTAATCTCCTCCAATATGAGAAGTAAAGATCAAGAGAAGTACTTCATTGACATTTTCTCCATTGCAAAGAGAGGCTTGAGAGAGATAGTTATTGGTGAGTGAGTTTAATTCCTTGTGTTGAGAATCATTAACTGCTTGTAGTTGAATATTATATCTCCCTATATTTTCCATCCGGATTAAGCGAAAGCTAACCGGATAAATTCTCGTTGTGTTTGTGTTGGATTGATGGATCTATTTCCTTGAGTGTTCATTGAATCATCTAATCTACTTCAACTTCCTCATTGCTCTATTTAGTTCCGCTACGCCATTGGGGTGTGAGTTGACACTCATCCCAACACAAACAATAAGGAAAGCATAAATAGCAAAGTGGTGCTCCTCCAACCATCCTTGGGGGTGGGGGGGGGGGGGGGGGAGGGGGGTGTGGAGATGACTCAAAGGTCGGTCCTATCACCACCTTCCAAGGTCAGTCATATCATCGCCTCCTCACAACACAAACAATAAGGAAAGCATAAATAACAAAGTGGTGCCCCTCCAACCATCCTTTGGGGGGGGGGGGGGTGGAGATTACTCAAAGGCCAGTCCTATCACCACCTTCCAAGGTCGGTCATATCATTGCCTCTTCATCATTGAAGCTCCTCGAATGAAAAGTACCTGTAATCCGGTCATGTGTGACAGCCGTTATAGTCTATGCTAAGAAAGGAATAAGATGCATGATCTGAATGAGTATACCAGAAATACTATTAATACTTGCACCACAAAATGAAAGTTATTTTTGTCTAACGAAAGAACTCATGTAGTCACTGCAATGGCAATATACCATGCCACTCTCATGTCTTTCCTAAGCCTAGCCTACATGGGGCGAACCCAAAGGTCAACATAATTTGACGAGAACTCATTCGTCCCCAAAGCTCTAAGGACCTCCACCCAAACGGACAAACTTCTCGAACATCCGATTAGTAGGTGGTCCCTGGTTTCCAAGTCAACATACACTCTGTACCAATTCCCGGTTTCCTCTTTAGCAGGATCTCTCTAGTTAGGATGACATCAGTAAGCACCAACCAAAGGAAGACTCCAACTTTTAGAAGCACACCTTTGCTTTCCAAACAATCTGGACCATGGCGGACTACAACCTCCAAAGTTCAGTCTTGAGTAAAGCGAGTGTACTGAGAGTTTTCCATTCCTCTCAGTCTCCTATGCACGTCTATCTAGACCAGAGGTGCATCTAACCCCAGATCGGTTGATATGCCTATGCAATTCCTCCAACTGTTGTTGGAGTGTAGGAGATAGATGACTCTGGAATGTTGGCTGCCAAAGACCAGCTCGCTACACCCTGGCAATGGTACAATGGGGTTGCGACATAATGCTATGGAGATCTAGGAATAAATCCCTCAATTGGTTTGCATCGCACTATCTATCCCACCAAAATCTCTTCATTTACCCATTACCGATGTAGGATCTCGAGCATTTACAGTTAGGGTCGTACACCTTTGAGATAACTTTCCAAAACTAGGATGTCTTAGGACCAACATGGAAACCTTCATTCCGCGACCCCTTCCGTTGAGATATTTCTAATTCGACTCCTCCAATTCACCATTGGGGTGTGATGAGTGATATTTCTACATGATTTTATTATTTTTTGACATATTAAAGTTGCAAGTTTTCGTTTATTTCTTTATATTTAATCTTCTTTCAAATTAATTTTATTTATTTGTTCGTTTTTTAAGGAATGACATGGATAAGTGCAAAAGGTGTGAGTTTTGGTAAAATCAAGGAAGAAAACAAGGATAAAGATTTCGAAATTCAAATTGATTCTATGTGAAGATTTTTGAAAAATTTGAGCAATCAAATGCACGTTTCTACAAATTGGCCATTTGAAGAACTAATAGAAAATATTATGGTCAACTAGGGGGTGGAATAAAACTTCGTAAGTGAAAATTAAAAAAAATAAAGAAACAACATGGAATTTGAATGTGAGTGGATTTGGATTAGGATTAGTTAGTTGATTAGTTTAAAATTTTAAAGATTAGTCTTAATCTTTTAATTTTAGCTAATTAACTAATCCAATCCCTATTTAACTCCACCTTAACTCCTTCAAAACCCCAGGGAGCCCAGGATGGGATTTTTTTTGTGGAAAGAAGAAGTTGCTGCCGAGATTCGTTTTTTTTGCCAAGAATTCATCTTTTGGAGGAGAAGTACGAGACTTGATTTGCGGCTTCATGCAACTACAACAAAATAAGTCATTTCTTCTCTCTTCTATTTTTTATGAAATCAAATAAGAAGTTTATTAGTTGCAAATTGTAACCCATGTTTTTTTTTTCATTTTGTGTATTTTTTAGTATAATTTTTTTTCTCATTTTGGTGTTTTTCTTCATGTATCTTTTTCTTGGACTGTATATTGGACCTTTTGCTGCAATAAATTTATTTGTATTGGTTATGATGCAGGCCAATGAAGAGTTGATGAAATCAGAAGCTAATGAAGGAGCTGGGGATTCATTGAGTGAAGAAGCAAGTAAATCTGTTCTGATATAGAGTGTATCAGCTGTAGTTGTAATAGGGTTAATTACCAGGGGTTTTGTGTAAAATTACAGATGAATCGGTATGCAGTATTGCTGGCCCTTGGATGTAAAGAGGTTTTAGTACTGGCCGTTAGATATAGTGGGACCCAATCTGTAACTGACATAACCAACTGTCCATGTATGCGTTTTGCACGTAGTTGTGGCTATAAAAGGAGTAGATCAGTTCAGCTGATCTATCAAGTAGTTCAGACACAAAGTTCTTTCTCTTTCCCTCTCTGTTCTTGATCTGTCTTCTTCTATACCATTTCTTGATCTTGTTTTTCTCATGTAAAGCTCTGGCTATGGGGAGAGGTAGAGGTAGAGGTGTATCAGGTTATCATCTTTTTATTTGAATTCTTGATCCGGTGGTCTCTTTTGTTCGTCTCCATTTGATCAAGCCATTATTTGTGATTCTCTTTATTTTATTTATTCGTGCCCTATTTTATTTCTCTATTTTTTTGTGCCGTCTCATTTTTAGTATATCTATTTCTGAGCACCATTTTCCTTAATTTTAATTTTTTTCTTCAACCCATGCTAATATCCCCGTTACCTATTAAATATTACCCTGGATCCATTTTAACCAAACTATGTATCAATCCTAAGCCTCGTTACCCATCAGTTTTATCCTACTCTAATGCACCCAAATACCCATAATTAACCATTACCTAATATTCTTACACATCATCAAACCAAATATCCACGGACCCATACTTTCCGTTTTTACCATGATTAACCAATATAACCTAAGGCTGTTTACTCTAACCCATGCATTAAATGATTAACCAAACCCAAATAATGAATCCCCTAAACCCACTTAGGCCCTATTCTACCCGACTGCACCCCAAGGAAAAGCCCACCCGAACCTCACCTCAACCTATCCCTAAACTCCCTATTATTTATATCCATTGCATGCCTCTGTTTCCCTCTCCCTCACGTCCAACCGCAAACCCAGGATCCCATCCGACTCCCTGTTCTCCCTCTCTCTCGCCCTGCATCCTGAACCCGCCATCCGCCGTTCCCTCTCCCTCTCTTCCTCGTACTCTCGGGATTGAGTGTGTGTCCGCGAATTTTCGTTCGTGGGTTCGTTGATTTTTCGTTCGTGGGTTTTGTTCGTTGTCGGGATCCGTTACCGTTATTCTTGGTGTTCTTCGTTTTCGTCTTCGGTTAAGGCAAGTAACTTGTACTCCAATTCATTTGTTTGATATAAGTCAAAAATACCACCTATAGTGTAGTTGGGTTCTAAAGACAACTCGTGTGTGTTATCTTTGATGGGTTTTGTCTCTATTAAGAAAACTTGACCATAGTTGACTCACGACACAATATTGACATGAATTAACTTAGGTTTTGTCCGTTCTTGATTTGGTCATGTATGTGAACTATTTGTGAGAATTTGACTTTTTGTTGAGATCCATGTGTTAGACTTGTTTTGGAGATGTTAATTACCCTATTTCATGTTGTTTGGACACTTGGTAGACTCGATTTTATGTTTGGATGTGTTTGGATCAAGTTTCGTTTGAATTATGTTGATTTTGGTTTTTGAAGAAATTCTGCATTTTGCCGATAATCTATCTTGATCAGTAATTTAGACCATATTAAGGTCCGAATCTTAGTTTCAGTATAAAACATGAATTGTAGAGAAATTCGTCTGCTTTCCAACCCCTATGACCTTGCTCGATTTCGTTTTCGTATGTGTGAGTTATAACTGTTTTACTACAAAGCGGTAGATCTTTTCCAGATTTCGTTTTTTGGTGATTTTGATGACTAAATTATTTTGATACTTGTGCTACCCATATTATTTTGATCTGAAACTTTGGTCAGTAATTCTATATCTATCTAGGGATTATCCAGAATTTTGGTGAATTTTATTTATGAGTTTTATACGCCGTTTCATGCTTGTTTATGAAAGTTATACTTGCTGTATTTCGCTCGCTGTTCTGTAAAGAATCATATTTTCACCCTATTTCCTTCTATTGTATGGAAATTGTTTATGAAATATGAAAGTTAGGTTAATTTGTCTATTTTCATCTCCCTTTGGCGGATTTGGATTTCGTTTCACAGCTTGCGAGATATTACTATTTTCGTACAGTTTGCCAAACTATTTTTTCTTGATGTTTTCTTATTTTTGATGACTGAACTAATTTTACTGGAATATTATGATACTTTGTATTCTGATTCTAGACATATAGGGGAATACCCCAGATTTTTCTTGGATTTATTTGAGAGGTTTTGAAGCGGTTTTCCTAACTGTGAATTCGTTTTACTGATTTCTCACCGAACATATTTTCTGTTCAAACCTGTTTTGAGTTATGATGTTGTGAATTACTATATGACTAATTTATATTCGCTAGATTCGGTTGGGAGTCTATTTTCCAGATTCTTTGACGGATCCAGATTTGCATTTCTTTAGCAATGGGATTCACTATTTTAGTACAACACTGTCATACTGTCCTGAATATGAACATACACTGTTTTGCTAGTTTATGTGACTATCTATCATCTATGCGTGCTTATTTGTTACCCTAGACCTGATACTGATTATACCATGTTAGTTTGACACTATTCCGTACTCATTCATGCCTGTTTGATGACCATAATAAAAGTAATCAAGCCGGGGTTTATGGAAAAGATTTAGTAGTGGAAAAGTTTAGAAATGTGTACTTAGAAGGGGGCCCGTGTTTCGTATATGATTATCTGTTATCTGTTATCTGACCTGTCTACATTACTTCCTTTAGGAAGGTGTAGGGAAAAAGAGAACCACTAGGTTCTATCTGTCTGTCTGAATCTGTTATCTAACCCTATCTGCATTACTTCTTATAGGAAGATGTAGAGAAGAAGAGAACCACTAGGTTCTATCTGTCTGATCTGTTATCTGATATCTGTCTGAACCCTGAGTACACGGCCTTATATGATTCCCTACGAAATCTAAAGCGAAACTATTTGAATGTAGCAACCATGTAAGGTAGGCTGCAAGAAGTGCTACCTAGATAGTAATCACACAAGACTTATAAGAACATGACACCTGTATTCTGTTATCTGTATCTGTTTATCTGATTATCTGTTATCTGTCTGACTACCATCTGACACTACCATCTGTATATCTGTCTGCATACTATCTGACACTTGACATTTGATACATGTTAATATACCATGCTAATTGATTCTGCTATACCATACTATGTCTGTTTCTGCTATTATTTAGATTTGTTTAGTTTTTCCCATGTACTTGTATCCTACATTATAAGTGGCCCGTAACTTGCAATTGACGGGTACTTGTTTTCTTTTTCCTTCTCCTGTAAATTATTGATTGCAGATCAGGATGGTCGCTTGCCCGATGGCATTGGCGAGATGATGTATTAGTACTGGATTTTCTGCTTTATTATTATTATTATTTGTTGCTTGAACTTGAATAAATTGTATTTGATACTTGGATTTATTTGTATTTGGGCAATGTGACCCAGGATATTATTAACTGTCCAGACTTGATTTATTTGGGATTATATTATATTTTGGATTTCAAGTAAATTTCTATTGATCTATTTGATTCAATTGTGCATGATTGGTTGATTCTTTTGTTTCCGACTCTGATTATTTTATGAGATGTTGTAAAGATTTCTGAACAGCTTATGGATGATGAAAATCATTTGCTGGGCTTTTGTCGCGTATCCGTATTCCGTATTATTTTTGGGAAGCGGGGCATGACAAGGTTTTTAGTGGTATTAGAGCCCATGTTTGGCTAATGTATATTAGTTGCCTAATATATTAGACAAGCTTCGCTCGAACTAGGATCGGCTCAACATTTCACCAACCATGCATGCATAAATGAATTTATTATTATCAACCTTGATCTGGATGCAGATTGTTTTGGTTTTGTGAAGACTATGGCTCGCAGAGATTCTACTTCTCAGTCGCAGGTTGATCCGATTGAGGCTGTCACTGCTGTGCTTGAGCAGCTGATTAATCAGCAGCAGAATCATAGTGATTTGGTGATGGCTTCTCTCGAAGCCGCCCGAGTTCCTTCGCCCGTTGTGCCTAGGCAGAATGTTCTTCCTCCTCATCCGGGTACAGTTACGGACTATATGAGGCTGCATCCCGACAGATCTTCAGGCACTTATATGCCTTTGGAGGTTGAACAGTGGTTAATTCGGACAGAGCAACTGCTTTTGGCAGCTAGAGTTGCAGATGCAGATCGAGTGGACGTGGTTGCCATTCAGCTGGTGGACTTGGCTCATATTTGGTGGAGGTCCGAGTCCGAAAGGCTCGAAAGACCGATCACTTAGGCTACTTTCACTAGAGGCTTCTTGGAGAAGCTCTTTCCTAGCAGCACTAGAGTGGAGATGGAGCAACAATTCTTGGCCCTGAAACAGGTTGGTCGTTATCTCTAGTAATGAAATTTTGTTACATATTGTCCATGCAATGTTGTAATATCAGACTTTCTTAAAACAGGGCTCCAGGTCTGTAGATGAGTACACAGCTGAATTTACTAGACTCAGTCACTTTGCAGCCGTTCTTGTGGCAAACGAAAAAGACGGTAAAAAATCGTAGATTTATTTTGGGGCTTGAGCGTGAGATTAGGGTGCAGCTTGTCTCCCTTCGCTTGCGCACTTATGCAGAAGCTCTTGAGGCAGTCCATGCTCAGGAGCAGGCTCGTGGTAGTTTGGCTCTTTCTCAGCGGACTGATCCGCACTCCTCTGGTGTTGTTAGGCCTTCTGGTGGTCCTGCTCGGAGGCCTGTTCCCGCCTGTCCTATCAGGGCAGCTCCGTACCTTTCTGCTGGGTTCCCGGGGGTGGTTTTTGTGACTTCTGCCAGGTGTCTAGGCATGAGCACAAGAACTATTTTCGCGCCAACCGCCGATGCTTTAGGTGTGGCTCTGCTGATCACTCAGTTCAGGATTGTCCTCAGCCACAGCAGCAATTGGCTCTTCTAGCCAGGGGTCCCGTTCAGCAGGTTGCCCCAGCTCGTGGTCCAGTTAGACCACCGCTTCCTCCTCAGTGCCAGATTGTCGGTCAGAGGATCGCTGTTCCGAGGAGAGGTCAGGCTTTCAACTTGACTGCTGCAGATGCGGAGTCAGCTGAAGGGGTTGTTGCAGGTATATTTTGCTTTTATTGTTTTGTTGTTTTATTATCTTTCTTTTGCTTCTTTTCTTTTCTCTTGCATTTGTTTTCCTCACCCCTGTTCAACCATTCTTTTCCTTTTGTCTTTTGATTCTATCTTAGGTATCATCCTTGTTTGCTCTTTTCCTGCTCATGTTCTTTTTGATTCCAGGGCAACCCATTCTTTTGTCTCCTCTCGATTTGTTGCTCGCCATCAGTTGGAGTGCAGCACCATGTCGGAGGCTTGAAATATTTTGACAGGTGGTGGTGTTGTCATTTGTTCCCGTGAGTGCAGACAATGTCCCGTTGTTATTGGGGACGCAGATTTCAAAGCCAACCTGATTATAATTGAAAATTCAGGATTCAACGTCATTCTCGGTATGGATTGGTTAACATGCCGGGGAGTCTTTCCTTGGCCGAGCAACGACTGCAGTTGAACAGGTGGATTGTACGATGGAATTGCATTCAGGCTGTGAGGCTGTGCCTCTAGTAATTTAGAATTTCTTGGATGTTTTCTAGATGAGTTGCTTGGCTTACCCCCTGATAGGGAAGTGGAGTTCGGTATTGATGTTCAGTCTGCAATAGTGCCGATATCGAAGAGTCCCTACAGGATGGCACCGATTGAGCTGGTAGAGCTTAAGGTGCAGATTCAGCAGTTGCTTAATTTGGGTTTCATCAGACCTAGTGTTTCGCCTTAGGGTGCTCCGGTCCTTTTTGTCGATAAGAAGGATAGTGGTCATCGACTGTGCATGGATTATCGGGAAGTGAATAGAGTTACTGTGAAGAATCGGTATTCGTTGCCCAGGATCGATGATTTGTTTGATCAGTTGAGTGGGGCTGCTGTTTTCTTAAAGTTGGATCTTCTTCTGGGTATCACCAAATCAAGGGAAAGGCTGCAGATATACAGAAGACTGCATTCTGGACTAGATACGGGCACTATGAGTATCTTGTGATGCCGTTCGGAGTCACGAACGCGCCAGCTGTATTCATGAGTCTTATGAACCGGGTTTTCTGTAACATCTGTTTTTTTTTATTTCTCAATTATTTGGTTTAAATTATTTTTAAGAAATATGTTTCTGGGTATATTTACCCATATTAATTGATTTTATGGGTATTAGAGTGATTAAATTGAAATTTGGAATTAAACGGGAAAAATTGGAAATATAGGAGTTTTGGGATGAGTTTTCTCGGAGGAGACGAATCCAATTTGACCCAAAATTTTTCTGGGGCATTTGTAAATTATAAGGGGTTTAAAATTTTGAGTTATTAAATTATAGTTTGAAGTTGAAAGTATTTTTCTGAAATATTGCGATATTTGTATGTATACATAATTATATGTATTGCTATCGTTTATAACCATTGATTTTGGTTTCAATTATGCATAAAAATGCATTTCTAATTTTATTTTATGTTTGGGAGGAATTTAAGTATATTATGGAGTGATTTTTACATGAAAAATCCTAGAAGAGTTAACTAGAAGGATATATAAATAAAGCTATGGTCAAATAGGGACTTATAAACAATTTTACCTCCTTATTTACATTTTCATACCCTTCTCTCCTCCCCCCATTCTGATTTTGGCCAGAATCAAACCCCCACCATCGACCAACACATGGGTTTCCAAAACCCTAGCTTTCCAACCCAATTTTTCAAGAAAAATTGAGGGTTAAGGCTATTTTTGAGGTGCTCTCTTCAATTTTGGAGTCCGTTTGCAAGGATATGTTTTGTAAGGTGAGAAATTGTGAAACCCTATTTTATGTGAATATATGATTTTGATTTTAGTGCTAGAAAATGATATAGTAGGGTAATTAGGTGATGCTAGTAATTATAGAGAATGAAGATTGGTAAGAAATTGAGTGGTTTGTGAGTTATAAATTAATTTGTGTGTTGGCTTTAGAATTTGGATAATAAATAGAATAATTTATAAGTATGAGTTATAGAAATTGTTGTGTATTAGGAGGAAACAATTTAGAATGAGTTTAGTGAAAATTTTACGGAGTTTGAATCCCGTCGGAATCTCAAAAATATGGGTATACCATGTATGCACGCCGGGTGTTCGGTGAAATGCCCGAGCGAGATTTAGGTGAGAATTTGTTGGGTTCGAATGTGCAATTGAGTCTTATTATTATTATTAACCCTAATTTGAGAGATTTGGACAAAGAGGATTAACGAATTTACAAAATATGAATTTTTCTTATTAGAAAGCCTCTGATCAATAAGGGAGTGTTTGTATTAGGACCCGAATTCGAAATCTATCGATGTGGCTCACCTACATATGTCATTTGTGACGCGTGGGTGAAGACGGATTCAAATTTGGAGGTCCGTAGGTCGAGTTTTGAGTTTTAAGCTAATCGGTTCTACAATTTTCCAATTAGGTGGAAAAAGTTGAACTTTGACTGGCTACCGGGCGGACGTGGGACATCGTTTGCTCGATCCGTCAGGTGAGTATGTTGTATTTACAAATATTTCATATTTTGGCCGAATTTTGTGGCTTTTTGATGTATTTCGTAGAAGTTATGTTAAAAACTGATTTTGAAGGAAAATACGGACTTTTAAGGGCCCGAAACTGAGTTTTTGTGATATTTGAGGAAATTAACTATTTTAAGTATACAAAACCTATATTATGGGTTAATGTGACGTGTTGAAGTATAAAAATTAAATATATTAAATTGTTTATGCATATTTTTATCCTGTGCATGTTTCGTGCATGTTTTTGGGTATATAGGCCGATATAGGTAATTTGATATATGCGGAGCCTTGTGTATGGGCTAGCATGCTATGGATGGATGTTATAAGATACAATTAGATGAAATTAATGATTGTGATCATATTTTGGAAACCCGTGTAATTATAGTGCAGGTTTTGTGCATGTTTTGGGACATATAGGCCCTTATAGGTGATTTTACTTACATGGAACATGGTGTATGAGTTAGTATGCTATAATTGGGTATTATGAGATTTAATTAGAGGAAATAAGTGATTTTGGTCCCTTTTCTTGTAAACCCGCATGGGTGGAGTATGTTTGTTTTATATATATATTATGATATTGACTCGGGATGTGATAATTGATGAAATTAGTAAGTGGGGATATGTTTGCATTACAATCATGTTCGTAGTGAATTAATGGGTAATAATATGATATTATAATGTGATGAAGTATACATTTTGATACTTTTACGATATGGAATAACATAATGTAGTTCTTTTATTAATATTATAATCTTGGCATATGCCTATATATGGTACAGTGAGGTAATGAATAATATGGTATTCTTAATGTGGGATGTTATGGAAAAATAAATATCTTGGCGCATTAATATTATGCATTAATATGATATGATGAGTTTATGTGTTGAATAACAGGGTGTATGCATAATGAGGTATGATGACATGAAGATAAAGGATAAGATGGTACGTGCTAATAAAATGTGTTACTAATTCACGTGGTTAAAGTCAAAGACATGACTAGTCTGTGAATCAAAAGTGAAATGCTTGTGTTAATAAAGTAAGCTGAAAAGATGAAATGATTAATGCTTAATAACAGATGATTTTGTTGACCAGTATTTACAACAATCCTGGGGGTTTAGGCTAGACCTCCTAATACCCAAGGACCGGCTTGGGGTGCGGTGTTTTTCCCTCCTGGCTTCGGCTGGGAGGAAGTACCCAGTTTATCTGGGGTGCAGTATTTTTCGCCCAAGCTATCGGCTTGAGGCCCGGTTTCCCTCGATGACAGCTGTCGCGAGGAAGTACCCAGTTTACCTAGGGTGCGGTGTTTTTCCCTCCTAGCTATCGGCTGGGAGGAAGTACCCAATTTACCTGGGGTGCGGTGTTTTTCCCTCGATGACAGACGTCGCGAGGAAGTACCCAGTTTACCTAGGGTGCGTGTTTTTCCCTCGATGACAGACGTCGTGAGGAAGTACCCAGTTTATCTGGGGTGCGGTGTTCCCTCACTGGCATAGGCTGGGAGGAAGACGTAGCCTCGGACGAGTAAGACTCTGTGTGAGCATCGGTCCGCGTGTTTACTGGGCTGTCGGCTTTCAGTATATTGGGATACTGTGGCTCACTGGTCGACAAACTAATAAAATAACTAAGTGTAAATAAAAATGTGAGAGTAAAGAAAGTGGTTGTGGATGAAATGTAATATGTGGTTAATTTAGAATTAAAAGAGAAAAGAGACATGTGTTAATATGAATAGTATGAAGTAACTATATGATCTAAATGATTATTTAAGTAAAATACAGTATGGTATGAGTTGTTACACCTTGGAATTGTGTCAAGGAACTACCTGCCCGCTATTTCTATGAAAATGGTGGGAACTACCTGCCTTGGCATAATTCGCAGGGTGAGTGGGCATGATAGTGGTAATGATTAATGGAAATGAAGAATTAAATAAAGTGAAGATGAATAGTAAATGAAGTGAATTGATAACCAAACTATCGGCTTGAGATGTGATGTGATATTACCCAGACTATGTGTTTGGGGTGCGGTAATTATTACCCAAGCTATCGGCTTTGGGGTGTGATATATTATTGCCCAAACTATGTTTGGGATATGGAGTATAAATTGATGAGAATGAAAGTGAAATTAATGGTAACTTGAGATATAAGTGAAAATGAAAGTAGGTTAATTATTAATTAGATTGGGTAATAACTAAATGATATAACGGGATGAGAATGAGTTATAAAATATGCTTTTGATGCGATAAGAATGAGTATTCAATAAGTGATATGTTAATGATGTGATGAAATGTGAGTAATTGCAATGGGCAATGAAATGTTATATTTGTGTCATAAGGCATGAATGAATGTGATATTATGAGGATAGATGCATATGTTTATGATGTGATACTTGATATAATACAATAAAATAAATACCTGTATTATGAGATTGGTTATGAAAATGGTTATTGTTGCCGGTAATTTTGGTGTGGGGACAAACAGATAGTATTTGTGGATTCTTAGGGAAACTGAATAGTAAACCTGTATACCTGTTCCGCCTTGGTTTGGTCGTCGTTCCCGCCGTGCACCTGCAAAAAAGTGCGAGACACCGGGGTTGTTCCCTACGACGCACCCTCCGATGCTCAAGTCAGTAATCTGGAAGACTATGAAAGAGCGCAAAAACCGGTGAAAGATTGATTACCTCTTAATGGAGATGGATGGGGGGTATTTATAGGCGTCTTAGGGAATATATTAGGAATGTAATCCCCGTGATCTGATAAGGAATATTCTCCTAGTGAACAGATTAGGAATATAATCCCTAATTCCCAGTGGAGGGATAGGCATGAATCAAGGCCGTTGATTAGGATCTAATCAGGGACCCTAATTCTATCCCTCTGATCGGGCTTTATTGCTGGTTGAAACTCGCGCCCGATTGAAGCGGGTTCGTTTGTGGGTTATTGGGCCTTTATCGGAGAGACCCAGTACCCATCTCAGACCCTATTTATGGGGGAAATCACCATTTTACCCCCGGTCTTCAAGATTCGTGCCCGATTTGGAAGGTTCCGATTAACCCCCATTTTTAGCCATATCACGAGCCCCCCACTCCTAAAGGCGGAGATTGATCGGCCTTTGAGGATTAGTTTTAACTGTTTCAATGGCTAATGGAGTCGTATCGGAGCCTACCCGTAAGGTTTTGAATCTTGAAGGTGGTAGTTTGGTGATTTTTCAAGTGGATTGAACTCTGAGTCGCTCCTGAGCTCTTGGAAGATTGTTTTTGGGCAACAATTGTTTGTTTGGGGGTGAGAAGGTACTCTCCCACTTTATAATTGCTCCCCAGGGATTCTTCCTTACCTTTTCGAACTTTTTAATTGTTTTTTGGTGCCATGGCTTGGTCATTATCCTTCATTGAGGGGTGTTTACATTTGTACCACGCCTCCGACTCCTTCTAGGGCTCGCTGGCTAGGGGGCCGAGGTCCGTAAGCGGTTCGGCGCGTTTTCCCGAAGAGGAAAACAAGTTCGGCGTAGCCGCGAGTACTAGGAGGGAGTCCGTCATAGCGCGAGGTCTAATTCTTCCTCGTAAGGAGGTCGGTGTCACGAACGCTCGGCGTTGGGTGCCGAACTTGATTTTTTCCCCGTAACGAGGTCGGTGTCACGAACGCTCGGCGTTGGGTGCCGAACTTGATTTTTTCCCCGTAACGAGGTCGGTGTCACGAACGCTCGGCGTTGGGTGCAGAACTTGATTTTTTCCCGTAACGAGGTCGGTGTCACGAACGCTCGGCGTTGGGTGCCGAACTTAATTTTTTCCCGTAACGAGGTCGGTGTCACGAACGCTCGGCGTTGGGTGCCGACCTTGATTTTTTCCCCGTAATGAGGTCGGTGTCACGAACGCTCGGCGTTGGGGGCCGAACTTGATTTTTTTCCTGTAACGAGGTCGGTGTCACGAACGCTCGGCGTTGGGTGCCGAACTTAATTTTTTTCCCCGTGACGAGGTCGGTGTCACGAACGCTCGGCGTTGGGTGCCGAACTTGATTTTTTCCCCGTAACGAGGTCGGTGTCACGAACGCTCGGCGTTGGGTGCCGAACTTGATTTTTTCCCCGTAACGAGGTCGGTGTCACGAACACTCGGCGTTGGGTGCCGAACTAAATTTTTTCCTCGTAACGAGGTCGGTGTCACGAACGCTCGGCGTTGGGTGCCGAACTTGATTTTTTTCCCCGTAACGAGGTCGGTGTCACGAACGCTCGGCGTTGGGTGCCGAACTTGATTTTTTCCCCGTAACGAGGTCGGTGTCACGAACGCTCGGCGTTGGGTGCCGAACTTAATTTTTTCCCCGTAACGAGGTCGGTGTCACGAACGCTCGGCGTTGGGTGCCGAACTTGATTTTTTCCCCGTAACGAGGTCGGTGTCACGAACGCTCGGCAGCTGGTGCTTAGCTCCTAAACTTGTCGCTTTTCGTCTCGACATAAGAGTTTGTATCTACTGTGCGCTTTCTGAACTTCTGACAGCTTCTGACAGCTCTGACAGCTCTGACAACTCTGACAGATGGGACGTTTATTAATTGCGATGACCTCTGGGCTTCTGTCAGATGGAGCGCGCATTAAATTCGACTCATGATTTGGCGCGGTTAGCAAGGCGACGATTGGGGTCGCTCTGTCGTTTCGTTTGAATGGGCCGGTCGTACGAGCCCATTAACCTCGTTTGGAGCGCCCCTCTCTATAAATCCTCACCCCCCTCTCTCATTTCTCATTTCCCCTCTCTTTTGCTCAGACGGTTTCTTGTGCTCAGGCAAATTTTTCAGGTGTCGGCGTTTGGTTCCGGCAAAGTTTTCCGGCGGCTATCTCTCTTAAGGTAATTTATCATCAATTATGTATGTAGCTTCTGTCTCCGAAGAAATCTCTTGGTCCGAGCCCTCCCTTGAAGACGTTGAGGATTCGACTCCGACCCCGACCAAAGGCAAGAAGGTGTTCGGCAAGGATTCGATCGTTGTGGATCCGAAGAGAATGGGGGAGTTCGGACAACTGCCAGGGCCATTGACAGGGCTCCACAGAGTTAGGCAGCTCCCGGAGTATCAGGCTGAGCGAATTGTTCATGGGAGGGGGAGGTCCTTCGAGGAGAATGCCGCGAGGGAGACGACGGAGGCGGACGATGCGGCGTCGATCCTGCGCGAGGGGGATCTGGCAGTGATCCGGGATTCTTTTTTCATCCCGGAGGAGTACGAAATTATGCTGCCGGGCCCCGGAGTTAGGTCCAACTCGCCGCTGCCAGTGACGATGTGTTGCTGGCCGGTCGACGCCTTTATCGCCGGTGCTCGGCTACCTCTCCACGCGTTCGCCGTTACCGTGGTGAGTTGGTTCGGGGTCAGCCCCATCCAACTCATGCCGAACGCGTGGCGAGTGATAAACGGTTTTGTTCTCCACTGCCAGGCCGCAGGGATCGAGCCGCAGCTGAACGTGCTTCGGACGCTATACTGGCTCCACCAAGGGAATAAGTCGGAGTACCGGTATTACTTGACTCCGAGGCATGGCGGCAGGCTTGTCATATGCCCCGACTCCATTTAGAACTGGCGAGAGAAGTGGTTGGTTGTGCAGAGTCGAGAGGCATGGCCGATCCCTTCTGACTGGGTAGAAGGGGTGCCGAAGAGGGCGAAGGCGATGCCGAAGCTCTCAGTGGAAGAAGAAGAGGCGGTCCAGATTCTCCTTGATCGGCCGAAGTACGATTGGAGGGAGCTGACGGAGGACGTCCTCTACAAGGGAAGGCTCTGCCGCGTAGACCCTAGTACGCGGCTCTCGTCAAGTTCTTTTTTCCCGTACCTTCTTCCTTGTTGTTTTTTATGTGCTAACCAATTTTCGCTTTTGATGCAGAATCCATGGACTACGATGCAGTATTGGCGCTCAGGGCAGGGCTCGCCAGCAAGGCACCGAAGAAGCACAAGAGGGTCGCATCGAAGCTGCCCTCGACCTCGAAGGCGCCGAGGATTGGGGCCTCTGTTGAGGAGGTGGAGGTCCTCGATAGTCCGGCCGTCACTGTGGCGGGGACTCCGGCCCCAGCATCTGTGGGCGAGTTCCCCATTGCTACCGCCCTCGCCATGCCGACGCCGCCGCTAACTGTGGCAGGCGAGGAGCTCCTGACGGAGGAGCACAAGCGGATTCACATCCCGGACTGGCAAGTCCGGAGGCATGATGGGTTCCTCGGGAACTCGCTGGCGAGCATGCAGGCCGTCAAGCACCTCGCCACCCCGAAGGACCGAGCCGCCATGGAGGCGGGGAGAGAGGGCGACGACGTGAACGAGATCGCTCGTTCGGCGGTGTCGGTAAGCACCGAGTTTCCTTTGTTTGTTGCACTTCTTGAATCACAAAAATTTTTCTAACTCTTTTAGTTCTTTTTTGCTGTAGATCATCGTCCACTTCGGCCACCTCACCGAGAGGCTGACAGCTCTGGAGAAGGAACTGAAGCAAGAGTCCGACCAAGCTCGGAACGAGAAAGCTCGGATGTCGAACGAGCTCGACAAGCTCCGAGTCGAGCATGAGGGCAGGTCGGTGAGGATCCAGCACCTCAAGGCCGAGGTGACGAGGCTGGAGGGCGAGCTCCTTCACTAGATGGAGGGGTCGGCCAAGCAGATGGCCGAGGTCGAGGCCGCCAATGCTGCGGCTGTGAAGGCGGCGAAGGACGCAACCCTGGAGAAGGTGCAGGGGTTCCTCGCCCAGAATATGGCGAAGGCCTTCGCCGCAGCCCTCGAACGGGTGTCGAAGGAGTACCCCGACGTGGACGTCTCGGGGTGGAGACTGTTCCCCGGCCATGTCGAGGGTTTCGACCCTGAATCCGAGGGGGAGGAGGATGACGGGGACGACAAAGTTGATGATGGGGCCGGGGTCACTGGCGAGGCCCCTAGCACTGCGGTCACTCCGCTGTCGGTGGCGTCTCCTTCGGCGAAGTCAACCCCTACCCCACCTCGTCGCTCGGGGAAAGAGGTCGAGCCTTGACTCCGCTCCTCGTTTTCTTTTTTTGTTTGTCTATTTGTTTTTTTTTGTTTTTCTTTTCAATCATTGTAACGCCTAATAGCGGACTGGCCACCGCTACTTTTTGAAATGAATGAAAAGAAATTTTTTTGCAAGTGTTGGTGTTCGAATTTTTGTCATTCGCCCCCCTTTCTCGCCGAACATTCTCTTCTGGCCTCGAGAGTTTCTTGTTTCTTTTCTGATTTTTTTTTTTTTTAGAAAAAAATTTTCCAAGTGTGGCACTCCGGCAATGTTCTATCTTTTTGCTGATCACTTCGATCTCTTTGCAGCTGATGGTGGTTGCCCAAGACGTCGAGCCTTCGCGCTCGGATGAAGAAGCTCGAGCCGAGGCTGGCCTAGGGGCGACGAGGCTGTGTCTGGCGAGGTGCCGAAAGCGACTCTATGAGGTCGAGCTCGGATTGCACCGAGCTGAAAGCGAGAGGAACCATCTCCAGCTCATCCTCGGCCGGCGAGATGTCGAGATTCGCCGTTTGGAAAGCAGGATCGAAGAGCTTACCCCCGCGGGTGAAGGTGAATATTCGCCAACTGCTTTCAGTAATGAGATTCGGATTCAGTGCATTCGTCATAACTTGTCCAAAATAACAGCGGAGAAGGATGACTTGCTCTCCGAGATACAGCATCTACAGTCCGTAGAGACGAAGCTTCGGAGTGAGGACGAGGGGCTGACGGCCGAAGTGGCCAAGTTGACGACTGAACGGATCCAACTGACTACCGAGGTCGAAGCGCTGAAGAGAGCGACGGTGGATAAAAGCATCGAGGTCACCCATCTTCGGCGCCTTATTGCCAGCCGATCAGGAGTTTCGGACTCCGCGATACCCCCACGTTTCGAAGTCAATGTCAAAGACGACTCGTTGCGGGATCGGATCTCGGAGCTGGAGGCAGAAGTGGCCCGTCTTAAGCCGCATTCGGGGCCTATCAACGTTCGAAGCACCTCGTGTACTCGCGCAGAGAGCGAGCGTGGCATTACCTTCTACGAGATGGCGACCCATCAGCGGATCGGCCAACCTAGTTTGGGGGACGCGCAAAGCTCGGTGGCAATTTCGTCGAGCGGAGCATCCATCGGAGCAGCTACTAGGAGTGGTGCCGAGGATACGTCTCAATTCGCCGGCTTGGAGTCGCGCTCCGGAGACAAGCATCGTCATTCTCGAGTGTCTCTGAAGCGGAATGCACCGGCTCCAAAAAAGCGCTGAAGTCGTCAACTCCGCGAGCTTTTGTGTATTTTTCTCCTTTTTTTTTTTTTTTTGGGCTAAGTGTAATAAATCGGCATTGTAACTTTTTCTTTGACGAGTTGTAATCCTGCTGTGTTTGTCTTTGTACCACATCTGTTTCATCAATAAAAGTGTTGTTGCCGAACTTGTGTGTTTTTTACTTTCGTGACTGTTGTCTGCTGCGCCGAGGCTTCTAAGTTGGCCGCGTACTTCTCAGTCGATCGGCGAGGGGAATGTTCGGCCAGTGGTGCCGCGCCTTGTCTCTACTGCTCGATCATGCCGTCCTGTGAGGCAAGTTCGGCGGCTGCCTCTCAAACTGCGTTAAAGCACAAGTGCCGGGCCTCGGATCGTTGCTAGAGTAGTTCGGTAGCTATGACCACGACCCTGAATGGCGAACTACTCCTAGCTCGCTTAGAAGCGGTCTTGCGAAGTAGATTCGAACCAAGTGTGGGACTCCGAACCATTCAACGGCTGTGGGAGCAGTTCCGAACGGCGAGCTACTTCTAGCTCGCTTAGGAGCGAACTCGTGAAGTAGAATCGAGCCAAGCGTTGGACTCCTGAACCATCGTTAGATTAGTTTAAGGGTTGTGGGAGCATTTCCGAATGGCGAACTACCCCTAGCTCGCTTAGAAGCGAACTTGCGAAGTAGAATCGAACCAAGTGTTGGACTCCGAACCATTCAACGACTGTGGGAGCAGTTCCGAATGGCGAGCTACTTCTAGCTCGCTTAGGAGCGAACTTGTGAAGTAGAATCGAGCCAAGTGTTGGACTCCGGAACCATTGTTAGATTAGTTTAAGGGTTGTGGGAGCATTTCCGAATGGCGAACTACCCCTAGCTCGCTTAGAAGCGAACTTGCGAAGTAGAATCGAACCAAGTGTTGGACTCCGAACCATTCAACGGCTGTGGGAGCAGTTCCGAATGGCGAGCTACTTCTAGCTCGCTTAGGAGCGAACTTGTGAAGTAGAATCGAGCCAAGTGTTGGACTCCGAACCATTCAATGGCTGTGGGAGCAGTTCCGAATAGCGAGCTACTTCTAGCTCGCTTAGGAGCGAACTTGTGAAGTAGAATCGAGCCAAGTGTTGGACTCCGGAACCATTGTTAGATTAGTTTAAGGGTTGTGGGAGCATTTCCGAATGGCAAACTACCCCTAGCTCGCTTAGAAGCGAACTTGCGAAATAGAATCGAACCAAGTGTTGGACTCCGAACCATTCAACGGTTGTGGGAGCAGTTCCGAATGGCGAGCTACTTCTAGCTCGCTTAGGAGCGAACTTGTGAAGTAGAATCGAGCCAAGTGTTGGACTCCGGAACCATTGTTAGATTAGTTTAAGGGTTGTGGGAGCATTTCCGAATAGCGAACTACCCCTAGCTCGCTTAGAAGCGAACTTGCGAAGTAGAATCGAACCAAGTGTTGGACTCCGAACCATTCAACGGCTGTGGGAGCAGTTCCGAATGGCGAGCTACTTCTAGCTCGCTTAGGAGCAAACTTGCGAAGTAGAATCGAGCCAAGTGTTGGACTCCGGAACCATCGTGAGATTAAAGAGCTAAAAGCAGAGAGATGTAATAGCAGCGAAGATATGAAAAACTTTATATATTAATATCCAATGATCGGCTGCTTCTAAAGTTGCTAGCCGTTATTACAATGAAAAAATAAAAGAAAACTACTACAAGTGACAGGAAAAGAATGGCTCGACATCCCTGACTACTTAGAGAGGCGCTGCCGCTTTCTCTTGGTATTTTAAGAGATGGTCGGCATTCCAAGCCCTGGGAATCTCCCTGCCTTCAAGATCTTCTAGTCGGAATGTGCCGGGGCGGATTACTTTTGAGATCTTGTAAGGTCCCTCCCAGTTCGGGGCCAATTTGCTTTTCTGACCAGGGAACGAGATGGCCAATTTTCGAAGGACCAGGTCCCCTTCTTTGAGGTCCGTTGGGCGGACCCTTTTGTTGTATGCTAGCTCGATCTTCCTTCGGTAAGCTTGCTGGCGTATGGCAGCTCTCTCTCGGATTTTATCTATCAGATCTAGGCTGGCTCTGAGTTCTCTAGCGTTCTGCTCTTCTTCGTAAGCTATCAGACGAGGAGAGGGTATCCCGACTTCTAGGGGGATGATGGCCTCGGCCCCATAGGTGAGATTGAATGGGCTCTCTCCTGTTGGGGTCCGCTTGGTGGTGCGGTGATTCCAGAGCACGTTTGGCAGCTGATCGACCCACAGTCCTTTGGAACACTTGTCTAACCTCTTCTTGATGCCTGAAAGGATCTGTCAGTTGGCATTCTCGACCTGGCCATTCGACTGAGGATGGGAGACGGAGGAGAACCGATGTTGTATGGCGAGGTCCTCACATAAGGCTCGGAAGGCGGCCCCAGTGAACTGTATTCCATTATCCGTGACTATGACCCGGGGAACGCCGAATCGGCAAATCACATTTTTCTAGAAGAACTGAACAACCCTATGCTCGGTGATTGTAGCCAGGGGCTCGGCCTCTATCCATTTCGAGAAATAGTAGACTGCCACGACTAGGAACTTTAGCTGTCCGGGGGCTGGTGGAAACGGCCCTAGTAAATCCATCCCCCACATAGCGAAGGGGATCGGACTTGATAGGGAGGTGAGTGGTGCTTGTGGAAGGCGTCGGATGTCGGAATACTTTTGACAGGAGCTGCATTGCCGAACATGTCGTTCGGCGTCCCGTAGGAGAGTGGGCCAGTAATGCCTGTAGTTCAACACTTTGCGCGCTAGAGCCCTGGACCCAGAATGGGCCCCGCCGATGCCCTCGTGGAGTTCTTGCACGGCATAGTCGGCTTGCCCGGGAGAAGACACCTCAGGTAAGGCCGACCATCCACCTAGGTGAAGGAGCGTTTATATAGGATACCTTTGATTAATGTATAACGCTCGACTCGGGTCCTGATTCTTCTTGCTTCCCTCGGATCTTCGGGGAGGAGTCTGTCCCTTAAGAACTCGACGAGGGGTTTCATCCAGTTGTCTTCGAGGAGGACGGGCAATGTTTCAACGGAGTCAGGTGTTTCGTCCTCTATGCTCGGCTTCAGGAGGACTTCTATCAATACGGTCTGCTCCAGACCTTGAAGGGAAGAGGAGGCTAATTTGGATAGGGCATCGGCCTGGGCATTTTCTTCTCGGGGGATCCTTTGGATGAGGGCCTCTTCAAATAGCGCCATGAGGCTCTTTACTTTGGCCAAGTATTTAATCATTCTATCATCGCGGGCTTCATACTCGCCGAGGACCTGATTGACGACCAACTGAGAGTCGCTGAAGATCTGCAGCCGCTGTGCCCCTGCATTTTGGTCCATTCGAAGACCGGCTATTAGCGCCTCGTATTCGGCTTCGTTGTTCGAGGCTTTGAAATTTATATGGAGGGAGTATTGGAGGGTGAAGTCATCTGGGCCTGCCAGAATGACTCCTGCCCCGCTTCCCTCGTTGCAAGAGGATCCGTCAACATAAATCGACCAGACCGGGGGCCCCTTCACTGTCTGGCTGGGCTCGGGAATGGTACTCTCAACTATGAATTCGGCCAGCCTTGATCGCGGTCCGCGGCTGATATGATATGTCATGTTGGCTCAGTTCGATCGACCATTTCATAAGGCGTCCCGAAGTCTCGGGCTTGTGAAGAACCTGTTTCAGCGGCTGGTCGGTAAGAACGACCACCGAATGGGACTGGAAGTACGGGCAAAGCTTCCTCGCGGCCATCACCAGGGCATAAGCCATCTTTTCAATCTTCGGGTATCTTAGCTCAGCGTCCCGAAGCACTTTGCTGACATAGTAGATGGGCTTCTGGGCCCGGTCTTCTTCCCTCACTAGGACCACACTTAGGGTCTGCTCGGAGGCTGCCAAGTAGAGGTATAGGGGCTCGCCAGGGATCGGCTTGCTGAGGAGAGGGGGATTGACGAGGTAGGCCTTGAGCTGGTCGAAGGACTCCTGTTGTTGCTGCCCCCATTCGAATCCTTTAGCCCCCCTGAGGGCTTTGAAGAAGGGGAGGCATTTTTCTCCAGACTTTGACAGAAAGCGCCCTATGGCGGCTAGGCGACCAGTTAATCTCTGAACTTCTTTAACATTTCTAGGAGGGGCCATGTCCAATATGGCCTTGATCTTCTCCGGATTTGCTTCAATTCCTCGTTGGCTAACCATGAAGCCGAGGAACTTCCCTGATGAGACGCCGAACGCACACTTGTTCGGGTTGAGTCTCATATTGTGCTTTCTTAAAACGTCAAATGCTTCTTGGAGGTCGGCCACGTGATCAGTGCCTCGGATGCTTTTCACAAGCATGTCATCAACGTACACCTCCATGTTTCGGCCGATCTGAGCCTGGAAAACCTTGTTGACGAGGTGCTGGTACGTTGCCCCCACATTCTTTAGACCGAACGGCATGACTCTGTAGCAATAGAGCCCCTGGTCGGTCACGAACGAGGTCTTCGGGATATCAGGGGGGAACATTCTTATCTGATTGTAACCCGAGAAAGCATCCATGAAGCTGAGGAGCTCATGTCCCGAGGTTGCATCAATCAGAGTGTCAATGCTCGGCAGAGGGAAGGGATCTTTGGGGCAGGCCTTGTTGAGGTCGGTGAACTCAATACAAATTCTCCAAGTCCCGTTGGACTTCTTCACCATTACTACGTTTGACAACCACTTAGGGTAGTTTACCTCCTGTATGAACCGGGCCTTCAACAGCTTGTCTACCTCCTCTTTTATAGCGAGCTGACGCTCGGGGGCAAACTTGCGCCTCTTTTGCTGAACCGGTTTGGACCCCAGATCAACGCTCAGGCGGTGGACCAAGAGTTCTTCGGAGATACCGGGCATATCTGCAGCCGACCACGTGAAGAAGTCTTGATTGCTTCGGATGCATTTTACAATATCTGAGTATAGGGTGGACGGGAGGGTCTTGCTAACAAAGAACTTGTGGGTCGGCTCCTGCTCAGAGAAGAGTACTTCCTACAATTCGTCCACCGGCTCGGAAGTCGGCCGAGCAGCATCTTGGGGGAGTTCCAGTGTTTCTAAGGAGAGGACGGGTCCGAGGGTGGAGGTCATATAGCACTTGCGGGCCTGCTCCTGATTGCCCCTTACTTCCCCTACTCCGGCCCAAGTGGGGAATTTCATTTTAAGATGATAGGCAGAAGGGACGGCTTCAAGGGCGGCCAGACCGGGCCGACCCAAAATGACATTGTAGGCTGCTGGGACGTCCACGACCATGAAGTCCATCGACTCCGTTCGGGTAGTAGGAGTTTTGCCAGCGGTTACGTCGAGGATAATCACCCCTTCAATAGTCACTGGCACTCCCGTGAACCCGTGGAGTGTGTATCCGGCAGGCTTGAGTCTGTCCCGCGAGAGCTTCAGGCCTTTAAAAGCATTGAGGAAGAGGATGTTGACGGAACTGCCGTTGTCTACTAAGATCCTCTCCACTTTGAAGTTGGCCATGTGAAGACTAATGACGAGTGCGTCACAATGAGGGGTGCGGACACCCTCAAGATCTTCGTCAGAGAAGGTGACGGGCACTCCGAGGCCTTTGGGAGGAGGGGTGGTTCGGACCGAATTGACTTCCCTTATGAATGCCTTTCGAGAGGAGTTGGAGGAGCCCCCCATTGGGCCCCCGTGGATGAGGTGGAGGACTCATTCTTCTTCAAAGTTGGGCGTCTCTTCTCGTTCCGGACGCTTGTTAGCCCCCCGAGATGGGGGAGGAAGTTCGGCTCGGTCCTTTCTTACGAACCTGGTCAGCTGCCCTATCTGGATAAGGGCTTCGATCTCGTTTTTCAGGGCACGACAATCGTTGGTGTCATGCCCATGGTTCCGGTGATAACGACACCATTTTTCTTTATCTCTTCTCTTGGCAGGGGTGTTCATCCTGGGAGCAGGGGTAAGACCCCTTCTTTCTCAACTTCCATCAGAATAGTTGCGACGTTAGTGGTGAGGGGAGTGAACTTCTCGAACCTGGGGGGAGTTCGGCGCTGGCCGGCATTGTCCTTTTGGAGCTTCTTGGCTCCTTCCTCCTCTGTTCCCTTTCTCTTAAACCCGGAGGAAGACCCCTCCCAGTTTGGTCGCTGCTCGGCCTCTTCGGCCCGGATATACTTTTCACTGCGAAGGAGGAGGTCGGAAAAGTTCTGGGGGGGCTTCTTGGCGAGGGAAGAGCGGAGGTTGGAATTGAGGACATTAGATTGAAATGCTGCCGTAGCGACCGACTGGTCGAGGGATGCTATAGACCTGGCTTCAGCTGTGAACCTCTTCACATAGTCTCTCAGTTTCTCTCCCTTCTTTTGGTGGAGGTGCAATAGGGAGATGCTGGTTTTCTCAGCCCTACGGCTGCTTACGAAATGTGTGACGAAGAGGGTTTCGAACTGCTCGAAGGAGAATATTGAGGAGGGGGCAAGGCGAGAGTACCATTCTCGAGCTGGGCCCTTGAGAGTTGCGGGGAAGGTTTTGCAGAGGAGGGCATCGGAAGCCTGGTGGAGAAGCATCAAGGTCTTAAAGCTCTCGATGTGGTCAACTGGGTCGGTCTCCCCGGTGTAAGTTTCAAATTGGGGAGGTTTGAAGCCAAACGGGACTGGCGCATCCACTATGGTTCGGGAGAAAGGGGGTCGGCTAGGACGTAGGGTCCTCCCCCTAAGCTCCTCTTCTTGGTCTATCTGGCCCAGGCGCCTCTCTACTTCATGAAGACGACGGTACATGGTGTCATCCCTCCGACGGTAATCAGCCGAGCCCCTAGACTCGTCTTCGTATGAGGGAGAGCGGGGGCTACGGCGATGGTAACTTCGGGAGCGACAAGGACTTGGGGTACGCCGGGAGTTGCTTGGAGCAGGACGAGGAGATGGGGACCGTCGGCGAGGGCTTCGGACCGGATGAGGAGATCGGCGAGGGCTTCGGACCGGAGGACGGGACGGGGCCTTCGGCTCATTAGGGTTTTGACGGAGGTTAAGAGCCTGCAGGACGGTCGCTTAGAACTGCTGGAACTCGGCACGGGTGATTGGTGCCTCATTGTTCCTGGGCTGTTGCCGACCCGCTGGGGAGTGTCTTCTTCGGTAATGCTTGGGGGACTCTTTCCTCCCCCTGCGGACGGGGGACCTGTGGTACCGGTGGCGAGGAGACTGCTCGCCCGGATGGTGTTGGCGGGAGGCTCCCTCTCGGGCCCGCTTTTCATCCAGGTGGCGGCGGAGATCGTCATCTTTCTGGCGGTTGAGGGCGGTATTGTGGCGACCAGAGGCTCGGGGGTGATGGGAAGCCATAGAGTCCGTAGAGGCATTGTGGATGGAGACGTGCTCCTGGTGAAGAGGCTGTTTTTGAGGGTTAGGACCCTTCAGGGGTGTTTGATTAGGAGGAGGAAGGTCTTGTTGGAGCGGGTCTTCCGCTGTAGGGGGAAGCTGCCCTTGTTGTTGAGCAGGATTGTTGGGGACTTCTTGCTGCTGATCAGGGTTGGGTCCTCGGTTGGACCCCCTTGACCTGACTTTCCGAGGTGGCATGGCTGGAGAAGACCTGTATTCGGGGAAGAGGAGAGGTCTCTATTCGTTAGTTTCCCACAGACGGCGCCAATCTGTTGCCGCTAATTTTGGTGTGGGGGCAAACAGATAGTATTTGTGGATTCTTAGGGAAACTGAATAGTAAACCTGTATACCTGTTTCGCCTTGGTTTGGTCGTCGTTCCCGCCGTGCACCTGCAAAAAGTGCGAGACACCGGGGTTGTTCCCGGCGACGCACCCTCCGACGCTCAAGTCAGTAATCTGGAAGACTATGAAAGAGCGCAAAAACCGGTGAAAGATTGATTACCTCTTAATGGAGATGGATGGGGAGTATTTATAGGCGTCTTAGGGAACAGATTAGGAATGTAATCCCCGTGATCTGATAAGGAATATTCTCCTAGTGAACAGATTAGGAATATAATCCCTAATTCCCAGTGGAGGGATAGGCATGAATCAAGGCCGTTGATTAGGATCTAATCAGGGATCCTAATTCTATCCCTCTGATCGGGCTTTATTGCTGGTTGAAACCCACACCCGATTGAAGCGGGTTCGTTTGTGGGTTATTGGGCCTTTATCGGAGAGACCCAGTACCCATCTCAGACCCTATTTGTGGGGGAAATCACCATTTTACCCCCGGGCTTCAAGATTCGTGCCCGATTTGGAAGGTTCCGATTAACCCCCATTTTTAGCCATATCAGTTATTAAAGAAGGTATGTTGTGATATGAGTTTGTGTATCTTGGAAGTGTGTCGGGGAACTACTCGCTCGCTATTTTCATGGAAATGGTGGGAACTACCTGCCTTGACACCGCTTCCAGGATGAGTAAGTGAGTTGTTGATATAATGCAAGTAAATGAAGTGCATGGGTAAATAAAAATGAAGAAATATGTAGT
This sequence comes from Hemerocallis citrina, assembly GCA_017893485.1. NCBI lineage: Eukaryota > Viridiplantae > Streptophyta > Magnoliopsida > Asparagales > Asphodelaceae > Hemerocallis > Hemerocallis citrina. The sequence continues at coordinate 217,959,632 of CM030362.1, forward strand.
AGCATCCTGTGGTTATAAATTTATAAATGACGAATTGGTGATGTGACAATAATTGTGGAAGATGAATTCAAATTGATAAGTAAGGGATTGTATGTGAATCAGTATTATGTAAATGTAAAATAAGGATATATATGAGGATGATGTGAAGCATGTAATGAAATGTGTGAATTATGGATAATTATATAACCGGATGCGGATTTGAAGAGTATTTTGATATAAAATCGTATTGGTGATGTTTTTATGTTCAGATTTCAGGTTGCATCATCTTAACTTGAAGTTTGTAAGTTTAAAGTATTTTCTTTATACCATTTTAATTTATTTATTAGATTAATAATTATACTCACACCAGAAATGGCTAACTCCTGATGTTTTCTGGGGGTTAGGGGGTCCCTCCCGGAGGGTGGACAACCCTAACTCTCCTGCAGGTTGCTAGCAGCACGGTGAGGTAGTATAGAGCTAGATTTTGTACTTTGTTGGAGCTGATCCATTATCTATGTATTTAGTATATGTAGAAAGGTGAATAGTTGATGTATTATTTTGTATTATGGTAAAAGTATATAGATATAGTGCTGTGATGAGGTAAAAAAGCCCGTACCCACCTTGTTGTGGAGTATTGGGTTCTGTGGTTGGCTTCTAAAAAGGTTTTCCTAAATTTTTACAAAAAATCCTTTATGTTTTCAAAGGAATTTATGGTTTTTATTTAATATTTGATATTCTGTTATGAGTTTGGCCCCCACAGCATAATATTTATATTGCCTGTGTGATTCTGTTCATTTTGGCCTGGGGAGCCCATGATTATATTACCTGTGTTGTGAGCTACGGAATTTACAGCAGAATTCCGTAAGCCTTTGTGTTTCGAGGCAGAAATTTTAGGGGAGACTCTGCCAAAATTTTATTTGAAATATACCTATCTTAGTTTCGGTTTAAAGTGATATAGAAATTGAAAGAATTGAATTTAGAGGTTTAGTTTTCAAAAAAAAATTTTTGGGGTGTTACATTTTCTCTCAGTACTTGGATAAATTTGTGGTGGTCTTTATTGATGATATTTTGGTGTATTTTCAGAATCGGGAAGATCATGCTGAGCATCTTAGAGTTGTTCTGCAGACTTTGAGAGAGAATCAGCTTTATGGGAAACTCAGCAAGTGCGAATTTTGGCTCGACAGGGTTTCATTCTTGGGGCACATTATTTCTGGCGATGGTATTTCTGTGGATCCGGCCAAGGTTGAGGCTATGAAGGATTGGCCTATTCCTAAGTCAGTTTTCGAAGTGCGGAGTTTCCTTGGTTTGGCTGGCTATTATCGGAAGTTTGCCTAAGACTTTTCGAAGATAGCAGGACCGTTGACTAAATTGACTGGGAAGGATCAGAAGTTTTATTGGTCTGATGAGTGTAGTGAGGCTTTTATTGAGTTGAAGAACAGATTGACGTCAGCATCTGTGTTGACTATTCCAGACGGTTCAGGCGGATTTGTAATTCACTGTGATGCTTCTGGTAAGGGTCTTGGAGCAGTTTTGATGCAGAAGGGCCGAGTCGTTGCATATGCATCGAGGCAGTTGAGACCGCATGAAAAGAACTATCCGACTCATGACTTGAAGTTAGCGGTAGTGATCCATGCTTTGAAGCTGTGGAGACATTATTTACGTGGAGACCGAATGGAGATCTTTACAGACCACAGAAGTCTCAAGTACGTCTTCACCCAGAAGGAGTTAAATATGAGGCAAAGGCGTTGGTTGAAACTTATGGCCGATTATGACATCAGTTTGTAATACTATCCTGGTAAAGTAAACTTGGTGCCAGATGCTTTGAGCAGAAGACAGGCAGTTATGTTCTTGACTCAGCAGAGGGATTTGATTGAGCAGATGCGAAGGTTGAAGTTGGATGTTGTGTTGCCGAATTCTGGTCGGAGTATTTGGCGCTCCAGCTTCAGTCGTCTCTTGTTGACCAGATTAAAGAGGCGCAAGCTGGTGATGCGCAATTGCAGAAATTTTGAGCTGAGGTTGAGTCTGAGGCCAGGACGGACTTGGTTATTCATGCTGATGGATCGCTTCGTTTTGGGTCCAGATTATGTGTTCCGGAGGGTGAAGTTCATCAGAGGTTACTTGAGGAAGCACACCAGTCTTCGTAATCTATCTATCCTGGCGGTACTCAGATGTATCGGGATTTGAAGCATCATTTCTGGTGGCAGGGTATGAAGAGAGCTGTGGCTCAGTTTGTTGCTCAGTGTTTGATCTGCCAGCAGTTTAAGGCAGAGCATCAGAGGACTGCTGGACTTCTTCAACCGCTTCCTATTCTAGAGTGGAAGTGGGAACATATCACTATAGATTTTGTGACCGCTTTGCCGAGGAGTCCTAAGAGTCATAATGCTATTTGGGTGATTGTCAACCGTTGACGAAGAGTGCTCACTTTATTCCTTTTCGTGTGGGACAGTCTACTGAGAGCCTAGCAGAGAGGTACATGCAAGAGATTGTTAGCCTTCATGGGGTTCCAATCAGTATTGTATCCGACAGGGATACGAGATTCAAATCTTAATTCTGAGAGTGTCTTCAGAACAATTTGGAGAGTAAATTAAAGTAAGTACAACTTTCCATCCCCAGACTGATGGGCAGTCAGAGAGAACTATTCAGATTCTTGAGGATATGTTGAGGTCTTGTATGCTTCAGTTTGGTGGATCTTGGGAGGACCATTTGTATCTTATAGAGTTCTCGTACAATAATAGCTTTCAGGCCAGTATTAAAGCTCTCCGTTCGAGGCACTCTATTGGCAGAAGTGTAAATCGCCAGTGTGCTGGGATGACATTGGTGAGAGGAAGTTGTTAGGTCCGGAGTTGATAACCAGGACAGTTGATACTGTGGTTCAGATCAGGAAGCATTTGCAGGCAGCTCAGGATCGGCAGAAGCAATGGGCCGATGTCCATCGGAGAGCTTTGTAGTTTAGTGTCGGTGACCATATTTTTCTAAAGGTATCGCCGTGGCGCGGTGTCATTCGGTTCGGTGGTGGGGGCAAGCTTAGCCCGAGGTTTATTGGACCGTTTGAGATTTTGGAGCGAGTAGGCAAGGTGGCCTATCGTCTTGCATTACCGCCAGTTTCATCAGGAGTGCACGATGTTTTCTATGTCTCGCAACTTAGGAGATACATCCGAGATGAGAGCCACGTGATCGACTATTCTAAGTTGACCGTTCGGCCGGATTTGACTTGTGAGATTCCGCCAGTTGCTATTGTGGATCGGCGGGAGAAAGTGCTTAAGAACAAGGTCATCAAGTTGGTTCGGGTTACTTGGAATCCTCACTCGCCCGGTGAGTCGACTTGGGAGATTGAGGAGGAGATTCAGCAGAAGTTTCCTCATTTGTTTGAGTAGTTTTTGTTTTGTCATTTTTGGTTGTTTTGGGGTTACCCTATGTATTTTCTTTTTGAATTTCGAGGACGAAATTCTTTCTGTTAGGTGGGTAGGATTGTAACCCCTGTTTTTTTTTTCATTTTGGGTATTTTTTAGTGTATTTTTTTTTCTCATTTTGGTGTTTTTCTTCTTGTATTTTTTTTCTTGGACCGTATATTGAACTTTTTGCTTCAATATATTTATTTTTATTGGTTATCATCGTTTTATTTGAATTCTTGATCCTGTAGTCTCTTTTGTTCGTCTCCATTTGATCAAGCCATTATTTGTGATCCTCTTTATTTTATTTATTCGTGCCCTATTTTATTTCTCTATTTTTTTTTGTGCCGTCTCATTTTTAGTATATCTATTTCTGAGCACCATTTTTCTTAATTTTAATTTTTTTTTCTTCAACCTATGCCAATCCCCGTTACCTATTAAATATTACCCTGGATCCTTTTTAACCAAACTATTTATCAATCCTAAGCCTCATTACCCATCAGTTTTATCCTACTCTAATGCACCCAAATACCCATAATTAACCATTACCTAATATCCTTACACCTCATCAAACCAAATATCCACAGACCCATACTTTCCGTTTTTACCATGATTAACCAATATAACCTAAGGCTGTTAACCCATGCATTAAATGATTAACCAAACCCAAATCCCCTAAACCCACTTAGGCCCTATTCTACCCAACTGCACCCCAAGGAAAAGCCCACCCGAACCTCACCTCAACCTAACCCTAAACTCCCTATTATTTATACCCATTGCATGCCTCTGTTTCCCCTCTCCCACACGTCCAGCCTCAAACCCAGGATCCCATCCGACTCCCTGTTCTCCCTCTCTCTCGCCCTGCGTCCTGAACCTGCTACCCGCCGTTCCCTCTCCCTCTCTTTCTCGTACTCTCGGTGTTGAGTGTATGTGCGCGGATTTTCGTTTGTGGGTTCGTTGATTTTTCGTTCGTGGGTTTTGTTCGTTGCTGGGATCCGCACCCGTTATTCTTGGTGTTCTTCGTTTTCGTCTTCGGTTAAGGCAAGTAACATGTACTCCAATTCCTTTGTTTGATACAAGTCAAAAATATCACCTATAGTGTAGTTGGGTTCTAGAGACAACTCGTGTGTGTGTAATCTTTGATGGGTTTTGTCTCTAAAACTTGACCATAGTTGCCTCACGATACAATATTGACATGAATTAACTTAGGTTTTTTCCGTTCTTGATTTGATCATGTATGTGAACTATTTGTGAGAATTTGACTATTTGTTGAGATCCATGTGTTAGACTTGTTTTGGAGATATTAATTACCCTATTTCATGTTATTTGGATACTTGGTAGACTCGATTTTATATTTGGATGTCTTTGGATCAAGTTTCGTTTAAATTATGTTGATTTTGGTTTTTGAGAAAATTCTATATTTTGCCGATAATCTGTCTTGATCAGTAATTTAGACCATATTAAGGTCAGAATCTTAATTTCAGTATAAAACATGAATTGTAAAGAAATTCGTCTGCTTTCCAACCTCTCTGACCTTGCTCGGTTTTGTTTTCGTATGTGTGAGTTGTGACTGTTTTACTACAGAGGGGTAGACCTTTTCCAGATTTCGTTTCTTGGTGATTTTGATGACTAAATTATTTTGATACCTGTGCTACCCATATAATTTTGATCTGAAACTTGGTTCAGTAATTCTATATCTATCCAGAGATTACCCAGAATTTTTGTGGATTTTATTGATGAGTTTTATATGCCGTTTCATGCTTGTTTATAAAAGTTGTTATCGCTGATTTCGGTGTGGGGGTAAACAGATAGAATTTGTGAGTCCGGGAACAACCTGAACAGTTGACTCAAGCCTTCTTGCTCCTGACGCAACCTGTAAGGAAGTGCGAAACACCGGGATTGATTCCGGCGACGCACCCTCCGACGCTCTTGTCAGTAATCAGAAGAGATTAAGAAAGAGCTTAAAAGTGGTGAAAAAGTGATTAACCTCGTCATGGTGGTAGAGGGGTGGTATTTATAGTCGTCCGGGGAGCCGTTTAAGGGTCTGATTTCCTGTGTAACAGCCGGGAGCAAAATCATCAGTCTGTTTAGGAAATCTTTCCTTGATTCCCGGTGAGAGCAAATCCGGCCCGTTGATTGGGTCAAATCAGTGGCCCTGATTTGTCTCTTGCTAGTCTGGGCTCACTTCGGGTCGGGACCCGTGCCCAATTGGAGCGGACCCATTGGTGGGTTATTGGATCTGTGAGAAGGAGATTTAGAACCCGCTTTGGACCCGCTTGTGTGTGAAATTACCCTTTTACCCCCGAGCTTCGAGATTCGTGACCAATCTGGACGGTTCCGATTTAACCCCATTTTTAGCCATATCACGAGCCCCCCACTCCTAAAGACTGAGCGTGATCAGCCTTTGAGGAGTAGTTTGACTGTTTTGGTGGCTAGCGGAGTTGTATCGGAGTCCATGTGGAGGACTTAGGACCTTGAAGGGGGTAGTGAGGTAACTTTTTGATGCTATGTGCTGTTTCCTAGCCATATCGAGTATTTGGCGTCTTTCATCTATTTTTTTCAGGTTACTTATTTAATTTTGCGATGTGTTTACAAATCGTTCGGGGGGCCTTAACAGTGCATTCTGGGCAATAATTGTTCGTTCAGGGGCCCAAAAATATACCCCCGAATTTTCAATTATTTTCTAGAATTTTTAGTTAAATTTCCCGAATTTTTAGCAATTTTTCGCAATTTTTAAATAAATAAAGCGATTTAAATAAATAAAAAACGATTTTTAATACTGATTTATGGCGTGGCACAATCTGGACCTCTGATCGTCGTCGAGCGTGATTTTCTGAGAGATCTGACGGTCTCCATCGCTCGGCAGATTTTTCCTCCGTTTGCGAGCTCGGAATGGCACTTGCTCGGCTGCCGACCGGAGACTAGGGGTTCGGCGTTCCGAGCGACGTGGCGCAATCTGAGCCATCGGATGGTGGCACGTTTCCCAAGAAAATGCTATCCTGTCTTTTAGCGCACGTGGCGCAATCTGGACCATTCATCATTGGAAGCACGAATTTCTGAGAGATCCAACGGTCGTAGTAGCTCGGTGTCTTTTTTCTCCGTTTACGAGCTCGGAATGGCACTTGCTCGGCTGCCGACCGGAGGTATGGGGTTTCGGCAGTCCGAGCGACGTGGCGCAATCTGAACCGTTGGATGACGACGCGCATCTCGAGACGGGCACAGTTCTCAAGAAAACACTATCTTGTCGTTTAGTGTCCTCGGCGAGATCTGGGCCGTCTGATTGAGATCATGCGCGAAAGTTGAGGAGAAAGTGTGTTTTCTCCGTTTGCGAGCTCGGAAAGGCACTTGCTCGGAATCCGACCGGAGACAGGGGGTTTCGGCAGGACGAGCGACGTGGCGCAGTCTGAGCCATTGGATGAAGACGCGCATCTCAAGACGGGCACATTTCTCAAGAAAACACTATCTTGTCGTTTAGTGTCCTCGGCGAGATCTGGGCCGTCTGATTGAGATCATGCGCGAAAGTTGAGGAGAAAGTGTGTTTTCTCCGTTTGCGAGCTCGGAAAGGCACTTGCTCGGAATTCGACCGGAGACAGGGGGTTTCGGCAGGACGAGCGACGTGGCGCAGTCTGAGCCATTGGATGACGACGCGCATCTCAAGATGGGCACATTTCTCAAGAAAACACTATCTTGTCGTTTAGTGTCCTCGGCGAGATCTGGGCCGTCTGATCGAGATCATGCGCAAAAGTTGAGGAGAAAGTGTGTTTTCTCCGTTTGCGAGCTCGGAAGGGCACTTGCTCGGAATCCGACCGGAGACAGGGGTTTCGGCAGGACGAGTGACGCGGCGCAATCCGTCTCGAGACGATCCTGTTCCCAAGGACATTAATGGTGCTCCGGGGTTTGTGCGGCGTTCCACCTTCCCCAGGTCATTAAGGTTAACTTCTTCAATTAATGCGTGGCGTTTCAACTTCCGAGGGTCATAATGGCTGGTTCTTGGAGATTAAGCTATAAGTACTCCATTCCCCTTGTCATTTCAGTCGCAGTAATGTTGAGTTTTAGACCTCGGTGGTGTCTGCCTCTGGCGGACGCCAGTCTTGTGGGGTCTTGACCTTGATAGGTTCGGAGGGGTGGTCACTCTACTGTCTTTTTCTTCTCCCGTTCCTGACGGTCCTCATTGTGGGTGTCAGGGTCGGGGGAGAACGAGGCAGGAGTAGTGACGACTGTGATCCGAACCGGAGGTAAGAGTCGCTCCGGGATGATGGGTGGTCGTTCTTCCACCAAGGTCTTCTGCCGACTCCGGCTATCCTGAGGTGGGTGGCGGGGTCGGAGGAGATCATGGTGGAAGAGGTGACGATCCAAATTCGGAACCGGGGGCCAAGTTGCTTCGGAAGGACGAGCGGTCGTTCTTTCGCCATGATCTTCGGCGTTCCGAGCTTGTTTGTTTGCAACTGTGAAGGCTCTGTTGCCAGAGTCCTCTATCAGGCCGAACCTTCACAGTTACAACCAACTAGCTCGGAATGGTGCGTTCCTCCTGATCTCTGAGTGTTGATTTGCTTTCGACCGGGGCCCGTGGGTCGGCGGAATACCGACCGAGACCCGGGGCCCGGGGGGCGCTCGCCGAGGGCGGTGCCTTAAAACTTTGAATCAAAACTTTCTCTGGTTTCTCTAGTCATAGGTGGGGTGCGGAGCAGGTATAGGCAATCCGAGCGAGTTGGCACAATTTGAACCGTTGGAAGACGGCTCGCCTCTCGAGACGGGCGCATTTCTCGAGAAAACACTATCTTGTCGTTTAGCGTCCTCGGCGAGATCTGGGCCGTCTGATTGAGATCATGCGCGAAAGTTGAGGAGAAAGTGCGTTTTCTCCGTTTGCAGGCTCGGAAAGGCACTTGCTCGGAGCCGACCGGAGGCTCTACAATCTGGCTCGGATTGCGTGTAGCTCGGATTCAGATCCCATTGCGCCGAGCTAGTTGACTTGGTGAGGAAGGCAGTTGTGTTGGGCCTTCGCGACGTTTCGAGAGCGGCCCAAAAGTCGCGCTCTTTCGTTTGGATGTCTAAAGGACGTTCCATTTTACTATAAATCTTCATCCCTCCTTAGACCAAGTATCATTTTTCACTTTTACTCTCTCTCTTCAGTTTTTACTTTGGCTTCGAAGTTTTCAGCTCTCTGGTGGCGTTGCTAGCTGTCGTGGTAGCGTTCCTTGTCTCCGACGAACTTTCCGACCGTACCTATCACTTCAAGGTCAGTCTCTTTCCTTTCTCTTTTAGAAAAAATGGTTAAGATCACGGATGAGACCCCCGCCTCGGAGCAAGCCGTTGGCCGAGGGGATAAAGGGAAGGAGGTAGTGGAGCCGAGCGATCAGAATGTCGTTCGTCCGGACAGAGAGGGCGAAGTGGCCGAGCTGCTTAAAGAGGTTGCAGCGGTGTCCCGGGAGGGGAAGGCCGTGGTCACGATCGTGGAAACGCCGAAGACGGCGGGAGCGTTCGGTCGACAGCCCATTTCTCTGTCGAGCGTGGGAGGCGTACGGGACTACGCCGAGGATACCTTGGAGAGAGTAACCCAAGGCAGGGCTAAGTTGGTGGAGGAGAACGAGCCGAGGGAGCTGTCCGAGGTGGATCATACCATCTCGTCTCTCACCGAGGGTGACCTTCACCTGATCCGAGAGGGCTTCCGGATCCCTGCCGACTATGGACTGTTCCTCCCCGGGCCGGGTTTCCGAGCCAACACAAAGTCCTCGTCGGACGTGTGCGTCTTTCCGGTCGACTCCCTTATTGCCGGACTCCGCTTTCCCCTCCACCCGTTCGTGGTTGATGTTCTGACATGGTACGGGTTGAGCCCCGCCCAGCTGATGCCGAACACATGGAGGCACGTCATGGCTTTCGTCCTCCGATGCCAAGAGGTCGGCGGTAAGCCGAGTATGTTCCTCTTTCGGAGTCTCTATCGACCCTGTCAGCCAAGGAGAGACGAACAGAGGTTCTATCTTTCGCCCCGGACGGGCGTGAAGCTGATCGAGAATTCGGACTCGATCAAACATTGGAAGGAGAAGTACTTCCTCATCCGAGCTCCGGCGCCGTGGGTGATACCGACGGTTTGGGCAAAGGAGGGTCTGCCCAAGCGGACCAAGAAGGAGGCGGCGTTGAGTGATGAGGAGGCGGAGGTCCAGAGGAAGCTCCTCGCCCTGCCAGCGCTAAGCTGGAAAGATATTACCGAGGAGGATCTGTTCCGTGGGGGTCTCAGTCCGATCGACCCTAGTATGCTTCTGGTATTTATACTCTTTGTTTAAAGTTCATGAAAATTTTTCTAAGTTTTTTCATTCGGCTTTTGCAGAGACGATGAAGCTGGATTACAAAGCTCTGGTGGCGAAGGGCCAGTCGGAGCAGGAGGCGAAGAAGAAGAGGCCTTCGGCAGGGCCTCAGGACAGCCGAGCCTCGAAGAAGCCTTCGGTCGAGAAGACTACCGACCAACCGAAGGTCGCGGTCCTCGAGCAGGGGGAGATCAGGGTTCTCGACCCCCCTGCTTCGGAGGTGCCGGCTCCGACCCCGAAGGTGGATGCTCCCGGTTCGTCGAGCGGTACATTCGGCGTGTAGGAGGTGCTGTCCCTCCAAGTTCCACCCCTCACTGCCGATGCGGAGAAGATCCTGACCGAGCGTCACAAGCAGATCTTCGTGCCCGACTGGCAGGTGATGAACGTCGACGGCTTCTTGGACGACGGCAACATCTGCATGGAGGCGGTGAGGCACCTGCCGACCCCAAAGGACCGAGCGACCCTGAAGGCCGGGCAAGCAGGGGACGCGGTGATGCAGATCGCTCGGAATACTATGTCGGTAAGTAGGCTGAGCTCTCCCTTATCAAAAATTTTTTTCTAAGTCTTTGGGCTCGGATTTTAATCCGCTGTTCTTTTTCAGACCCTTTGCCACTTTAATTTCCTGGTCGAGGAGTTTGCGAACAAGGAGCAGGAGAAGGAGCGGGAGAGGGCGGAGCGCGTCAAGGCCACGCAGTGGCTTGATGCCGAGCAGCTCCTGTCGACGAAGAGGGCTGCCGAAGTGGCGGGGTTGGAGAAGCAGCTGGCCGACGCCATTCAGCTATCGAAGGACACGGCGGCTAAGCTTGAGGCGTCGGAGAAGGAGGCAGCCGAGCTGAAGGGGGAGCTGGCCAACGCTCGGTCGGAAGCGGAGAAGGCTCGGAAGAGTGCTGAGAGGATCATGGCCAAGCACCAGAAGAAGGTGAGGAAGGTGAGGAAGGCCGTGCAGGAGGAGGCCGCGCAGCACATGCTTCAGAACATGGAGGAAGGCTACGGTTGAGCCCTGCTCCATGTTACCGCCAAGAACCCGGGCTTCGACACATCCTCCTACCACTTTTACGACCTCGTGGAAGGGGAGGAGGGTGTTCCCGAGGGGTTGCTTGGCCCCGAGGGAGAGACGGAGCGCGTCGAAGGCCCAGAGGAGACTGAAGCCGAGGACGAGGAGGAGGACGACTCTGAGGAGGAGAGCGGGAGCGAAGGCGAAGGCGAGGGCGGTGGCGAGGACAAGACCGGGGGGTCGACGGACCCGAGCAGCAAAAAGGTCGACCCCTGACTCGGTTGTCTCTCTTTTTAGTTTTTTTTGTAAGCCTAACTGCGGACTGGCCACCGCTTTTTGTAAAACTTTCTCCTCGGTTTTGAATGGAAACATTTTGTTTGGCCAAAATTTGTCCAAGTGTTGAGTCTCGGATTTTGTGTTTGGTTTGGCGTAGAATTCTCCAAGAGTTGGGTCTCGGATTTATCTCTGATTTTCAGGTAAGGTTCGGCCCGATTACGGAGGTCGCACACCTTCGTAAGGAGCTGGCCAAAACGAAGGGTGAGCTCTCGGATAGCCGACAGAGGCAGTTTCTTCTGCTCGGAAAGCTGGAGGAGACGAAGGCAGCTGTGCGGAGGTATTGTCGCGAGCTGTGGCAACTGCGGAAGTACCCCCAAGCCCCTTGTCCCGAAGGCGAAATCGAGCGGCTCCGTAGAGAGCTCACTGTCGCCGAGCAGAAGAATGACAACCTTTTGGCTGAGGTCCAACACTTGGAATTAGCGGAGAAGGAACGCTCGGCGGCGGAAGAGAAACTAACTTCCGAGCTAGAGAAGGCGTCGACCAAGCACAAGAGGCTATTGGCCGAAGTCAACAGGCTCAGAAGGATCACGATAGATAGGGGGATCGAGGTCACCCACTTCCGACGGCTTGCGACTGATGGCGCCACCGTCTCTGGCTCGTCAAGACCCTCTCGTCCGAGGAAGTTGGCGAAGGACGAGGCTCTGAGAGACAGAATCATTGAACTGGAGGAAGAGATTGCGTCGCTCAAGCCCATGTCGGAGAGGGCCAACGTCCGCAGTACGTCGTGCACCCGCGAAGAGAGCGAGCCGAGTGTTGGACTCCGAACCATCGGTGTAGTTCAACGGTTGTGAGAGCAGTTCCGAACGACGGTCTACCCCTGGTTCGTCCGGGGACGAGCCGAGGAGGTGAGGTCGAGCCGAATGTGGACTCCGAATCGTTGGTTGAAATCTCAGTTTAAACAAGCAGTTGATAAGAGGGGAGAGAAGCATGCGAATTTCAAAAACACGAAAGAGCTTTCTTTATTAATAATCGACGGCGAACCGTTTTACATAGTACAATTTATGAAAATAGGTTACAAGTCGGAGGACTGGAATGGCTCGATATCCTATGATACTTAGAGTGGCGCCGGAGCGCTTTCTTGGTATTTTAGGAGGTGGTCGGCATTCCAGGTCCTCGGAAGCTCTCTGCCCTCTAGGTCTTCAAGACGATATGTTCCGGGCCGAACTACCCTCGTGATCCTGTACGGCCCTTCCCAGTTCGGAGCCAGCTTGCTCTTCTGACTGGGGAAGGATATGGCTAGCTTTCTCAAGACCAAATCTCCTTCCTTAAGGTTGGCGGGTCGGACCTTTTTGTTGTACGCTAGTTCGACTCTTCTTCGGTAAGTCTGCTGCCGAATTGACGCCCTTTCCCTCAGTTCATCTATCAGGTCCAAGTCTGCTCTGAGGTCTTTGGCATTCTGTGCTTCGTCATAGGCTGTGAGCCGAGGGGAAGGTATTCCGACCTCGAGAGGTATCACGGCCTCGGACCCATAGGTGAGGTTGAAGGGGGACTCGCCTGTGGGGGTCCGCTTGCTCGTGCGGTAGTTCCATAGGACGTTGGGGAGTTGGTCGACCCATAAGCCCTTGGAACTTTTGTCTAGCCTTTTCTTGATGCCTGCGAGGATCTGCCGGTTAGCATTTTCTGCCTGTCCGTTCGACTGAGGGTGGGAGACGGACGAGAAGCGCTGCTGGATGGCCAGGTCGTCGCATAGAGCTCGGAATGCTGTGCCAGTGAACTGAGTCCCGTTGTCCGTCACGAGGACGCGGGGGACGCCGAACCTACAAATGATGCTCTTCCAGAAGAACTGTACCACCTTGTTCTCGGTTATGGTGGCGAGGGGCTCGGCCTCGACCCACTTCGAGAAGTAGTCGATGGCTACGACCAAGAACCTGAACTGACCCGGAGCCGGAGGGAAAGGCCCTAGTAAATCCATCCCCCACATTGCAAAGGGGATGAGACTTGATAGGGAGGCGAGGTTGGCCTGAGGGAGGCGTCGGATGCTGGAGTGTCTCTGACAAGAGCTGCATTGCCGAACGTGTCGCTCGGCATCTTGAAGGAGGGTCGGCCAGAAGTATCCATAATTTAAAGCTTTTCGGGCCAAGGACCTGGATCCTGAGTGTGCCCCTCCGATGCCTTCGCGGAGCTCTTGTAGGGCATATTCGGCCTGATCCGGAGAGAGGCACCTTAGGTACGGTCGGCCGTCTATTTGAGAGAAAGAGCATTTGTATAGGATGCCCTCGATCAAGACATACCGTTCGGCCCGGGTTCTGACTCGGCGAGCCTCCTTGGGATCTTCGGGTAGGAGCCCGTCCCTCAAGAACTCACAAGAGGCTTCATCCAATTATCTTGTAACATGACCGGCAATGATTCCGCCGAGCCAGGTGTCTCGTCTTCGATGCTCGGCTTAGAGAAGACTTCGATCAGTACGGTCTGTTCGAGACCTTGCAGGGAGGACGAGGCCAATTTGGAGAGGGCATCGGCCTGTGAGTTCTCTTCACGAGGGACCCACTGGATGAGCGCCTCCTCGAACCGGCCCATGAGGTCCCGGACCCTAGCAAGGTACTTCGCCATCTGCTCATCTCGAGCCTCGTACTTGCCCAAGACTTGGTTCACGACGAGCTGGGAATCGCTGTGGATTCGGAGGCGCTGCGCCCCAGCACTTCGTGCAAGTCCGAGACCAGCGATGAGTGCTTCGTACTCCGCCTCGTTGTTCGAGGCCTTGAAGTTCATACGGATCGCGTACTGGAGGACGAAGTTGTCAGGGCCGTTCAGAATGATGCCAGCGCCGCTTCCTTCATTACAAGAGGATCCGTCCATGAAGACTGTCCAAATGGGGGGTCCATTCGAGACGTGGCCGACCTCAGGGATAGTGGACTCTACGATGAAGTCGGCGAGTGCCTGCGCCTTAATTGCTGTCCGAGGTTGGTAAGAGATGTCATGCTGGCTTAGCTCTATGGACCACTTCATCAGCCGGCCCGAGGTCTCAGGCTTGTAGAGGATCTGTTTTAGGGGTTGGTCGGTGAGGACGACGATCGAGTGGGACTGAAAGTATGGCCGAAGCTTCCTCGCCGCCGTGACTAGGGCATAGGCCATCTTCTCTATCTTCGGATAGCGGAGCTCGGTGTCCCGAAGCGCCTTGCTCACGTAGTAGATAGGCCTTTGGGTTCGGTCCTCCTCTCTCACCAAGACAGCGCTCAAGGTCTGCTCGGAAGCAGCCAAGTAGACGAAGAGAGTCTCGCCCGGGACCGGTTTGCTGAGCAGAGGGGGGTTCACCAAGTAGGCCTTCAGCTGGTCGAACGATTCCTGTTGTGGCTAACCCCATTCAAAACCTTTAGCCCCCCTGAGTGCTTTGAAGAAGGGGAGGCACTTTTCCCCTGACTTTGAGAGGAACCGACCGATAGCGGTGAGCCGACCGGTAAGCTTCTGCATCTCCTTGATGTTCCGAGGCGGGGCCATGTCTAATATGGCCTTAATCTTCTCGGGATTAGCTTCGATTCCTCGTTGGCTTACCATGAAGCCGAGGAACTTTCCCGAAGAGACCCCGAACGCGCACTTATTCGGGTTCAGCCGCATGTTGTGCCTTCTCAACACGCCGAAGGCCTCCTGGAGGTCGGCTACATGGTCTGTGCCCCGGATGCTTTTGACGAGCATGTTGTCAACGTACACCTCCATGTTTCAGCCGATCTGGCTCTGGAAGACCTTGTTGACGAGGCGTTGGTAGGTGGCGCCCGCGTTCTTCAAACCGAACGGCATGACCCGGTAGCAGTAGAGGCCTTGGTCGGTGACGAAGGAGGTCTTCGGAATGTCCGGAGGGAACATTCGGATTTGATTGTACCCCGAGAAGGCGTCCATGAAGCCGAGGAGCTCGTGGCCCGAGGTGGCGTCAATAAGGGTGTCGATGTTCGGGAGAGGGAATGGATCCTTCGGACACGCCTTGTTCAGGTCGGTGAAGTCGATGCATATCCTCCACGAGCCATTGGACTTCTTGACCATTACAACATTCGACAGCCACTCGGGGTAATTTACCTCCTGTATGAACTTGGCCTTCAGCAGTTTATCCACCTCCTCCTTGATGGCCTGCTGTCGCTCGGGAGCGAACTTTCGCCTCTTCTGTTGAACCGGTTTACACCCCGGTTCGACACTCAGGCGATGGACGAGCAGCTCCTCGGAAATGCCGGGCATGTCCGCGGCCGACCAAGCGAACAAGTCACGGTTATCCCGGATGCATTGAATCAGGTCCGAGCACAGTGCGGTCGGCAAGGACTTGCTGATGAGGAACTTCCGGCTCGGGTCCTCGTCCGAGAAGAGCACTTCTTCTAACTCGTCCGCCGGCTCGGACGTTGGCCGAGCTTTCGGCTCGGGGATTTCTAGTGTCTCGAGCGAGAGCACTGGTCCCCCGGTGGAAGTCATGTAGCACTTTCGGGCTGTTTCTTGGCTTCCCCTGACTTCCCCTACTCCCGACCGAGTGGGGAACTTCATTTTCAAATGGTACGCCGAGGGGAGAGCTTCCAAGGCAGCTAGGCCGGGTCGGCCCAGGATGACATTATACGCCGCCGGGACGTCGACGACCATGAAGTCCATCGGCTCGGTCCGGGTAGTAGGGGCGCTTCCCGTGGTTACGTCTAGGGTTATCACCCCCTCGACAGTTACCGGGACCCCCGTGAACCCGTGGAGTGTGTAACCGGCCGGTTTGAGACGGTCCCGGGACAGCTGCAGGCCTCGGAAGGCCGAGAGGAAGAGAATATTGACCGAACTCCCATTGTCTACTAAAATCCTCTGCACCTTGAAGTTGGCCATGCGGAGGTCGATGACGAGGGCATCACAGTGTGGGGTTCGGACCCCTTCGAGGTCGGCATCGGAGAAAGACACAGGGACGCCGAGACCTTTGGGGGGAGGGGCACTGTGAACCGAGTTGACCTCTCGGACGAAGGCCTTCCGGGAGGAATTAGAGGAGCCCCCCATGGGGCCTCCGTGGATCAGGTGCAGAATCCGTTCCTCCTCGAACTCGGGTGTCTCTTCTCGTCGCTCGGAACGCTTGTTAGCCCCCCGAGGCGAAGGAGAATTGCGGTCCGCCCGATCGTTAGCCTTCACAAATTTGGCCAACTGCCCCCTCCGGATGAGGGCTTCGATCTCATCTCTCAAAGCCCGGCAGTCGTTCGTGTCGTGGCCGTGGTCCCGATGGTAACGTCACCATTTATCTTTGTTCCTCCTCTTTGCCGGGGTGTGCATTCTCGGAGCCGGAGGGATGACCCCCTCCTTCTCCACTTCCATTAGGATGGTAGAGACGTTAGTGGTGAGGGGAGTAAACTTCTCGAACCTGGGGGGAGGGCGACGCTGACCGCCATTGTCCTTCTGAGCTTTCTTGGACCCTTCTTCCCCCGTCGCCTTCCTCTTCGACCCTGAGGAGGGCCCCCCGAAGCTCGGAAGGGCTTCAGCCTCCTCTGCTCGGATGTACTTCTCGCACCTCAGAAGGAGGTCGGCGAAGTCATGCGGGGGCTTCTTGGCTAGGGACGATCGGAGGTTGGCGTTGAGAACGTTCGACTGGAACGCCACGGTCGCCACTGACTGGTCTAAGGAGGCGATAGACCTGACCTCTGCGGTGAATCTCTTCACATAGTCCCGCAGCTTCTCTTCCCTTTCCTGCCGCAGTTTCAGCAGGGAGAGGCTTGTCTTCTCGGCTCGCCTGCTACTCACGAAGTGAGTTATGAACAGTGTTTCAAACTGCTCGAACGAGAAGATGGAGGAGGGGGCGAGTCTGGAATACCATTCCCGAGCCGACCCCCTGAGGGTGGCAGGGAAGGTCCTGCAGAGCACGGCGTCGGAAGCTTGATGGATCAGCATCAGGGTCTTGAAGCTTTCGACGTGATCAACCGGGTCGGATTCCCCTGAGTACGTTTCAAACTGCGAAGGTTTGAAACCCCTCGGTATGTGGGCCTCCATGATCGACCGCGAGAAAGGGGGGCGGCTGGGACGGACGGTTCCTGCTCGGGACTCCTCCTCCCTGTCCATGCGGCCGATACGCCTTTCCACCTCATGGAGATGGCGGATGAGGGCGTCGTCCCTCCGCTGGTAATCGTATGACCCCCCGGACTCCTCTTCATAGGAGGGGGAGCACGGACTGCGGCGCCGGTAGTCCTGGGATCGGCGAGGACTGTATTGCTGCCGCTGGCGGCTGGGAGCCGGGGAAGGACTTCGGGTTCGGCGGCGAGGACTGGGGTCCCTCGGGGGCGTCGGAGCCCTCTGGGCATTTTGGACGTTCTCCCGAACGTTGAGGGCCTGTAGCACAGTGTCCTGAAATTGCAGGAACTCGGCACGAGTGATCGGTGCGTCATTGTTTCTCCGAGGATGCCGATCCGCGGGGGAATGCGGCCTCCTTCTCCTGCGTTCGGGAGACATTGCCCGGCCCCTGCGGTCCGGGGACCTCCTACCGTCTCGGCGACGAGGAGACCGCTCACCTTGACGCTGGCGGGAGGCTCCCTCTCGGGCCCGCCTCTCGTCAAGGTGGGTGCGGAGGTCGTCGTCCTTCTGGCGGTTCAGGAGCGTGTTGCGGAGGTCGGGATGATGAGAAGCCATCGAGTCCGAGGACCCATTATGGACCGAGACATGGTCCGGGTTGAGGGGCTGCTTCTGCTTCCGACCGTTATGGCCGGAAGGGCCATTGTTGGGTTGCTGCTTGGGAAGAGGAGGTTGGCCCTGCTGGGCCGGAGGAGGAAGGTCGGGTTGAGGAATAGGATTGAAGGGGGCTTCCTCTGTAGGGTCGGCGGGATTAGCTCCACGGTTTGACCCTCGGGATCTGACCTTCTTTGGAGGCATGGTTGGAGAGGACGACAGAGAAGGGGCTGAGGCTGTTCGTGTGGTTGTGTTCCCACAGACGGCGCCAATCTGTTATCGCTGATTTCGGTGTGGGGGTAAACAGATAGAATTTGTGAGTCCGGGAACAACCTGAACAGTTGACTCAAGCCTTCTTGCTCCTGACGCAACCTGCAAGGAAGTGCGAAACAACGGGATTGATTCCGGCGACGCACCCTCCGACGCTCTTGTCAGTAATCAGAAGAGATTAAGAAAGAGCTTAAAAGTTGTGAAAAAGTGATTAACCTCGTCATGGTGGTAGAGGGGTGGTATTTATAGTCGCCCGGGGAGCCGTTTAAGGGTCTGATTTCCTGTGTAACAGCCGGGAGCAAAATCCTCAGTCTGTTTAGGAAATCTTTTCTTGATTCCCGGTGAGAGCAAATCAGGCCCGTTGATTGGGTTAAATCAGTGACCCTGATTTGTCTCTTGCTAGTCTGGGCTCACTTCGGGTCGGGACCCGTGCCCAATTGGAGCGGACCCATTGGTGGGTCATTGGATCTGTGAGAAGGAGATTCAGAACCCGCTTGTGTGTGAAATTACCTTTTTACCCCCGAGCTTCGAGATTCGTGACCAATCTGGACGGTTCCGATTTAACCTCATTTTTAGCCATATCAAAAGTTATAGTTGCTGTATTTCGCTCGCTGTTCTGTAAAGAATCGTATTTTCACCTATTTCCTTCTATTGTATGGAAAAGGTTTATGAAATATGAAAGTTAGGTTAATTTGTCTATTTTCATCTCCCTTTGGCGGATTTGGATTTTGTTTCACTGCTTGCGAGATATTACTGTTTTCGTACAGTAGTGTTGGGAACTCCAGATTTGCCAAACTATCTTTTCTTGATGTTTTCTTATTTTTGATGACTGAACTAATTTTACTAGAATATTATGAAACTTTATATTCTGATTTTTGACATATAAGGGAATACCCGAGATTTTTCCTGGATTTATTTGAGATGTTTTGATGCGGTTTTCCTAACTGTGAATTTGTTTTACTGATTTATGACTGAACATATTTTCTGGATTCAAATCTGTTTTGCGTTATGATGTTGTGAATTACTATATGACTTATTTATATTTGCTGGATTCGGTTGGGAGTCTATTTTCCATATTTTTTAACGGATCTTGATTTGCATTTTTTAGCAACGGGATTCACTATTTTAGTACAACACTGTCATACTGTCCTGAATATGACATACATTGTTTTGCTCGTTTATGTGACTATCTATCATCTATGCGTGCTTATTTGTTACCCTAGACCTGATACTGATTATACCATGTTAGTTTGACACTATTCGGTACACATTCATGCATGTTTGATGACCTTAATAAAAGTAATCAAGCCGGGGTTTATGGGAAAGACCTAGTAGTGGGATAGCATAGAAATGTGTATTTAGAAGGGGACCCGTGTTTCCCATATGATTATCGGTTATCTGTTATCTGATCCTATCTAAATTACTTCCTTTAGGAAGGTGTAGGGAAGAAGAGAACCACTAGGTTCTATCTGTCTGTCTGAATCTGTTATCTGACCCTGTCTGCATTACTTCTTATAGGAAGATGTAGATAAGAAGAGAACCACTAGGTTCTATTTGTCTGATCTGTTATCTGATATCTGTCTGAAACCTGAGTACACGCCCTATATGATCCCCTACGAAATCTAAAGCGAAACTGTTTGAATGTAGCAACCATGTAAGGTGGGCTGCATGAAGTGCTACCTAGATAGTAATCACACAAGACTTATAAGAACATGACCCCTGGATTATGTTATCTGTATCTATTTATCTGTTATCTGTTATTTGATTATCTGTTATCTGTCTGACTATCATCTGACACTACCATCTGTATATCTGTCTGCATACTATTTGACACTTGACACTTGACACATGTTAGTATACCATGCTAGTTGATTCTGCTATACCATGCTATGTCTGTTTTTGCTATTATTTAGATTTGTTTAGCTTTTCCAATGTACTTGTATCCTACATTATAAGTGGCCCGTAACTTGTAATTGACGGGTACTTGTTTTCTTTTTCCTTCTCCTGTAAATTATTGATTGCAGATCAGGATGATCATTTGCCCGATGGCATTGGCAAGATAATGTATTAGTGCTCGATTTTCTGCTTTATTATTATTATTATTTGTTGCTTGAACTTGAATAAATTGTATTTGATACTTGGATTTATTTGTATTTGGGCAATGTGACCCAGAATATTATTAACTGTCCTGACTTGATTTATTTGGGATTATATTATATTTTGGATTTCAAGTAAATTTCTGTTGATCTATTTGATTCAATTGTGCATGTTTGGTTGATTCTTTTGCTTCCGACTCTGATTATTTTGTGAGATGTTGTAAAGATTTCTGAACAGCTTATGGATGATGAAAATCAGTCGCTGGACTTTTGTCGCGTATCCGTATTCCATATTCTTTTTGGGAAGCGGGGCGTGTCAAAAAATTGTCATGAGTTAATTTTATTTTTCTAAGGTTGCAATGTAGCCTAGTTTTGAAAACACAATTTGAATTTCATGTTATTTTGTTCTTCTACTTTCCATGGTCTTCTAACCGGGCACCTGTGGTTCTTCAAAATGGGCCTAAATTGGATATGTAAGAGTCTTTTCCTCAAAATTTGAAGAACCAACATCTCTAGTCTTCTACAAGTGTTTTTAATTTTTTCTCTTAATGCGTGGCCAACTATTGTTTGATTTATTGAATCATGGGGATGCCGAGAAGTAACCTGTGATTTAGAATTATTGAATTAAAAAATATTGATTGAACGAAATAAGAGATAATTTATCGCAATTAATGTGACTATAGAAAAATCATAGAACTTAATGAATCTTCAAATAATTAATTGGGGAAATGTTTGGTGTTATTCGAGAGAAGACATCGAATAATTAGGGGCTTTTGGTCTACAAATTGGAAAAGTAGAGTTTTTTGTTTCTTGAAATTATTAATTGTGTGAGATTAGCTAGGTGAAACCAAAACCCCTAGAGTTAGTTTTGCTATTAATAAACCCTAAAATATCATATTTCGTTCTTTTTGATTATTTTAGTTTTCCATTTGTTTAATTAAATTTAGTTGTTGTTTTATCAAATTTTTGATTCTCCATACATTAGTTAATCTAGTGAAATTCTGTACTCAATAAAATAATTAGTCCTTATGTGTTCAAAACTCTTTCTTTTAAACTATACTATTTGTTACGATTTTGTGCACTTGCAAAACATTCCATCAGGTTTTTGGCGCCGCTGCCGGGGACTAATTATTCTTTTATTGATATCGATAATAGTAGATTGTTATTAATTTGGATTATTTTTAAGAAACATAGGTTTCATTAGTTTGTCTGTTATTTAATAGCTATATTTCAGGACTTAGAAGTCTATCAGCATGGCGAACGAGGGTAATCGAGAAGAAAATAAGTGTAACGCCTCGAATTCCTATACTGGAATCCATGACACAAACCAGAACTTTTTACTTCAAATAGTACATAACACAAAAAGTACATGAATTAAAAACTTTTATTTTAGTAATGTTATTACAATGTCCAACTTGTTACAAGATATTACAATAAGATTTACAATGAACTTGGAAAATGGCATCACACTTGGATGTTCCGCACGACTCTAGTTCGCCGCTCCTGTGATCAGGTAGTCCTGCACTAACCAACTGTGGGCATGTTAGTTGAATGCAACTGACGCAATGCTGATAAAATCAACGACTGTCCAAACTCAACAATCATAATTGAGGAAAAGGAAAAATGTGTAATCGACTTACAAGTGTTAGTGTATGCCATGACCTACGACTAATGCACAACTATTTTAATGCACACGATGCACTTAGTCTAATGCACGCCTAATTTGGAAACGTATGCATCACATACTACATACATCCCCAAATCAGGTCATTTCCTTCTTTCAATAAGTTTTGGTCCCTTGCTGTACATCTTACTCTTGTACTCATTCCAGTTCCTAAAAGTTAATTAGTGACTGATGAGGTTGCAGTTGTTTGGTCTAATTCCGCTACAGCAGTCAGTTGTGGTATCCACTTTTTTTCTTATTTCCCGGCACCCGGACCTCACTCAAAAATTGCTACGAACATCAAGGTAGCCCGCAAGCTCACTAATTGGTGCTGAGACACGTAGAGCTGCAACTTTAGTTCTCTGTCCATACTCAACAACATAGAACTTGATGGATTTTGTAGGGTCCCTTCCCTACGTCCGACAGGAGAACCTACTGTTAACCTCCCGTTCTTATCACAACACTTCAACAATTAACAGACGAGATCACGCAACCCGTGCTCCCAACAAGTAACAAGGTACCACACGTGTCTCTTTGATAGGCGAGTACAACCACCCGACTAGTGCTTGTTCTAACAATACATAAGTCTATTACTAATTTACAGGATGTTATTACCTAGTGCACCAATCCTATCCAGATTTTAGTGATAACAACTAACATCTATTATGGACACGTGTTTAGTGAAATTGGGTCAATTACTTACCAGTTAATTACCCTAGCCTTTTGTAATGTTCTCAGTGGAACCCATCTTGACCAAACTATTCATATGACATTGGCGACTCGATCTTCCTCGATCGCCATCACCTCTAGCTTGGATATCGACCATGTTCTCGGCCCGTGATCAACCTTCCTTGGTTAAAATCCGACGGTGCCTGAAAAATGCCTCATCCACAACATCTTGAGGTGACAAGGTTATTAATTAGCATGGGTTAAATAGTTTGATAGTCCTAGGGTGATAACCACCACCCAAATTAAGCTAATGCATATAGCTATTCACACTTGAACTTAATAGACACTAACAAGTTCAACTTAAAGCATGATCAACATGAGTCACAAGAAAATTAAACTACCCTCTAAGTCCATGATAAAGCTCTTAGTATGAGGATAGCTTAACACACTCAAAACAGTAAGCTAATCCATTCAACATATCACTGGTGCTTGCAAAATCATAATTTATCACCTACGTACTGAAAATTCATAATTTTAGATTCTACAGAAAGATCTTGAGATCTACTTTGCTTCTTCAGTTGAAAACATTCTCAAAATAAGCCAACTTAGTGATGAAAAATGCCTCATACTGAGATGCATTCAGAGACTCAAAATTTACAGGACTGCTAACCAGTGTGCACTAAAAACTTCTTTAAAAGTCACAAACAAATCGAAATCTAATGAAATATGGTAAATATGATCTCGACATATATAGTCAATACATATCCAAAATTTAGTTCAAAAATCTAAGTGTACACAAAGTTATGACAAATTGAAGTAAGATGTAAATTTAAGAATTTCTGGATATTGTTTCTCAAATAGAACAACAAATCGTAATTTAAAGTGAGAACAATTTGCATTCAAAAATTATGAAAATTGGTATAAAAGTTCAACATTGACTTAGTATACTTCTATAAAAATTTCAAGTTCAAATTCTCTTTTATCAAAGAGTTTTGCTTTACGAGGTAATAAGCATGTATAACCAATAATATAGCTGAAACAATTTTATCCCAGTACAAAAACATGATTTTTATTAAATACCAAATTATCTCCAAAAATTACAAAATATGGTGGGATTGTTCTAGACACATATAAGAACCTTGCATAAAATTTTTAGCTTAATAACCCTTATATTTTTGAATGATTGAATTTTCAAACTGAACACAAATTATTGAGGCAAAACATGAAGACAGTTCAATATCTTTTCTTACCCAGTATATATGTAGTAATTTCTAATAATATCAAACATCAACCAAAAATTATGAAATTTTGGAAATTGATATAGACATATAAGAGAACTTACAGTAAAAATTTAAACTCTAAATACCTGATAATCATGAAGATATAATTTTTATAAGTCAAGCATGTTATATTCAAATAGAGCAGGATATTTATCCCATACCAGGAACATGATAGAATTAATTTAAATATCAAACTATATTCAAAATTACGAAATTTGGTGGATTTCATAGGGACATAATCACGATTCTACTGTAAGAATTACAAGTCTAAATTCTATCAAACTGCCAAGTTACAATTTTCTAACCAAACTATTGAATTCTTCTCAAGATCATATCTTTTTCTATTAGTTTGCCATCTTAGCTAAAGTATTGAATTTTACACATACAAAAATCTTCATTCATACTATCCAGCAACCAAATTAGAAACATTAATCATTCATCATGTATAAAAAATAATAATAATAATCAACATGCAAGAGTTTAGAAGACACCTACACTTTGTTGATTCTTCTACATTTTTTTTTTCATTGTTGTCGCCTCTTCCTAGCCCTTGCTCTCCTCTTAACTTGATGAAGGGAAGTTTCAAGTATTAGGATAGCTAATGAAAGGATTTTCAGTTTTGGTGGTTAATTGCTTTTGCTTAGAAAAGAAAAAGGGAAACGACCTAGAAATGAAGGAAAGAAATGGCAAAAATAACCCTAGGGCACTCTTATAATGGGGAGGGGGGGTGGCCGGCTAAGGAGTTGGGGGGCGGGGGGGGGGGGGGGGGGGGGGTGACCACACCTCAAAAACTATGGACAATGCCCATGGTTTCAAATAATTAGACCATGGTAAATTTTAATTAGGATTAGGGTTAATTAAAAGGGTTTTAGGGTTTAATTAGGGGTTTGGTTAGTGTATAATTATGAAGAAATTTTTACATATGTACATATACATATACATATACATATACATACAGATACAATGCATTAATATCTTGTTTTGAGAAATATACTTGCATACAAAAATATTTTTGTTCAAAAGTAAAAAAATAATTAATAGTGTTTTCCAGGGATATTACAATAAGGCTTTGACTATGCTATGCCCTCGGTTAATGGAACAATATTGAGCATAAAGTGGCCGGTTATACAAGCTAAAAAATTTGAGATTTAATCAACGATCATTCAAATGATTCAACAGATTGTTCAGTTTGGGGCACTATCGCACGAGGATCATAAAGTTCATATTACAAACTTTTTGGAGATTTGAGACACTTTCAAGAGTGTCCAACGATACTATCCATTTGAGACTCTTTCCTTTTTCACTCATTGATAAAGCTTGACTTGGCTAAATTCTCTGCTACCACTACTTGGGAGGGATTAACACAAAATTTTATGGCTATGTATTTCCATCCGGCAAAGATAGTAAAGCTAAAGACTGACATTACCACATTCACTCAATTTGAGACCGAGTCTTTGTATGATGCGTGTGAGAGGTATAAAGATTTATTGAGAAAGTGTCTTCATCGTGAACTTCCGAAATGGCTGCAAGTCCAAACATTCTATAATAGTTTTGAAATTACAAATCGGTGTATGGTAGAGGCAGCAACTGGAGGAGCTCTCATGAGCAAAACACATGAAGCGGCCTATGAGCTTTTGGAGGAAATGACATCTAACAATTACCAATGGTCTTCGGAGAGAGAAATGTCAAGAAAGGCAGCTGGAATTTTAGAGCTTGATCCTATTACCACATTGACGGCATAAATTGCTACTTTATCTAAACAACTATGTAATATGATTGTTAATTCAATTCAAACTAATATTATTTGTGATCATTGTGTAAAAAGAATCAAAACAAGTGGGAAACCGAATTCTGAGCAAGCAAATTACGTGTCCAACTTCCAACATCAAAACAATCCTTATTCAAACACGTATAATCCAGGATTAAGAAATCACCCCAATTTTTCTTGGAACAACAATCAAAGGGCAATTAAACCACCTCAAAATTTTTCACAACAAGAAAAGAAGCCGACACGAGGAGATGTTCATGCAATACATGTAAAAAAAAAGATTTGGCGATACAAAATAATGCGGCTTCAATTTGCAACCTTGAGACTCAGATTGGTAAGCTTTCAAATATTCTTATCGAGTGGACAGCAGGAATATTACCCAGTGACACCATGACGAATCCTAAGGAGCATGTCAATAGCAATGATGTAACACCCTATTAATTTATAATTTCAAAATAGTCGTTTGTATTTCTTTTATTGCTATTAGATATTATTGTTATTGTTATTATTTGTAATATCCCGGTCGGATATTATATTGTATAAATTATTATTTTTAAATTAAAATAATTTTATGAAAATTACTTGGTTTTTCTAATAAAAGGTTATCTAGATATATATACTAGTAAGTATATATATGTATTGTATCAGTTTTGTGCACTTGTACAAAATCTTGAAAAAATACATTTTTGAGAAAATGTCTAGAAAATCCTGGGGAGATATTAAAAATTATTATTTTATTATTTTTATTTTCAAAATTGAAATATTTTTGGTGGATATTACCGGGTTTTACTAATAAACATTATCTATACGTATACACTAGTCTGTATATATCTTTTTTTTATCAAATTGATACTGAAATCTTTCGAGCCGGTAATAAAACTATTTTATTTTTATTTCTAGAAATTAAATTATTTTTGTACAGATTGATTCGTTTTAAACTAATAAAAATTATCTGTATAGACAAATATATGTACGTATATGAACTGTATCAATTTAGTACTTTCGTACGAAATCGTGTAGTATATGATTTTAAGAAAATATCTTTTATTTTGATCAATCATAATCAAATGGAGGGTAGGGATTAGACTGGGTGTTGATTGCAATTTGACCTCAAATTCGTTAAACCACAAGAATGAGAACATGTGGTTTCTTCTAAACCACAACCCCTTCACCCTTCACCTATAACCCCCCCCCCCCCCCCTCCCCCCCCCACTTCCACTCCAGAATGGGTAATGGCTACAATATACCCCCGGGTTTCTGATTTTCGGCCTTGACCTGCTGACAAACTGCACACACCTGGTGATAAACTCAGCCACATCCCGCGTCATCCCCGACCACCAGAAGCACTGTTTGATGTCCTTATACATCTTGGTACTCCCTGGATGTACGGATAACAAAGTGGTGTGTGCTTCCTGTAAAATACTTTCCTTCAGTTCTGCTTGATTTGGCACATACAACCGCTCTCCAAACCATAATACTTCATCTTTCACCTGGATTTTTGATAACTTTCCGATGCCAACCTGCTCTCTCATCTCCTGAATCTCCGGGTCGGTCTTTTGACTGTCAATGATCCCGTCCCTCAATGTGGGTTGAAGTCTCAACTGCGCTAAGGATGCCCCCAATGCTTGCAACACCACCTCAATTTCAGCTCGATCGAGTTCCTCTACCAATTTCTCCTGAGTTGTGATCAAACGAACCAAACTACTCTTCCGACTGAGTGCATCAGCTACCACATTGGCCTTGTCCGGATGGTACTTGATTTCGGGTCAGATATCCTCAAACACTTCCAACCATCTTTGTTTCCTCAGATTCAAGTCCTTTTGCTGGTAGATGTACTTCAGACTCTTATGATCCTTGTACATGTTAATTTTTTCCCCGTACATATAATGCCTCCACTGCTTTAGTTCGAAGATGATTGCTGCCAACTCCAGATTATGTGTCGGGTAATTCTTCTCGTGCGTCTCAGCTGTCTAGATCCATAAGATATTACCTTCTCTTCCTGCATCAGCACGCAGCCCAATCCGCAATGAGAAGCATCGTTGTAGACATCATAGTCGACTCCTGCTCTTGGCAAAGCTAGAATGGGAGTGGTAGTCAACCTCTCCTTCAACTCCTAGAAGCTAGCCTCGCACTGTTCCAACCACTTAAAACTCACGTTCTTTTTTGTAAGCCCCGTGAGTGGCACAGCTTTCTAGGCGTAGCCCTGAATGAACCTTCTACAATAGCCAGTTAAACCCAAGAAGCTTCTGATTTCTTTCACTGTAGTTGGTCTTGGCCAATCTTTCACTGCCTCAATCTTTTGTGGATTAGTGGCCACTCCCTCGTCAGAAAGGATGTGTCCCAGGAAGGCGACTTCGGTTTTCTAGAAGTCACACTTAGACAACTTAGCATATAGCTTCTGCTTCTGCAACTTCTTCAGTACCTATTCTAGGTGTCCAGCATGCTCTTCTTCTATCTTGGAGTAGACCAGTATGTCCTCGATGAACACAATGATGAAAGAATCGATGAACGGCTGCAGGACCCGGTTCATCATGTCCATGAAGATAGCAGGCGTGTTTTTACTCTGAACGACATGACTAAGCACTCGTAGTGACCATGTCGAGTCCTTAATGCCGTCTTGTGCACATCCTCTTCCGTTACTCGGACCTAGTGATAACCCGATAGATCTATCTTACAGAAAACAACTGCTCCTTGTAGACGGTCAAATACATCATCGATTCGAGGTATCAGATATTTGTTCTGCACTATCACCTTGTTCAATTCTCTATAATCGATGCACATCCTCATCGATCCATCATTCTTCTTTACCAAAAGAACAGGTTCTCCCCAAGCCTGATGAACCCTTTGCCCAACAACTCTTCAATTTGCTTCTTGATCTCATCTTGTTCTACTAGCGACATTCTGTACGGTACCTTAGAAATGGGTGCACTCCCTAGCTGAACGGAGATGCTGAACTCTACATCCCGCTGAGGTGGAAGCCCGGGTGGATCCTCTAAGAAAACTGTTGGAAAGTTTCACAACGGGAATCTGCTCACTTCTTCAGGAACCTTCTGCTTAGACAGAGCTGCTACCAACTGTTGACACTTCTCTTCCCTTGAAATGTAACTACTGGTTTTCCTAGTGTTTTTACCGTAACCTCCTTACTCTTGTACTCAATAGTGGCACTGTAGATTGACATCCAGTCTATGCCAATGATAATGTCGACCCCCAAAACCACCAACTCAATTAGGTCGATGCCAAAAATTCTACTGCCAATTTCAAGGTCACACCCTTCATAATATCAGCCGGTAGTCAAATTTTCTCCTGACGGGGTAGCTACAGATAAAACTTTGCCAGGAAAAATCTTTGGTTCGACTCCCAATAATTTTGCAAATGACGGTGACACAAATGTATGAGATGATCCCGTATCAAATAAAACTTTTGCTTTTATTCCATTTATCTGAATTTCTGCTGTTACATAAAGAGTACTCTCATTACATAAAGCTTTATTACATAAAATGGAAATAACAACAGAGGACCCTAATCAGTTACTCCCATACCCTTGATGACGATGTCTGCATCATCTGCATCGGCTTCAATTAGGGCGAATACCTGCCCCTACCGGTATGGCTTCTGTTCTGGATTAGCTTGCTTCTGGCCCTGTCCCCCTTGCTTGAGTTGCGGACACTGCAGCCTAGCATGGCCTTCCTTCCTATAATAGAAACAATTCAGGGGATTCCTTGCCTTAGGACACTCAGATTTGTAATGACCCAGTTCTCCACAAGTGTAACAGGTCATACCTGAGGGCCTTGCCCCTCCATAGTTCGGCTTCCCAGTCACTGCAATGGCATTTGCCCCTGTTGGTCTGAACCTCTGAGCTGGGGGGATGTCCCCTGAAACTGCTTGATGGTGCGGGCCTCTTACCAGTATCCTAGGTGCTCTTCTTGTTCTGTGCTGCTTTGTATTAGTTCAGGTTGGCCTCAGTAGCTGCGGCTCTTCGGACCAACTTCTCAAACCTTCGAATGCACAGAGGTATCATTCGGGACCTCAAGCTTGGCCTCAAACCCTGCTCGAACATTCTTGCCTTCTTGGCTTCGTCAAGAATCATTTCTGGCTCATACTTGGAAAGTTGATTGAATTTCGTCTCATAATCTCGCACTGTCATGCTTCCCTGTTGCAAGCCCAAGAACTCCATGGCTTTCTTCTTCTGAACATACATGGAAAAGTAGTGGCTTCAGAATTCTCCCAGGAACTCCTCCCACGTGATCTACACATTGCCCAAGGTCCTCTTCAGTGATTGCCACCAGACCCGGGCATCTTTCTCTAGCTGGATGGTGACCAGTTTCACTGTACTTGCCTCAGGAGTCTCCAGAACTTCAAAGACCGTTTCGATCTACCTGATCCAGTTGTCTGCTGCATCTGGATTTGCTTGGCCCTCGAACACAGGTGGCTTCATCCTTTTGAACGACTCCACCAGTCTGATTGCTTCAGGGACCTGTACTGCTGGCCCCAGCCTAGTGTTCCCAACAATATTCATGGCAAAAGCTGTAACACCCCGCAAAATTGAGTAATGACAATTTTGCTATCGTGTGTTACGCACGTATATTTTGTACCGTTACGAGTAATATTCATAACGTATTTTTATATAAATATCATATTCTGATTATTTATATGTTTTCTGTTTTCTCAAAACTCATTTCAATCCTATTTTTAGCCAACTCAAAATATTTATTTTAATCTTTGTGTTTTACGTACATTGTACGTGCTTTCAATACACGTGTCGATTACGTATATATTTCGTTATGTGAAATATCCGTAACATTATTAAATATACATGTTTTGTATTTTTGACTGCTTTTCGTTCTCTTAAATTAATTTTTAATATTTGGCATGTGCATTGCATGTAAAATTTTATGTGCATTTTATTTCTAAAATTTTCTAAGATGTCATGCACACTTATTCTTCTAATTTTGTTTATTTATTTTTAATAAAAACTCAAAGGCATAAAGATCATCTTAAAGCCCATTAGAAAAATTATTTAAAAGTAAAGCCAATTAGTTAATATACATTTTTAATAAACATTTTTTTATCCTACAATTATCATGTAACAACATGTATATCAAATAAATAACAACTAACTAAATGAGAAGTGTGCACATGTGGAAAATCCAAGGGTTGGCCAATTCATGAAGGAAGAAGAAGAGTTGGGAGTTTGTGTAGTAATGGTGAGTGAGTGATTAATTTTGATAATGGGTATTTAATTTTGGGTAATGAGTGTCTCTTCATTCACCCAAATGACCCTATCAATAGCCCCTCCTATCTCATGAACAATTCACAAGAAACAAAAGAAAGAAACAAAATAAAAGATAAGAAAGATAAGAAAAGAATGAGAGGAAAAGAAAAGGAGAGTTATTTGAGTTCTTGCTTGGAGGAAGGAAGGCATGCTAGGAGTAGAAGGGAGTCCCATTCTTGGAGCTAGGAGCAACTTCTAGGGGTCTTCTTCTACATTAGAATATTCACTGAGGTGGGTGTCTTCTTAAACTTTCTAAATTATAGTATCATGCATGTGTAGGTAAATTGATATATAAAATTGATATGCATATGAGTAGTGATTAAATTGTAATGATGATATTTAGAATGAAAATGCATGCTAATTGAAAGACTGTCATGTAAATAAGTTGATTGATGTTGTTTGATTGCATGGTTGTACATCATGATTAGATTAAATGATATGAATATAGATTTGTACATAAAGTTACTGATTCATGCCAAGAAAAGTTACTGTTTTGAATTTTGTTTGCACATCAGAAAATCGTATCTAAAAAAATAGTTGGAATCTGGAACTAAAACTTTTTTGAGAGCATCTTTTATGTGTCAGGAACCCTTTGAAACTCATAAGATTTGGAGGTTGTTTACTATTTTAATAAAATCTAAACTCAAAACTGGTTAGTAGTTGGCTGGTTGCTGGAAATCTGCACATCTTTTGGTTTTTGATCAATTAAGCATTGTAAATGAAATAATTTGAGAAAAGTCAGAACTAAGAAGTTGTAGACTCGTTAATCTTTCTGAAAAGTCCAAGAAATAAAATTTTCATAAAGAATTGAATTTTATATAAATTTTACAAGACTGTACAGTGGTAGTATTTCAGTATTTCGACCCTACTGTATATTTTGATAAACAGGAAAACATTGTTGGAGTCGTAGAGTTGATTTTACAAGACTGTATACTTCAGATTTTTCTTGAATTTAATTAGTAAGTATTTATGTTGTTTTCCTGTTTATGAATATTCTGAAATTTATCAAAAGTATTGACGTGCCCACAGATTTTCAGTGTAGAGCTTGATTGGATTGGCAATGACTTAAATACAGTTGATGATAAAGATTATATTCATGATTGAAGCTGCTAATATTAGAGTTGTACTTCTTGTTGTATTTTATTCCACTGTGTAACTCTGTAATAAACATTGTTGTGTAATAAAAAAAGTTTTAATTTCCTTGTAATATTGTACGAATTGAAGTAAAAGATCTTGTTGTACTACGGATTACATGTAAATGAAATTCAGGGTGTTACAAGTGGTATCAGAGCAAACTTCAATAAGTAGTACAAAATTTCAAGGATAACACATTAGGGTGAAAATTAGAGTGTGAGTTCAGCTTATAGATTTTTAAATGTAAGATGATTTACATTTGTGTTACTCATGTCTTCTCCTCCCTTTCCCTATTGGATGGCTGGAATCATGAATGATGAAGTTATGGAACTTGCATTCATAAACAGTAGGGTCGAAATACTGAAATACTTACTAATTAAATTCTGAAATACTACCACTGTACAAGAAAACAACATAAATACTTACTAATTAAATTCAAGAAAAATCTGGGGTATTCCCTAGAATGTCTACTATCAGAAAATAAAGTTTTATAATTTTTCAACATAGATAGAGTAGTCATGAAAAATCAGAAAGCAGCAAGATCAAAAAATTTATAAATCTGAAATCATAAACACAGTAATACTAAAATAACAATATCTTACAAAATATAAAACGAAATCCAGATCCGTCAAAAGGGTAATAAAATTGATATAGTAGGCTACAATTCATATTCACAAAGTTTTTATAGAAAGAAAGTAGAATTAGGTCGAAATTATGTTTTTTTACAGAACAACACGAAAATTCTGCATAAATAGTAGTTGTTTGCACGCATAGAATAGTGTATAAGAGTTATCAATTAAATCCACAAAAATTATGGGTTAAACCCAATCAAGTCTAGTTGTACTCAGCAAAAATTTTGGATTAAAATATTATTTTTAACATCAGTAGGAAAATAGTTTACCATACAGAATTCATATAAAACTTGATCTGGAATTTTCTACACATCTGTAGTAAAATAGTCATAACTTGTAACTCATAAACCGAAACTGAGATCTGTCAGAAAATTTGGAAATTAGACATAATTTTCTTTGATTCATATCCACAAACAATATTAATATACTGACTAGGGTCTAAAATACTGATAAAAAATGGGGTAACAAAAAGACAGAAATATTCCACATGCATAAAATCCATATAGATCATATGAAACACATCCAAATCATAACAGCTGTGAAATACGGTGTACTAGATGTCCAAGAAACATGGTATAGGGTATGTAGCAAGTCTACAACAAGTTATAATACAACTAATACAACCAAGGACATGACATCATACGAATAACATGCATGTATACATCAAGAAGTGGTCATCTCTAAGTTATTTCATGTCATGTGTGTAATGAGGCAACTACGGGCGGATCAACACAATAGAGACAAGATATAATAGGGGTTTTGCACAAGAATTGTCTCTAGAACACAACTACACCATATATGGTATTTAGTACTTGTATTACACAAAGAAAAGAATACAAGTTACTTGCCTGAGAGACGACGAAAACGACGGAGCGAGAACGAGAATAAAGGGAACGGATTCCCAGGCACGAACACGACGAACGAACGGATCATGAGCCAATCATGAACACACGAACAGCAAATCTGAATGAAAGGATCACAATCACGATCGGACGGCCAAGATCACCCCGATGGTGATGATCAAGATGATCAAAATCGATCGGACGGCTGAGATCAAGTGATCAAGATCAAGATGATCGGATCATATCGAAAGGCTAGATCAAGACTGATGATGATGGAGATGATGATCACGATCAGATCAGACGGTCCAGATCTCCCTGATGATGATCAAGATCGATCGACGATTGGAAGGTTCAGATTGATCCTAATGTTAATGATGATCAAAATCTATCGGATGGTCCAGATCAGATGATGGAGATCATGATGTCAAGACGATCAAGTCGATCGGACAGCCAGGATTCAAGGTGATCATTCAGCCTCATCGATAATGATGCTGCACAGGCGGCGGTCGGCTTCAACTCTGATGGTGGCAGGGGCAGTCGACGTCAAGGCAGGCGGTGCGGTGCGGTGGCAGCGACGGAGGGGAGACAGCATGGGAGAATGGCAATGGTGGAGTCGCTGCTTGCTGCTGCGCGTTGACGGAGGGACACAACACACAGGGGGTGCGCTGTCAGTGGATCACGACTGGCTGGAAGGTAGGCATCGGTTGAAGGCAACGCGACGCAGGAGGATGGGGCGACGGAGTGGGCTCTGGCTGCAGACTGGCAGCATAATGAGGACGGGAGAGCAGGAGGAATCCAGGGGCATTGCTGATGGGTGGAGCACTAGTCGCTGGAGCTTTATTGCGGTCTTTTCTTCTGTCAGCTTGCGATGATGCTGGACTGGCTGTCGATGACGACGCGACAAAAAGGAGGAGCACAGGGTTCTCGCGATGTCAGCTGGGTGCTATGTAGAACCCCGTATTTTCAAATATTATTTTTTTTATATTTGAAAATGAATTTAAATTGATTTTTGGATATTTAATTAATATTTTCTAAAAGATTTATCTTTATACACGTACAAAACACGTGCAAATACTTTTATGAGAAGTTTGAAAATTTATTTTTCTTTATGAAAAATTATTATTTAATATCTGGGATTTATTTAGTATTTTTCCAGATTTTTTTGAAATTAATTAGAACTATTTGCAATTTTTGAGAAAAGAAGGACCTTTTTGCAAATTTGACATTTTAAGGGTTAAAGTGCAAAATATATTTTCTGGACGATTGGATCAGTATTGGTTGAGATTTAGAAGTATATTTTCTTTTTAAATCCTAATTTAAATGAATTTTGATTGAATTTCCAAGACTATACATATATATGTGAAATTGTATTTGGAAGGGATTGTTTTGCAAAAGTGTAGGTAAAACCCTAATATTCACTCCCGGATATTTAAGAGAATTTTTCCAGCCGTCATAGCTACAATATACAGAATTTTGAGATTGGTTTTGGAGGAGCAAGAGAATTTTGGATCTAGCAAAGAGGAAAGCTTTTTCGTGAATCTTCTCAATTTAAGGTGAGTGGCTGTGTTTTGTGTTGTTTGCTTTGTGAGTAATATAAAATTGTTTTGTTGATTTGATCTATGTATGAGAGTGACATTGTGTGTTTTGTTTTGTATGTGAATGATATAGATCTTGAAATTGTGGTATGATTCATGTGAGTAATGGTTGTTGTTTATACCATGTTGTGAATCTAAGAATGATGAGTAGACCTTTGTTTATAAAACCTTATTATCAAGATTTGAGTATGTTATGATCGGATGATGAACACCTGGATCTTATATGTTGTAATCAGATTTTGATTTAGAGTTGTGAAAGATAACTAGTCTTGAGAAACCCTAATAAAAGAATTAGTGATCTAGAACATGAGAACTAGAGTTTTGATCTATTTGATGTTTTGAGTAATATACCCATAATGAAGAATCTTTGATATTTGTCACTTTGCCTGAATACAAACTATTTTTCATAAACAATGAATCTTTAGAAAACCCCAGTTTGATTTTTGTATTCAGACCTAAATTATGAAATCTGTAGGCCGACAGCCGACTGGTCCACCTATCAGTCGACTCGTACGACCATACTGTTGTATCATTTGCCTTTTGAAATTCCGTTCTGGACAGCCGACTGAGACCCTTGTCAGTCGACTGGTATACTTAGAACTTCTTTTGTAAAATTATGTCAGTTTCTTGTCTGTGCAGTCGACCTATAACTCCTTTAAGTTGACTCATGAACTTAGAATATTTCGTGAAAATTATTGGAATTTATCTCGGGCAAGTCGACTGAAGCCTTTTTAAGTCGACTGCTATGACTTAGTTTATTTTTGTAAAATTTTGGATATTTTTCCTTTTGGACAGTCGACTTACTACAGTATAAGTCGACTGGTACTGATAAGTTTTTGTAACTTGAGTATTCCTTGAATGTTTGGTTCTTAGACAATTCAGTCTATTGTAAGACATTCAGTTAAGAATTTGATTTAAGTCATTCAGTTGAGCCACTTTGTTTAGTGGGACTTTGGTTTAGACATTTGAGTTGAGTCTCTAGAGGTGTGTGACCCTAGTATACCGGTGTTGAGTTATTTTGTTGAGGCCCATTGAGGCATTTCAGTTATTTAGTTTTGATTTTAGGCCGGTAGGGTACACCACTCTAGGAGATTCGTTGAGTAATTAAATAACCCAAAAGATGATAAAGACAGGCACTAGTGGTGATATGATGAACGGGAACATGAGTTATGCACCTCAGTATGGCTTTAGATGTGGGATTTAATCTCCGGAATTATCCAAGTAACTTTCTTGAGATGTGGGATGATCTCCGGAATTATCCAGGTAAATTACCTGAGATGTGGGATCTATCTCCGGAATTATCCAAGTGGTTTGCTTGAGATGTGGGATTGATCTCCGGAATTATCAAAGTCGAGGCGACGCACATGGGGTATTCATGTGATGATGTGTCTATGTCTAGATGTGGGATGATCTCCGGAATTATCCAGGTAAAATACCTGAGATGTGGGATCCATCTCCGGAATTATCAGGCATGGGCTAATTCTCACAGTTTATCTTTATCTCGTAGTAGTCATCGTGATAGGATTAGTTGCATAGCGGGGGATTGAACCCTATGAAGTGAAGACGTTAAGGGCTTGCACCGAACCTATGTAGAATGAGATGCATAGACTTCGACAAGTACGCATTAGAGAGTCCACATATAGCATTTGTGTTTTCTTGACTTAGTTGTATGCATGTGGTTTTTCGGTTTTCTACACTTAACACTTGGTTGGTATCACTTGTTGTTACAATTCGTGCTATCTCATATTTTAAGTATTTTGATTCACTATATGTTACTTATGAATCCATGCTTAAGTTTTATTTATGTTGTTGTTGTTGTCACTCACACCATTTATGGCTGACCCCTTTAGTTTGGGGTTTAGGGATCATCTTTAGCCTCATATGTTGCAGGTGGTTGCTTAGAGTTGGAGTTGGATGCTTGAGTTGGTTTTTGAGAAAAAGTAATTTAATAAGAGTTATGTGTAAAATTGTAATAGCAGTTTTGAGATAAATTTGTGTTGTAAATAAAAGAAATTATGAGTTGAGTTTGTTTGAATTCCGCTGTGTTTTGTAAATGTTTGTTGTAATAAAAGTTGAAAATTTTAGTGGTGTTGGTTGTGTTTAATATTATATTGAAGTGGATCGCTGGAATTGTGCCACGTATTTTCTAAGATATCTTATTAGAAATTCGGGGCGCTACATGCTGCGGGCTGTGCTGTGGTCGATGCAGGGAGGCATGGAGATGCTGTAGGCGGGAGGAGCACAGGGAGACGAGATCGGTGCCTGGCTGCGGGGCGACGGAGCGACGGAGAGGAGACGGGGGCAAGGCTGGAGGAGGGAGAGATCGAGAGTGAGTGCAGAGGGGAGGAGGGACTGGGATGATGGGTTAGGAGGGAGGCTAGGGTTTAAGAGCGGCTGTAGGGTAGATGAACAGGCTTATGTATATATATAGGTAGAATGATATTAGGGTTAGGGTGTTAGGGTGATGGCTTATAGGGTTGGGTGTAGCAAACGGGTACTGGGTATTAAAGTAACGGGTTTGGTAAATAGATAATGGGTTATATGGTTTTAATATATTGGGTGAATGGGTTAAAGGGTATTATAGAAATCCAATAAGAGATAGGAAAAATATATAAATAAAAAATAGGATTTTTAATATACAATCAAAAGGTAATAATAATAAAAATAATAATACAAACAGTAGTAAAAATAACAATAATAATAATAATAGCAGAAACAATAATAGTAATAATAACAAGAATAATAGGGTTTGTATTACAATATAAAAATCATTGGAAAAAACAGCTACAACTAAAACTATTGATCATAAATAGACTTTAATAAGAGATCCAAAAACAAATTTTAACAAAAAGAGTTTAAGAGCGGAAAAAATAATTTACAAAAAAAATCAAAAAATCCGAAAATACACATAAAATACGTATTTGCGAAAACAGTGGTTACAAATCCTACCCACCTTACAACAAAATTTCGTCCTCAAAATTCTCTTAGGTGGTACATAGGACATGGCAAAGCAAACTTATGGGAGGGGGTAACAAAACAGAGAACCAGGGGGAAGAGCAAAGTGATGGCAACACAAGAATAAAAAAGGAGTGGGCAAGAACGATGTCAAATAGAATGCATGAAAGAAAATAAACAATATCAAAAGGAAAGCAACAACACAAGATAACAAAGAAAGGTAGGGAGTAGGTAGAACTGGAATCAAGGAGAGAATAAACAGGGAAGAATTGAATCAAATAATGAATTGGTCGCATAATGGCAAAATAGAATGCAAGAAAGAAGTAACCGGTATCAAAAATGAAGAAGAAACAATACAAGACTTGCAAAATAGCAAGGCAAAGAGATGAAGAAATAGATAGAGCTGAAATTGAAGAAAGGATGGACAAGGAAGAATTAGACCAACCATTGAATCAACAGATGAAGACGAGTACAAGGGATGGAGAGATGCAAACAATGAAAGGAAGGAGAAACAACAAGAGAATCTTGGGACCTGTGGGTTATGGGCCAATAACGTTTTCGCTGCGCCACTCTGATCGGGGAGACTCTGTTAATTGCATCCAGTAGCTCCAGCAATTTGCTTCGTGGCTCACCATGTCCTTGACACGTCCAAACGACATCCCTCTTGCATGAAGTCTGAACTTTTGGCAACTTCAGATTCTGAACACTTCTTGAGATCCTGGGACTCTGCATGCACATCTCAGAGCAAAAGATGACACTTCCTTCCCTGATGATGATCTAAGATGCTGACAAGTGGAAGTAGAACCAGCGATGCCGATTGAAGGATCAAGCACAAATAAAAAGGATTGATGTCACCAAAATCAGAAAGATATGGATACGAAAGAATGAATTCATACCCAACAAGAGGTCAATCAAAGAGGATGAATGGAAGAGACGGAAGAAAACAAGGAATCAATGGATTGAATAAGAAGGGATCAAAATGGATAGAATAAGACTAATATCCAGATCAAAGTTAATTATAATTTATTCATGTATGCATGGTCTGTCTACTGTTGAGCCAATCCCAGATCGAGACAAGCTTGTCAAATATATCAGTCAAACTAATACATTAGCCTAACCTTGTCTCTGATACCACTAGAAACCTTGTCAGGCCCCACTTCCCAAAAAGGAAAAACGGAATACAGATGGGTGACTAAGCCCAACGAATGATTTTCATCATCCATAAGCTGTCAGGATCTTTACAACTTTCACAGGAATAATCAGAGTAGGAAGCAAGAGAAGTCAACCACGCATGCATAACTGAATCAATATACCAACATGAATTTACTTGAAACAAAATTTAATAATCTTAAATAATCCAGATCTAAACAAGTCAATAATTTTTGGACAACTGCCCAATACAAAGTAATCCAAGTAACCAAGTACAATTATTCAAGATAAGCAACAAGAAAATGTATAGATACAACAAAATCTCCAGCCAACTAGAATCTCAGATCACCTACTCCATCAGGCAGCTGGTCACCAAAGTCTGCAATTCAACAAATTGCAGGAAGAAGAAAAAGAAACAAAACACCCGTTAATGCAAGTTACGGGCCGCTTGTAGTGCAGACACAAGTACTGGAAATGATAAACATGTATAGAGTAATAGCAGAGCAAATATAGCATAGAATAGACATGACAACAAAATGGTATGACTAACATAAATCAGAAAACAAAATTCAGGAAACATAATGTGCTAATAGAGTACGAGTAACATGTAACAGATGTCAAGCATCATGCAAGCAGGTAAACAGGTAACATGTGTTAGGTAGCATGTACAGATAAGCATGTAATAGGTGTCATGTAACAGGTGTCATGTTATGTCAAGTCGTGTATTTATTTCTATTAAGGTAGCACTTCATGCGTCCCATCCATTTACCACATGGTTTCTACATTCAAACAAGTTTGCGTTTAGATTTCGTAGGGGATTCTATAGGTCATGTACTTTGGTATTCACAGGATTACAAAACTTGGTCGGTAAACTTGATCGGTAACTTGGTCGGTAAACTTGATCAGTAACAAAAAATTAACTGGGTCGGTAAAATTGATCGGTAACTTGGTTGGTAAACTTGATCGGTAACGTGGTCGGTAAACATGTCACACGGGAAACACGAGTCCCCTTCCCAGCACATACTCCTATATTGTCTACTACTAGATCTTTCCCTTAACCCCAGCTTAGTTGTTTGTTATTATCATCAAACAGGTATATACGTGCACAAAACAGGGCAAGAATAACATGGAAGGAACAACTGACAGGTTCACGTTCGAAGACAAACATGTACTGGTGAAGAACAACTCATAAAAGGATAGGACAACAAAAATTCTAGTTCAGGACAGCAAGACAGTACTGCACTAAGTCTGGGATTCCCGTTACCACGAACATGCAAATCTGGATCCGTCAGAAAATCTGGAAAATAGACTCTCGGCCAAACCCAGCAAATATATATGTCATATGGTACTTCACAAAAACAGGTCTCAAAACAGAATTGTATCCAGAAAATGTGTTTAGCCAGAAATCAGAAGTTTATATTCATAAACAGGAAAACAGCATAAAAACTTACTAATTAAATCCAAGAAAAATCTAGGGTATTCCCTAGTATGTCTAGTACCAGAAAATAAAGTTTCATAATTTTTCAACATAGATGGAGTAGTCAAGAAAAATCAGAAAGCAGCAATATAAAGAAAATTTGTAAATCTGAAATCATAAATACAGCAGTACTAAAATAGCAATATCCTACAAAATATAAATCAAAATCCAGATCCGTCAAAAGGGTAATAAAATTGATTGATATAGTAGGCTATTAGACCTTTTTGAAGAAGGTTCTGTTACTAACATGTTTAATTCCATTGTGGGTAATGTAAATTAATATTCACAAAGTTTTTATAGACAGAAAGTAGATTTAGGTCGAAATTATATTTCTTTACAGAACAGCACGAAAATTCTGTATATATAGTAGTTGTTTGCACGCATAGAATAGTGTATAAAAGTTATCAATTAAATCCAGAAAAATTGGGGGTTAATTCCAATCAAGTCTAGCTGTACTCAGCAAAATATTGGATTAAAATATTATTTTTAACATCAGTAGAAAAATAATTTACCATACAGAATTATAATGAATCTAGATCTGGAATTTTCAACAGATCTGTAGTAAAATAGTCATAACTTGCAACTCATAAATCAAAACTGAGATCTATCAAAAAATTTAGAAAGTAGACAGAATTCTCTATGATTCATATTTACAAATAATTTTCATATACTGACCTTAATAGGGTCTAAAATACTAATAAAAAATGGGGTAACAAAAAGACAGAAATATTCCTCAAGCATAAAATCCACATAGATCATATGTAACACATCCAAATCATAACAACCGTGAAATACGATGTACTAGATGTCCAAGCAAGTCTACCACAAGTTATACTACAACTAACATAACCAAGCACACGACATCATACAAACAACATGCATGTATACATCAAGAAGTGGTCATCTCTAAGTTATTTCATGTCATGTGTGTAATGAGGCAACTACGGGCGGCTCAACACAATAGAGACAAGATATAACAGGGGTTTTGCACAAGAATTGTCTCTAGAACACAACTACACTACAGGCGGCATTTAGTACTTGTATTACACAAAGAAAAGAATACAATTTACTTGCCTGAGAGATGGCGAAAACGACAGAGCAAAAACGAGAATAAAGGGAATGGATTCCCGGGCACGGACACGAAAAACGAACGGATCACGAACCAATCACGAACACACAAACAGAAAATCTGGATGAAAGGATCATAATCACGATCGGACAGCCAAGATCACCCCGATGGTGATGATCAATATGATCAAAATTGATCGAATGACTGAGATCAATAGATTAAGATCAAGATGGTTGGATCAGATCAGACATCTAGATCAAGA
Organism: Hemerocallis citrina; assembly: GCA_017893485.1. Classification (NCBI taxonomy): domain Eukaryota; kingdom Viridiplantae; phylum Streptophyta; class Magnoliopsida; order Asparagales; family Asphodelaceae; genus Hemerocallis; species Hemerocallis citrina. The sequence goes on from CM030362.1 coordinate 218,001,350, forward strand.
CTGATGATGATGGAGACAATGATCACGATCGGATCAGACGGTCCAGATCTCCCTGATGATGATGATCAAGATCGATCGACGATCGGACGGTTCAGATTATTCCTAATGTTGATGATGATCAAAATCAATCGGATGGTCCAGATCAGATGATGGAGATCATGATGATTAAGACGATCAAGTCGATCAGACGGCCAGGATTCAAGGTGATCATGCAGCCTCACCGATATTATGCAGCACAGGCGGCGGTCGGCTTCAACTTTGACGGTGGCAAATGCATTCGACGGTGAGGCAGGCGGCATGGAGACAGCAAAGGAGGGGAGACAGTATGGGAGAACGGCGATGGCAGAGTCGCTGCTCGCTACTGTGCGTCGATAGAGAACACAATGCACAGGGGTGCGCTGTCGGTGGGTCGCGACAGGCTGGAGGGCTGGCGTTAGCTGAAGGCAACGCGATGTAGGAGGATGGGGTGACGGCCTGGGCTCTGGCTGCAGACTGGCGGTGTGATAAGGACGGGAGAGCAGGAGGGATGAAAGGGCGTCGCTGGTGGGTGGAGCACTGGTCGCTGGGGCTTTGCCGTGGTCGTTTCTGCTTTCAGCCTGTGGTGGCACTGGGCTGGCTGTCGTCGATGGCGCGACAGGAAGGAGGAGCACAGGGCGTTCGCGACGTTGGCAGGGTGCTGCGGGCTGTGCTATGGTTGTCGTAGGGAGGCAGGGAGACCTGCAGGCGGGAAGAGCACAGGGAGACGGGGTTGGCGCCTGGCTGCGGGGCGATAGAGCGATAGAGAGGAGACGGGGGCGAGGATGGAGGTGGGAGAGATAGAGAGCAAGTGCAGAAGGGAGGAGGCACCGGGATGATGGGTTAAGAGGGAGGCTGGGTTTAAGAGCGGTTGCAGGGTAGACGAACAGGCTTATGTATATATATAGGTAGAATGATATTAGGGTTAGGGTATTAGGGAGACGGCTTATACGGTTGGGTGTAGCAAATGGGTACTGGGTATTAAAGTAACGGGTACTGGGTATTAAAGTAACGGGTTTGGGTAATAAATAATGGGTTATAGGGTTTTAATATATAGGGTGAATGGGTTAAAGGGTATTACAGAAATCCAATAAGAGATAGGGAAAATATATAAATAAAAAATTAGATTTTTAATATACAATCAAAAGGTAATAATAATAAAAATAATAATACTAAAAGTAGTAAAAATAATAATAATAATAATAATAGTAGAAACAATAATAGTAATAATAACAAGAATAATAGGGTTTGTATTACAATATAAAAATCATTGAAAAAAAATAGCTACAACTAAAACTATTGATCATAAATAGACTTTAATAGGAGATTCAAAAACAAATTTTAACAAAAAGGGTTTAAGAGCGGAAAAACAATTTACAAAAAAAAAAATCAAAAAATCTAAAAAATACACAGAAAATACGTATTTGCGAAAACAGGGGTTATAAATCCTACCCACCTTACCACAAAATTTCGACCTCGAAATTTGCTTAGTTGGTACATAGGACAAGGCAAAAGCAAACTTATGGGAGGGGGTAACAAAACAGAGAACCAGGGGGAAGAACGAAGTGATGGCAAAACCAAAATAAGAAAGGAGTGGGCAAGAATGATGTCAAATGGAATGCATAAAGAAAATAAACAGTATCAAAAGGAAAGAAACAACCCAAGATAATAAAGCAAGATAGGGAGTAGGTAGAACTGGAATCAAGGAGAGAATAGACAGGGATGAACTGAATCAAATAATGAATTGGTGCATGATGGAAAAATAGAATGCAAGAAAGAAGTAACCGGTATCAAAAATGAAGAAGAAACAACACAAGACTTGCAATATTTAAAGCATGGTTTCGGGATTTGATTAAAAATCGAAATTCAATAAAACAGAGCCCCTTGTAAGACTCGAACCCGAGACGTCCCGCACTGTACACAGCGCTCTGGTCTCACACTGAAGACCTACACTCCCAAACCCATTCTCTGTTGTACTCATGAGTAAAAAAAATGTTTTATTCTACTGGTCTGTATCTAACTCCTTTAATAAACTTGATTTCTCAATCAACTTGTACTTATTTAAAAATCTGTATTTTTCTAGAATGTATTCTTTTGAAAAACAGTAAAGCATATTTGTTTAGATTTCCAAAAATTCTCATTTTAACAACATGAAAGAACTATTCTCATTTCTTTTAAAAAATGAAACATTAGTGTATTTTTCGACATTGAAAATTTCTATTCTAGATGAATCTTTTACCTACTTATTCTCTATTTATTTACAATGCATTTGTACAATTTTTCATTCTTTAACATAGTTAATGCCCTTAAATTAATTTTATCTTCTATAAAACTAACTCATTTATTATGATTCAAAGAGACAAAATATTTGACAGTCAAGTGAATATAAACTTACTCATACAATACAATTAAAATTCAACACCCATTTTAACTTTTCATGCTAATCAATTTGTTTCACAATCCATGGGTGTTAATTTGCATTCTACAATCCATTCACAAGCACAATTTCATACAAGCATGATTCACCAAATTATGTAAATTCTAGCATGGAAATATATATTGATAAAGCTCATGACAAATCTAAATTAACCAATTTCAATTCATTTTACTAATTTTCTCATTTAGACAAACAAGAGTTTCCACTTTTTTTTAATAGTCTTTTCAAGCAAGTATATGGCAAACTTTTCTATTTGTTTCTAACATGTTCATAAATTAGATTCCTAGCATGGTATCTATATTAGAAGTAGAGAAATCACCCACCTTTTGAAGAAACAACGAAAACTCCTAAAGAACTCCTTGAAAGCATGATCTCCTTCCCGCCTCCCCTAGCTTGTGCAAAGATCCGAGCTCCTCCTCCTAGCAAAGCATGAACCCTAGCCTTCTCCTCCTCTTCTTGCTTTGGCCGGCCTCCAATGAAAAGGAAACACACACTCTTTCTTTTTCTCACACGGATTTCTTTCCTTAATCTTTTCCTCACAAATGGCTTTTTCTTTCTCTTTCTTTTTGAAAATTCTAATGCAAGTGAAAAAGAAAGACAAGGGAGGAGTATTTATACACATTTTAAGAGTGAATGAAGAGTTGAGATGAGTTTGGATGAAAGGCTAGGATACATTTGGGAGTTAGAAGAACTACCCATCACCAAGTAACCAACTCTTCACTCTCTCCATTTCTCCCAATCAAGCTATGGCGGGCCACCCCTTGTGTCCCATTGCACGTGCCATCACATGCACACTAGTTGTTGTTCATTTAATTGTTAATTTATTTGTTACTTACTCAAGTCTACCCTACAAGTTGTCGTAATTAATAATAAAACTAATTAGTGGGCTAATTTAGGTGGGCTAAAATCCATGGGCTCTTAATCAATCAATTAATTATTTTAGATGGACTAGAATAAAACTATTAGGCCTAAGAATTAACCATGGCCTTTTAAAAGAGAAGGAAATATTTGTTCATGATATAAGAATAATTTTTAAAGTCAAATACATACATTAATTTGCACGTGCGAAACACGTGAATACAAATGAAATTTTTTATATTTAATTATTTGAAAATTCGTGATGTTACACTTGTATGATCATGTACGACATAATAAAATATTAGACAAGCCGGAGTAATTAGGGTTGACTTAGTAGCAGATAATCTCAGAAACTGTACTAGGTAGGGCCTTCTTGTTTACATGGATTATTGACATGGAAGGTGGAGAAATACTTGTGACCTTGTTACCATGTAATCACGTTATCTTGTTATCATGTTATCTTGTTATCATGTTACACCGAGTACATGCTCTGTAGATCTCGTCACTATGTCTAAAACGTACACTGTTTTGCATGCACTGAACTTGTGGTAAATTTTGAATAATCATAAGAGGAGTTGGGAGTTCACATGAGAGCAGGAAAATCACTGTTAGATCAATGTCTGAATACACTGTGAAATAGTATTTATTGTGATTTTTTTTTCTTACTGATTGAAAAGAATATCAATTATTTGGAAATTTTATTACCTAAAATGCATTTGGACCCAAAAGCGGTGCTTCATTTACACATGTGTCGTCATCTGATCTCAAACTCTTCTTAATTCTTATGTTTGTCTCCTTCGAAGGTTGGAGGGATTTGGAATTTTTTCGGTTAATCCCACAAATTTCTAACATGGCAACTACTATGTTGATTATTTAAGTGGTTGCCTTCGAAGTCATTAGGGTTGTAGAAGATCAAAAAATGTTAAAGAGTTCGATTGAACCAAGGTTTTTTTTTTTTAAAGAAAAGGTAGAGTATGGCCACACTATTTCATTAATAAGGAGTTAATAAAACAAACTCAGAGTACTGAGCCAAGTACAAGGTCTTATATCATAACAAAATACATAACTTAACCCCAAGCATAAGGGGTGGGATAAAAGAAGAACGAATGGGCAAAACATACTTGCAACTAAACAAAATACATCAAGTCCCCTCCCCAACAAACCCTGGGGTGGTGGGGATCAATCAACAGTAAAAGGCCAAGCTTGTAGTCAGTCGATCGTTGAGCCTATCTGGACTTCATCATCATCATAGTCCTCTACCTGGAAAACGCTCGCAATCCTTCCTCTAGGACCTGCTGCAACCACATTAACCCAAAAGGAAATAAGATGCATAATATGAGTCAAATTACCCAAAATATTATTACAAGTCCCGCAAAAATAAAAATTATTCATGTCTAGCCAAAGAACCCAGGTCGTGACGGCGATAGCAATATACCAAGTTTTCTCATAGCTCTTCTCTCAGTAGTGAACTTAGGTCCTACCCATAGGTCTTCATACACACTAGGGTATTGAGTCGTCCCTAGGGCACTGAGTACCTCAACGAGTATTACTTTGCTCCTAGGAAACTATCAGAAAAGGTGGTCTCTAGTCTCAGGGGCAGCGTTGCAGAACCCACAACAAGGATCCACATTTGGTTGGCGTTTAGTTAGGTTCTCTCTAGTCAAAATTGCATCGTTCAGCACCAGCCAAAAGAAAAATTTTATTTTCAGTGGGGTTTTCAGCTTCCAAATAGTTCTCGACCAATTTGGGGTACACCCTCTAAAGTGAATGCGGTTATACAGGGATTGTACAGTGAACGTACCGTTCTTTTCCAGATCCCAAGACTTCTTATCGAGACCCTGAGAGTAATTAATGCTAGCATTGGTGATATAGGTCTGAAGTTCCATGAGTCTAAGCAGAGAGCCGGAATCTAGCGAGTGTTTAAATGTCGGTTTCCATGCATTTCTTTTCCAAGTTGCGGCCACCGTGCAGTGTGGTTGTGACGCATGGTCATAAAGGTCCGGGAACAGCGCTCAAAGTGTGTGGTTGCCACACCACTTAACCTACCAGAATCTGGTAAGTTTGCCATTACGGATCACTGATGTCACACAGCTAATGAAGGGTTCGTAGGCCTTAACGATACCTTTCCAGAACCAGGACAGACGTGAGCCTACCCTGAAGCCCAAATTTCACGTTCCATTCCTGTGCATATATCCCTGAACGAAATCTTGCCACCCTTCTCCATTAGGGTAAAAATTTTCCACCACCATTTACCCAGGAATGCAAGATTCATATCTCACATATCAATAATACTTAGTCCACCGTGAATCTTTTTCATACAAGCTTTCTCCCATCTGATCAGGTGATAGCCTCCTCTTTCATGGTTTTCCCCTTTCCATAAGAATCGTTTCCTATTCCGATCAATTCTCTGAATAACCCATCACGGCATTTCAAAGAAGGACAAATAATAGGTTGGAAGATTTGAGATGACTGCATTAATAAGCATGACTCTCCCTTCCAATGACAGAGCTTTGCCTTTCCAGCTTACCAGATGGTTCTCAACCCGGCAATGATAGGTAACCAATCAACTTTCTTTAGTTTTCTCGGTCTCAATGGCAGCCCGAGGTACTTAATTGGGAAACTATCGGTGGCACAATTGAGTATCGTGGCATGTTCTAGTGCGTCCTCTGTAGTAAGAGCGATAGGGATAAGAGCACTTTTGTGGAAGTTAACCCTGAGGCCAGACCAAGCTTCAAAACTATACAGAATTCCTTTGAAGGTGGTTGTTTCCCCGAGGTTGCCATTTCCAAATAGGAGAGTATCGTCTGCATATTGGAGGATAGAACAGCCTTGTCAATTGGCTCCCTTAGCCACCGGTGATGTCCACCCTGCTCTACTGCAGTTAGCCATCATGGACCGAAGTACATCAGCCACGATGGTGAAGAGAAGGGGGGAGAGCGGATCTCCTTGTCTGAGGCCTCTTTTGCATGAAAATGGGTGGCCCAAAACCCCATTAACCCAAATTGCAGTTCTACTGGTGGTAAGACATGTGTGGATCCATCTGTCCCTAAATTCTCTACCAGCCAGTGCTTCCAGAAGACAATCTCATTCATCCGAATCATAAGCTTTCTCAAAGTCCAGCTTCAGGAGATAGCTCTTAGCATTTGACATGTAGCATTGGTGGATAGTTTCTTCAGCCGTGGCAATACTGTCCTGAATACATCGTCCTTTAATGAACCCCTTCTGATCGTGACTAATGAAACCATCCATCACCTTTCCCAGTCTATTAGCGAGAGTCTTGGTAATGATCTTGACTGAGCAGTTCAAAAGACTAATAGGGCAAAAGTCTCCCACCCGCAGGGAATGTTCTTTCTTAGGAATCAGCACAACCTCCGCAAAATTAATTCTGCCTAATTTGATCTTATGGTCATAGAAATCAGCAAACAGCTTCATCAGATCGTCTTTGATTTCCTCCCAGAATATCTGGTAGAAAAGGATTGGAAAACCATCTGGACCGTGGACTTTGTCTTTTCCAAGTTGCTGGACTACCTCCCAGATTTCCTTCTCCATAAAAGGTATTTCTATGATCGAGTCCTAAGGTCAAAGTTGTTCGCTGTGTCCTGCCAGAAGTCGTGGTGGAGAGAATCTCTTAACACCGCTTTGTTTCCAAAGAGGAGCTTGAAATGAAACTGGAATGCCACTCTGATATCCTCGTCACCTTGACTCATTCTGAAATCTGAGTATATCGAGTGAATGAGGTTAAATCTACGTTGGGCACTGGCTACTCCATGGAAAAATGTCGTGTTTGCATCTCCCTCTTTGAGCCACGAAATCCTGGACCGTTGTTGCCATTTGATTTCCTTTATAGCCTATAAAGTTGGTCAATTTCCTGTCGGTATTGAAGCAACCTATTCCGCTCTTCCTGTAGCAGGTCTCGAGTTTCTTCAGTTTTCTCAAGAACCTCGATACTTTCAAGAAGGGAGTCTTTTGCCCTCTAGACTAGCGTAAATCTGGTCCGGTTCCATTTCTTGAGCTTACCCCGCAATCTTCTAATTTTTTCACACCATATAGCGGTCGCTTCAGTCCCTCTAGTCGGTCGGGATCAATTCTCGTACACCATGTAATTAGGTAGGGATTTAACAGAAGACATCAGAAATTTGGTCTCCCAATCAGCGGAGACCAAGATCCTATCAAGTTTAGCTAAAATGGGTGACGATTGCATGTTTGACCAAGTGAAAAACCTGTCAGTTATGGGAATGTCAACCAGTTCCAGGTCTGCGATAACCTCATTAAACGCTTCCCTATCAGCAACACTGGATCCTCTACCTCTGTGTTCTGAGGTGAACCTGGTGATGTTAAAACTCCCCCCACCACTCAGGGGTGCGACCATTGTGCATGAATCGCTCTAAAATTCTGACCAGAAGCCATCCTAGAAGTGGAAGCGTGCGACCCATAGACCACCTAATTGATTGAGTCCATAGGTCGGCTTTATGTTGGAGCAAGACCGATAATAAAAATTGTCCATAAATCACATCTAGGCAGAAAAATATCTCGGGGTTAAAGCCTAGGGCAATACCCCTGGAAGCTCTGATAGAAGGGTACATTCTCCATTCAGAGATTCGGTTCCCCCCTAATCTTCTAAGTCTAGACATATGGGTCAGTTTGGTCTCTTGTAGACCAACAATGTTAGCTTTTGATTTAGCGATGACCTCCCTAACCATTTCTCGCTTGCCCCGCCTACCCAGGTCTCTAACGTTCCGAAATAAAGCTTCCATCAACTAAGGACATGTAAGGGATCATAACTCGATATGGAAGTCGAGTTTGAAATAAGGTTAACCCTATCGTTTTCCCGTTTTCCCACCCCCTAATCTTATTTAGGAGAAATGCATTCCGATCAGTGTCACCTATCGCGAGACCACAAGTTTTGGCTAGACTAAAAATCTCTGTATCAGACATGAAATTAAAAATGGATGCTAGGAAGGAACGCATACCTCCGTCGCTAGATTTAGCGGATTTGGCCGCCGCTGCGATCTCAAGATAATCATCCAGGGACTCCTCAATAGTCCTCTTAGCCACTTTCTGTACTCTAAAACCTTTGTCGCACCGAGCCGGGACAGGGGCTGTGGGTGGTGTGGGAGGGAAGGTGGAAGGGACAAAATCAGGAGACATATCCATTGCATCGTCATCAAACTCCTCTTACTCCAAAGAATCCTCTTCAGAGTAAACAAAATCATTTTCTATGTTTAGCCTCGCCTCTTGATCATCCTCCTCCATGTGGCTTTCTAGCACGGTATTGGCCCCCCTGTAGGGACAGTAGACATTTGAGCAACTTCAGAATTATTTGTTGGGCTTGAGCACTTGGGTTGATCAATCTTGTTCAAAATGCTAATGGGCTTTTCCAATAGTGACTTAGCAAACTCCGTAATGGGCCCCTCTGTAGGCCCATTGTAACCCTTCATTGCTTTAGGAGTACTGGAGAGTGAGGCACTCTTTGCCGCTTCATTTCTTGACGCAGCGATCGAGGACAGGCACGTGGGCAAGCCACGCGTCTCCTTATTACATGCTGGCGATCTGATCGAGGAGGTGGGCATCAAAACCGAAGCGACAACTTCAGCTTTCTTCCTACCCTATTGCTGTTCCTCTACCCTATTGCTGTTTGGGGAAGAAGACGAATGTGGCCTCCATCGAAACCATCTCCATGGCTTCGATCGCTCCCCCGTTCGTCTTCTTCCCCAAACAAGCATCATATTTTTTGTGAACCTTTTCGAAAGTTCCAAATGTTTCCATTTCTATCATTTGGTCATGTTCCTCTTCTAAAAAGCTGCCTTTATTCTCGATTAAAGCCAGCTCGATGGTTTCGATGGAGGCCACATTCGTCTTCTCCCCTAAAAGGGCACCCTTTTGTAGGCGCTCTCTTCCTAAAGATTCCATCTTTTTCCCTTTTGGTGATCTACCTTGTCTGTTGTCCATGTTTAGGCTCACCTGCTCTCCTCACTGTCTTTCCTCCCTAGCTGCTAAGGGTTGACTTCCATTTTGAGCTTTCTGTTTGATAGAGGCTCCAAGGTTGGGTACTGGGTCTGCAAAAGTTGCCTTTTTTGGGTTAGAGAATTGTACCGCCAGTTGCTGACCCTCTTGAGCGTTGGGTTTTTTGGTGAGGCTTCGGAAATGACCGTTGTTGCGCGGCAGAGTACCTTGGGATTCATGGTTCGACGTCTCCTGGCCTTGGCGCACCTCCATACCTCTAGCCGCTCTGATAATTTCACGGTGTGCACGCTCAATCTCGTGTGCTCTGTCCAAGGTTAGGTCCCACTCTATCGAGACCACCTCCTTGAATGAGCGACCATCCCTAAGTGCTGTGGTAGGGGAAGAGAAAGCAAGGGGTGCCCCCGTCTCCGGCTCCTCTTGCTTATCTAGTACAAATCTGATGAGGTAAGACTCCTGGAATGAAAACACCTTAGTGAATCTTGGCATTATTGTGATATCTGGGCTGCAGATTAAGACCCTGGCAGATACAATCTCCGATCATCGCACCGTCTTATCATCGATGTCTTCAATGGTACCAAACTCTGATATGATCTCTTGTAGAGCTTCTTTTTTCCAAAAGTGGAGCGGTACATTGTGGAACCAAATCCAGTATCTTTTCCCTTGCGGTAATTCGGCTCAGAATCTGGGTGACCATAGGAAAAATTCCATTTTGAAGTGCCCAAAATCCACTATTTCCATGGCCGTTACCTCAATCATCTTCTCCGATGAGGGGAAGGACACCAGGAATGGAGGTGGCACATCTTTTTAACCACCCAATCTCAGTGAGCTCTCATCAGCCATTTCGCGTTCAAAGCTTAGGGGAGATGGTTCTCCGATGGGCACCTTGCTGCCACTCTTGCAATGGCACACCATTAGCGGAGCCACTTCTCTTCACTTTTGATTGTCTTTAGGCTGTTTGCAATGTGGATTACCGTGGGGTTGTCTAGTGACAGACTTCTTCTCACTGGTCGATCATCATCGTTGTTGGATGCCTTAATGTTTGTACAAACGTAGGACATGTGCCCTTATTTCATCCACTTTAAACACCGTATCTCTTTCGTACAATCCTGTCGGTAATGCCCCAGGTCACCACAATTGAAGCACAGTACCGGTTTGCGTTTTCCTTTCCTTTGTTTCTTTCATAGTTCTGGTTGATTCTAGGGGGAAAGGATGTGCCTTTTCTGTATTTTTCTTTGAACTTGAATCCACTGTTCATCCTCTCTAAGCTCCCCACTCTCCACCGGTGTGCCCTCCATTGTGGCTGCGTTCTGTGGACCCCCTTCTTGGGCTCGGTCAGCGCTTGGCTGCAATGGAGTTTGACCCACCTCTATTTGCAGTAGGGAAGAATGTGGAGGGTTGAGAGTGGGTTGTTTAGGAATGTGGGTGAGGGGTGAATGGTGGTGATCTTGAGCAACAACATCTTTGGCCTTCGAAGTGTGTTGGTCATAGATGCCTGGTAGGGTTTTGGGGAACTCTGTGATGGTGGGGGTGGTGGCTTTGATGATTGGGAGGATTTTGATGGTCTCTGTAAGGGTGGAGGTGACTCTGTTGATGAGTTGCATGATTGGGATGATGCGGTGAGACTTTTGCCATTGCACCTTGTGCTTACTCTGCCAATGGCTGTGCCTTCCTCCGTGGGGATGTTGTTGGCCTGAGAGGTGGTCACTCTTACACTCGAAGGAGCCTGTAGGAGGGCCTCCTCTATGGGCCCATCCTCTGGGGAGCGGAGAGTAGCGGTGATGATGACTGAGATTACTCTCCTCCCGGTGATGATGTGCACTCGCATTGGGAAGTTTGAGCCTATCACCCTTCTCGGGGGGGGATATACTGTTGGTTTAGGGTGGGTAGGGTGTAGGTGGTTGTCAGCTGGGTTGGTGAGTGAGGAGGGGGGTGGGTGTACTGTGGAGGTAAAGGGTGATGGGAGGTTAACAAAGGTGAGAGTGGTGTTGGGGGGGGGAGTTGATGCGCTGTGGTAGGAACAGGCCGATATAGGACCACCTCATTGGGCCCACAACCAGTAAGTCCCAGCTCTGACAGCGACGACGAATCCATACCGCCAAGAAGGGCTAGTCACGACGTAGGGGAAAGCAAGAGAATAGGTAGCACAAGAGGAGGCAGGGGGGGAGATCTGAAGAGGAGAAGGGTGGAGCGGAGGAGGGGAAGGTACTGTGGGGAAGATACTTTGGGGGAGGTTGGTTGCAGCTGTCGGCTTTGGTGCCGATCAGGGAGGGGAAGGGAAGGCAAGGGAGGAGGAGCAGGGGAGGAGAAGGATTAAACCAGGAATTTTGAAAATGTTAAACCAGTTAAGCAACAATATTTACTTATAGGTAAATTGTAGAAAAATATTTGATCCTTGAAAGTCCCCATTAGGGAATTTGTAAAACACCATTGCATTAAAAAAATAATCTCGCTGTGCTATTATTTTCTTTAGGGGCATACTAAAATTCTCCATTTTAACTGTAAATTTTGCTGCACATGATATTTTTGAAGGATTTCGGGGCACAAACGCAGCGAAAAAAAAACAGTCGTAAAACCATAAAATCCGAAATCCTAACCCTAGGATCCGTGTACAAGACATGGCTGATTATGGAGAAACGAAATTTTTACCTTTTAAGAGCTTTACGAAGGCTGAAAGATGGAGGTCCTGTTATACAATCACCACGCAACCCTTGTAGCAAGATCCGCGTCTCTAAAGCAGTCCACACGAATGTCCGATCGTCCAACGATCAAGGGAGCCGGTACTAGCCGATGATGCTTGCCTCTATCTCTCTCTCTCTCTTGCCTCTCAACAGTTGGAGCGGCTAGGGTTTTTGTGGAAAACGAATTTTCCAAAAGATGAACCCTAAACCAATACATCTCTATGTATTTATAAGAGAGAATGAGGTGGGCGTAACCGTAATCGGTTTGGGCTTCTACTAAACCAAACTGATTCGGTTTAAAGATTTAAATTCGAATTACACTTTAATTAATCAAGTCCAACTCAATTAATTAAATAACTAATTTCGAATTTATAATCATTTAATTTAAATTCCGAATTTAAATTAAAACTCCTTTTAAAAGTTCTAAGTGTGTGGTCCTTTAGGTTATTATTACGTTGGCAATAATTTTATTATCTAATAATAAAATTATAAACAATGAGCGGCATCTAGTAATACATCATTGCTACCCAAGTAATAATAATAATTGGTGATTCAATTAAACCTTTCGTGACTAATGTCTCTGTGTAATATAATCCTTTTAACCTTGATATTATAGATTAAACTAGAGGCATGGTTCGTGTCATCCTCTTAATAATTTAATCTTTATTTTCTTGATCGATGAGTAGACTATTCAAACAAATCAATATTTGAGCATGGCCATGCATTTCATAGTCTCACTCAAACAAGCGGCCGATAATATCGCTCCTAAAATTAGGAGGGTTAAATTCTATCTAGATCATTCACATTTCTCACACGGTTCATAATGAACCCAATACTATCTTTATCATTACCCGATTAAAGATAACTTTTGATAGAATCAAAGTACATTAATTCTCGTGTAGAAATATAATGATTTCAGGTCAGAGGACCATTACACCATTATCACAGTGAGATTACTTATGACACTTATTTATTTATTCCATGGTTGAATCTCACAGTGGGTCTGTCCAGTACAATGTACTCTTACATTTACCTATGTATTGATTTTAGTATCTCTATACTAATGACCCATGAGAGGTGGTCATCAATCAATCAACATACTAGTCTCAATGTATTATTACTGTCCTAATAATAATAATACTCGACTAGGGACATTTAAGATTATTATACTATATATAATCTCATGTTCATATAGTTCGTATTAATAATCTAAGAACATTTATCATGCTAACATTTATAACGCAGTAAATACGAAGCATAATAAATTATTAATATAATCAAATAGAACATAATGTCAATAATACTGATTACATAATATCATTGTATTGCCTCTAGGGCACCTACACTAACAATTTTTAGTTAATAAGTGTATCGTTGATTAATAATAGTTTTACGGTGTTATTATGGAATTTTTGTTTTCAATTGGTTAAATAATAGTTTTGTGTAGTTATCCTGAACTTCAGTCTTTGTCCACTACTAACAAAATACTTTGCTCTTGTACTATAACAACTAGTATTATGCACGTGCGATGCACGTAGATGGGGAGTGAAAAGGACAAAAAAAAACCTACCAACACGTGCGCTGCACGTGTTTGCACACATACAAAAAAGAATAAAAAATTGTTTATTTGTTTCCAACCTTATCTCTCCCATTATAATGGTTATAGATATTTGCATTATATAAATATCATTGACATAGAACTAAGTGTATATTTATTGTAAATATTGTCATTGACATAGAACTAAGTGTATATCTATTGTAAATATTGTTGTAGTATAATGGTAAAGTTTCAAAATAGTAGATAGGGAATGAGATTCAAACTTTACTTCCATTAGGTTATCACCATCATCCCACTATCATTTGTTAATGAAATAGAGACGTGGATTTGATCAAAGAATTAAGAATGAGACATAAATGATTTAAATTACTTCAGATAACATAATGCCATGCACAATCTTCAGCAATCATTATTAATGGGTTAGAAACCTGGCTTTGATCAACAAATTAAGATTGAGACGTAAATGATTTAAATTACTTTAGAGAGAACATGATGCCATGCACTATCCTCAGCTGCCCACAACAATTAATTACTTTTTTTTAAGGTTTACTTGTCAGGGGCGTAGCTGCCCTTGGCCTGGGGGGTGTAGTTGCGCCCCCCGGGATTTTAAAAAAATTTCAAAAAAAAATTTAGTGAAATGAAATTTAATAAGAATTTATGTGTAAAATTTTCAACCCATTTAGTTATTTACAGATTTTACTTTACTCTTCTTCCACTCTTTTGTTTCCACTTTACTGAACACAAACCCACTTCATAATGAATTTCTAAGAGGGATTAAAATCTACAAGTAATTAGTTGGATTTGTAGAGGAGGTCAAAAGAGAGAGAGAGAGCGAGGAGTCAATCGATTCCAAACCCTATTGTATGTAAAAAAATTGGTACATTTTGATAATTAAGGTACATATTATGAAATTTCATGAATTCATATATGATAGGATAATTACATTGCTAATTTCTGTTTCAGTGTTACTGATTTGTTTGAGAATGGATTGAATTAGTATGATATGTAATCAAATTAGAACCCAAATGGGTACATATTACAGTGTTAGTTTCTGTCCCAATTTTAAGCTAATTTTCGAATTTTTTATATTTAAACACATGGAGTTCAGAGTTGAATTTTTTATATGCGTATCTTATACATGGAGTTTAGAGTTGAATTCTAACAATTAGTTTTTACTCTTTCTATGCATTAATGCATATACTTATGAGATGAACATCTAATGCCTGATGCACTTAATTACTTTGAGGTAAACTGATGATTGAAGGTTTAACTACTGGTTTATTTTAATGGTTCTAAGTTGTTGAAAATGCACGCCACTTGTTTGATGAAATGCCTAAGAATGATAAGGTTTAGCTTGCATGGGTATAGTTTTACTTTGCCAAACTAGTGTTTTGATCAGCCACCTATTTCAGGAGAAGATAAAATGACTATAAGATAATAATTCCACATATGGATGAATTATTTGTACAACATGGAAGATCCCGTCGCAACTTTGAAGGAAAAACAAATTTTCATCATTATCGTATTGATTTGTTTTATGAAGTGATTGATTTGCAACTTCAAGAGTTGAACAATCGTTTTAACGAGGCAAATACGAAGTTGTTGTTGTGTATGGCTTGTCTTGATCCAAGCAATTCATTTTCTGCTTATGGTAAAAAAAATTGCTTCACTTTGCTGAATTTTATCCATCCGATTTCTCTAACATTGAGTTAATGCACCTTGACCGGCAACTTGATACCTACATTTTGGATGTGCGCTCTGATGACCGATTTTCTGAAGTTGCAGGGATTAGTGGGCTTGCTAGAAAGATGGTTCAGTTAAAAAATATCGTGCATATCCGTTGGTATATTTTCTCTTGAAGTTGGCATTGCTATTACCCGTTGCAACCGCAACAGTGGAGAGAGTATTTTCTGCAATGAAAATCATCAAGACTTCATTACGAAAGCGATTGGGAGATGAGAAGATGAATAATTGTTTGGTTGCATATATTGAAAAAGATGTATTGGATGCCACTGACAATGAAGATATCATTCAATATTTTCAGAATATGAAATCTCGAAGGGTTTTTTTGCTAAAGAAAAATACTATTTAGTGATTGTAATAGTTTGTGACATTTGATAGTAATATATGATATTTTGAGGCTTGCAAATGTGTTATTATATTTTTTTTTAATAGTAACTGTTGCCCCCCCTAGATGGAAATCCTAGCCACGCCACTGTTACTTGTAATTGGAAAATTGCATGCCGGCACACCATTCACGGTTGGAGCAGTTCATGTTAGTGTGTCAAATTGTATTTTAACAGAATTGGTCTTTTGGTATTATCCACCCTTGATGAATTTTCTTTCCTCATTCTTTGCATGCATGACCCTTAATTTTGATATGGAACTTTCTCTTTAACTAAATAATATACAATGAGATCATGTCAACAGGTAGACCGAGAAAGATCAATACAAGGAGAACTGATTTCACTACAAAATAAATAGGAATCGACGGCGTTTTTTTTAATAATGGCCGGCGTTTTGAAAACGCCGGCCTTTAGTTGTTGGCGTTTACGGAAACGCCGCCGCAAGCGCCGTCCGTTCCGCCGCCGGGGAATCTATTAGTTTCCCCGGCGCAAATGAAATGCCGGGGAATTTTAGAATAGTCCCCGGCGTGTGATAAACGCCGGCCATTTTGTTTTGAATTTTAAAAATATATTACCGTTATTTACTATACCCCGGCATTGGTAAAACGCCGGGGATTGTTTGAAACCTGCTGAATCAATATTCCCACTGAACAAATTATGAAACCAGGGATTGTTTGTAGCCTCCAGTACTCCAGACACAATTCATCTACTGTACTCAAAAGTTGTAACCTCCAGTACTCCAGACATAATAGTCAACATCTAGCTCAGAGCAAGAACACAAAGTCATAATATATAGCATTAAATGAGGACTTCAAATAAATCTTTCAAGGGATTGACAACAACTCCATTGATAAATAAGCAGCTAAGAGACATCTCAGTTTACTGTTTTAGCATAAATGCAAAGCCAACAGATACAAAGGAACCAAAGTCATAATAGCATCAGTTTTTAGAAGAACTAACTACAACCAACAAGAAGTCGTTTTACAGTTCATTAGTTCAATTCCAAACACTTCTAAGTCTTTCGGCAGAGAGGATAGTAGAATAACTTTGATATCCACAGATGTTGTTATGTTGTTACTGCTAGAATCCATAATTAAGCACTGTCAGCCTTCACGCCATTTTCACAAACTCGCTGCACAATGGGAAAATAAATAAACTCAGTCCTGGTCAAAATATGAAGATAAATAGGCTGAAACAAGTTGAAAAAATGTATAAGTTGTACTGGAATAAGAACTTTTTAAAATGTAATAAGAACAGCCTATAAAAATTAGTGCAGTATATCAAGGTTGCCAGAGTATTCATTCAAGGAGCATCGATAAAGTGCCAGTGTTTCGACTTCATGGGGTGAATTGTCAGTATCACGTATAAAAGAATTTCCAGTAAGATAGTTCAAACTGCCGAAAGCAATTTTGTTTCAGCTAATAGGAAAGATAATGAAAACTAGAACTAGTTAGAGAAACTAGAAGTATCGTTGCATTCGAGAGAGCAGGTTTTTATAAAGGATTCACCCATTGGAACAAAAACTGATAAGAAAGGGAAATACTTTGACCTGTGCAATAAGAGAGGTAGCATACAAACAGAGACTAAAATGTAAGTAAAAGTCATGTTCACATTCTATAAAACAGACAATCATATCATAACAAAAAACTCTCTTGATTGAAAATTGACAGTATTCCAAACAGAAAGTTCAAATTGCATGCCTAAGAGACTTTTGTTTTGGTGAAAATGGAGATATTGACGATGACAGTTTACACATGGAGTAGTGGAACTGAAACATAGGATGGGAAACATACAGAAGAACATGAATGTGGTGGTCTGAGAACCCAGAGGTTAAACTGGGCATTGCAAATATGATATATAGTTCAACTAAATATGATATAAAGTTCAACTTTTGTTGTAAATTTTGTTGAACTATATATCAGAGATCCATTGTCACCAGTTCAACTAAATATGATATATATCATATTTAGTTCAACTAAATATGATATATAGTTCAACAATTCTGCTAAAATGGATATATAGTTCAACTAAAATGGATATATAGTTCAACTAATATGATATATATCATATAATTCAACTAAAATGGATCTCTGATATATAGTTCAACAATTCTGCTTTCTTCAAGTGTAAATAGTTCAACTAAATATGATATATAGTTCAAATAAATATGATATATAGTGTAACCAGTTCTGCTTTCTTCAAGTGTGAAATCAAAAACTCTCAAATTTGATATATAGTTCAACTAAATATGTATTTGGGGCTGAATGTACCTTTAATATCTTCTCATCAGGACATTGTACGTCCAGCGATGTCGTCGAAGGGATCACCAAGGTCGTCGGCTTCCTCTTCATTCGGACGACTGGAAGATGTCGGCTCTCTAACATCATGCTATATAAGAAATAAGTATGAAAGATGCCATGAGTCGGATTGGTACACACAATTAGTCAGATTCGTATAAAATGCTAATGCTAAGCAATTGGTAGACACAATTAGATAAGAACAATACTCTATATAATTTCTAACCTGTCTCGGTATGTTAGATGGGTTTGGAACATTTGTTCCCCTCACCATCTGTGCTAATTCCGCAACTGTTGCCTTAAGCTCTGCGACTGTTGCCTCTAGATTAGCTATCTTCTCATCTCTAGGATCCGGCTGTGATGATGAAGAAGCACGAGTACGAGAGGGTGTTGGTCCTAACCCCTTCCCACGCACACGGCCAGGGCGCTCCGGACCAATGCTTTCGACCAACGCCTGGTGTTGAAGCTGCACTATATCGGCGGTGGGAGCGGATGACAGTTCGGCATACCTATTCCGAGCAGTTCCCTGTTTTAAAAAAAATATCCAAATTCATTGTTAAGGCATATTACACATCAAATAAGCAAATTTAAGATAGAAAAACTATTACCGATATCGTCGCAGCCTTTGAGGACGGAAATACGCCTTGTGAGTTCATGTGGGTTGCGTCGAAGAAATCTAAATCACCGTACTGATCCGCACCTCCTCGCTCCACATCCTACATATATTAAAATCAAAATCAATTGAACTCGTTTTGAAAAAACGAAAGTTTTTTGGTATTAAGAGTTACTCTACAAGTATTATAGTGAAGAACAAAATACTTAGATATACCATCATTGCGCGTCGCCGTGCAAAGCTTGTACCTCCTGCAGTGTGCAGTACGTCCTGTGCCTCCCTACTTGCACGACCTCTTTCAGCTCTCTTCTGCACAGACAATAAAATTTAATAAGCCATATATCATATCAAAATATATTGCATCATATACTACAATTTTTTAATTACCTTCCCTTCAGGTGTATTCCAAAAATGGTATAGAAATTCCCAATCAGCACGCACGACATTTTGTGGGACTGCTCTTGCGTTCTCAGCCATTGTTCGGTCCTCGTCATAGAATTTTGCCTTAAGCTCAACCTTATAGTCTCTCCATTTCTTAGACATTGATTTATTCAGCCAATTAGCATCAACAATCGCCGAGAAATCAAATTTTTGCTGCAACAGTCATAAATCAATATCATATATTAAAGATAAGAAAGTACTTGATAATTTGATATATGATATTGATTTCTTCCTTGAGAAATCAAGTAACTAACAAAATTAACTAACAAAGAATGGTTATAAAGAAACTTCTCACTGATCAGTACAAGTGAGACCAAATTTAACCTGTAACTCAACTTTGACATTTTGTGCTGAATTGTAGTATTTGTAAAGCGACTGTGTTAACATCAACGGTGAAAGGTGTTAAAATAAAATGGTTGTCTTTAGCACTTTCTCCAATTGTTTCTTATACTTAGAAGTGTAATACCCTGTTTGTTTACACAAGTTCAATTCTTTTCCAGTATGTATAAATCTTTGTTGATGTAGTCATGTAGATTGAAATATGGATTCTGTCCTGAACCATCAAACCTATTCTGAATACATAGGGTTTACTGGATATTATTAAGGGTTTATTTTTTTTAAAGTGAACTTAAGATGTTAAAGTAGGTGTCTCTCATGACCTTTACCATAATCATGAGCCTTTTTTTTGCAGAATTTATTCGTTTGTTTGAGCTCTTTATCATAAATTTTGCTTTGAAATGTACTTTTTAATATACAATAGACATTGCTCCTATCCTCTTTGAAGCTTTACCCAAATTTTCAACCTATTTTTATCTTAGGCTATCCATCACCATATAAGTTAGAGCAGATAATAAATGACTTTTTTGGTTTAGTTCATTACTTATTAGTCATCTATGGGTAAGGAATATAGACAGAACAAAATATAATATGATTATGCAGAATACTAACAGACACAACACAATGTCGGTATGCAGATACCAGAATAGTAGAGCTAAGATAGAGATTGTCATGGATACACCATACTTCCCTAGAAGAGATTTGGAGCCTATGATAAAGAAAATAAGAAATATGCATAGAGTGGAGAGTTTTGTAAGGGAGAGTAGTTATGTGGAAAGGTGAATTGATATACAAACTATTTAAGAAATACCTATAACCAAACTATTTAAGAAATACTGTAAATATAAATGGTACCTTGATAACTTCCATAGCTCTAGTCCTTGTCGCTATGGGGATTTTTGTCCATCTATCGAATGATAGTGGAAGATACTCGAAATTCCGAACAATCACCCCAATGAATGATGCGAAAGTCGCTGCACTTTTTCCTACGGGCTGATGATCCCCATTCCACTGCTATTTTTTCACCCGCGGGTAGCTTCCATACGTCAACTAACTTTGTCGCTCCCCGGGTCTTTTTTTGTGGGGGTGGCTGGGTGCTCCCCTCACCTACCTCTACGTGGGTATCCTCCTCGTTTAGAGGCTCCTCAATCCTTCTTTTAAGCGCCGTATTCCGTCGCGGCATAATTCACACACCTGCTAATAAGAACTATGAAGCATACATTAAAAAATTAAGAACTTGGTATAATGATATGAGAAGCATCCAGTATAAGTTGGTAAAAAATTAAGAACTTGGTATGAAGTTTATGTAAATATTAAACTTGACAGCAGCATCCAGTATAAGTTTATGTAAATATAAAACTTGACAGACTCTATATAAAACTTGAAATCAGACTCTATAGTGATATATATAAGACTGGATATCAGACTCTATAGTAAATATCAGAAGTTTATCAGAAGCATCCAGTAAACTGGATATAGTAAACTGGATATCACACAAACTGGATAAAGTAAACTGGATATAGTTTACTGCAATCATACACAATCAAATATCAAAAGCTACAAAAAAACATCCACCATGTATCAGTTCTCCATCAATCTTATCCTGTAAAAGCTATCAAGAATTCTGTCATATACATGTATCTTTCGAGCCTACAAACTCCTAACCACAAGTGGTCTTCAATCCCTAACTCCTGACTACAAGTGTTCTTAAATTCTTGTCAAGAAAAGAAACTTTGAGTCCTATAAATGAACTATCAGTGTCTTCAATTTAATGGTTTTTATGCTATAGTACAGAAGAAACTTCTCTCAAAATATTATAAGGTTGTAGTCACTCTACCTTCTGAAGCCACCAAACTGTAACAGATAGAAAATGTTAGCAAGTATCTAATATAACAAAGATCAGCTCTAATAGAATGGTCTCGAAGACATGTCTGTGTGCTTGTAGACATAAAAAAGAGGTCACCAGAAGAAGCAAGTACTCTATTCCAGTTGATTATCCAAGAACTGTACTTCTTTTCAGACGTGATGCAACGTTTTAAGAGAGGAACGTTTTAAGAGAGGAACGTTTCCTATATTAATAGCATCAAAGTTGTTCCTCCAGTTTTCAGCAATGAAACATAGAAGATCCAAGTCGACCTCATCAGTAACTTCTCTAATAAGATTCAAGCTTTCAGTGCACTTCCTGTACCATTCCTTCCCCACATATCCCACCCCAAGAAACTGCAGTTCTAATATCTAGTAAACTGGATATAGTTTACTAGATATTGGTCCGAATGTGTTCTAAGTTCTAATTGATTGTGGTGCATTGGTGATGAAGATAACAAACTCTATAGTGATATAGATATTAACTTTATACAGATATAGATATAAGCAACATTAACTTTATACAGATATAGATATCAAACTCTATAGTGATATATATAAAACTGGATAAATGTAATAAAGCTATAACAAAACTTGTATATTTAATATTTCATGGGAGAATCTTAATACAAGTGTATAATGTTCAAATCCAGAAATGTCTAGCATAGCAAAAGGAACATATTCAATCAACTCTTTTCCATATCCAATACATCCCCTGGCTCTCCATCCGTGCGTAGCCAATTAGGTGTACTGTTGTCATCTGATATGTTTACATCAAACCTAGGAAATTCAGCAGCAACAAAAATGTTAGTGACATCTTCGTTCTCATCATCTGATGTCTCTCCCAACTGGTACACATCTCTTGGTTGCATAATAAGAGCCACGCAAGATTTAGGCGAAGCTGGATCTTCAACATAGAATACTTGGAGTACTTGAGATGGGAACACAAATGGTTCATGACTGATGTGTGTGCCAGTATGAATCAAATTTGAAAAGTTTACAATTGTGAAATCTAAAGTATCCTTGTTTTGGGGATAATTCTTATCCATATCAGCCCAGTCTGCGCGAAATAAAACAACTCGAAAATGACCGAAATAGTCTAACTCAATGATATCAGTGAGAACCCCATAATAGTCAACATCTTCATCAACTGGATTTGTGTCATTCTTAGAAGCATAACTTCTTGTCTTTGACGTCACTACAATTCCACTATTCTGGGACTTTAAATAACGTTCACGATCCTTAGTATGAAATCTGAATCCGTTATATATATATCCCTTAAATCTTCTAACCATCTTATGGGGACCTGCAGCAAGAATCTTGATTTCAGGTGATACCAAATCATCATGCAACTTCGGAACCTATAGGATGTGATGGTAAACCATATTAGTAAAATTAAGATTATTATAAAAAAAAAGGAAAGTACTTGATAATTTGGAACACTCTTACATAGTCTTTAAGCCACATATGAAATCTTTCATTCATCATCTTATTTTGGTCACGTGGTCTTAATTTCCTTGTTCTAAAATTCCTTTTCATTTCACGGATAAATTCTCTGTAAATATTTAAAAGAATGAAATATAATTAGATGTACATTGTTCGAACCGAGTTTAATTAAATATAAACCAACCCAATTATGACTTACTCTCGGAATGGCTCAACTGTTGCATGATGATCTAGCACATATCGATGTGCTTGTTCCCATGTTAAGTTATCTAACTCAACCGCATCAACTTTACCAATGGTATTTCCAGCAGTTTGAAATAGATAATGTGCCTCACCAAGGTTTGACCCAACTGGGTTTCTCCTTGGTCTAGTAAGACATGTCTCGACACCCTGAAGATATCGGGAACAAAAATTGGAGCACTCTTCCGAGAGATAACCTTCTGCAATTGAGCCTTCTGGATGAGATCTATTTTTAATATATCCCTTGAGTCGATAAAGATACCTATACATGTAAATGGTTAGATCAAAAAAAGGATGCACATTATCCAAATTTGAAGTATATAATTAACAAATATGAATAACTACCTCTCAATGGGATACATCCACCGGTAATGTACCGGCCCACCAAGTCTTGCTTCGCCTGCTAGATGAATGACCAAGTGAATCATTATAGTGAAGAACGAAGGGGGAAATATTCTCTCCATTTGACAAAGTATCAAAGCAGCACGTTGCTCCAAGAAGTTAATGTCTTCAACACGTAGAACCCTTGAGCAAAGTCCTTTATAAATGCTACACAGATCCTTGATGACGGCAGTGACTTGGTCGCACATTGAGAACCTTAAAGCCACAGGAAGGAGATCCTGCATCAAGATGTGGTAGTCGTGTGACTTTAGACCCTGAAGCCTCTTCTCCTTATCATTGACGCACCTTGCTATGTTAGATGAATAGCCATCGGGAACTTTAAGCTCCTGTAGAACTTTGCAGAACGATTCCAACTCCTTTTTAGACATGCAGTACATTACTGGAGGAAGGCGCACTCTGCCATTCGGTAAATATTCGGGGTGCAACTCGTGTCGTATGTCCAACTCAGCTAAATCAAGACGACACTTAAGATTGTCTTTTGTCTTCCGATCATCTCCCATGATAGTCCCTACACAATTTTCACCAATATTTTTTCCGATATGCATCACATCTAAATTATGGCGCAATAAATTGAATTCCCAGTACGGCAGTGTAAAGAAAATGCTCTTCTTCTTCCAGGACCCTAACTCAACAATGTCATCACAATCATCTTCATCGTTGTCGTCATCCCGTGCTCTTTTCTTGCCCCGTTTTATGGCTTCTACTTCCTTACCATAATTGAAATGGTGACCATGTAGCCGCCTTAACACATCGGACCCAAACGATATTTCAGGTGAATGTTCCCACTCCTCAACCCCATCAAAAGTCGTAGTTTCCGTCCTAAAATTGTGTGTGTCAGGCAACCATCTTCTATGACCCATGTAGCAGAACTTTTTCCCATTATATAGCCATCTTGAAGTAGTTTTATCAGCACAACAAGGACATGCATTATGCCCTTTGGTGCTATAACCGGATAAATTTGCATACGCAGGAAAATCATTGATTGTCCAAGTCAATGCAACTCGAAGACGGAATGATTTCTTCGTTGTTATATCATATGTTGGAACACCCTCCCACAACTGTTGCAGCTCATCTATTAAAGGCTGGAGATAGACATCTATATCATTTCCAGGGCTTTTCGGTCCAGGAACTATTGTGGACAAAATAAATGATGATGGCTTCATACACTTCCAAGGCGGTAGATTATACGGTATCAACACTACAGGCCATATGCTGTATGTACTACTCGTTTGCCGGAATGGGTTAAAACCATCACTGGCTAATCCAAGTCGCACGTTGCGAGTATCTTCAGCAAAATCAGGATATCTTTCATCAAAACTTTTCCATGCAGCAGAATCCACCGGATGTCTAAGAATTCCATCATTCTTTCGCCCTTCAGCATGCCACCTCATATCAGAAGAAGTCTTAGATGACATAAACAACCTTTGTAGCCTAGGAATCAAAGGAAAGTAGCGCATCTGTTTTGCTGGCTTCTTTTTCCGCCTTGATTTAACTATACCACTTGCATCTTGTTCTTCATTCGGAACACCTTTCCATTTTGAAGTACCACAAATTTCACAGTTCTCCAGACTCTCCTTATCCCCCCTAAATAACATACAATCATATCGACATGCAACTATCTTCTCATACCCCAGATCAAAATATTTAAGGAATTGTTTTATTCCATGTGCTGAATTTGGGAGACAAATTTCAGGAAATGCTTCATTCAACAATTTAAGTAACATTGTAAAGGATTTGGCAGACCAACTATTCAAACATTTGATCTGAAATAACCTCACGATGAATGAGAACTTCGAAAATTTGGTTCAATCATGATACAAGGGTGTACTAGCATCCTCCAACAACTTACTGAATGCTTCAAATTCTTTGTTAAATTCAGAGTTTTGCCTACCCTCCTCCACTTCACCCTCGTCCCCATCAGTGTGCGAAGTTTCGGTCGGTTCATCATGGACTTGACTTGTTGAACTATTTGTGTGCATTGGATTGTTGTGAATCCCAAAAGCATCCCGCACTAGATTTTGCATCTCATCGGCAAGACTGTCGTCGTCATTCACTAAGGGTTCATTTTCCTCTTCCAACAATTCTTGCCCAACCGGAATCGATGTGTCACGCTCTCCATGGCAGAACCACATTGTGTACCCTTGCAGAAAACCATTAATCACCAAATGTGTTTGTACTTCGTAGCATGGAAGCAAATGACAGTTTACGCATCGGCGACATGGACAAAGGATAAAGTTGGGATCACGAGAATGTTGCTTGGCAAAGATAATGAAATCTCTAACACCATCTCGATACTCTTTGCATAATCATGACTTACTCATCCAACTTTTATCCATTTCAATAATATCACTCAATCTGAAAATTAAATTAAATTTCACTTGGTCAATATGAAGGTTTGGTATGCTTTTGAAAACAATCAAATTCATACTTCGCATTGTAGGTGTGATCGTGAACTAAGAGGGAAATAGAAACTGACATAGATGTAATACAAAACTTGATCTGGGTGTTCATCCTAAAACTTTGTTCTACACTAGTTTTTGTAGTCTTGCAATTAGTTCTCTTCTAGTCCAGGATGATTAGCAGTTCATGTTATTAGCTTTCACTCTGAAATATTTAATACAACAAATTCCTGGACATGAATTGTCACTACAAAAGGAAACACCTATCCCGACGTTTCCCCCCCCCCCCCCCCCCCCCCCCCCCCCCCCCCCCCGCGCCAAACCCCCATGCCATATCTAAGGGTTAGTGTTTCAAATTCAAGCTAGATTTTGAGTTTGAGTAGAGGGTTAGTTGTTCTAGAGTTTTTTTCAGCTGTTTGTTGCTTATTGGGGGGATGGTTGGATGAAGGTTGCTTCATATAGAAATAAGTTCATGTTTTAGTAAATTAGCTCAATGATTTGAAGAAAAGGTTGTTGTATATGTGGATATTTCTCATTTGTTTTGTCATATATATGGGTTTTAATTGTATTATGTTTTTCTCAACTTTACTGGCCTATTGTTTGTCAGATTAAAGATAACTGAAAATTATGTATTTTCAGGTGAAAGAAAACATTAATTATGTTAGATTAAAGATAACTTGTAGATGCTCGTTCAAAGGCCAGGTAACCAATAAATTACTTTATCATCATCAATGAAATGCGTCATGTTTTTTTTTTGACAAGATTAGCCTTGTACAATCTTATTGATGCATGTTAGATTGTTTTGCTGTTAGTAGGAGATTTAATTTTACTTCTATAGACCTGTACTTTATTTATTCTATAGAGACATGTACATTACTGCATTGGAATGCTTGTTTATAGGATGTGGTTTACCATATGAATTTTGTACTAGTCATACTCTATGTTGATCATCTAAGTTTGATTAGAAAAATGTACTTGATATAAACTGTTTCAAGTCATCTTCTGCATGCCTTCAACCAGATTTGGAGTTGCTAAATGTAAGCAATTTCTCTACCTCCCTCAAGCATTTGTTCTGGATCCTTGGGAGTCTAATTGCATGAGCACAACCTATATGTCTCATTAACTCTGACAAATTTCCTTTTACATTGCATTAAGCTACAGTTGTAATTAATCATCATGCTCATTAATTTGGTTCTGTTTCAGTATGATTTATCTTGTTAGCTTCCTTTTTCTTGTAACTATTAGTTGATTTGTTAATTATGTTCAATCTACATGCAGTTAATCATTATGAGTTCAGTTTCTTACATTTTGTCTAAGAAAAGAGTGAGTGAACAATAAAGCACTGGAATTTACTCTTAATTTTTCACTAATTCTTTTGTGGTTGTAATGTTCTTATTAGGTATGCTTGTTAAAAGGTTTGGGTGCTCCAGTACGTTCTGTCATTGTTGGATCAGAAGACTTTATCCACAAGGTATCGTTAGTAAGTGGAACTTCCTAATCAGTTTTTCCAATCTATTCATTAGCATTAATTTTTTTTAATTAAAAAATTTAAAAACTTTGTTTAGGCTAGAAGGATAGGAAAACACTAGGTGGAGGGATGAGGCAAGTTGGAGTCCTTTGTACTGCTGCATTTGTTGCTCTTAGAGAAAATGTGATTAATAATATCATGTATGACTAAGTAAACTCATGCATCATGTTATTCAACAGATCGATAGCTCAACAGTAGAACTAGAAGTAATAAGATAGTATCATTTCTTGCTTACCAACAAACACAATCACAAGTAACTACGTAGCCTATTGATTAATAATTAGTAAGTTGCCATCACCAATTATTTTTGATTCAGCGATAATCACAAACACAATGTCACATTAAAAATTAATAGCAAAACCACAAGATGACATTGGTTCATTTATGCAGTATAAATCGTAACCTAAAAAGTTTCATGAATGTGACTGATTACTAATTCAATCAAATAGCAGTATAATTACTAATTCAATCAAATAGCAGAATATACCACCAGTAGAGACCCAAATCCACCTTGCCCAATCTTGCAGCTTGTTTGGAACCCTTGCGCACAATCCCTCATAGTCTTGTCGTCATTCACTAACTAAATTCCAACCAAAATCAACACCGTAAACCAACAGATTCAATATACACACCATAAACCAACAAAATTCAAACAAAATCAACAAAAATCAACAAAAATCTACACCGTTAACAAACAAAATTCAAGATCCAAACCAACAAAAAAATCCACACCATATTGGCAGATTGCAAGTAAATAACTCACCATATTGGCAGATTGCAACGGCGGCGGCGACGAGATCCAATGGCGGCAAGCGGCAGGCGACGAGATCGAGATCGACGATATCGAAATCGAAGAAAGAAAAAGGAATGAAGTGGAGATTGGGGCGTCGAAATCGAAGAAAGGAAGAAAGAGGAATGAAATCGAAGAAGAATCGAAAAAAGAGAGAGGGTTTGATTAAGGAATCGAAAGAGAGAGGGTTTGATTAAGGAATCGAAAGAGAGAGGGTTTTCGGGAGACGAACGAAATCAAAAGAAAGAATCGAAGAATTTGGGGCGAACGAAATAGGGTTTTCGGGAGAGAGGCGCGAACGAAATAGGGTTTTCGGGAGAGAGGCCCGAGTAATTTGGGGCGAACGAAAAAAGAGAAAGGGAAGTGGGGGAATTTAGCGCGTGGGTGGGGGGTTTTCCCCGGCGCTTTCCAGCGCCGGGTATTTGTAGAATGGCCGGCGCTATAATAAAAAGCGCCGGGAAATTCCCCGGCGAAAACTCAAAGCGCCGGGGAATGTACGCCATATATTCCTATTTATTTTGTAGTGTTTGGGATAGAAAAACAACTAGATATTTGTCCATGGAAGTGGAAGATTGGCAACCTTGTTGCATATTAAATATACGAAAACTTGTTATTATTATTTAATGAACAAAGCCATAACCACACACTGGCATTCTGTCATCAGACAAAAGGGGAATAATATAAACAGGAATTTAGACCCCCAACTTCTTACTCTCTAGTGAAATGACCTGCCACTAGAATACGGTGACAAATGCAAAACATACATGTTATTTTATTTCGGTAAGTCATCTTATTTAATTACGGTAACAAGCTATTGTGGATTGGAGCGAGATTAATTTTGGAAAGTCATCTTTTTTCTGATACTTGTATTTTAATGTTATGCAGAAATATCTTGATTTGGTATCCTACCGCAAAACTTCCACCATATCATAGAAAATAATAAAGTGTCAACTTTGAAATGTTATAGAGGAGGTAATGGGGATAGTGCTTTGGAAGGAGGAGCTGACTAGCAGCTGACATCCCCCCCCCCCCTCCCCCCCCCCCCCCCCCCCCCCCCCGCGGAGTGCTGCCAAAGCCTAGAGGAGCACCGATAAGATTGCTGTGAAGAATATCGGAAGGAAGAAGAGAGACGTGGCACAAAGTGGTGGCCCCTCTCATGCTCCCAACAAAGGTAAGCACTCGGAGGTGCTGCTAGTGGAGGATGAAGGAGGTGTTCGTCGTGTGGAAGCAAGAACCCACCGTCAATGCTCCCCGTCTCCAGCGCGAGCACTGAAACATCAATGCCAACATTCCCCCTCCCATTCTCGACAAAGATCCCCATCCCCCTTAGACATCGCCACTGCTCAATCTCCCCTCCAAGTCAACGCCCTCACAAACACCACTCGCCACATCATTACCATCATCGCCGCCCACCATCCCTAATACAACACTAGCCACGCCACCCACCACCAGCTAGATATAAAAAATCCCCATTACAGCCACCTCCCTCTCATTGCAACGACCATTCTCATCACCAATCGCCCAATCCTCCTCCAGATCGCTACCCCATCTCCCCATGACTTCACCAGTAGCAATCAAGTCACCCACCAAGAAGATACACTAGAACACCCTCTCACAACTCTAACCAACCCCACCCCCTAGGGAACATGGGAAAATAGAGGCTAGGATTAGATGTTGAGAGAGGGGGGGGGGGGGATTATGGTTGAAGAAAAGCAAACTAGGAAACGCCGGAACAAGGAGGAGGTCGAACAACTCTCCTACGAAGGGGATTTTTCTAAAGAAAACAAAGGCGATGAAAGGGAAGCATAAACCCATACTTTGCTACAATTATGGTAACCTCGGTCACACTCGCGTGTATTGCACCAAGGATTCTCTTTTCTGACATGCATGACATGGGCCACAACAACTTCATGTGTGATCTTCACAACATTAGTAAAGGTGATGCTTCATGGGTTGTCAAAAAAGGGGCCACCATCGTTAACCTAGTGAAGATTGAGGAGAGACGTCTCAGGACCTCTATGCGGTGGTGAAGGTGGTACGAGGCTGGTTGTCTAAAAATCACATTTCGGAGGCACTTACGAAAGCATGGCCAATGGTGGAACGTTTTGGCTACCACACATTTCTGATTTAGTTCCCTTCTTCTGGAAAGCTCGAGATTGTGTCGACGTTAGAATCGACTGATTTAGGTCACTTTGACTTAAAATTTGCCGGTGGTCTGGAAACTATGGGGCAGAGAGGGGGAGGAGGGAGAACTTCACTGAGTGCGCATTCATCATCTACCCCTTCATTACTGGACAAGAGGGGCACTCATTGAGCTTTTGGGAGAGTTTGGTAAGGTTTTGGTCGTTGACTGGCGAACGAGTCAAAAATCATGGTTAGATAATGTTAGGGTTCAACTACAATGCATGGACACCGGTGAAACTCTGCACTTTGGGACTAGTCAAATCCTAAGAGAAACTCATCTCCTATGTTTCTCGGTCGAGCCACCTCTAGCAGTCTAACAGTCATAGCAGACAAGTACAACTACGACTGAACAACCTAATACCCCACCAAAGATATCGAAGTAGGAAAGCTATAAGGATGTGTTGGCGAAAAAGACATCGCAAGCTTCGACCGCCCATGGTTTCACTAGTGGCGATAGTGGAAGCCGGCGGAAACAGAGCTCCCCGACCATTGGATCTACCCCAACCATTGGACCTACATTAATAGCCAAATCGGACTGTCCAAATTTTCTCTAGAAAGAAACAATCAATAGAGCTGGAAAGTAGCCAACTCCTAGTAGCGCCGGCATTGCAAAAAACTTACTGAGAAAAGTGGAAGAAAGGCCTTCTTTTTCCAGCAAAACAGAGGGGGATAAATTACAAAAATGTCATCCACTTAACCGGGTGACAGCTGTGAAGGAGGCAACTGGTGCTAATCTGGCACGTGGGTGGGCTCTAACAATTTTAAATTCGAATCGAATTTAAAATAGAATTCATAATCGCATGGGCAGACTGGGCCTCGTCAAGGTGGGCTGAAATCCACAATTATCACTTCTATTCTTAAGAAGCCAGTTTCAGGAAGACCACTCCCTTCTAATGCCCACAATTCCACCACATCCCAGCTTCCTAATCCGAATTCATGTGCTCCACACACCGTCCCCTAAACCCCCCCCCCCCAACCATCGTCAAACTTCTCAACCCCAATATTGACCAATCCATGTCGACCCTCCTTGGGGTGGTAACCGGTTCAGGCGGGCCT
Organism: Hemerocallis citrina; assembly: GCA_017893485.1. Lineage (NCBI taxonomy): Eukaryota > Viridiplantae > Streptophyta > Magnoliopsida > Asparagales > Asphodelaceae > Hemerocallis > Hemerocallis citrina. The sequence goes on from CM030362.1 coordinate 218,032,581, forward strand.
GTCTGGGTCGAGGCCCAGTTGGCCTGCCACTATAGCGGTTCGGGGTTCGAACTGGGCTTGCCTGGGAACCTGTCCAGCCCCTGGCCGGTTAGAAAAGAGGGGTGGTCAGCCCGAACACGCCCCCAGCATGACCATCTGGATCTTGGGCCGGTTAGAAAATAAGGTTGGTCAGCTCGGACCTGCCCCTGAGCCCGACCACCAGGGTCTCGAACAGGGCCGGACCAACCTTGATTTTTTTTTAAATTTTTTTTCTACACTTGTATCTTGTTTAATTTTATTTTGACACATTTTTTCAGTTTTTCTAAACATATAAAATATATAAATATTCTACGAAATTCGGATGTACAAGAATCATCGATCATATAAAAAAAGTAAGTATAATTTTTCTTCGTTTTACAACTATGGAACGACTTACAACAGTCACACAAAACAAAAACAAAAACAAAAACAAAAAAAACCAAACAAAACAAAACAAAACAAAACAAAACAAAACAAACAAACAAAAACAAACAAAAACAAACAAACAAACAAACAAACAAACATGCTATAATACATACAAGTTACATAATTTGAAAATTACATGATATGAGGGGATTTAGTGTTTGACATAGCATAGAGTTAGGTTGAAGAGAGGGCAGAGGACTACTATCATGCACCTCAACTTAACCTAACCTAGGAACTTTTCGCTCTAAATTCCCTAATAAGCTTCTTACTATACAAATCTTCAATCTTTAGTCTTATTCAACATAATCAACTTTGGTTCTTCAAAATCTTCCTGCTACAGACTTTCTTTGCAATATTAGGATGTAAGAGAATCTTTTCCTCTCATTTACCTAGGGATGCCCCTATCTAGAGGTAAACTTAGGAAGAGGGTGTAATACCCTGATTTTCGAATATATGAAAAACTATTTTATTTTTACATGTGGTGTGCACATGTAATATTTTGGCTATTATTTTCAATATGATGAGTAAGAATATTGTTTTTATAAAGTATTTTTCCTAAAGCCCAAATGTTAATTTACTTATTTTTTCTTTTAAAATAATTATCTTGGCCCAATTAATTTAAGCCCATGAATTTAATCTTTTTCTTATTTTCTACAACTTGTAATGTGTAACATTTCTTTTAAAAATACTTGTTAGTTGGTGTACAAATTTCTTGTAGGGTGATTTGTGCTTGCACGTGCACTCCATGTACACGTGCATAAGCACACTGTCTTGGCCGGATTGGGTAGAGAAGTGGGGGTGAGTTGTGGGTGGTTATTTAGGGGTGTGAGTGTTTTTTACAACTCCCTAGTGCATCCTAGCCTTTGATCCAATAACCATCTACTGAATCCTAGCCCTCCATCTCACTCCATTTGGTGTATAAATACCCCTCTCATCCATTGTTCTTTTACACTAAGATTATTTTTATAAGAGAATTATTGTGAGAAAATTGTGTGTGTTATTTTGTGGAGCCCGGGCATCATCTTCTGGAGATTTTCGGCAAGGAGCAAGGAGCAAGGAGCAAGGAGGGTGCAGTGCATTAAGGAGCTTTTCTGGACTTCGATTATTTCGTCAATAAGGTGGGTGTTTCTCAGGACTTCTAGTGTAGAAAATATGCCGTAATTGTAATGATTGTTATTATGCTTATGAGAAGTAAATTCAAACGTACTAGAATTGCTTGAGTATGTTTATGATGATAAATGTGGAGGAATAATAGTGTAGTAATGGCACTGTAAATAAGGATGAATTGGGTCTGTACAGTCGACTGCCGTATGGATAAGTCGACTCGTACAAGACATCTGTTCCATGATTTGTTAGAAGGTTTAATTGACATATATGTGTACAATTAAAATGAAGTAGGAAGGATAACTCATATCCGTCATGATGTACATGACTGAGGAGACATGAACATATGGAAAAAGAACTAGCGATGATTAATAAAATTAAGAATGACCTGTGCAGTCGGCTGATGTTATGAACAGTCGACCGATGCATTGATTAAACTATGAATACTACTGTAGATTCCGTGAAATGAGATATTTCCATTGTGTTGTCCTAGTATGATTAATTGAGATTAATATTTCATCTCTGCAAGAAAGTTATGAAAAAATGTAAAAGCATGTTGAAACACTTCCTTAAAGAAAAGACAATATTAGTTACTTGAGATTCCATGTTATGATGTTACTGAATAGTTAAGAAATTTTGTGTTTATGAAACATGAATGTATGTACATTGTAAATTGACTCCATGATGCATGTGCGTGTAAGAACTGTTGGGAAGATGATCCCTTAATTTGAATTATGAAACTGTCCAGTCGACTTAATGTGAGTATCAAGTCGACTGAGCTGAGCATGATATGTACTGTTAAGACCCAGGGCAGACGACTGATTTATTGATAGTCGACTGTCACGTGAATTACATTTCGAACATAAAAAGTTGCGGAACAGCCGATTGGCCATGTGCAGCAGTCGACTCTCCCGAGTGATTATGAAGAACATGAATCGACTGTACAAGTCGACTGGTGTTTTCCAAGTCGACTGTACAGAGTATATTTTGATATGTCAGAGATTTCAGTTGATTGCTGTTAAAAGTTGTGAACTTTATGATCGATGTTGATAAACTCTATTTATTGCTGCATGAATGTACATGAAATGAATCATAGTTTTGAATTGAGAATTACATGAATATGAAAGTTAAGAACATGATATGCTGAGGCAATGAAAATGAATTCATAAGTTGGAAATGCTCAAATTGGAAGTTGTGAATTGGAAATTGAACAAAGGAGTAGCTAAGTCTTCCCCGGCAATGGAAATGAAATGAAAATGAGAATTTAAAGACCAAGGTTGGTCATGTATTGAAATGAATGAATAAGTCCAGTTTAGTGGAGAGGCTAACTCTGGAGCTTTGATTTTTATTCATGATTCTATTAAAATAAGGACTAGTACATAGTGGAGATGTAATGAAAGTAAGAGAAAAACATTGAGTATGAGGGCTATTGGGTAGCGGCGAAAGCGTATCCCAGGAATTTCCATGATGAGTCTGGGTGAGGATACTACTCGAAAGTACCGTCCCAGTGGCGACGCTCGTGGGATTTTTAAAGACTACGGGTGGTGTCATGTCTATGGTGAGAGCTGAATTACCACAGGATGTCTGTATGATGAGTCATGTCAGCGATGGGATTCCCTCCAGAGTGCCTAGACATGAGTTCGTAGGTCGGAAAACATCTATGATATTTACCGTAATTACAGTAGTAGATTAAGTCATGGCGAGGGATTGAACCCTACAAAAATGAAGAACGATTAAGAGGCTTGCCCTCGGACCTATGTAGTATGGGATGCATAGAATCCGAACAAGTGCGCATTAGTGTTATGTAAATTAAATAATTGCATTAAGGATTAAGTGCACATTCACAACACGACATCATTAAGATTTTCCCTTTACTTTATTTATCATGTGAACAAGTTTGTGATCTGTTAAGAAATGAGAATCGTTATACTGTTTCTGGCATAGAGAGGATGGCCATGTATAACTATCGTCAGTTGAATAAACTGACGTACCCACAGTTTTGTATGCAGGATAAATGACATGTTTAAGAGGAATGGATGCATAAAGATTTTACCATGTTGTTGTACATTTATGTAAATGTTGTAAATTTTTACTTCCGCTGCGTAATGTAAATGTAATATATGATGTAAACTCTGATGTAAAGTGAAAAGTTTTAATTTCTTGTAAAATTGTACTGAAGAAAGTGAAAAGATCTTGTAGAACATCTCGAATTCAGTGTATTTGGGAGTCGGGGCGTTACAGAGTGGTATCAGAGCCACGCTTTCTACGCTTTCCCGATTGGTACAAATTTATAAGGAACGACACCCTAGAAGTGGACATTAGAGTGTGTGTTTGAGTTTAGAGATTTAAATGTAAGTGACTTACATTTGTGTTGCTCTATGACTCATGCTTCTTCCTCTCTATTTCTAAGATGGCTGATCACTTCGACCCTGCTAGAGACGACGACTGGCATATCATTGAGGAAGAGTACCATCCTGGACAGGCTGATTCCGAGGACGAGTATCACCCAGGGCAAGCAGATTCTGATGAGGAGGAATGGCCTGAATCTCGAGAGATTACCCCACCTCCAGATTCATCTGACGATTCTTCTTCCGATGAAGAAGAGGGACCAGTTTTGAGTAGTCTTGTGACTTCTCTTCAGAGGCAGGTGGAAAACCTGCGAGAGAGAGTTGGAGTATTGGAAGCTCAGCTGGCGAAGCGAAAGGACGACTTTTCAGTTCTCAGTCACCGGGTATGGGAACTTGAGAAGAGAAAGAACCTGACAGATGTGCTGAAAGATGAGGTTGATGAACTACGGGGAGAACTTCGAGAAGCGAAGAGGAACCGTAGGAATTAGATTGTTGTAGCTTCTATTTCTTCCATTCTGATGTTAAGAAATGTTTTTTTAATTCGAATGTATAAAGTTTGGAATTCAATGAAATGCAAGTTGATTTATGTTCTTGTCTTATACTTCGAATTTAATGGATCTTTTGCATCAGAATATGTCGAGAAAAGGAGCTAGGAATGGTGAGGGTTTGGATCTGGAGACCGAACTTGCAAGGGTCTACCAGACGCTTAATGCAGTGGCTATGAACCAAGGAAGGGGGTCGGTGAATCCAGTGCCCGAGGAGATTAAGCTGGTAGAATCGTTCAAAGGAATGAAACCACCTGTATTCGAGGGAAAGTCAGACCCAGATGCGGCTGACGACTGGATTCGTCAAGTAGAGACAATCTTTGAGGTGTTGGAGACCCCGGAAGGCAGCAAGGTCAAATCGGCGACTTTGCAATTCGAGAAGGACGCGGCTGTTTGGTGGCAGTCGATGAAGAGGACCATGGGAGGTATAGTGCTTGGCTGGGAGGAATTTCTGGAAGAATTCCGCAGTCATTATTTTCCCTCTGATGTTTAGGAGAAGAAGGCTATGGAGTTTCTGTCGCTACAGCAAGGCAGCATGTCAGTGAGGGAGTATGAGACTAAGTTTACTCAGCTCTTTAGGTATGCGCCTGAACTGGTAATGGATGAGGCTAAGAAGGCTCGTAAGTTCGAGCATGGACTGAGGCCGAGCTTGAGGTCCCGGATGATACCCCTTGGTATCAGAAGATTCGACAAGTTGGTGAAGAGGGCAGCAGCGACGGAAGCGGATATGGAGCAGTTCCATGTGTTCAGAACCAGAAGAACAACTGGCAGTCTGGAAAGAGGCCTGCACACTCTGGGAGTTTCAAGGGGCAACCATCTGCACAAAGGTTCAAACCGACAGGGGCGAACGCTGTTAGTGTAGCTGGAGGACCTGGGAATAATGTGGTGAGACCTCCTGCAGTCACTTGCTACAACTGTGGTGAGACGGGACATTACAAATCTCAATGTCTCAAACCACGGGCGGGCAATCACAATGTGCCAATACAGCAGACTGGGAAGAGGCCGTACCAGCCAGGGCGAGTGTTTGCCTTGACGGAGGCTGATGCTGAGGAAGCAGATCAGGTCATCTCTGGTACGAGGGCTGATGTTTAGTGTTTTTTTTTGTCATTTCTTCTTCCCACTCATATTGTGAAACTATTACGTAATGATGTGTATTATGTAACAGGAGAACTTTATCTTAATGGAATGAAAGTTGTTGTATTGTTCGATACTGGATCCTCTCGTACTTTTGTGTCTCCTAGATTTGCTAAAGTGTTGGGAGTTGAACCGAAGATTTTTCCAGGCAAGATCTTAGCAGTAGCTACTCCGTCAGGGGAAACTTTGACCACTGATCGGTATTATGCTGATTGCGAAATTGTGATTGGAGATCGAATCTTTGGGATTGATCTGATCGAGCTGACTATCTTGGGAGTCGATGTCATCATTGGCATTGATTGGATGTCGGTGTACAGTGCAAGCATCGAGTGCAAGACCAAGACAGTAACAGTGAAGGCTCCAGGTGGACCTGAAGTCACTTTCCAAGGAAAGCAGAAATGTGCTAAGCTGGTGGCAACTATCCCCAAGGAAGAGACTCCTATGGAAGTGCAAGGGATTCCTGTGGTTCGGGACTATCCGACTGTGTTCTTGGATGATTTTCCTGGGTTACCCCCGCATCGTGATGTAGAGTTCAGCATCACTGTTCAACCGGGAAGTGCACCCATTTCTAAGGCACCATATAGGATGGCTCCAGTGGAACAGGATGAGGTGAAACGGCAGACTGAGGAACTGTTGGAGAAAGGCCTTATTCAACCTAGTGCGTCACCTTGGGGAGCACCAATGCTTTTGGTAAAGAAGAAGGATGGATCGATGAGAATGTGCATCGATTACCGGGAGCTGAATAAGGTAACTCTTCAGAATAAGTATCCTATTCCTCGAATTGATGACTTGTTCGATCGTCTACAAGGAGCAGCTGTATTCTCCAAAATAGATCTTCGATCAGGATACCACCAAGTTCGAGTGAAAGCCGAAGATGTGCACAAAACTGCATTTAGAACTCGACATGGGCATTACGAATTCTTAGTTATGCCATTCGGAGTGACGAATGCACCCGCAATCTTCATGGACTTGATGAACAGAGTTCTTAGGCCGTTTATTGATTCTTTCATCGTGGTGTTTATCGATGATATTCTCGTGTACTCCAAGTCAGAGGAGGAGCACACCGAGCATCTGGCAGCTGTGTTGAAGAAGCTGGAAGAGCAGAAGTTGTATGCCAAGTTATCCAAGTGTGATTTCTGGAAATCTGAAGTGGCATTCTTAGGTCACATCCTTTCTAAGGAGGGAGTGGCAACTGACCCTTAGAAGATAGAGGCAGTGAGAGATTGGGCTAGGCCTACTACAGTGAAGGAAGTCAGAAGTTTTCTTGGGATGACTGGATACTACAGGAGATTCATTCAAGGTTATGCCCAGATAGCTGTACCGCTTACTGGTCTGACCAAGAAGAATGTGAACTTCAAGTGGACTGAGCAATGTGAGGCGAGCTTTCAGGAGTTGAAAGAGAAACTGACTACTGCACCGATTTTGGCTTTGCCTAGAGCAGGTGTCGAGTATGATGTTTATAGCGATGCTTCACATCGTGGGCTTGGTTGTGTTTTAATGCAAGAGGGAAGAGTAATTGCTTATGGGTCTAGGCAACTACGACTGCATGAGAAGAACTACCCGACTCATGATCTGGAGTTGGCTGCGATTATCTTTGCCCTAAAGCAATGGAGGCACTACGTGTATGGTGAGAAGTTGAACATGTACACGGACCACAAGAGCTTGAAGTATATATATCAGCAGAAGGATCTGAATCTGAGGCAGCGGAGATGGTTGGAAGTGCTCGAGGACATGCGACCTGAGATCAAGTATCATCCTGGGAAGGCTAATGTTGTTGCTGATGCACTTAGTCGCAAGAGCAGTTTGGCCAGTTTGATTACAACTCAGAAGCATCTGATTGAGGAGCTGGACCGAGCAGGTATTGAAGTTGTCTTGCAAGGATTGGGAGCATCTTTGGCTCAGTTGAAGCTTCAGCCTACATTGAATGCAAGGATTATTGCAAGTCAGGAGCTTGATGCTGATATTTTGGAGATGAAGGAACAGGTTGGGGCTGGCAGGTTGCCCGGATTTCAAATCAGGGATGGAGTGCTGTGGTTCGGAGAGAGGCTATGTGTTCCAAATCAGACGGACCTGAAAGAGAGTATTCTTCAGGAGGCGCATGCTACTCTTTTGTCTGTACATCCTGGGAGTACTAAGATGTACAAAGACATCAAACAACATTTCTGGTGGTCAGGTTTGAAGCGGGATGTGGCTGAATTTGTGGCGAAGTGTGAGGTTTGTCAGCAAGTCAAAGCCGAAAATCAGAGACCCGGAGGTCTATTACAGCCGTTACCTATTCCGGAATGGAAGTGGGATAACATCAGTATGGATTTCATTACGGGATTGCCTAAGAGTCCTAAAGGCAATGATGCGATTTGGGTTATAGTCGATCGACTGACCAAGTCCGCTCACTTTTTTGGCAATGAAACTCACTGCTTCGATGGACAAGTTGGCTGAGTTGTATGTTGGCGAGATCGTCCGGCTTCATGGTGTTCCCTCAACTATTGTGTCTGATCGAGATGCGCGGTTTACTTCGCATTTCTGGAGGAGTCTTCAGACAGCTTTGGGTTCCAAGACAGATTTCAGCACTGCTTTTCATCCGCAAACCGATGGGCAGACCGAGAGAGTCAACCGTATTCTTGAGGACATGCTTCAGTGTTGTATACTAGACTTTGGGGGCATTTGGGAAAGGCATTTACCTTTGGTAGAGTTTGCCTACAACAACAGTTTTCAGGCTAGCATCGGGATGGCGCCGTATGAAGCTTTGTATGGCAGGAAGTGCAGGACTCCTGTTTGTTGGTATGAAGTTGGGGAGCATCAGTTGTTTGGTCCTGAGCTTGTGCAGCAAACCTCTGAGAAGATTGTTCTGATCAGGAAAAGGTTGGTGGAAGCTCAGAGCAGGCAGAAAAGCTATGCAGACAACCGGAGAAGGGACCTTGAGTTTGAGGTTGGTGACTTCGTCTTTCTGAAGGTATCACCCAGTAAAGGCGTGGTTCGATTTGGCCAAGGTGGGAAGTTAGCCCCGAGGTTTATAGGCCCGTATAAGATATTGAAAAGGATCGGGAAAACTGCTTACCGGCTTGAATTACCAGAAGAGTTGTCTCAGGTGCACAATGTCTTCCATGTGTCTATGCTGAGAGGTTATGTTCCAGATCCGAGTCATCATTTGCCTGAAGTGCCGGAAGGTTTGCAGTTGGATCTGAACTACATCGAGTCTCCTGTCGAGATTGTTGACCGTAGGGAGAAAGTCTTGAGGAATAAGACGATACCGATGGTCAAGGTAGTCTGGAGAAACCATTTGGTGGAAGAGGCTACTTGGGAATCTGAGGAGGGGATGTTGAAGAACTATCCTGAGATTTTTGCTTGATTATGTCTTTGTATCTTTTGTTCTTGTGTTGTTTTGTATTTGGTTTTTCTCGCTCTTGACTGTAGTTTCGGGGACGCAACTATTCTAAGGAGGGAGTGTTGTAATACCCTGATTTTCGAATATATGAAAAACTATTTTATTTTTACATGTGGTGTGCACGTGTAATATTTTGGCTATTATTTTCAGTATGATGAGTAAGAATATTGTTTTTATAAAGTATTTTTCCTAAAGCCCAAATGTTAATTTACTTATTTTTTCTTTTAGAATAATTATCTTAGCCCAATTAATTTAAGCCCATGAATTTAATCTTTTTCTTATTTTCTACAACTTGTAATGTGTAACATTTCTTTTAAAAATACTTGTTAGTTGGTGTACAAATTTCTTGTAGGGTGATTTGTGCTTGCACGTGCACTCCATGTACACGTGCATAAGCACACTATCTTGGCCGGATTGGGTAGAGAAGTGGGGGTGAGTTGTGGGTGGTTATTTAGGGGTGTGGGTGGTTTTTACAACTCCCTAGTGCATCCTAGCCTTTGATCCAATAACCATCTACTGAATCCTAGCCCTCCATCTCACTCCATTTGGTGTATAAATACCCCTCTCATCCATTGTTCTTTTACACTAAGATTATTTTTATAAGAGAATTATTGTGAGAAAGTTGTGTGTGTTATTTTGTGGAGCCCGGGCATAATCTTCTAGAGATTTTCGGCAAGGAGCAAGGAGCAAGGATCAAGGAGGGTGCAGTGCATTAAGGAGCTTTTCTGGACTTCGATTATTTCGTCAATAAGGTGGGTGTTCCTCAGGACTTCTAGTGTAGAAAATATGCCATAATTGTGATGATTGTTATTATGCTTATGAGAAGTAAATTCAAACGTACTAGAATTGCTTGAGTATGTTTATAATGATAAATGTGGAGGAATAATAGTGTAGTAATGGCACTGTAAATAAGGATGAATTGGGTCTGTACAGTCGACTGCCGTATGGATAAGTCGACTGGTACGAAACATCTGTTTCATGATTTGTTAGAAGGTTTAATTGACATATATGTGTACAATTAAAATGAAGTAGGAAGGCTAACTCATATCCGTCATGATGTACATGACTGAGGAGACATGAACATATGGAAAAAGAACTAGCGATTATTAATAAAATTAAGAATGACCTGTGCAGTCGGCTGATGTTATGAACAGTCGACCGATGCATTGATTAAACTATGAATACTCCTGTAGATTCCATGAAATGAGATATTTCCATTGTGTTGTCCTAGTATAATAAATTGAGATTAATATTTCATCTCTGCAAGAAAGTTATGAACAAATGTAAAAGCATGTTTAAACACTTCCTTAAAGAAAAGACAATATTAGTTACTTGAGATTCCATGTTATGATGTTACTGAATAGTTAAGAAATTTTGTGTTTATGAAACATGAATGTATGTACATTGTAAATTGACTCCATGATGCATGTGCGTGTAAGAACTGTTGGGTAGATGATCCCTTAATTTGAATTATGAAACTGTCCAGTCGACTTAATGTGAGTATCAAGTCGACTGAGCTGAGCATGATATGTACTGTTAAGACACGGGGCATACGACTAATTTATTGACAGTCGACTGTCACGTGAATTACATTTTGAACATAAAAAGTTGCGGAACAGCCGATTGGCCATGTGCAGCAGTCGACTCTCCCGAGTGATTATGAAGAACATGAATCGACTGTACATGTCGACTGGTGTTTTCCAAGTCGACTGTACAGAGTATATTTTGATATGTCAGAGATTTCAGTTGATTGCTATTAAAAGTTGTGAACTTTATGATCGATATTGATAAACTCTATTTATTGCTGCATGAATGTACATGAAATGAATCATAGTTTTGAATTGAGAATTACATGAATATGAAAGTTAAGAACATGATATGCTGAGGCAATGAAAATGAATTCATGAGTTGGAAATGCTCAAATTGGAAGTTGTGAATTGGAAATTGAACAAAGGAGTAGCTAAGTCTCCCCCGGCAATGGAAATGAAATGAAAATGAGAATTTAAAGACCAAGGTTGGTCATGTATTGAAATGAATGAACAAGTCCGGTTTAGTGGAGAGGCTAACTCTGGAGCTTTGATTTTTATTCATGATTCTATTAAAATAAGGACTAGTACATAGTGGAGATGTGATGAAAGTAAGAGAAAAATATTGAGTATGAGGGCTATTGGGTAGCGGCGAGAGCGTATCCCAGGAATTCCCATGATGACTCTGGGTGAGGATACTACTCCAGAGTACCATCCCAGTGGCGACGCTCGTGGGATGTTTGAAGACTACGGGTGGTGTCATGTCTATGGTGAGAGCTGAATTACCACAGGATGTCTGCATGATGAGTCATGTCAGCGATGGGATTCCCTCCAGAGTGCCTAGACATGAGTTCGTAGGTTGGAAAACATCTAGGATACTTACTGTAATTACAGTAGTAGATTAAGTCATGGCGAGGGATTGAACCCTACAAAAATGAAGAACGATTAAGAGGCTTGCCCTCGGACCTATGTAGTATGGGATGCATAGAATCCGAACAAGTGCGCATTAGTGTCATGTAAATTAAATAATTGCATTAAGGATTAAGTGCACAATCACGACACGACATCATTAAGATTTTCTCCTTTACTTTATTTATCATGTGAACAAGTTTGTGATCTGTTAAGAAATAAGAATCGTTATACTGTTTCTGGCATAGAGAGGATGGCCATGTATAACTATCGTCGGTTGAATAAACTGACGTACCCACAGTTTTGTATGCAGGATAAATGACATGTTTAAGAGGAATGGATGCATAAAATTTTACCATGCTGTTGTACAATTATGTAAATGTTGTAAATTTTTACTTCCGCTGTGTAATGTAAATGTAATATATGATGTAAACTCTGATGTAAAGTGAAAAGTTTAAATTCCTTGTAAAATTGTACTGAAGAAAGTGAAAAGATCCTGTAGAACATCTCGAATTCAGTGTATTTGGGATTCGGGGCGTTACAGAGGGAGTGGCAGCATTCATTCTGAAGATTGAGAAGATGCTATAAACATGGAAAGGGAGGATGCTATCTACAGGAGGGAAATTGGTGCCTATTAAATCTGTCCTCATTGCTTTACACATGCATTTTGATTCCTTCTTCAAGCTACCTAACTAGATCATCAAGAGAATTGACCAAAAAAGAAGCTGGTTATTTTGGGTAGGATTTGATACATATAATAGGGGAAGATATGCCAGCAAAATTCTTAGGGGAGTCTAAGGGGGTTGGACCTAAAGACATCCAATGAGGCCTTGCTCTGGAAATGGTGGCAGAAGCTAGTGACAACCAACTCCTTTGTAGCTCAGACTTTGAAGGCATTATATTTTAATGAGACCACAGACAACTTTATCAATCCAGTACAAGCCTGAACATTCTGGAAGGGGATTTTCAGTTAAAAGAACAATTCATGCAAAATCTCAAATGGCATCTTAGGAATGAACAACTACTACAATTATTGACCTCAACATCTCCTCACTTTTCTCCTTACTAACTCTTTGTTACTTGGAATAGAGAAGCAACTATACTTTCCCAAGGAGAATAATTGATCAAAGACAGATTTGGAGGCCTAGGCTTCACAGCAACTCAAATTTCATTCTTGAAATAGGAAAGGCTCAACTCCTGCAACTTATCGCCAACCAGCAACCGTCAGATGGAGCAGATATACCTATTTGGAAGTGCTCTTCATCTAGTTCATTCTCAGTTCAATCTTCTTATTCTTTTTTTAACATCTAGGGTCTCCCTCCCCGCCAACAGTATTTGGGCTGGGAGATACTTCTGGGGGCTTGACCATCCTAGTGGACAATGGAAGAAGAATGGTTGAAGAAGTGAGAGCCAAACACCCCACCCCACCTCACCTCACCTCACCTCCTCATCCCACATAGTGTATCTCCCACGAACAACAAAAACAAAATCTGGTGAGGATTATAGTCATCAATTCAACAATCACAAACCTACCCCAACCCCATTATCAATTCATCCTCATACTCCTTCCAGTCTCCCATACTCGTATACCAATCACAATACTTACCAACAACAACTTCACCATTCTACTATTCCTTCCCATCCTCCGACAATCTCCACCATCTAACAACACCTCAACAACACCCTCAACAACACCCCCTACAAGTACATCAAATCATCCAAAACCTATCATGCATTTGCAACAAGTCCATCAAATCAAGCTTCCCCCGACGGCTGCTAGGGCTCCAGAAGGGAGTCCAATCTCTCCAACCGTGGTTCACTTTTCAAATGGTGGCATTTTGGACAGAGTTATATCAATAGATGAATAGTGGGTGAGAGTGGAAAGCAAAACAGCAAGAAGATCAAGCAAGAAGATGAACTCTAATGAAGTCATGAAGACCTTCCGAAAAAGGAAAAAGAAACATATACCATGCTTTAATTATAGCGATAGACCATATTTGAGTTGATTGCAGGAAGGAGGTTTGGTGCTTAAAATGCTTAAAGTGGGGACATGTCCTATGTTTGCACTAAGGTGTCTTCCATTCCTAATGATGAGAAAATAGCAGTTTTAAGAGGGAGATAACCTGTGAATCCTACTCATATCAAACTGGTGATTAATCTTCCTATTATCTAACAGGAAAAAAGTTGCTCCGTAAATGGTGGGGGTTTTATAATTAAGTCCGGTAGACCATCTGAAAACCACCTATTGGAATCTTTTAATTATCGGTGGCCAATGAGGGGTCACCGAGATTGGGTGGTTAGGAAAATTTGTCACTTACAATCTCTAATATCTTTCCCCTCGCCGGAGAAGCTAGCCGATGTGATTACTATGGATGTGATGGATTTCGGTCACTTTACAGCTCAATTTTTGGAATGGACTCCTCATTTTGGTGCCGAACTACCGTAGGGGATGCCTATTGGATTTGCATCCAAAATATTCCCCTCCACTGTTAGAGGAAGGAGGCAATTCAAGAAATTATTATGGAATTCGGGACAGTGCTGGTAATAGACTGCAAAACTGTGAAGCGGTCAGATATAGTGTCTGCTAGCATCCGCATTAGAAGCCCTAATATTGATCTCATGCCTAGATTTGCTAAGTTTTACACATATGAAGACGCTTATTTGATTCGGTTCGTTTTAGAGATGGTGGTGCCGATAGAAGAGCTCCAACCGACGGCTAAGTCTAAGCCACCTATTCTAAATTCACCTAGAGATGGACATACTTACAAACAGGTTGCTTCTACAGAGATTGAAACAACGATTGATGGATCCCACGAGTTCGACATAGCTCACCAGCAGCTTCTTCGAGTGGTGTTAGGTGAACGACAGGAGCCAACTCCGTTGGACACCAACTCCAAAACACCCAAGGGCACAGATCTATTGTTGGATCTCAACAATGGTAAAGATGAGTGGCAAAACATAGTCAAACACTGCTCTTGTCAGATTCGAGTCAGAGGGGCTCTGACCGGGCACACGAGGGAAGACCATGGAAAGTAGTCAACAACTTAATGAAACTTCAAATAAAAGGCTCTGACCGGGCACCTCAAATCTCCATTCTCTTCTCACAGCCTGAGCTTGAGGAGTGCTAGGCTAGGGAGGTGCATCAAAAAGGAAGAGGGTTCGAGGTCAAGTGTATTCTGTAGAAGACTTGGGACGAATGGGCCTTATTGGATATGTTGGAAATTGCAGTGGCTAGCCAAAACATCATTAGAGTTACGCACAAGTTTATTGCTTCAATTTTAAATTACATGCCTGATAGAGATGTGTTGAATCTAGGTAGAAGTTGTCATCTTGCGATCAATAATGACCAGGAACGCATTGGTTTCGCTCTGAATAATATTTGTTGATGGGAAGTAGATTGACTAGGTAAGGACCTTGAAGTTCATACCCTTAACCAATTTAGTTCTTAATGAATTGTATCTTCCGGAACATGAGAGGGTTAGAGGTGAGAGGTGAACTTGATATTGTTGGGGATGTGATTTCTTCCTCGAAAGCCAATGTTGTCATTTTTTAGGGAACAAAATTATCTACTCCACACCACCTCCCATGTATTGGGGGAGGACACATTAGGGATTATAGGTTTATCCCTCTCAACGAAGCTTTTGGAGGAATAAATGTAGGATTTAACCCATATCTGTTCGAGGTGACCGAAGAATTCCAGGGTGAGTCCTCACTCTCCATCAGACAATGTCATAGTGATAACTCGACTCAGATTATTACATCTGTGTACGGTCCTAACTCGTCAACTGCTAGGCAAGATTTTTGGGAGGAGCTCCACCCAATCCAAAGATGCTCGTCTGATCCGTGGGTGATTGAGGTGATTTCACTATCACAAGATATACTTTTGAGCACCGTGGGAGAGGCTCGAGCAATGCAGAATGGGAAGTGTTTGATAGGGTGATTTTTGATAGAAGGTTCATATGGTCTAACATGTAGGAGTCCCTTATTTTGGCTAAACTAGATAGGGTTCTCGTCTCTCCAGTTTGGGAGACTAAATTCCTTTTATTAGTCTCTCACTAGCTCCCTAAGCCAACTTCCGACCATGTACAGATCCTGCTGAGTGCAGAGGCGTATGTGTTTAGAAAGGGTAGGAAGTTCAGGTTTGAAATGACCTTGTAGTGCCCCGAATTCCCAATACCGAAAACTTGAGACACAAGCCAGAATCTTTACTTCAAATAGTCTCAAAACACAGAAATACAAGAAATTGAAAACTTTTATTTCATCCCAGAAAGTTACATTGTACAATACAATCTTACATAAATTTACATCATGAATTACATCATGAATTCACATAAATTACATCAAATAAATTGTTGTACAAATCTTACAATCTCCACTTGACGCTCCACGCAGCTCAAATATCCTGCTTCCGCAATCCAGTAGTCCTGCAACTAAATAGATTGTGGTCATGTCAATTGAATGCAACTGACACAATGCTGATAAAACCTGTGACTTCCCAAACTCAACAATCAATATTATATGTAAAAGAAAATGTGTAGTTAAATCGACAAATGTCAGTGTGTGTCATGCCCTAGCTTCTAATGCACAATTCACAAATGAACATGATGCACATACTCTAATGCAATTCATTTGGAAACGTATGCATCCCATACTACATACTTTCCAAACACAACTTCAATGGAAATGTATGCATCCCATACTACATACTTCCCAAGGAGTTTGCTTTCTCCTGATTGTAGGGTTCGATCCTTCGCCTTGCATCCTACTCTTGTACTCTATCCCGTTCTTGACATTCATCTAGTGACTAATGAGGTTGCAGTTGGTCGGTCTAATTCTGCCACTGCAGTCGTAGTGGTGTTCCTATTTTCCACTATGCCCGGTTTCTGCCTATTGCGTCGCACCTCACTCAAAAGTTGCTACGAACATAAAGGTTGCCCGCAAGCTCACCAGAATGCCTCAAGTCTTACTTGCGATTTTGAGTCTGACTCTAGCTCCCAGTCTGTATTAAACAACATAGAACTTGACAGATTCTTAGGTCCATTCCTAACGTCCGACAGGAGAATTATAGTATGCACTTCCCATTCTTATGACTAGACCCCAGAAATTAACAGACGAGACTATGCCGCTCGCCCTCCTTATCAGGAGAGATGGCACCGCACGTGTCCCCTTGATAGACGAGTACAACCACCTGACTAGTGCCTATCCTATCAATACAAATGACATGCTCTGGTCTTAGGACACTACTACTAGTCCTGGTCTAGCAACTACTGATCTTATTTGTGCAGAGATTATTGAATACCAGTCGATTACTTGCTAGTCAAACAAACCCAGTTCTTATCCAATTTCACAAAGCCTTAAGGGAAAAGAACACGGCCCCCAGACCAGGCTGACGAGTTTGCCCAATTTGACCCAAACTTGACCCAGCAATATTGGCGATTTGACCTTCGTCGAATGCCAAACACCCTCTTGCTTGGATCTCGACCTTGTCTCCCTCCCGCGATCAATCCCTCCGTGAGTAGTGATCCGCCAGTGCAAAAAGACTATCTTCATCCACAGCATCTCAAGGTGGCAAGGCTAATAATTATCAAGGGTCAAATGGATCGAGAGTCTAGGGAGATAACCATTACTCTAGACAAACAACAAGCTGATTACATAGCCAATCACACTTCAATTTAATAGACACTAACAAGTCCAACATAAAATATGATCAAACATGATTCAAAAGCTAACTAACAACTATCTAACTACATTATAGTCTTAATATGACAATAACTTACATACACCCAAAACAATCAGCTATTCAATTGGAATAACGAACAAGTGCACCAAGGTAAGTAACATTAAAGCTGTTCTAAAATTAAACATAAGATGTATGCAAGAAAAACTCTAATCATGGTCAAACATGATTCAAAAGTTCAGATAAACACCATTCTAAGGCCTTAGTATGATGAAAAAGTACATTCAACCAAAATAGTGAGCTTAACTATACAACCTGCAGTTGGTCCAGCTTGAAAAAATCATCATAAAATTCTTGGATTCTTTAGAAAGATAATTGTGTCTACTTTAACTTCTCAGTTTGAAACATCCTCAAAATAGTTCATTTGGATGAAGGAAAATAGCCAAAACTGAGGAGCATTCAAAACATCCAGATCTGATGAAATTATCGACTAGTCGCACAATAAAACTCCTTTAAAATAACAAATGATCTCAAAATTCTATGAAATTTTGCAAGTATAGAAGAAGATATGATATTTTGAATTAGATGCAATTTACTACACCGTTACGGCCCTGCTTTTTAACCACAGCGGCAAATTGCATTTTAAAAAGATAATGATTAGTGGAGTTTTTGTAGACACATAGTATAACCCTACATAAAAATTTTAGCTCAAATCCAAGTAATGAGGAAGTTATGAATTATTAAGTTAGACAAAATATACCAAGACTGAACAGAAATAGTTCAGCCCCTTTTTCTTGCATTAGTGCTGATTTTGTATTCTATAAAATTGTCAAACATCCCTAAAAAATTGTGAAATTTGGTGGAATCATTGTAGACATGTATAAGAATAAAATTTTCAAGTTTAAATTCTATCATGACACAAAGTTATGATTTTTCTAATTAAATCATGTTTAATTCTTCACAAGATTCAACATTTATCTATCACTTAGCATTCTTGGCTCAAGAACTTAAGTTGAACATACAAGATTTCATCCCTAACATCTAGCAAGCCTCAAATAAGCAACTTTATATCATACACACATAATAAACAAATTCACAAGCATAGAGTTTACAAGAGACACCCACTATTGAATCTTTTGTTGATTTTCTCTCCTATTTACTCTGGCCTTCTACTCCACCTAGCTCCTTGCTCCTTGCTCCTAGCCTCCTTCTCCTTGTATGCTTGCCCTCCAATTCCAAGCCAAGCTTGAAGAAGAATTGAAGTCGTAGGAATGTTAGAAAATGAGAAAATGAAGCGTTTTGAAAGAAGAAGCTTTTTAGGGTTTGAAGAAATGAAGAGATGGAAATGAGTATTGGGGGTTTAAATAAGGAGGAGGGGTTGAGAATGGCCGGCCAAAATGGCTTGGTGGTGAGATAAGGGTGGGGGGGGGGGGGTGACCATAACTCAAAACAAGTCCGTAGTTTAGATGTTTAGGGTTTGGATTTGTATGAATAATTATGCACATACACACATTCTTATTTATATATACTTATACATGTATCCATGCATACTTACAAAAATAAATGCATACACATACTCAAAAGAGAAATATTTGTATGCACAAAAATAGTTTATTATTATAAAAATAGTATACGTTCCATCTCAGATATAGTTGAGACAAACATACAATTTAATTGAGAAATTATTCCAACTCCGATTCAACAATTGTACCATTGTCGGGTTCAAAACATATTAAATAATATGTCTTAATATTTTCTCAATTAAAATGAGAAGAATTCATTAATACGTGTGACTCTGAACTGTGTACGGATTAAAATACAAAATAGTTATATACTATTTTACAGGATCTTATAGGCCTGGTTGGAAATAGAGGGTTTCCACCACATGTTTTGGGAAAACTAGCCCTATCGACTAAACACCTAAGGCTGAGACTTAAACGATAGTTATATCAACACTTCGCAACAATTTGGAGAACGGAGAAGATTATCTTAGAGGGGATTGACTCCGTGGAAAGAGTAGAGGAGGCCAAGTGTCTTTCACAATCTGAAAGAAACAGACTTCTTACTTTAAGAGAGGACATTGCAGGAATCTACAAATTGAAGGAGATTAAGTGGCAGCAACTATCAAGGATCACTAGTTAAAGGAGGGGGATGCTAACATGGCATTTTTTCATCGAATTGCTAGTGCTCACTGGGTGATTCAACTTAATCCACTCCATCGAATCAGCCAACGGGGTGATTCTTCAAAAGAATGCGATCCATGGCAGACTATGATATCAATTTGCAGTATCACCCGGGTAAGGTGAATTTGGTACCCGATACACGCCTTCAACATTCCATCGTTACAATGGGTTCAGCAAGCCCGGGCAGATTCAGCTCACCTGCAGTCGTGTTTTCATTACTGCACGGAATTTGCTGGTGACGATGCAAACCTTATCAGCTTATTCCAATGAAGCCTTTCCAGGGCAGCATTAGACTGGCTTACCAACCTCCCGGCCGAAGAAATTTAAACATCTGCTGAGTTGGCCGACAAGTTCATCAAGCAGTTCTGCTACAACATCGATGTCGTGCCCACTCGCCCTATAGAATGAATTGTTGGAGGCTTTACTTGACGGGTAGACCTTAGTTACCCAATGAATCATTTGCAACATACGTGGGAAGGTTAATGGCCCTAGCAGCTAAAGTGAAAGTGATGCCTCCAGTCCATGAAAGTTATCAGACGGATATGTTCTAAAGACCGCTAGTAACCCCCTGGTTAGTTACTTGAATGCTCTTTCTATGAAATCGAGGAGTCTTCATCTGCTCCACTAATGAAGACTGCGACTGCAACATCATACACTGTTGCGGTGTACTGGGCAAAATCACTTCTAAATCCAGCCTTCTCATGTCCTCCAATACTTCCCTCTGCTTAGTTAGAAACATAGTGGTGGGTCACCTGCTCAAAGTATCGGGTACCAAATTCACCTTACCTGGGTGGTACTGCAAATTGATATCATAGTCTGCCATGAATTCAAGCCACCTTCTCTGCCTCATGTTGAGCTCCTTCTGAGTGAATACATACTTGAGGCTCTTGTGATTTGCGAAAATCTCCACCTTATCTCTAAGCAAATAATGCCTCCACAACTTCAAGGTAAAGATTATGGCTGCAAGTTCTAGATCATGGGTAGGATAGTTCTTCTCATGCAGCCTCAGCTGTCAAGATGCATAAGCAACAAATCTGCCTCGTTGCATCAGTACAGTGCCTAGCCCTTTGCCCGAAGCATCACTGTGAATTACAAAACCACCTGAACTATCGGGTATAGTTAGTAGAGGTGCTAATGCCAACTGATTGTTTAAATCCAAGAAGGCTTCATCACAAGCTTCCCAAACAAACTTCTGCTCTTTCCTTGTCAGTTTAGTTAGAGGTCCTACAATCTTCGAGAATCCTGGATGAACTTCCAATAATACCCTACTAGCCAAGAAAACTTCGAACCTCTGATGCTGACTTCGACACCTGCCAATCCTTGACCGCAGTGATCTTCAACGGATCAACTGAAACCCCATCGCCTGAGATAATATGGCCCAAGAATGCAACACGATCTAACCAGAATTCATGATTGTTGAGATTCCCATAAAGTCGGTTTTCTCTCAGAGTCTGCAATACCACCCTCAAATGTTCTGCATGGTCCTCCATATTCCGAGAATACACCAAGATATCATCAATGAACACCACCATAAAACTATCCAGAAACGGCAAAAATACCCTGTTCATCAAGATCATGAATATTGCGGGTGCAATGGTGACTCTGAATGGCATCACCAAGAACTCATAATGTAAATATCTTGTGTGGAACGCCGTCTTCTGAATGTCTTCGGTCTTTACCTTAACCTGGTGGTAACCTGAACGAAGGTCCAATTTGGAGAAAACTGAAGCACCTCCCAACTGATCAAACAGGTCATCAATCCTCGGCAGCGGATGTCAATTTTTTACAGTAACATTGTTCAATTCCCAATAGTCAATGCAGAGCCTGCGACTACCATCTCTCTTATTGATGAACAACACCGGGGCTCCACAAGGTGAAACACTTGGCCTGATAAAGCCCCTGTTTAGTAAATCTTGAACTTGAACCTTCAATTTTGCCAGCTCAGTTGGTGCCATTCTGTAGGGACTCTTCGAGATTGGTGCAGTACCACGTTGGACATCAATACCGAACACTACTTCTCGGTTTGGCAGGAACCCGGGCATTTCCTATGAAAAGACATCCAGAAACTCCCGCACAACTAAAGGTGCAACTCCAGCATCGGTGCACAACAATTCTCGTACACAAGCCTCCTAGTTCGCAGAGTTCTTGACACGCCCAAGTGGTGTCTGACTGGCATGGAATTCAAACTCTTGGCGACTTGGAATTTTGAATACCAGCTTCTTCTCTCGGCAGTCTATCACAGCATGAGTAGCACCCAACCAATCCATCCTGAGAATGACATCGAACCCAGAATTACCGATAACGATGACATCTGCTTTGAAGCCCATGCCGCCAATCAGCAAGGGGCTCAACTTGCATACTTTAGAACAGATGATCACACCTCCTCCTGTTGTGATATTCCAAGCAACTTGCAAGTCATTGTTAGGCAATTGGTGCTGACCAACAAAGCGAGAAGAAATGAAGGAATGGGTAGCACCCGAATCGAACAGAACATAAACAGGAAAAGAGAATACTAGTATAATACCTAGTAATAAGTCAAAGGGTGTGCATGAAAAGGCATGGGTAAGAATGCATGATGCAAGAAGAAAAAGACCAAGATAGACCGAAATGGCTGAAAGCAATAAACAAATAATACCTGCAACGACTCTATCGGCAGTCTCGGCCTCCTCTATGGTCAAGTTGTAGGCCTGACCACGACCTCTAATTTGACTTCCCCCAGGACCTGCTCTCCTCTGACCAAAGAATTGCCTCTGCGGTGGGAGTCGTGGCCGGACCTTGCCACGAGCTGGTGCCCCCGGCTGAACTAATCCCCCAGCTGGTGGAGCAAACCTCCTCTGTGGGCATTCCCGAAGTGTATGGTCACTATCTTCGTATGTGAAGCACTGGCGGTTAGCTGCCCTACAATCCTTGCCACGTGACTAACCTTGCGGCAGAAATCGCAAGTCACAACCCGCCTAGGAGCAGCATATGGGTACGGCAATGGTCTTCCTGTGGGAGTCGGTGTGACCCCTGTTTCCAATTTTTCAGATTTTCTTTTGTAATTATTTCTGCTTCTCATTTCTGTAATCAATTTTTTAATAATAAATTTTGACATTCATCTTCAATCCAATTGCATTCTTTCAATCAATTTTGTTTCATTTGTTGAACCATGAGATTTTTGTGCATTCTATTTCATTTTTGTGCCTTGGGTATTTTTTATTTGTTTCTAATTGATTTGATTTTGAAGCCCAAATCCAATATCCCATTCTTATTCTATTTATATTAAAACCAAATAACCTTCTTATTGAATCCTAACCCGATAACATATTAACCCAACAACCTAAACCCCTATATATATCTTCATTAACCCTAATTAACCATCCTAATTACTCTTCTTTCCAGCCGCTCTTCCTTCCTCTTTTATTTTCGAAACCCAACCCTCTCGTCTTCTTCTTCCTCATCAAGCTACCTGCTCCTCCACCCGTCCTCCATCCACCGGCTGACCTCGCCATTTCTGTAGCCATCGACCTCCTCACCCTCATCGCCAGCCGTCCCCTGCCATCCACTTCTCCTTCATCCATCCAACCCTCGACTACACCCCCGATCACCAAAGCACCCCAAGCCCTCTCCCCCATCTTCGACTGCCAGCAACTACCGCCAAAATCCCACTGCTCCTTGGCTGCACTCCACACCACTACAGACACTGACGCCCTCGCCTTTGTTGCTTCGTACCCATCGTAGCAGCCCCCATGTCCCCTTGCTGCCGCCGTCATTGTCATTTGTCGCCCTTGCTGTTGTTACTCTGTCTATTGCTGTGATTGCTGCTGTCTTTTGCTATTGCCATGTCGTGTGTGTTGCTGCCGCCATTTTATGGTTTGCACGTGTCACCGTTGCCGTGTTTAGCACGTGGTTGCTGTGTATGTAGTTTGTACGTGTTGTCGGAATTCTCGTCCTGTTATTCTTTCGTTTTCAGAGTCGTCATCTATAAGGTAAGTTTCCTCTTGAACTAGTTTACCATTCTTGTTCAAGAATTCTTTTGATCTCCGCAAGTAGTACCCGTTTCAACCACCATATTTTATTTGTTTGATACCCTTCAAAGAGACTATTATGGATTCAACGGTGAAACCAAGTAGTAGTCTTCTTTTCGGGCCATTCCCTTAATTCAAACCTAAGCCTTGTTATTTACTGCCATATGCATACACTACACAAATACATAGAATAGAAGCATGTTATATAAAGAATGATGATTGAATATGTAACACCCTAGATTTTTAAATAATTTTTTTTTTAGATTAATAAATTAGTTAAAATGATTTTTGGTGATTTAATAAATATTTTTAATGAAATTTATCTTTTTACACGTGCAAAACACGTGCAAATATTTTCTTGGAAAGTTCAAAGTCAGAAATTATTTTGGGAAACCTATTATTTATTAGCGGGTATTATTTATGAATTTTTTAGATTTTTCTAATATTTATTTGGCTTATTTGCAAATATTACAAAAAGATGGGCTTTTGTGCAAAATTACCATTTGGTGTAAAAACTTCAGATTTTTGGATTTTTGGGCTGAGCATGATTGCTAGTCAACTAAAAGCTAAAAATTTTACTTTTTATTTTAATAGATTTGGTTTATTTTGCAAATTTTTTAAAGAATGGTCTTTTTGCAAAATTGCCACTTAGAGGCAAAATTACAAATTTTGTTTTCTGGGTTTACAAGTAGTGTCGGGCAAGATTAGATCAGTTATTTTGTTTTTAAATATAAATTAAATTGGTTAATCTAATTCCAAGTATAAGAATTTATATATGTGAATATATATCCAAGAGGGATATTTTGCAAAACCTATTCAAAACCCTAATACATCAATTTCCGGCCTATTTAAAAGAGCGTGTAGCCATCTCTTTGCTGCACTACACAAAGGGCTTTCTTTATTATTGATTTCTTGAAGTTTCGAAGCGATGATCTTGGTTTTCTTGCAAAAGGAAGGACTTTTCTTATTCTCTTTATTATTTCGTTTGATTCTTCAATATGGTGAGTGACATATGTTTAATTTTTTATGTTCTATGCATGTCGTATGTGATGATTTGTCTATTAAAAAGCATGCTAGAGGATTGAATATTGATATAGTGAATTATTGATGGATGGATGAATACAGATTGAATCTTTTATGAAAACTGTGTTATTGGTAATTAAAACTCTATATAGATGACTTGAGATTGTTAAAAGAACCTAATAGAAATCATGAGTAGGTTGTTCCTTCATATTCTTGATGTTTTGAGTGTTTATTACGAGTTGTATGATGCGTATTACATAAAAAGAACAAAAAATTAACCTTTTACTGTGTATGTCAAGTGTACACTTTGTTTCGATACTTTGATGAACAAAACTTGGTTCTTTATGTGTTGTAATTGCTTATGTTCATGGGCAAATTGATGTAAGAGGTTGTGTGTGTGTTTAACAAGTTCAAGAGGGATTATTGGATAAAAAAGATCACATCTTGCAGTGAAGGGGGAGGGGGGGGGATTTTGTTTTCGGGTCTGTTAATATACAGCCGAAATTGAGTTTTGTGTTTTATGAAGTTTTCAAATTGAATCTTTATTGTTTTGATGCTGAGATTAAATCTAAACATATTATACTACTCCTATTTGATGGATTTTGATGCTTAATTGATACTTGAACACACCTATATACATATATACATATTCATAGTCAATGTTTTGAAGATTTTGATAAAATTTGCTCTTTTATGATCTTAATGAAGTTTTGATTAGTTTTATAAACTCCTATATGTTATACAAGTTGTATTTGATCATCTCAGGAATTTTGTTTTGCAAGTTTATGATTTTATGAAGATTTAACGAAGTATTAGTAAAATATGCACAAATATTAAAGCTGTCAAATTTTGGAATTGTCGGTCGAATGTCAAGATTTTACACATGAACTGACAGTCGACTGTCAGTTAGTTGATTTGGGAAATTTTGCATGTCGGTCGACCGTTGCTTTTTTGAACTGATTTGATGGTCGACTGGCAGCTGTTTGGTGAACTATTTTGTTTAGTTTTCTTCGTGTTTCTTGAACGATTATTTATTCGATATGACGGATTATTGATCCACTATTTTAGATGATGTTTTTGCTACAGATTACAGTATTTTACAGAGAGTTATATGTCGATTATGATAGAATTTAAATGGTATTCCTATAATTTTATAAAGTAAAATATATATGGTTTTTGAAGAAATTGATGTTTTGTGACTTTCTATGACTTCAAAATATGATTCTAAGTTATTAATGGATTTAGTACTTTATTTCAATTCTGGAAATTTTTGAGTATATCGAATGTATTTGGTTTTGTTGATTTGAGAAATTTTTATTGATATAAATGTTTTGATGATGAAATAAAGAGTTTTATTGAAAGTTTTGGTGTTGATATTCATTTTGTGAGTCTCTAGGAGTTGAGTGGGATTCCTGTAAATCGGCAGATGAGATTTATGAATTATGACCAGTTGGGTCTTGGGGTTGTTGTTGCAGAATTAAGTCCGACAGGATACACTAACTCTAGAGAGGGAAAATTTGTGTTTTAATGATAATCAACCTAAGGACATGCACTAATGGAGTTGTGATAGAACGTGGAAAACATAAGTATATGCTTTAGAGGTCTAGTCCAACGGATGTGTTCCAGGATTTTGTGTTGTTCTGTCTCGAGAGGACATTTAGTATGTTCGTGTGTCGATGGTCTGCAGGCCTATTCACGGAGTATATAGGTGCATTCGCGTGTCGAGGGTCAACGGGCCTATTCACGGGATGTACTAGTATATCAGCATGTCGAGGGTCTCACAAAGCTATTCATGGGGTACACATCAGGGAGGTGATTCTTCCTAGGGGTCAGAGCTACTCTTACATGATGCCTGCGCGTCGAAGGTTGTGATGCCTATTCGCGAAGTATTCTGGATCTTGTTTCTATCACCATAGTAGGATTAGTTGTATAACGAGGGATCTAACCCTATAAAGTGGAGAACGATAAGGGCTTGCACCAGATCTATGTAGTATGGAATGCATAGAATCCAACTAGTATGCATTAGAGTCATAATCCTGCATTTGTGTTTTCTTGACTTGGTTTATGCATGATGTTTTCTGTTTTCCTACACTCGACACTTAGTCTAGTTTCACACGATGTTTTCATGTTTTATTTATTGTTATTTCATTTTCCATTTGTTACTACTGCTTGTATGTGTTGTTTATGATTTTATTCTTTATGTTTTATTCATGTTGTATTTCTTTTGATGTCACTCACACCGTTATGGCTGACCCCAATAGTTTTGGGGTTTAGGGTTATCTCTAGCCTCATGTTTTACAGGTAAGTACCTATAGCATGACATTTGGATGCACGTGGTAGAATGATAATGTGGCTTATGTAAATTGTAAAAGAAAATAAATGTAATTCAAGGTTTTTAATTTTTCGCTGTACTTTGTAAAGAAATGATGTAATAAAAAGCTGAAAAATTTATCTCTGTTTTGGCTATGTTTACTATTACATTGAGGTAGATGCTGAGAATTGTGCCATGTATTTCTGAGATATCATATTGGAAATTCGGGGCGCTACAGAATACTTTTAGATTGGATATGATGTTCTTTCTATAATAATAATAAATTGTCCTGTTAGTAGTAGAATCACACCCTTATGACTGAGTATAATTTCCTGTTAATTACTGTCATAAAGTCATATGCTTGTGTACTTCGTTTATTGTTAATTAATAACATCAATCAACTTGCTAGCCTGCTGTTTATCCCTTACTGTTTTGTGTTTTTGACACAGTTTCTTTTATAATTTTGTAACACCTCGCAAAATAGTATACAACAATTTTGCATATTAATCCATGCATATTTAAATGTTGCACGTGATTATATATTTTTCATGGTTATTAGTTTTAATTGAGGAATTTTTAGATATATTATATATTTTGAACTCGATGAGATATATTTTGGATATCTTCTCAATTAAAATTTTGCATATTATTCCGATTATTTAAACGAAACAATCTTTGGAGAAATAATATTTTTATTAAATATAATCTTTTATTTTACAAATAGATATTTTTTTTTATTTGTATGCATGTATATATATATATATATATATATATATATATATATATATATATATATATATATATATATATATATATATATATGTATATTTTGATTGGATTGTATATGATGTATACACATGAATATTTGTATGTATTTTTATATGTAAATGTATATATATGTATTTATATATATTTGTATGTATATACATATTTATTTGAATGGTAATGAATTGGATTGTGTACTTGAATATACCTATATGTGTGTGTGTGTGTGTGTGTGTGTGTGTGTGTGTGTGTGTGTGTATATATATATATATATACACTATAGTAGGATGTAGAAGAATCACACCCCATCATGATCTTCTCTTCTTGCTCATCATACAAGATCCTAGGGCTAGGATCAAATCCCAAATGCAAACAACTTCAACTCTCCACTATTACTTGAATGTTCTAGGGTCTAAAATGAATAAATCCCCACGATTCAATTACACCCTCATCCTCACTCCCACTCCTCTCATTCTTGCCGACATACAACACCCCCCCTCCCCCCCAATTCCTAGCCGGCCACTCTCCCCCCCTCCCATCTCCATCTCATCTCACCCATATCCTCCACCCTCTCATCTCTATCTTTTTCTTATTCCACTTCTTCTATTTTCAGGAAAAGAAAGAGCAAGAGAAAGAAAGAGAGCAAGAAGAAAGATTGAAGATGAAGGATCATGGTGTTCTTGAAGCTAGGAGGAGGTGAAGAAGAAGGGGATGCTACAAGGAGGAGCAAGCAAGCAAGGGATTGAAGAATTCTTCACCAGATAGTGGGTGTTTTCTAAACTCTAGTTTATTTAATTTGTGTTTATTTAATTTGTGTAAATTAGGTGCTTGCTTGAATGCTTGAATGCTATATGATGCTTGTTCATGTGAGTTTTTTTTTTAATGGAGAAGGTGGAGTACGGTCACCCTGTTTCATTAATTAGAAATTAATGATACAAACCCAGAGAACTGGGTCAGATAACAACCTACAGATAGAAAATAAAACATTTATGAAGCAACATGATCCGTAAAAATAGCAAATTCCTCTAACAACCCTGGATGGTGGGCTGACAAACAAGCTAGGTCCAGCAAAATTGTATGTACATCAGCTTAGCTTCGTACACTGCCTCCACAGCACATGCACACCAACCTGAAACTAGTCTGAAAGGATTTTATCACCCGCCGATCCCTGCCTTCTCCTCGCTGGGGGGGGGGGGAATTTTTGGGCCGAAGTCCTGCAGACCGATTTATGACACCACGGCACATGCACAGCAATCGCACCCTCCCACCATCTCCACCACTCATCCTACAAACGCTTCAAGAGCTCCCACAGCCGCTACCAAAGAGATAGCCGTAAAGAGGATACCTTTACCTCTTTCACGATTGTGCTTTCTCAAGCAATTTCTCATCAAATAACTATCTCACTCACCCCACCAAAAACCACGCTCCAGGAGAGAGCCTTGGAGAGGATACCTTCACCTCTTTCACTCTCTTGCTCTCTCAGACAATTTCTCACCATACAGACTCATCTTGACTCTTACTCCCAACGAGGGAAGAGGCGACACTGTTACGAGATAGTGGCCTAAGCTGGAGGAAGCTCAATAGCCTGATAGTAGGCGCTGTCAAGACTGCATTGGCAGCATCGTTGGACACCCAAACAATTGAGCGCACATCATGGAAGGACCCCATCTTTAGGCCCAAGCCCCACAATCATACAGAACAACGTGAGCGCACATCCTGGAGGGACCCCATCTTCGAGCCCAAGTCCCACAATCATGCAGAACAATGTGCTACACAGTCCCCACCTCCCACAGCAAACAAATCGGCCTGGCCCCATGCCAAACCATCGGCCTCACACACTTGAGATCCCGACCCCATCCCTAGATTCATGGCGTTCGCGACCACAGGCATGGGAGGATGCTCTGGCGCGACATAGTCGCTCCGCGACCTGAGGAGACGACAACTGCGATGTTGGGTGTCGGCGACTTCGTCAGCGAATTCGTTCACAACAATAGGCATCGGCGATCTGAGGCGCGAGAGCAGGCGTCGGTGATCTGGGCGTCGGCAACTTCGATAGGGGAGGGATTGGGCATCGGCGATCTGGGCGATCGGCGATCCAGGCATCGGCGAACTGGGCGTCGTCAACATCGTCAGGGGAGGGATGCCGAGGAGCTTCGTCGATGTGAGGGAACCTCGTCATCAATGCCGCGAAGGAAGATGGGTCGTAGCAGAGGTGTAGGGATGGTCAGGGGGGGGGGCGCAGAGGGTCGCCGTGGAGCTCCATCGATTGAGGAGCAAAGGAGTCGCGTCTTCGTCGTCGTAGAGCGAACGAAGGACCGACGTGCTACTTCGTTGAGCACGGCGGTAAGGAAGTAGAGGAAAGGTAGGGGGGACGACAGGGGGGGCAGGCGCGGCAAGGAGGGCCAGCTGCTGCCGCCCCTAGGGTTTTGTTGGGGTTTTTTTGAATGGGGGTTAGTTTCTCTCTATAGAATTTTCTAGAGAGAGAAACTCTTTTTACTTGTTCCAATGCTTGTTCATGTGAGTTGATCTAGTACAATGGTTATAGAGGGGAAGATTGCAATGTGAAGCTAAGAACTTAGTTATGTTATAGAATTTGCAATTGGTGATTCGATGAAAATTTGAATCCAATATCTTACTGGATGATCTTGATGGTGTTACTAGCAAGCCAGAATTAGTTCATAATTTTTGGAATTTATGTGAGGGGTTTAAGAATTATATTTCTGAAAACAGACAGAAGGAGAAAGCTGTAGTTTGGGGAAACAACGAGCTTGTGTTCAAAAATCTATAACTTGAGTTCTATAAGGAATTTTGAGTTGAAACTTGAAATTGAAGCGAGATGTATGTGTTAGTAGCATGTATTCCAAATTTCGAAATTTTTAGAATTTGTTTACTATTTTAAAGAGATTTTATCGTCGACTAGATTGCAGCTGGAAACTGTTCTGTTTTGAAGTTAAGAGCTGAACTTAAGAAATTCGTATCTCCAAAATGGTATGCGATTTTGAGGTGAAACTTGAAATATAGCGTTCTTGTATATGTCTACTACTATTGTGCAAAGTATGAAAATTTTTGGAAGAGCTTTAGTACCCTGATTTATCAAACCAAAATGGCACAGCTAGCATTGGTTGCTATTTTGGGATGGGTACGATCGAATTTTAAAAATCCGTATCTCTCCGATTATTTTGAGTTAGGAGTAGAAATTTCGGAACTTGGTTGTTGGATATGTCTACTTTGAATTCCCAAAAGTTGAGAATTATTGGACAAAGTTTGAGGGTTCAAATAAATGTTTGTTGTAGCTTGATGGTTAAGTGTGAGTCTGCAGGTTGAAGATGTGTACAGCTGCTGGAAATAGGGATTTTATAGCACTTTAACAGCTGAATCAGAGGAAGTGATTAACTGGAGAATTGTAGTATACACTCATATATTTCCATAGAACCCAGGATCATGCAATTTCGATCAGTGGATGAATTGTTGTGTCTGTTGCAAGATGCAACTAGAATCAAGAGGTCTGCAGGTTGGGAAGTGAACACCCGATGGAAATAGGAGTTTTATACTACTTAAATAAATGAATTTGAGAAATTGATTAACTGGAGAGTTGTATTAGACACTCATAGATTTCTATCGAATACAGAGTCATGGGATTCTAATAAGCAGGTGAATTGTTATGAATTTTGCAAGTTGCAGCAATAGCATGAACTTGATATTATTGGTAGATTGTTAAGGGGTTTCCTAACTGGTTGGAATAATTTGGTAAAGTTGTCAGCTAGAGAAATGAAGTAGAGGATATTATCTTTCTGTAAGATCTGGAATCGTCGAATTTGAGTTAGTAAATGATTCAATATGGAATTTCCAAGAGTGCTGCAGTCAGGCTGCGGGCTGATTTGAGATATTTGAGTATTTTTCCCTTATAAGCACTTCAAACTGGACTTGGATGTGATTCTTGTGCTTATAACTCATGCTGGACATATGGGTGATTTGGGAGAATAAAATTATACGATTGATTTATCGTATGTATAGCTTATAGTTTGTCTAGGGTTTGTTGATACCCTAAGGCCATCAACCTAGTAGACAAGTATTGAAATGACTTTTCCGCATCAAAATTGTGGTTTTCCCTTAGGTGCTGTTGGATTGGTTACCAAGAGATGGTTGATCGCGGGTCGGGATATTGGATAAGATCCAAGTCAAAGGTGGTGGCGAACGATGGGGATCGGGTCGCCGATGTCTTGGGTTGATAGGATAGTCTGATCTATTTATGATCTGGGAAATAACTGGATAACTGGATGATTAACCTGCATGAATGAGAGCCAATCAATGTTCTGGTCAATTATTTTACTCGCCTAGAATGTGTTGATGCACTAGGTCTATCAATGACAGGACGTTAGTTGTTGTGTTTGTTTCACAGGTGTTGGTAATCGAGGAATGTCAATTTTTCCGTGTTGGTTATTGTTGACAGACTTGTTTGGGCTCAATCGTTTAGACGTTATGCGTGATTGGGTGAATAGCATGTTTTGGTAATTGATGTTATTACCTTATTTTTCTTTATTCCTTTGTTTGAGGACTGAGTTATTGTTAAGGGTGATACCCTATAATCCGATTTGTTCTAAGAGCCAGCACTAGGTGGTGATTACCAGAGTTGTCTCTTCCTGTCGTAGGGATACGTGCAGTGTCTTCTCACGACTTAGGAGCACGCGTTTGTATCTCGCTCTGTTAATACTGAAGTGCCATGGTAAGAATGGGAAGGTTTCCTAGAGGTTCTATGTCGGTGACGGACGGGCCATAGGGTTGCAACTCTATGAGCCTTCGGCGCCACTGGGTATACTGTGGGCTACCTGGTAGTTCATCACCACTTTTGGGTGAGATCCAGTGTGGGGGTGCCGCAGGGATCGGGCACTAGTGGCAAAAGGGGACACCACTATGTGTCTGCAGAAACGGGACTTGACCGAACTGTAGCCTCATCAGCCATGTTGTATATGTCAGGAACAGGATGAGTACAAAAGTAGAATGCAATGCATGGCGAGGGTTCGAAACCCTGAATCGGGAGAAGACGGCTTGATTTGGGGCGTATGTAGTATGGGATGCATGCATTTCCAAAGTCTTGCTAACATTAGATTAAGTGCATCTATTTCTCTGTACAGTGGTCTGTGCATTAGACTTCAGGTCATGGCATACACATACACTAGGAAATTAGGATGCACGTTTCCATTTTCATCAAGACTTATTGTGATTGTACAAGTTTAGAAATTGTTGTTTCTTATCAGCATTGCGTCAATATGCATACTAACGTGCCCATTCAATTAGGTTCTAGATGCCGAATCGCAAGTGTTGAAAGACTACAGGCCAGCAGAGCATCCAAGTGGAGTATCCAGTGTACATCCCCACCAATAAGCAGTTGCGGACTCAGAGTAGCACAGCGGAAGAATCGAACTGCATGGCGCATCTCAGGGGAGCAGCTTGACTACTTGGTGGAGTTACCAGTAGGATCATTTGACTACCGTTCTGGGTGGCAGGTGGTAGCCGTTACAAAATAATATAAGTATCTGAATATGTTGATGTAATTTGTATTCCTTGTTTGTAACACCCCGTAATTTCAAATATATATATATATATATATATATATATATATATATAATATAAAGAGGAGGCCGCCCCATAGAATTTCTATAGGGGGTTGTATGGTAATATTTGGTTGCGAGGTGGGGCCCAGACAGTCAGTAGCAGCAGAGTAGCTGTTGTGCGTCAGCTCACGTGGCTTTGAGTCGGGGCCCACGTAGAAGCAGGGGCCTCTGTAAGGGCATGGCTAACATGGCAGAGGTGGGTGCCCCATATATATATATATATATATATATATATATATATATATATATATATATATATATATATATATATATAATATAAAGAGGAGGCCGCCCCAGAGAATTTCCATAGGGGGTTGTATGGTAATATTTGGTTGCGAGGTGGGGCCCAGACAGTCAGTAGCAGCAGAGTTGCTGTTGTGCGTCAGCTGACGTGGCTTTGAGTCGGGGCCCACGTAGAAGCAGGGGCCTCTGTAAGGGCATGGCTGACATGGCAGAGGTGGGTGCCCCATATGCAGGCAGGGCGATGTGCTGCTATGTTGCGGGTGACGTGGCGCCCAGGTGGGGGGGCCCACGTGATGCAAGAGAGAGACAGCGGATTGTGAATTGAATTTGTCCCATATCGGGAGATTGCAAGATTAATTAATATTAAAATAATATTTCCAATGATCAAGAGTCACCTAATTGGTTAACCACCTTTTGAGAGACAGCCTGTAGTGGGTAGTTGTAGTATAAATAATAAATAAAATAATAAAATTGTTTGAGTATTAGGGCAGGGTGTTACAAATGGTATTAGAGCCAACTTTTGACACTGAGTGTGGGAAAAGAGTGGGTGCGGTGTATGCCTGAGAGGGAGCTGTGGTCAGTGCGCTTGCTCGAAATTTGCTGAATCAGGGTACCCCGTCCACATCAGCGAGATATATGCCTGAGAGGGAGCTGTGGTAGTGCGTTGGCCCGAAATTAGCTGAATCAGGGTACTCCCACTCCACATCGGCTAGAAAGGAGATCCTGGATTAAGTTGCATGCCCCGTACTCAGCGAAGAAGCTGATTTCTAAAGCAAGGTGTATGTAACACCCTGTAATTTCAAATATATATATATATATATAAAGAGGAGGCCGCCCCATAGAATTTCTATAGGGGGTTGTATGGTAATATTTGGTTGGGAGGTGGGGCCCCAGGCAGTTAGTAGCAGTAGAGCTATTGCTGTGCGTCAGCCCTTGTTGCTTCGAGGCAGGGCCCACACATGAGCAGGGGGCTCTGTGAGGTCGTGGCTGACGTGGCTGAGGTGGGGGCCCCATATGCAGGCAGAGGCACTGTGCTACTGTGTTCGGGTGACGTGGCACCCAGGTAGAGGGCCCACGTGACGCAAGAGAGAGACAGAGGGTTGTGAATTGAATTTGTCCCATATCGGGAGATTGCAAGAATTAATATTAAAATAATATTGCCTATGATCAAGAGTCAGGTAACTGGTTAACCACCTTTTGAAAGGCAGGCTGTGGTGGATAGTTGTACTATAAATAATAAATAAATTAATAAAATTGTCTGAGTATTGGGGTGAGGTGTTACATTATTACTATGTTGAGATGCATTTGAAGAAAAAGATTCTGGTTGTGTCACGGATTTTCGGTAGTGAGATCTGGGCCGTTACAAATTTAATAGAACTTTGTAAACAGCATTTTTATCGTTTTGAATCTATTTTCCAGAACCTTTTACGGATATAAATTTCGATTTACGAACTAAAAGTTATCATGTTTTTAACACTACTAGATTTTTAATTTCCAGAATTGAGCCTGTACACAAAACCAATAAAGAATGAGTTTTTACACTTAGCTTTGGTATTTATAATGTATCGTGTGAATATGCATTGGAACCGGCACAGAGTCTACTTTCTAGAATCTCTGACGGAACCTGATTTTCTTTCTTGCAGCAACGAAAAAGTTGATTTTTGTACAGAAACATCTTGCTGTCCAGAATGTGTGTTGTGTTTTTTTGTATATCGATGTTTGATTTTGCATCTAGGGAATAGAATTATCTATACTATGCATTGCTTAGCCTTGAACTCTCTTTGACATCACTTCGAAACTTCTATACCCATTACATGTGCACATTTGTGTATAATAAATATTAACAAACAGGGGTATTAATGGTCAACTTAGTAGTGAACAATCAGAGACTGTACTCGGAATGGACCCCTTGTTCTCGAATGTTTATTTTCATGGATTGTGGATTACTAATCGTGGATTATTGATTGTTAAATAATTATTTATTGTGGCGAGTACATGATCTGTAGAGTTCGCCACTATAGTCTAAATGATCTCTGTTTGCATGCACCGAACATGTGGGATGGGACAGTATTACGTGCATTAGATAGGTTAATTAAAAGACTAATAAACCTAGAATTGATACTTGCATTCTTGATCATGATTATTGCTATTGGCCTTCAATCATTTATTATAGTCATTGTTTATTGCATCGTTAATTCTAGACCCTTGATTTTAGTATCAACCCTTGTTATTGATCTTGATTTTGATCTAGTTCATTACTTCTTTCCTTGCTTCTTTGCTTCTACTACTTGATGTCCGTAACTTGCTCTAACGGGCAAATTTTTCCCTCCTCTAGTCAATGAGTTTACAGGTACTGGAGGAAACTTGACCCAAGGACTTGGTGAGCAAACTTTCTGAAGAAATGAGCTGAACCATTAGACTGCTATAGTTATTTCATGTTATTT
The DNA here is from genome assembly GCA_017893485.1 of Hemerocallis citrina. NCBI lineage: Eukaryota > Viridiplantae > Streptophyta > Magnoliopsida > Asparagales > Asphodelaceae > Hemerocallis > Hemerocallis citrina. The sequence goes on from CM030362.1 coordinate 218,068,238, forward strand.
TTTTATTTTATTGCTTTTATCATACTTTATATCCCGGGCTTGTATGACCCGAAGTTTACTTTTCTCCCGGATGTTGGATATTATTTGGCGAATTTATTTCATGATTATTTGGAGTTTATTCAATGTTTATGTGGTTATTCTTTCTTGCGTGGTTGTGATCTCTTGTATATTGTTGAGTTAATCTGTTACAGCTATGGATAATGTTCTTATCATTCGTTGGGCCTTTGTTACGTGCTCATATTCTCGTATTTTTGGGAAGCGGGACATGATAGTCGGCACTGGCTTCCTTATTGGCCCACCTACAGGACGGGCGGCAACAGAATGTTGTACCAGCAATTGAGCTGCATTCCTCTTGCTAGCCTGCTCCTGGACTCTAGCTGCATCAAGAACGGCAGCGAAAGTGTGGTGCTAGTGGGCCACCAGAAGATCCTGGATGTCGAAGTCCAGACCCAATAGAAACCTACGGTCCCTGTCTTCCTAAATTGCCACCATGGCTGCAGCGAAGCGACCAAGTCGAGTGAATTCCTCGGTGTAATCATCCACAGACCGAGTCCCCTGTGTTAAAATAACGTTTAGTTTTAACATTGCTACACGATGTGTATGTAACAAGATTTGACATTAATTAACACAATCAGATGAACCTGTGTTATAGAGATGAACTGTCGGTCCATCTCAACCTTGGTGATGCCAGGAAAGAACTTCTTCAGGAAGCTTTCGATGAAAGTGACCCAGGTGATAGGTCTCTCCAGCCATTCAGTCTCTGCCCTCCACCTGATCTGGGTAAGGTCCATGAGCTGGATGCTTACTACATCCACCCGATGGACATCAAAAATCTGCGCTGCTTGCAACAGCTGCTCAGTCCGAATCAGCCACTGCTTGGCTTCCAGTGGATTCTCGATACCTGTGAACTTGTCCGGGTGCAACCTCATGAAATCCACCATTGTATCAGGCCTCGGTGGCAGATATCCTGTCGCGGGTCCGACGACGGCTCGGTTTGCGGCTTCCAAGCTTGCCCTCATCAACTCGTTATGCTCTTGTTGAAGTTGTATCATCTGTTACAGTGCTTGGAGAATGGCCGCATTCTCGGATTGTTCATCCCTTGGTCAGGAAGAAGGACCCTCGTGAGCCATAGTCTGCATACAATCAAAACGGTTAGTATTCCAGATTATAAGTTGGTTATTAAATATTTATGTGATTAACGTGGTGCATATATTGTTGAGTTTAAACCTTGCTAAAACCTCAAACTAGTTAAGGCCTAACCTGGCTGTGATACCACAAAAAACATGTCACGCCCCGCTTCCGGGAATATAATAAGATACGAGGTCGTGACTGAGTCCCATCAATTTATATAAACACATCATTCATAAGCTGTAACAATTAACTCAACAATATGAAAATAAACACAACCACATAGGCAAATTATAATCACATAAACATGAATAATATAAATAGATTATGCAGTAGTCCACAAAATAACCAACATCTAGAAAGAAATAAATTTCGGGACAACATGCCCGGAATACAAAGTACGAAGTAATAGTAATAGAAACTCTGAACATAATATAAAACAAAATAAAGCAGGCTAAAATCATCTCTTTTCTAGAATACTTGATCACCAAGTCCTTCAGGTAATTCTTCTCCTGTGCTTGTAAATTCATCATCTCGAGTTGGGGAAGAGGAACACCTGTTAGAGCAAGTAACGGGTCGCAAGTAGCACAAACAAATGAACACGGACAAGAATATAACAATGAACAAAGAATCATGCATATAGGAAATAAGTCATGTAACAGGAATACATGTAAACGAGGATCATGTAAACTTGACTTATAAACAGGAATTATGAAACTGGTAAACTGAGCATGTAACATGTAAACAGGAATCATGAAACTGGTAAACAGAAATCATATAACTTGTAAACAGGACATGTAACATGTAAACACGAATATATATGTACTCAGTGTTAATCTTAAGTCTATTCATTTAATCAGTCTTATCTAATGCACGCAATCTTGCGTGCCATACCACAGGTTCGGATACATACAAACGAGTGGACAATTAGACTCTAGTGGAGAATTATATAGGTCCAAGTACTCGGGAAATCATGTAAACAGGAATCATGTAGTCAAGTGGTGGATTCTAGAGGTGGCTCTCGTCACCCATGACGTGGCACTTAGTTCCATGTAACTTGTGAACGTGTAATTAGGTAATCATGTAATGGAGTCTAGAGGAGGCCCCCATCACCCATTACGTGGCACTTAGTTCTATGTGGCACTTAGTTCCATATGGCAGGTAACAGAAATCACTAGCTTGGGAAATACGGGACTCCTTCCAAGTACAGTCTCCTATATCATCCACTACTAGGTCTTACCCTTATTACCCTGGCTTTTTATTCCTTTACAATAATTAAACATGAACATGAAGCAATGAGAACGGGTATCAGGACATGATCAAGTAAGTATCAAGGGCTATGTAAGGCATGTAATGTATTTCAATTCATAATGCAAGAAACAAACATATTTATATTTAAAGTCATGAAAATACGAATACTGGACAGCAAAACGAAACTGTACAAAAACTAACTTTCCCGCTGCTACAGGAAAGCAAATTCAGTTCCATCAGGAGTACTAGAAACTAAACACCCTGCCGGTTCCGACACATATTCACACAACATATTATAGTCACAATAGCTAGGTCTAACAATTGATTCTTTACTGGTCTAGTGTTCTGTCAGCAGCCTAAGGTCAAGTGTGCGTGTGTGTATATATATATATATATATATATATAAATCAGCAGAAAAATCAATTAAATTTTTTTATAAAAATTATAAAGTGAATCATAATCATGTCTAGTAACATGCTGTTAAATTCAAGTCTTTATTCTATGCTAACACGATGTTTTGGTCAATAAATCATGCTAGTGTGCTTCAAATCAGTAATATGGAAATTAGAAACCATACAGTACTAAAAACATGATAACTTCTAGCCTAGAACTCGAAATCTGGAAACGTAAGAAGTTCCAGAAACTAGATTCATAGGGAAAAAATTATTATTTGATTGATTTTAATTGGTTTTAACATTAATTAGATCCAAATCTCATTCCAACATCGGGCAGACAGCATGCAGGGTTACAACATTGAAATAAATAGCGATTGAAACCCTAACAACATATAGTCTTTGATTATTGTTTAAAAAACATCCAAATACAGTAGTTAGGGGGTGAAATCTACTGCATTCGTAGTAAAAATTATTATTTCTACGACATTGCACATAAGATTAATTTTCAGATCTTTATATCATGCCACAATCAAATAACATCAAGACACATCATGTATTCTTATACTACACATCTTTATCACGTGTCCGTATAATGCATGGAATAACAAGGGGTATTCAAGATCACAATATGAGCATAGAATCAACAAGAATTGATTAGGCTAGCACATACTAATGTATCACGCTCAATCAACACAACGAAAAGGAACAAGGTTGTAACACGATGAATTAACCAAAGTCTACTTGCAGGATTCAAAGCAAAGCTTGTACGGGAACAAAAGAGTGTACAAGAGAATACGTGCCTTATGTTGTTTACGACGCGAAGGGGTAGAACGGAGGTGGGGATTGCGCAACAGCAGTAAGACAACTGCGGCAACGGCTTCGAACATCAGCAAGGCAGCGATTCGGCAATGGTGGGTAGGGGCCAGTTGCGATGGTGATCGACGGCGTTGGCGGCGATGGTTGAGAAGTAGCAAGACGGTGGTGAGGAGGTAGGGAATAGGTTGTCGTGGTTGAAGCTTCGAGTTGCCGTGTTGACGAGTTGCTGTGGTGAAGGTTAGCGGCGATCGGTGGGAGACAACAACAAGGGGCGGCTTCGAGTGCTGGTTGTGGTGAGGATATGGTAGCAGGAGGCCGTGCAGAATGGCATTAGGATGCGGCGCTGGATGAGGGTGAGGATGACGGTTGGAGGCAGGGAGTAATGGGGTTCGGGGGATGGTGGTGTTGGGTTCAATGGAGGACGAGGGAGGCGAGGGGGTGATTCATGGTGCTCAGGGGAGAGTCGAGGGGATGGTGCTGTAAGGGCTTCCGGATGATGGCGATGGAGTAGGGGGGTCACAGCGACATGGAGATACTGTCAGTGGTCGCGTGAGGCTGGTCGGGAAGTCTGCAGTCGAGGCGCGATCACGAGCTGTAGCAAGGGGCAGCCTCAGGTGGTTGGGTTTAGGCATTTGATGAAGAAGAAGAACGGGGAAGGAGAAGAAGATGAAGGGGGAGAGAGAGAGAGAGAGAGAGAGAGAGAGAGAGAGAGAGAGAGAGAGAGAGATTGATTGGCTATTGATTAGGGAGATTGGGTGATTAGTGGGGTGTTTAGAGATTAATGGGTGGTTATGAGTGGTTTTGTGGTTTGTGGAGAGATTTTGGGGATTCATTTAGTGGGAAAAATAGGGAAGCAGTACATGAGAGAAGATTAGGGAGTTATAGGGGGATTTTGCAGTTGATTAAGTTAGAGATTAGGTTGTGGGTTTGCTCATGTGCTAAGATGTTGGGCTTGGGCTTAGATTGTGATTCAAATTAAAAGAAAATGAGATAAAAATAGGACTTGGTTTGGGAATGACTGAGCCTAATTGAAGACACAAATAATAATAATGAGGAAAAAGATGGATAGAATTTGAGTTTAAAATAAGTATTAAAATGAAAGATACAATTTATGTTCAAGGAAACGATAAAATATATAAACAGCAAGAATCCAAATAATACAATAAGAGAAAGAAGAAAATACAAAAATACAATACAGCACAAACGGACATAGAGGTTACAGATGCATAAGGTTCCAAACATGTGTGCATTAGAATAAGGCATCGTGTGCATTTGATTTTGTGCATTAGATTTCTAGGGTCATGGCATACACTGACACATCTAGATTTTGTATTCTATAACTTTCACATTTCTGCATTAATTTGATTGTTGAGAATTTAGATATAGCTAGTATCATCAGCATTGCATCAGTCGCATTCAACTGACATGCCCACATTTGGTTAGTTTGCAGGACTTCTTGCTCGTGGGAGCGGAGACTCGAGCTGTGCGGAGCATCCAAGTGAACAATATAGATTTTGTACAATGTAATTTATTGGTGTGAAATTTATGTAAAGCAACTTTGTACGGTGTAATATTATTGAATGTAACAAAAGTTTTAATTTCCTATGATTTTACTGTGTTGTGTAATCATTTGAAGTAAAGATTCTGGATTATGTCATGAAATTCCACTGTAAGGAAATCGGGGTGCTACAAAGTGGTATTAGAGCCGACTATAAATTGTAGTACTAACATGGTTGGAAATTAGATTTGTATGCTCCAGTTAGAGTTGGGTTTAGTTGGATAGTAGGAGGGTCATAATCATATTATTGTTCTTTCAACTTATGTTTATCATTTTCCTATACCCGGAACTAACCCATGTCTATGTTTTCTTTCTTTTGTCGGATGGGTGATGAGGGCATGCCTAACAGGTTGAGATGGTGGAAGAAGAAGAGGAATTTCCCAAATGAAGAAGAACCACAGGAGCTTCCGGACGATAAATCAATTCCCCTCACTCCACCCCTAGTGGATTCTCTGGACGGTTCCACCGATCTTACTCTGCCCCTGAACAGAGAGCAGAATAAGATAGGTGCACTGAGGCGCTAGCTGATTAGATATCAATGGAGGAAGAATCAACTCGAGGAGCAGCGATTGAAAAACCAGCGGAGCATAGTGTTCCTAAAGGCGGAGTTCGAATCCCTCCGAGAATTTCAGCACCGAGTGGCTCACTAGTTCACCAACTCATGAACCAGCTATAGGAAGAGAAGAGGAAATCCAAACAATGCCATGAACGACTCGAAAGGGAGGTTGTTGAGCTGCGAGCTGAATTCACAAGGGCCCAAAATGCTCGTCACATGTACTAATATGATGAGAGCATTCATGGATGTACCAGATGATGAGAGCATTCATGGAAGCCAGCAGGGAGCCTGATACCACAAGCTGAGAAGAAATCTAGGAAACAATGTTCTAGATTCTGTCCAGATGGATGAATCATGAAACCACATGTGCTCGAGAGCCAAGCAGACCGAAGAGCTACTACTCGAGGGATTCATTAGGCCTAGTGCTTCGCCTTGAGGAGCGCTTGTTTTCCTATAGGGAGGAAGGATGGACCAGTAAGGATGTGCATCAAATATCATGACTTAAACAAGGATACCGTTCGAAACATGGATTCATTACCTTAAATGGATGACTTTTCTAATCAACTTCAACGAGTGACGGTGTTCTCCAAGATTGACTGCGGTCAGGCTACCCCCAAGTTCGCGTTAGGGAGGAAGATATGTCGAAGATAGAAGAGGATCTTGCCGAGCACTTAGCAGAAGTGTTGAAGAAGCTGTAAGAGCACGAATTATATGTGAAGCTGTCCAAGTGCTAGACTAGAAGACTAAAGCCACATTTCTTGTTCTTATCCTTTTCTAAGGAGGGAGTGGCCACCGACCCACAGAGGATGTGTCGAGGTCAAGATGTGAAGTAGTGTTACTAGTGGGCAGGAATGAAGCAGGTGTAACACCCCGAATTCCAAATAAGACTGAATTCGAAGTTCTACAGGATCTTTACACTTAATTTCGTACAATTTTACAAGGAATTTAAAACTTTATTTATATCAGAGTCTTTTACATCAACACGCAGCGGAATAAATAAAATACAATAATGATTAATGTACAATTGTAACAACTTTAACATTTAAATAATTATCAACAACAATTTCAGCTTTATATCTTCTTGTAACTCCATGTCTTGTGTATAAAACTGTGGGCACGTCAGTTGCTTACAATCGAAGAAATTTTATACACGACCATCCTCGCTATGCCGAACGGTATAATGATTCTTAAATACTTTAGCAAATACAAACTTGATCACAAACAAAGCTACAAAGGAACTATCCTATTGATATCGTGGGTGCTGTGCACTTAGTCCTTAATGCAGTTATTTATATTACATGACACTAATGCGCAATTGTTCGGATTCTATGCATCTCATACTACATAGGTCCGAGGGCAAGCCCTTAATTGTATTTCATCTTGTAGGGTTGGATCCCTCGTCATGACTCAAACTACTACGGTAAGTATCCTAGATGTTCTATGAGTTACAAGCCAATGTCCAGACAGCCTCGAGGAGAATCCCACATCATGACACGACGCATCGTGTGAAACCTATGGACAATTCAGCCTCCGTCATGGGACAATGGCACCACCCTAGTCAACAAACACCCCACAAGCGTCGCATGCGGTACGAAATCCTGAAGATGTATCCACGTCATGACACACGCATCGTGTAGATAGCCTGTGAAACTCTCACATCGTAGCTCCGAGGCCCTTATACTCGTATTTTTCTCTTACTTTCATCACATCTTCACTATAGTGTAGTCCTTACAATTTCAGTTTGTTTTAAAAGAAAATCATTACAACCTAGAGCTAGCTTACCTTACCGGACTTAAACCAAAACAAAAGAGACAGCCAGCCTACCTGGCTACTTCTCAAGAGACGCTCAACCCACATTGGTTTGCTCTCAAATTCATTAATAAAAACTACCGGTCACTAGGGTCTCGCCTAGCCTTTAGATTTCAACAACTATCTCTTTCTAGATATCAACAATATTCCATATTCAATCTCAAAATTATCATTCAATTCTCTATTCACCAACTCTTTCTCATAGAGAAACATTTCTTTTATAACCTCATAACATGAAAACAATTCAGTTCAACTCTTTTATCAATTTAATTCCTCATACCATTGTATGCAATATTAAATAATCTCAATCAAGTATTAATAATCATAAAATCTCATTAAGAAGAATCTAAGCGCATTCCAAACTTTCATCTTTCTTACATTAAACAAAAGTCACATTTTCGATATAAATAATCACTTCTTATTCTCTTAATCGATAAATTCGAGTTCTTTTATGTAAAATCCCCTTTTAATCTCACAAAATATATCCAATTATTGTATAAATAATTTTTATAAAGTCTAAACAATTTTAGAAAATTAAATAGGATTTTTCCCAATTTTATTTCACATAAAACTCAAAATACACTAAAAAACCAAAAATAGAAAAATATATGGAGCAAGGTCGGATTTGAACCCAGGCTCAATCCCACATCATGAATAGTGACAGTCCCCAAGTGCACCCACTAACCAATTAGGCCAGAGTAGCTAATTGTCTAAAGGTGAACTCGAATTACCCTTAAGTCTGGTTTTCGGTCTTTGAGTAAAAAATCAATTTCAGAAAAACAGAGTCTCTTGAGAGACTCAGACCCAGGTCGAAGGCTCCGCTTGGCTACAGTGACTGTCTTTAAATGCACCCGAAGACCAAGAACCCAAAGTGACTAACTGATACGAGATTGGTTAAATAATTTTTGTTTGTACCGCACGGTTATCTATTTTCCCCTTGATAAACTTGATCTTTCAATCAATTTGTGCTTCAACAAAAATGTAAATAATTTTCCAGAATGTGTTTCTTTTTAAAAAAACAATATCATACATGTTCTCAATTCATAGGTTTCTCGTTTTTGCAATATAATAAGATCTTTCTCCAAAAATGCATAAAAACACATATAATCAATTTTTCCAAATAAAAGGGTTGTCTTTCATCAAAATTCCTCTACAAAATTTCTCTACTCATAAGATATATATATATATATATATATGGGAAAAAGGGGTATGAGCAACTTGCTCATTAAGTAAATAAGCAATTGATGATGTGGCAAATATGTGATTAGACAATCTTTAAAAGGGTTAGTTGTCCAATGTATCACATACATGTCTATTATAATAGCATTTTAAAACTAGGATATATATATATATATATATATATATATATATATATATATGAGGCTATTTCCACAATTTTCTATTATAATAACATTTTAAAACTATTTTCATACATATTGCATTATTGTGACTACAATAGGAAATATTCTACCATGCAAATTTTTTTTTGTTTCAACAAAAAAATATTCTCTTTCTAATTCAACAAGAACTCTAAAGTATAAGTTTCACAATAATATTTCCACACATCATAGCACAATTATATCAAAATTATGCAATCTACAAAGTAACATACCAATCACAATTTAACAACTAAATTATATATTATCTAGCATGCAAATCTACTCCTACATTAAAAAGGATTTTAGAATCACCCACCCAAGGAATTTAATTCCTAGCAATTTGAACTCCTAGACTGAGAGCTCCTAGAAACTCCGCTTCGCCTCCTCAAATTCCGCACACCAAGAGAACTTCAACTTCCATTTTTGGCCAAGCACAGGAAAGTGGCTGGATGGATGGGCTTTCGGATGAGAGAGAAGGAAAAGGAAGGGAATGAGAGTGTGGATTAGGATTAGGAGGTATATATATATATATATATATATATATATATATGTATACACACAAGAGTGGAGAAGCAAAGAGTTCACTGGACGGTTGGTGCGGCAGAGCAACAGGGAAGAAGGTAGGGAGGTTAAGGAGAAATGTGAAGAATTGTTGGGGTATTATATAAGTAATAATAGGAGATAGTTATTATAACCAACCCCCATTAACACCACTAACTCCACTCTCACATTCAAAAATTTTCCTTCCCTCCACTCCAAAGTAACCAGCCAGCCAACTTTTTGTGTGCACATTGCACGTGTGCACGTGCACGTGCTTTGTGTACACTACAAAATAAATTATTTATATTTTTAAATTAAAATATAAGTTATATATTTATAAAATATGTATGTAAAATTAGTTTGATTAAAAATTATAGCTTCTCATGCATAAATTAAATAGACACACATTTTATGAAATTCAGTTCGAAAAAGAATACGCCCAAATATGCGCACCAAAACAAACACGTGCGTCGCAATAAAATAGCAAAAATATGAAATTCGACGTTATCAACAAAAAATTATTAAAATATAATCGAAAACAACATAAGAAAAATATATTTATTAATTTTATATATTATACGATGTAATCGTCACGTACATGGAAAACACGTGCATTATAAGTATAAAAAGTATTTTAATCAAAATAAGTGAAAATGAATTTTAATTTTGTAAAATAAATTTAAATATCTAAAATAAATAATTGAAACACAGAAATATCATACTTAGCGATGGAAAAATATGTAATCGGTACGTATATTGATAATACGTAAAAAATACGTAAAAATACAGAGATTGAAATTTTACATTGAATTGACTCAAATAGGATAAAAATATACAGGAAATTCATAAATAGTCGAAATCCAAAATACGTAGAGAAAACATGTTACAGATATTACCAGTAACGGTATAAAATACACTTGCGTAACACACGAGGGCAAAATTATCATTTCCAATTTTGCAGGGTGTTACAATAGGACATCGCAGATTTTATGGCTAGGAGTCTCATGTTTCGAGAGATTAAGGCGGGAATCCAGAAGCTGGGAGGATGCTACGGTTGTTGTATACTCCAGAATAGAAGTGGGTGAATATCAAAATGGATTTCATCACGAGGCTACCTAGAAGTCCAAGGGATATCGACTAGATTTGGGCGGTAGTGGACCAAACCAGCACGCTTTCTGGCAATAAAGATTACCTGGTCACTAAAGAAGCTGGCAGGAGTATGCACCAAGGGGATTGTCAAGCTTAATGGAGTACCAGTATCGATAGTCTTCGATAGGGATGCAAGGCTTACATCGTGTTTCTGGGAGAATCTACAAGCAACATTGGGAACATGAACAGATTTCAACACATCTTTTTCAATCGTGGACAGATGGGCAAACAGAAGGAGTTACACCGAGTGCTAGAAGACATGTTGAGAGCTTGTGTCGGGCACTTTGGGGGAATCAGTTTGTTGGGAACTTGAAGACCATTGAAGACTGTATTTCTTGAACTAATTGGTAAATTTTGTATTTGTTTTCTCTCTACTAGTGTAGTTCTGGGGACAGAACTATTATAAGGAGGGAGTAATGTAATATCTCGCAAAATAGTATATAACTATTTTGTCTATTAATCATGCACATGTGAGAGTTGCACGTACTAGTGTATTTTTCTCAATTCAATTGTGCATGTAGGTCTCAATTATGATTGAGATATAATATAACAATGGTTTGGTGTGCTGTAACCTAACACATATGGGCCTGCATGGTCAAGTAGTGTGGACTAGACTCATTTGGACCCTATCCAACCAACCAAATTCGTTCTGTACACATTTGGTGCAACATGACAACAAACAACTACAAACCAAAAAAAAATACATTAAATATGGGAAGTTGAAAGGGTGGCTGCCCTATATGGAGGAAATGATGGAGTTTTTTGTCTCAAAAAAATATAATAGGCTACCCTCGGTGGGAAATAGGGGCATCATTTGGTGTGGAGTTCCAAAGAGCACTTTAGTGCCTTAGAACCCAACCAGAACCCCTTCCCCTTCCCCCATTTGTGGTCAGCCATATATAGGCTAATGGAGCCAACTTTCTTTTCATTTTGAACTCTTTTTCAACTCTAAACAAGAGCTATTCAGTTGTGGTGCTGTTTAGGGGGAGAAAGAAGACAAGGAGGGCTCAAGTGTTGTTATTCAAGGAGCAAGAAGAGCTAGCAATTACTTCTCATTCAGGGTGGATGTTTTCCTAAATTTGCACATGAAGAATATCACTTCCTTTAGGTATCATAATGAGCTAAAAAACTCACTTTTAAATCCAAAAAAAGTATGCTATAAGATGCTAATATACTTGGGTATTAATAGGAATCAAATGCATGTCAAAATAGTTGATACTTAAATGCAAGAACGCAACAAACACATATGCATATTCACTGTTTTTTAGAAAGAAATATTCGTAGTATATGTCGAATTTTGCTGTCAATTTAGGGGATTTAAACACCTCGTTTCATGCTCAGTTTGCTGTATAATGTGTGTATTGAATTAATGCATGATCGGGCTCGAATAGCTCTTGAAACGAGTTCGAAAAGAACTCAAGAACGACAGATTTTCACTGTTTGTATCTGTTGTTTTTGGAATGTATTGTTTCTATTTTAGGGTGTTTCTTCACTCTTTTGAAGGGTTATCATGTTGTTTGATGCCTCATTGAATGGTCCTTAGTGTAGGGTTGATTAGCCCTTGAACTAGTTGTAAATATGAGCTCAAATAGTTGTTTATTCGTTGTTTGAGTTGCCTTTTGCTGGTTGGAAATTGCTCGCTGTTCGAGCAATTCCATAACCCTTTTGAAGCACTAATGACACTCTCTAAGACCATAAATTTACCATCTAATAGTGAAGTAATATAAACCCTAAGTTCTAGTTTGCTTGCTCTTGCTTTTGTGGTCGAATAGGAGCTCGAATTGTCAAGAATGTGCTGTTTTGGGTTGTTTCTGTTTGCTATTTTTGCTTGTTTTTCGGGGTCGAGTTGCTTTTTGTTTTTGAGCTACTACTTGTCGGGAAGACCATGGAAGAGATGAACATCAATAGGACCCAAGAAGAGATTGTTTGCGGCCCTAAGATATGTTCAAAACATCGAGCAAAGAGGGGCAAAACGATAGCCACAGGGGAGCTCAGGTTGCTGTTTGTTGGGCTGGGATTGGGCCATTTTTGGGCTAGTTCCGGGCCTGTTTGGGGACCATGTTGGGCCATGTTTGGTGTAGAATTAGGTCTTGAACACTTGAGTTAGCTTCATATCAATAAGAACTAGATTGCGAGTCATGAATGTCACGTAGATGTTGCTAATCACTTGAACTCTAGTATAATAATTGGTTCGTGGTCTTAACTTGAAATGAGTAATTGAAATTCCAACTTAGGACTCCAATTAGAGTGGTAGATCGAATTGTAAATGAATTAATGAAATATGAGGCAAGAGTTTCATGTTTGGTTAATAGGAAGAATACTACGTGCAGAAAGATCACCTCGTAACTTAACTAAGTTAATTAACTTGTGGGCTAATAAAAAGGTAGAATCAAGGGTGGAGATTAATTAATTAGTACTATCAATGTCTATGTTAATGATGCTAGATATTGTAATAATAGAAAGAATGGAACTAAGTAATCTAGTTAATGATGAATTGGACCAGGAATTCAGGAATTAAGTATGCTCTCTAGTTCTAGTGCTTCTTAATAAGTTGGGTTGTCATCAAGATGTCACAGCCTCTAGATTGTGTATCTTAATCTCGGAGAGAGGTTCTAGAGGCTAGGCAAGGACCAGGGTACTGGCAGTGCTGAGTTCTTAAGATGCAAGGTTTGGCGAGATTACCATTTGTTGTTTACGTAAGACCAGTGGGGTACGCTAGCTCTATATCGTGTTGCTATTGTTTGTAAGGACAGACACTAGGTGGGTATTTTTCTCACCTGTTAAGGGGACATGTGCACTATCATCTGGACTGTTATTTTTGGGATCTAGTGTTAAGAACAGCAGGCGGACGTATGAGCCGCAACCTCCTGTCGGAACCTAGGGGATGGACTCTTAAGTGTCTGTCTAAGTTCTATGTTGTCTAATGCGATTAGGGAGCAAGGGCTTGACTTGAAGTCTCTCGGTGGCACCGAAGAAGGCCTAAACGGATGCCTTTATGGTCATGAAAACTTTTGATGAAGTCCAAGTGTGGAGAAAGACCGCTGGGTCCGGGCGCTACACGTGTATGGTCCATTTCAGGGGAGAGGAGAAAGACCATAGGGTCCCGGTAAAACGGAATTCCCACAGGGTTGTCCAGGTGCGGTGAGAGACTACAGGGTCCCGACGGAGTGGAATATCTAAGACCGGGGTGGGGAGAAAGACTGCATGATCCGGGCATCACTTATGAATGTCCAAATTTCACAGGGTTGCCTCGGGGCGAAGAAAGACCACAGGGTCCCAACATAATGCAATGACCACTTCTGACTGCAGTGGCGAAAATGGACCAAACAGATTCAACCTTATCAGTCTTTAGATAAATGTCCATTGCGAGGGATCGAACACTATAATGAAATGGCCGTGAAGGCTTGTTTAGGAAGTATGTAGTATGTGATGCATAAGTTTCCAAACAGGTGTGCTTTGGAATAGGGCATTATGTGCATTTGATTTTGTGCATTTGATTTCTAAGGTCGAGGCATACATCGACACATCTAGATTTTGTAATCTATAACTTTCACATTTCTGCATTAATTTGATTGTTGAGAATTTAGAGATCGATGTATCTTCAACATTGCATCAGTTGCATTCAACTTACGTGCCCACATGTTGTTCATTTGTAGAACTTCCTGATCATGGGAGCGGGGACTCGAGTTGTGCAGAGCATCTAAGTGAAGAATAGAGATTTTTTACAGTGTAATTTATTGGTGTAAATTTTATGTAAAGCAACTTTGTACAATGTAATATTATTTAATGTAATAAAATTTTTAATTGTCTGTTATTTTACTGTGTTGTGTACTCATTTGAAGTAAAGATTCTGGATTGAGTCACAAGTTTCTAGTGTACGGAAATCACTAGATCATCCCCTGTAATAATCATATAATCAGCATACAACAATAAAAGTACCCTCCTCTGCGGTGATGACCGCATAAACATATAGTCAACCTATGTGCTCTAATTGAAACAAGACTTTATGATGACACATCAAATCCACTCATAACAGGCTCGAGGAGTCTGTTTCAGACCATAAATAGCTCGGTGTAGACGGCAAACATGACGAGAAGGGGTGGTGAGGCCAAAAGGAGACTTGTAATCAACCTCTGATAAGGTATCTTGAAGAAATGCATTCTTCATGTCCATCTGGTATAACAACCACTGACACATGGCGCAATGGCAAGGAGAGTGCAAACTGTGGTCATCTGGGCAGCTGGAGCAAAAGTCTTATCATAATCAATGTCATATTCTTGAGTAAAAACTCTGGGAACCAGACGAACCTTGTGTCATTCATTGGAGCCATCATGTCGATATTTGACCTTGAAGATCCACTTGCAACTAACAAGCTCAACTCTCACTTGTAGTGGAACAACATCCCAATTGCTAGTCTGATTAAATGCATGGAACTCCTCTGTGATAGCTTCCTGCCACTCTGGATGTTGACTAGCTTATTGATAAGATCAGGGCTCACATGTGGAGTGTATGGTGGTGAGGTATGCATAGAACTGTGGTGAGTAAGATGCTAGTTATTGCATAGCCAAATTAATCAAGAGGATCAGTGGCATCTGGTGTAAAATGTGCCAGTGGGATGCCCATTGTGGAACAGATAGAGTAACGGACCGCTGGTTGATGTGCAAGTTGTGAAGGTCATGTAAGTGGCATAGGTTCCTATGTAGGTGATGTAGGAGGTGATGCAGGTGGTGTAGATGTTTGTGAAGGTGGTGATGCAGATGGCATGGGCACCTGTGGAGATGGTGATGCAGGTGATGTGAGAGGAGCATCTATAGGAGTGGATCTAGAGGGGTGGGATCGAAGGGAACTAGTGAAGATGTATCCGTGGAGGTAGTCGAAGAAATCGGAGAATCGAGAAAGCAAACATCCTAGGGGGAGGAAAAGTAGTAAGGAGAGTTTTCCAAAAAGCAGACATGACGGGAGATACGAAGGCGACGCACCAAGGGATCATAACAACGATATCTTTTGTGCTCAGAACGGATATCTAGGTGAACACACATAGCAGCCCGGGCAATCAGATTCGTGCACTCAGTGGGAGAGTGAATGACGTAATAGGTGCACCCAAAGGTACGGTGCATACTGTAGTACGATGGAGAGTGGTGAAGGGCTCATGCGGCATCTTACCGATATGGTAGACGAGGGAGTGATAATAATGAGGGTGACAGAAGTCATGACAGCAGCTTTATCCCAGAAGGTATAAGGAACATAGGAAGAGAGTAGAAGAGTGTGAGTCATCTGAAGAATATGGCGAGGCTTCGATTCAGCTACACCATTATATTCATGTGTGTGAGAGCATGACTACTTTAAAAGGGTGCCGTGAGGCTGAAGAATCGATCGCATAGTTGTGGAACTGTACTCACGAACATTGTCAGTGCGAAAAACCTTGATACGCACACCGAACTGAGTATGAATGTAATATAACTATTTTGCATTGTAATCCGTGCACATCTGAGTATTACACACGATTACATATTTTTCTAATAATAATCAATTTTAATTAAGAGATTTTAGATATATTGTATATTCTGAACCGATGAAGTATATTCAGAATATCTTCTTTATTAAACTACAGATTTGTCCCGATTGTTTTGACAAGACAATTTTCGAGAGAAAATAATAATTTCTATAAAACATATATTTTTATAAATTCAAAATATGAATTTGAATTGTAATTAACTATACATCGTTTTTCACTTAGGATTAGGGTTGTTTGGCCTAGGGTAAGGGTTGCTAAGGTTAGATAACCTAACCTAGGGTTACTAACCCTACTTTGGGATTTGTGTCTCATCTTGATTGATGAAGATCCAATGGCCACAATTGTGCCATGAAGATTCCTTCATGAAAGAATGAGAAGATTATAAAAGCTTCTAGCTCTTGTGTGTTGGCACTCACATCCACCATCCACCTCCACTCACTTCACTCTACCCCCATCCCAACCATTCATAATTTCCAGCCCTATCCACCAAAACTCTAGCATTCCATCTCCTATAAATCCCCCACTCCATTCTCTTGTCATTTCTTTTTCTTGTCTTGATTGTTTCAAAAAAAAAAGAAAAAAAAATAGAAGGAAGGAAGGAAGGGAAAAAGGTAAAGTTTTTTTAGGAGTAGAGAAGTTGTAGTAGAGAGGAAGAACTGTAGTAGGAGTTGGCCAAAGCTTCTACAAGAGCAAGGAGCAAAGGAAGGGAGCAAGCTACAAGGAGATTCTCTTGCAACAACAAGAAGTGGGTGATTTCTCTAAAACTCTAAGTTTAGTTTCTTCTTGTGTGTATGTGATTTTGGCATGTAGTAGTAGTTAAGAATTTGGTTTCCATATGTGAGAAATGGACATGCTAAGAAAAAGGATAAGTTATCATGATAGAACAACCCTTTCATGATTTCTTTTGTTAAAGAACATGTTGTGATATGTAGCTTAAATAGTTTCTAGCTTTCAAACAACTTAGAATTTTGGACTCAAATTTTTAGGACTTGTTATGCTATGAATCTAGAGCTCACATTAAATTTTTCATAATATTTGGAGTCCATTTGATAGCTCAAACACTTCCCTAAATTTCGAACAATGAACAGCTGAAAAAGCTACTGATTGTGTGAGAATTGTTGTGACTTTCAAAAATCATAACTCATTGTCGGTAGCGTAATTTGAGCTAAAAATTTTGCTGGATGCTCTTGTATGTGTCTACAACCACAATTTCAAATTTCATAATTTTCTGAGATTGTTTGGTACCTTAAAGAATTTGTATGTTGCTACTGGTCTAAAAGACAAAATTGAAGCTGTCTGTTTAGAAAATGAAGTTCATCTAGTCATAACTACTTGTGTGTGCATGATATTGTCATGAAATTTTGGTAGTAGCTTGTATATGAGTCCATTCCATGATTCTAAAAGTTTAGATTTTTTTGATGACATTTGATCAGGTATCAAAAATGAATTTTATGTAGAAGTGAAAATCCTATTTGAAATGTAGCTGAATTTTTGTGCTATGTTTGAAAGGTCATAATTCCCTGTGTATTATGAATCTAAATGCAATTTTTAGACAGAACGGAATGGTATATGTTTAGTTCCAGAATCTCAAATTTCAAGAGCTTTGGACTTAAGGTTGATTTTTTGTTGAATTTTATAGTAAATCAGGTTTAGCTTAGTTCAGATTGACTAGTCTGTGAAGATGGGTAATTCTGGAGTTATGTGTTAAGAATTATTAAGATTAATCAACTAGAGAGTTGTATTAGGGAGTAATACCTTTCCAAAATCTCTGGAATTATGTAATTCTAGTTTGTGGGTTGAAAGTTATAATTTTCCTAAGACTCGGGTAGATCCACTCTAGGTTGAGACCTTATTGTTAAATGAATAAATTTTTCCCTGAATGTGCACCTGTTAGAAATTGGAGATTTTGAGGACTTTACTGGATGAATCTGAGGATGTGTTAAACTAGGAAGTTGTAGTAGACACTCCTATCTTTTCATAGAACCTGGGTTTATGTCTTTCCGATGAACAAGTAGGTTTTTATGCCATCGGTAAGGTGCAGCCAGTGTACGGAGAGTACCTGGGCTGATGAATTGGGAGACCTTTTAGAGCAATTAGATGGATGAATCTGATGCAATGGTCAACTCGGAAGTTGTAGCCTAGACTGTTAGTTTTCTAGAATGGGTAATATCATGAAATCCCGAATTATATTTCGGAAGTTATGATGGTTACAAGTTCAGCATTCGGCTATCTCGAGCAACTTCAAACATGGATTAAATCGGGGAACTAGAGTTCCATAAGGAATTTGAGAGAGTTATCAACTATGGGATTGCAGTAAAGCTTCCTACCCTTCTAAGAAACTAAATTTCGTTGGTTCCGATGAGCGTAGCTTGAGTCGCAGCAAATGGGTTTGCTTGAACTGCTTAATATTGGATGATTGAATAGAAATCTCTGCATACCGCAGTGTGGTGATTGTGAGCTATTGAGCTTGAAGATGTTTTGAGCACTTCATTGGAACTTGGACCAGATTCCTGTGCTTAGTACTCATGGTGGACACATGAGTGAGTTGAGAGAATAGTTGTATGGACGTTTGTGACTTGGTGTCTTGATGTCTGGATCTGTCTTTGGTCGGATATTTGGGGTTTACGTATGTTTTCCTTCATTCACAAGTTTTATGCATCTTTTGGGCACCGATGGACTACTCCCTGAGAGTCACGGGCCGGAGGTATGGTCGAAGACCTATGAAGGTATTGGGAATCGGTGATTGTGATTCCCGTGATTATTTTCTTTTTGACGGACCAGTCAGGCTCAACATTGTTTGTTATGGCACCGTGCATGATTTGAGAGATAACCGTATTTTCAGTAAACTGCATTTGATTAGGTTTTCTTACTGTTCGCTCGAAGACCAAGTTGGTGTTAGGGGTGATTCCCCATAATCCGACTCGTTCTAAGAGTCGGCACTAGGCGGTGACAACCAGGGTTGTCTCTTCCTATCATTAGGAATATGTGCTGTTGTGCATATCTGCACTGTTAATTCCTGAAGTATCGTGGTAAGAACGAGAGCTTCTTGTCGGATAGGGGCTTAGTCCTTCGAGGCCATCATGTTCTTATGTTGAGTGGACACGAACAGATCATTGGGGCTACTGTCCCATGGATCTTCGACACCATAGATATACGGTTGTGTATCTGTAAGATCGTTCCGGTATTTGGTGTGATCCAGACTAGTTTGGGCACTAGTAGCAAACACCACTGTGTTTAGCAGTGATAACTGCGGGATTCGTCGGCCATGATTTGTATCTATCAGGAACGGGAAGTATACAATAGTAGAATGGATTGCATGGCGAGGGTTCGAAACCCTAAAACTAGAGGAATGGCGTGATCTGGAACGTATGTAGTATGCGATGCATGTGTATCCAGAGTCTTGCTGACATTAGAGAAATGCATCTGTTTCTGTATGCATTAGACTTCAGGTCATGACATGCATGAACACTAGGAAATTAGGAGGCATGTTTCTTTTTCCATTCCAGATGGTTTGTGCGTATATAAGTTGGAGATCGTTGTTTTCGTATCAGCATTGCATCAGTAGAATTGTTGATGTACCCACTTAATTAGGTGCTGAAAACCAGAATCAGGAACGCAGGCATCCAAGTAGAGGAGCGGTGTACTTACCTACCATTCGAGCAAGGGCAAAAACATCAGAGTCACGCGCTAGAAGGCTCAGGCCGATGGGGCATGTCCCAAGAAAGTAGACCGACCACCCAGTGGAGATTCGGTAGTGACCAGTCGATTGCCAATCTGGAAGACAACTGATAGCTTCACATAGGAGTCTGATTATTCATAATAAGTTGTAATAAGCTAATGTAATTTGTATTCCTTGTTCAAGGACAAGATAATATTTGTAACTAATGATGTAATAACTCTGGTTATGTCACGAATGTCCGGACACGGGGATCCGGGGCATTACAATGAATCATGGCCATAAAGGCCTGGTAAATGGCAGGAACCTCATATCAGTGGCGCATAAAGAATAACCATGTCTAACAAGTAAAGTCATCTATGAAGCTAATATAATAAAGATATCATTTAGTAGAAGGTACAGAAAAGGGTCCCCATATGTCCGAATGAACAAGCTGGAAAGCATGAGTGGACTGAAAAGCGAATTTACCATTAAAAGGAAGAACTATGTGTTTCTCTAACTTACAACCCTGACATACGGACAAACGAGTAAAAGAAATACGACCAAAAGCACCACTACGGGCTAAACTCTTTACGTGAGACTCACTAACATGACCTAAACATTTTTGCCACAGATTGGCACCATATGACATGACACCAACAAAACTAGAATGAGATCCTGTTAGGTTTCAAACGCAAATAGAAATTAAATACATAGCGAAAAAATTATAAAAAAAAAAAAATCAAAATCTAGCCATGGATCCATGCGAAAATCATAAATCTTGTTTAGGACTTATACCTTATATTGCATCCGATGTTTCCATAATATGCCGATCATAGCACTGCAATATTGCAGTGCCTCTACGGTATCCACACGAACGGATCAAATCATGTTTTTCCTCACGCCGCGGTGCTAGCTGCGGGAAGGGGATGTTCCTCACGATCTCTCTCTCTCACACAATTTCTATGATGGCTAGGATTTTTCATGTGTATCTTTTACAGATACATATCATATATTGTTGATGTATGCCATAGAGGCCAGTTGTGTATTGACATTACTAGTTTACATTGTATCATGACAATTATTTCATATTTAGGTATTTCATTTATTGCGTTATTTATTGTGAATTAAATGAACATAATGAAGTCCTTAGAATAGCAAGTTCAATGCCATGGGATATCAAGTGCATGACTTGATTGTGAGATCCTATTGGCTGAAACTAGGATATTATTCTTAAATGTCCCTAGTCGAGTATTATTGTGAATTAGGACAACTATACACATAGAGACTAGTGTGTGTGTAGACTGATGACCATTCTCATGGATCATGGATATGAGATATCAAATCTTCACATGGGTACATATTAGAGTAATAATATACTGGACTGACCCACTATGAGAACGCTACATGAGAAGTTATATGTTTTAATGTCATAAGCGGTTCTCATAGTAACCATGGTGTACATAGTCCTTTGACTTGAAGTCACTACGGTTCCCTATATGAGAAGTTATATGTTTTAATGCCGTCAAATGTTGCTTGTAATACGGTGATTATAAAGTCGACTATTGGATATACTACAAATCATGCGGAAGAAAGTGAGTGACTTAGATAGGATTCGTCTCTTTTACATAACATGAGCGATATCTACAGCCCCCTTGATTGAGTGAGACTGCAAAATATATGGCCGTACTCAAATGAGTCAATAAATATTGATCTCATTTGTTTTATTAAGTCTACTCGAACATCAAGAAACCAAAGATTGAACTATACATGGGCGACATGCTCTATGCTTTGTGGTCAATTAAGATATCTGGACAAAAGGACTAGACTACATAGTAACATTGGTCACGGATATGTTATGTCAAATCAGTTACATTCCAGTTAGTTGAGTAGCCGTGATGTATTCCTAGATACCGTTCACTGTTTGTAACACTCGAATATGATTTTAGTATTACTGTCAATATAATGGGAATCTACAGGGTCACACACTTAGAATGGATCGAAATTTGGATTTAAATCCATAAAATAAATTTAATTAGGGATCCAAATAAGACTTGGACTCCTAACATTGGTTGGACATTTAATTTGATTAAACAGACCAACTAAAGTTCAAAGGCCCACACACGAATCTGACCCAGGTCAGATTGTGAGCCCAACAACCTCATTACTCTCTTAGGGTTGGTTTTCTGCACCTATATATATGATATGTATCTGTGGAAAAGACACGTGAAAATAAACCCTAGCCATCACAGAAAGTGACATAGAGAGAGATCGTGAGGAGGAACATCTCCTTCCCGCAACTAGCACAGCGGTCTAAGGGAGAGCCATTTTTTCGTTCTGTTCGTGTGGATACCATAGAGGCACCACAATATTGCAGTGTTGCGAGTGGCATATGGTGGAGATAGCAGATCCATCTTTAAGGTATAACTCTTAAACACGATTTATGGTTTTTGCATGGATCTATTACTTTGTTTCGATATTTTTGTAATTTTTTCACTGTGTATTTAATTTGTGATTGCATTCGAAACCTAACTGTGTTTTCAGAGCAACTTGCGAAACCATAATTAGGTTATGTATGATATGTGATTATTCAAGATATATTCACACTTTTGGAAGAAAGATTCATATGTGATATAATTTTTGCAACAGTTGCAATACAATGATTCATTTATGTGCTGGTTGCAAATATAGATGTCATATCAGGGTAGCCCTCAGTTTAGAACCATTAAAAATGCTGGAGCAGTAAGATGTGATTTGCAGTGACGTTAGGATTTTTTAAAACATAAAGAATTCATGCACCTATGTTGTTTGCAGTGGCGTTAAGGTTTCTCAAAATATGGAGAGTTCATGCTCTGGTAGTGGCAAGGGATGATGAGGCAAATTTTTGCTCAGGGGCTCTGTCGCGCACCTCACGAGGGGCGGCCTCCCCTTGACCCTGCCCGCTGACCAAGCAGCGGGACCCCCGTGCCAACTCTGCGTAAGGCAATATTGATTTCCCGAAAACCAATCCTTTTTAAATAAACTAAATAAAATCATAATACCATATTCTTTGTTTATTTTTTTATATGATGCATGGTGTGTGGTTGTGGCCTTAGTTCTGATGCATGATTTAGTTACGTGATGCATGGTTTATGTTCTGTGATGTATTATTTATATTTTGGTATTTTGAACACGGCCTGCGTGTCGTGTCTTTCTCTTTACATTCTCAATGTAATCCTGTCTCTCTACACTCCGATTGTACATTCTTTCTTTATATGTAAATGTAATCTCACTGAGGATGCAAGGAATTGGCATCCATTCAAGGACAAGATTGGAAAGCTACTTGGAGAATATGGTATAATTCCTTCGTTCAGTTTTTTATACTCTTATTGGCTTGGGAGAATCAGTGTGTTAGGGCCATAACCATGTCACTTATATTTTATGCTTTTAATTTTATATGAGATGCTTTGTTTTAGTAGTATGCTAATGGATGATAAATGGTGAGATCAATTTAAAAAATAACAAAATCTCTCAAAGTAAATATTAAGTTGAAATAATATGTCTTCCAATGCGTGACACTCGTATAGGCTAGGAACGATTAAGTGTAGCTCTGCCAAAGCTTGGTGCCTTAATCTATTCTAGTGAGATGCGATGGGATAAAAGTAATATTCAATAGCCAACCTGTAGCGCCCCGATTTCCAATACTGGGAAACCGTGACACGAGCCAAGACCTTTTCTTCAATTAGTCACAATACATAGAAAAACAGGAGAATTTAAAACTTTTTATTCAACACTCAATGTATTACAAGTCTGAACATTATATAACTGCAATACATTACAATAGAGTTACAATAATACCTTTACATTTTCAAGTATTACAACCTTCACATCTTACATCAGAGTACTTCTCAACTAATACATAATCAATATATATACTGCAGCGGAACTAAACATAACACTGACTCCTTGCTTTTCTTGCCTTGAGTCCTCCTGAATCTTGCCTTTGTACTTCGACGATCCAGTACCTATGGAAGTGGGGACGTCAGTATTCACTGACGCTTAAAGGCTGATCATATAGCAGCGAATCTCCCAAACAACATACAAAAACATAGCAATTGTGTCGGTGTAATTTAAGTGTTCGTGAGTGCAAAGACATAGGGATTTGAACCCGCGTTATGAGTTCTAATTGTACACGACCTATTCCTGACAATACTCCATGACTCTATGAGGTTGCAGAAAGGATCAAGTCCCTCTATGCAGTCTGCTTATGGTGTCTCCGTTTCCCACTACTACCTGGCTTGCCGGACCTCACTCGATCCCAGTGTATCGGGCATCGTTCCAAAATCAAACCATAGGGTTTCGCAAGCGCAGGGTAGCGTGAAGCCTACCCTGTGGCACCCTCTGGGGTTTCGCAAGCGCAGGACTGCACAATGCATCCTGTGGCACCCCAGCAACGGTATTTCAGGAATGATGTTCCTATCCTAATGTTAGCAAGTCTCCGAAAGCAACATGCAGCCCATACTACATGCGACTCCATCTCAAGCCGTTTCTCCATATATAGGGATTTGAACCCGCGTTATGAATTCTAATTGTACACGACCTGTTCCTGACAATACTCCATGACTCTGTGAGGTTGCAGAAAGGATCAAGTCCCTCTATGCAGTCTGCTTATGGTGTCTCCGTTTTCCACTACTACCCGGCATGCCGGACCTCACTCGATTCCAGTGTATCGGGCATCGTTCCAAAATCAAACCATAGGGTTTCGCAAGCGCAGGGTAGCGTGAAGCCTACCCTGTGGCACCCTCTGGGATTTCGCAAGCGGAGGACTGCACAATGCATCCTGTGGCACCCCAGCCACGATATTTCAGGAATTAACAGAGCGAGATACGCAACCCATGCTCCCAACTTGTGAGACGCCACCGTACGTATTCCTTTGACGGGAAGGTACAACCCAATGTCACCACCTAAGGCCTCCCTCAAGGGACAAGTTGGTCGTAAGGTGCCCCCTACAACCAACTCCTCTCTCTTCGGCAAGGGTCTGAGCAAAATGACCTTTATAAGTCACTACCCTAATGATGTCCCTGACTCGACGATCCTAGGGACGATAATATTATAACATAACATGCTAGGCCTTAAATTAGGCTTCGCAAGACAACTCTACTAGGCTGCTCAACCTAGACTTACCAGAACCCCTCAGGATCCGGTTCGTGGCTCATCGATCCAAGACTTCGACCGTGCGAATATACATGCAAGTCGCTACCCTTTGTCTTGATGGTCGATAGCCCTTAGGGTGGTAATATCACCCTAAATGAGCACAACGAACTGTGTACTAGCTAACAAGCTATACACGATAACAACCACATACGAGCCAATAAGCTATGCATGAAACAATAACTACCTACGAGCCAGGCGGGCCTCGTAGGAGACAACAACGTACATACCAGCCAAATAAGCCGCGTATGAGACCAACAGCTACGCACGGGTCGGTCGAGCCTGCGTACAAGACAACAACCTTCATACGAGCCAAATAAGCTATGTATGAGACTCACAGCTACGTACGGGCCAGTCGAGTCGCGTACGAGACAACAACCTTATGCAAACAACCATACAGGTAATCAATCTTAAAAGCAACCAAACGTGCTTACTAGCAAACTCGATCTTCTATTATTAGAAGCAACAGAAGAATCTACTAATAGTCTATGGTCGGTATTCTACTGAGGAAGAACCGAAGGCGACATAACAGCCTTTATCAACTAACTATTACTAGTGGTCCTCCCAATCTTATTACTTCGACCTATAGCGCCTTAAGTATGGCACACAATTGCAAGCATCTTCCTACGACGATCTAATCATATAACACAACCACTCACCATGATACTCCTAAGTACGAATATGATTAAGCTTGTGCTTGCATTGAGCTTAAGCATGAAAATCACTACGACCTAGGCATGAAGTCCACTATAGTCAAGCATAGGTTATAACTTGAGCGTAAGTGCTTCCTACTTATCATGACTAGTCATCACAACCAAAGCATGGATATATAACTAGTATGGACATGCAACATTCCAAGGCATGGTAGGTATTCTAACACTACTCCTACGATATTCTAAACATGTATTTAACTTTAACATGGTATACCTCATTCCTAGACATGGTATGCTACTTTCATCTTAACATATAGCATGGTGTACATTTTAGTAACATTCTAGTCATGTATACTAGTTAAGTGTCAACCTACAATATAACATGAGTTTCTACAATAATTCTAGCATGGATAGAACATAACATAAAATTACTACAACTAACCATGGATAGTTACTTTAATCTAAGCATGAATATCATTAGCATGGATACCATTAACTTAACATAAACCATCATTAGCATGGTCATCTACTAATCTTAACATAACAATAAATTTATCTAAGCATAGATATCATGTGAGCATGAATATTTATTTGATCTAGCATGGTGTATAGCTTTCCTATAAGCCTGCAAGCATGGTAGATTAATCTAGCATGATATGCCACTTCCTACAACTATCCAAGCATAGATAAATTAATCTAGCATGGTATACAACCTTCCTACAATTATCCTAGCATGGCATACAACTTACTTACAATTAAACTAGCATGTAGAAAGACTTAGCATGGTACATATCATCTCTAAACATGGTAGACTATTTTGGCATGAATCCTACAACATGTATATCAATCCTACACATGGTAGGAAATTTTAGAATTAATCCTACGATATTCCAAGCATAAATAACCTTCCTAAACATGATAGGAAATTTTAGAATGAATCCTACAACATTCTAAGCACCATTAAACATGCTAGGTACTTTAGAATAAATCCTACAACATTCTAAGCATCATTAAACATGCTAGGTATTTTTAGAATAAATCCTACAACATTCTAAGCGTCATTAAACATGCTAGGTATTTTTAGAATACATCCTACAATATTCTAAGCATAATAGATTAATCTAAACATGGTAGAAAATTCTTAGAATGAATCATACAACATTCTAAGCATAAATAAATTGATCTAAACATGGTAGGAATTTTAGAATGGATCCTACAACATCTTAAGCATAAATAACTTAATCTAAACATGGTAGGAATTTTAGAATGGATCCAACAACATTCTAAGCATAATTAAATTAATCTAAACATGGTAGAAATTTTAGAATGGATCCTACAACATCTTAAGCATAAATAACTTAATCTAAACATGGTAGGAATTTTAGAATGGATCCTACAACATTCTAAGTATAATTAAATTAATCTAAACATGGTAGGAATTTTAGAATGGATCCTACAACATTCTAAGCATAATAGATTAATCTAAGCATATAGGAAATTCTTAGGATGAATCCTACAACATTCTAAGCATGAATAAGTTAATCTTAGTCCAATCTTAGCATGGTATCTACTTTAACATAAACACAACATCCATTAATAATCATCTACTAAGATTTTCCATAACATAAATATCTACCACTAAACATCTACTATTACTACCATGAGTTTCTACTAAAATATGACATAAATATCTACAACTAAATTACTTTAACATCTATTACTACTACCATGAGTCTCTACTAAAATATAACTAAATATCTACAACTAAATTACTTTAACATCTATTACTACTACCATGAGTCTCTACTAAAATATAACTAAATATCTACAACTAAATTACTTTCTAAGAGATCTTTATTAGCATATGTTTCTTATTATTACTAGTGGACATTAAAGAGATCTTTTTGATCTTTTTACAACTAGTGATTAGAAAAGAAAAGATCTTTTTATTTATTTATTCTACAACTAGTGATTTAGGTTAATTTCTTTTTCATAATCAAAACTAACATCTAATGTATGTTCTTTTTACTTAAGAAAGAAAACTACAATAATAAAATGAGGTAAGAACCTTCATCCAACATATGCTTATTATCATTTTGTCCAAGTTCAATACAAGTCCTACAACCAAAATGGTTGTATAAAAATGTTCATGTGCTTTATGTATAGCCCACATTCAAGTCCTACAACCTTAAGTGGTTGTATGTAAAAGTTCATATGCATGTGTCATTTTTGTCCAAGTAGTTAGTTCTTTTACTAACAACATTCAAAATAAGAACTCCTACAACCATACTACTTTAAACCATCCATACCAAAAGAAAAATAAACAAGGAGGGTAAGAAGAAGAAGAACATCAAAACCATCATTCAAATAAACAAACAAACAAACAAACATACAAACAACAAACCTAGGAGAAACCCCCACCTTGGTTCACTTGTAGGAAGAACTAGCTAGCTCAACCTTCTCCTTCCCCTAGCTCTTAGAACTCCTAGGAACCCTACAAATAAAACTCTAAAGTTAGCATGGTGATCTCTCTTTCTTTTCCTTTCTTTCTTTCTTTCTTTTTGATCTTTCTAAAATGAGATAAGGTGGAGAAGGAGGGGGTATTTATAGGTGGAGAGAAGGGTGGAAAATGAAAATGTGCACACACACAATTGCACAAAACCCCTTACTTATAATGGGGGCGGGCCATACCCTAGGGAAAGTAGGGGTGAGGTGGAGGGAGGTATTATGTGGTGGAGGTGTGGTGTGGGAGAGATAGTTTCTAGTAGGGGTTTTTACTTAATCTTCTTATGCATACAAAAACCCTAGATTAAGCCTCCTAATCAAACCCTAACCCTCTAATTAGGTTGTTATAACAAGATAAACACCTAGTCCAAAAATACACAACACACAATTCGTATAATGCACTAATCGACATACTACTCGTACGTGCACATATATGTCCGTATACCGGAAAATCTTCGCATAATCCGTATAAAAATAATTAAATCTTGGAAATAATAATAAAATAAATTTTATTATTAGTTCGGAAGATCACGGTATCAATTTGATACAATACGGATATATACTGACCGATATCTGGATACAGATAATGTCTATGGACAAACCGGGTGAAAATCACCAAAATATTCTAATTTTGGAATTAAAACAAAATAATAATAAAATAATAATTTATATACGGTAATATCCGTCCGGGATATTACAATACTCCATCCTCAGAATAGTTCTGTCCTCAGAACTACGTTAAGTTAGGAAAACAGGCAAACATCCATACCCTAATAACTTGGGGAAAGAAAGCTTATGCTGCTTTCCGGCTCCCAAGTGGCTCATTCACGAACTGGTTCTCTAAAGAATCCAACCTTTGCAATTCGGTAGCTACTCCCTCCTTAGAATAGGACGTGTCCTATGAACATCACTTCCAACTTCCAGGATTCTCTCCTGTAATTTTGACGCTTCATGTGGTGTAATTAACCGAACTGATTCTTGAGTTGCCTCCCGCACACACCTCAACTATTGGAAAAATAATTTAGATAGAAGATTATGATGAACCAAGTTTGAACAAAACAGTTGCCTGGATTTTATATATATATATAAATCCGACGGGTTACAAAAAGTGTTACATCATATATAACTTCTTCCGTCCAAAATAATTTCAAAAGATGCAACCTTTAGACTTAGTTGCAGTTCTATATGCACATATTGTTATTGGCTCCTTCAACTTGCTTTTAGTACTTGCGAATTCTCACCCTTGGTGAACAGGATCCTTTCCCTTAGCATTCATCTTCGGAGATGATCTGCTGTCATTTCTATGAAGTTGGGGACAGTTTGGCTTAATATGACCAATCTCCCCACAGTTGTAACATGTACCGGTTTTCGCCCGAGAGTTCTTTATCGGACATTGTTTCCTGAAATGACCTTGCTCGCCACATAAGAAACAACTTCCCGGGTTGGCACCTCTAATTCTGCCCCTTGTTTTCTGAGTCTTCTGTTTCTGACCTTGGTTCTCGAATCCGGATGTAGGTGTAGGTCTTTTTCCTTGTCGTCGTGGACAGACTGATTGCTCGTGCCCATCCTCCTCACAGAAATGGCATACTATAACCTTGGCGGTCTCTAGAATTTTCTCCCACTCACGCCGTAGTTGTGCTAATCTGGCATTGAAATATTCCCGCTCCTCTGCCAAGCCTGCTAATGTAGCTATGCAAGCATCACCCAGTTGCTTAGCTTGACGATCTATCCTGACAACGTACTTCATTAGTTTCCTCATTTCTCGATATATGCTGGCCGCCGCCGCCCTGCGTTGATCCACACTTAGCCCTTGCGATGGTGAAGGCGAGTTCATCTTGAGGTTAACTCGTAGTGAAATCTCCTTCGGTTCCTCACTCGAGATTATCGGATCCTCCATTGCATTCGGCTCAATCTCTTCCACCTCGGTTAGGATATCTTCGAATGCCATCCTAAAATACATATACTGGAATTAGTCCAGATATAGAAAAATCATAAAACATAAGTTGAAAGGAACAACAATATGAATTACAATTGTCTATAACTAACTAAGACCCGACTCCTAAAAGGCATCCAAGTTTAATTTTCCTGCTGTGTTGGACTGTAAATTGAAGTTAGCTCTGATACCACTCTGTAGCGCCCAGATTTCCAATACTGGGAAACCGTGACACGAGCCAAGACCTTTTCTTCAATTAGTCACAATACACAGAAAAACAGGAGAATTTAAAACTTTTTATTCAACACTGAATGTATTACAAGTCTGAACATTATATAACTGCAATACATTACAATAGAGTTACAATAATACCTTTATATTTGTTATGCTAGTGCATAATTAAGTAATGGACTTTATATTCTCGACCTCAAAATGCTCGTCTATAATATAAATACTAAGAGGTTCAAATTAAATGATACAAACCCAACTTACATCCGGCATTTTCGTTTGGACCACTTAAATGAGAACTGCATGTCCAAACTCCATAAAGATAGATTCTTGGACTCATTTGATTTTAAATCAAATGAGGTATGTGAACCTTGTTTGTTAGGCAAGATAACAAAAGCTACATTCACTGGAAATTGTGAAAGAGCTAGTGATCTTTTAGGTCTCATACATAGTGATGTCTGCGGACCTTTCAACACATTGTCGAGAGAAGGTCTTTAGTACTCTATTACATTTACTAATAATTTCAGTAGATATAGGTTTGTATCTGATGAAATTGAAATCAGAGTCATTTGAAAAGTTCAAAGAATTTAAGAACGAGGTACAAAACCAACTTCGTAAAAGTATTAAAGCCTTTAGATCAGATCGAGGAGGTGAGTACTTTAGCTAAGATTTTGATGACCATCTAAAAGAGTGGGGAATAATATCTCAACTCACTCCCCCTGGAACACCGCAATGGAATAATGTCTCTGAGAGGAGAAACCGGACCTTGTTAGACATGGTCCGATTTATGATGAGTCATGCAGATCTTCCTATCTCCTTCTAGGAACATACTCTATTAACAGCTGCTTTCACACTTAACCATGTTCCATCTAAAACGGTTTAAGAGACACCATATGAGTATGGACTGGGAGGCATCCTAGTGTCTTTTATGAAGATTTGGGGTTGTGAAGCGTGTGTAAGGTGCTAAGTTTTTGATAAACTTGGTCCAAAATCTAATAGGTGCTTCTTTGTAGGATATCCCAAGTAAACTTAAGGATACTATTTCTATAATCTCACTAAAGGCAAAGTGTTTGTCGCACGGACTGCTGTGTCCTAAAGAAAGAATTCGTCTCCAAAAGAACCAGTGGGAGAATGATAGAATTTGAAGAAACTCAAACTTCTCAAAGTAGCAGCGAACCAATGGTGAAAATGGAGCAGGATCCACAAATCGTGGTGGAACAACAACCTGCTCAAGTAGCACAAGACCTACATAAGTCTAGTAGGATACCTCAACAATACGAGAGATATGGATTTCTCGTGAATCAACATAGTGATGTATTGCTCATAGATCTAGATGAGACTATGACTTATGAGGAAGCTGTAAAAAGCCCAGACTCTGAGAAATGGCTTGAAGGCATGAGATCTGAGATGGAATCCATGTATGCCAATCAGTATGGACCTTGATTGACTCACCTGAAGGGGTAAAACCTATCGGGTGCAAATGGGTTTTCGAAAAGAAAACTGACATGGATGGTAACGTTCAAACCTTTAAAGGGCGGTTGGTGGCTGAAGGTTTCAAGCAAGTTCATAGTGTAGACTATGATAAGACTTTTTTTTTCCATATGTCATGCTTAAATCCATTCGGATCTTGCTTGATATTGCAGTATATCACGATTATGAAATCTAGCAGCTGAATGTCAAAACTGCTATCCTAAATAGAAATCTTCTCAAAAATGTGGACATGACACAGCCTGAGGGTTTTGTCACTTCAAAGGATGCTAGAAAGGTGTGTAAGCTGCAACGATCTATTTATGTGTTATAAAGCAAGATTCTAAAAGCTAGAATCTTCGCTTCGATGATGCAATCAAAGAGTTTTGTTTTATCAAGAACCTCGTGTCTACAAGAAGGTTAGTGGGAGCACAATTATCTTTATGGTGTTGTATGTAGATAACATGCTACTCATCGGGAATGACATCCCTATCTTACAGTCTGTAAAGACTTTGCTAGGAAAATAATTTTTCATGAAGGATTTGGGTGAAGCTACCTATGTATTGGGCAACAAGATCTATAGAGATAGATCAAGAAGATTGTTTGGCCTGAGTTTGAGTACATACATAGACAAAGTATTGAAATATTTTAAGTATAAAAGAGTCAGAAAAGGAATTCATGCCTATGTTTAATAGTGTAAGCCTGTCTAAGGCTCAATATCCTACAACTCAAGATGAGAGAGACGGCATGACTAAGATTCCGTATGCATCTGCAATTGGATCTATCAAGTATGTCATGTTATGTACTCGTCCAGATGTCTTATATGCCTTGTGCATGATGAGCAGGTAACAGTCAGATCCCGGTGACAGTCACTGGACTGTTGTCAAGAACTTTATTAAGTACTTAGGAAGGACTAAGAATTCGTTCTTGGTATATGGAGCCGAGGAAGAGCTTATTGTAAAGGATTACACTGACGCTACTTCCAGTCCGATAAGCACGACTCGAAATCGCAATTGGGTCTTGTGTTTTCCTAAATGGTGAAGCTGTGACCTGGAAGAGTTTAAAGCAAGAGACAGTAGTCGATTCTACCACAGAGGATGAGTATATTGCTGCCTCCAATGCAGCAAAGGAGGTCATTTGGATAAGAAAGTTCTTCACTGAACTTGGCATAGTTCCTAGCATTGTAGACCCAGTGGACCGCTATTGTGATGAAAATGGGGTCATTGCACAAGCTAAGGAGCCCAGATCTCACCAGCGATCCAAACATATACATAGGTGGTTCTATCTAATTCGAGAGATCATCGATAGAGGAGATGTGAAGATATACAGAGTACCGACATACCCACTAACAAAGCCCTTTGCACGAATGCATGATGGACACACTAGACCTATAGGTATTAGATGTAAGTCTGATTGGTTGTAGCGCAAGTGGCAGATTGTTGGTGTATGCCCTAGAGGCCAGTTGTGCATTGACAACACTAGTTTACATTGTATCATGACATTTATTTCATATTTAGGCATTTAATTAATTGCGTTATTTATTGTGAATTAAATGAATATAATGAAGTCCTTAGAATAATAAGTTCAAAACTATGGGATATCAAGTGCATGACTTGATTGTGAGACCGTATTGGCTGAAATAAGAACAAAATGCATAGTCGTGCTCAAATGAGTCAATATGAGATATTGATCTCATTTATTTTAGTAAGTCTACTCGGACATTAAGAAACGAAAGATAGAATTATATAAGGGTGACACACTCTACACCTTTTGATAAATTAAGATATCTGGACAAAGGAACTAGACTACATGGTAACATTTGTCACAGATGGGTTATGTCAAATCATTGACATTCTCGTTACTTGAGTAGCAGTGATGTATTGTTAGATACCGCTCACTGTTTTAAATACTCGAATTTGATTGTATTATTACTATCAACGTAATAGGAACCTACAGGGTCACACACTTAGAATGGATCAAAATTGGGATTTAAATTCATAAGATGAATTTCATTAAGGATCCATGTAAGACTTGGACTTCTGACTTTGGTTGGACATTTAATTAGATTAAATGTGTCGATTAAAGTTTACAGGCCCACACACAATCTGCCCCAGGTCAGATTGTGAGCCCAACAACCTCATTAATCTCTTAGGGTTGGTTTGTTGTAACTATATATATGATATGTATCCGTGGAAAAGATACACATGAAAATAAACCCTAGATGTCACGGAAAGTGAGAAAGAAAGATCGTGAGGAGGAACATCCCCTTCCCGCAACTAGATCCGCGGTCTGAGGGAGAGCCTTTTTTCATTCCGTTCATGTGGATATTGTGGAGGCACCGCAATATTACAGTGTTGTGATCGACATATACTGGAGATAGCAGATCCATCTTTAAGGTATAACTCCTAAACACGATTTTTGGTTTTCGCATGGATTCATGGCTAGGTTTCGATATTTTTGTAATTTTTCTATTGTGTATTTAATCTGTGATTGTATTCGAAACCTAACATATATATAAATACAAAAAATCAACCCTAAAAGAGTAATAAGGTTGTTGAGCTCACAATCTGACTTGGGTCAGATTCGTGTGTGTGCCTTTGAACTTTCGTCGGCCCATTTAATCTAATTAAATGTCCAACCAATGTCCGAAGTTCAAGCCTTACTTGAATCCCCAATTAAATTCATCTTAAGAATTTAAATCCCAATTTCGATCCATTTTATATATGTGACCCTGTAGATTCCCATTACATTGACTATAATACTAAATATGATTTTTGTATTACAAACAATGAGTGGTATCTAGGAATACATCACTGCTACTCAAGTAACGGAAATGATAGTGATTTGACATAACCTATCCATGACTAATGTTACCATGTAGTCTAGTCCCTTTATCCAGATATCTTAATTGACCACAAGGCATAGAGCGTATCACCCTTGTGTAGTTCAATCTTTGGTTTCTTGATGTCCGAGTAGCCTTACTAAAACAAATGTGCTCAATATCTCATATTGACTCATTTGATCACGACCACGCATTTTGCAATCTCACTCATTCAAGGGACTTGATATGGGCAAAAATGGAACTAAATTTGGATTGTTCAAATCGGGCACGAATCTTAAAGCTCCCCGTTGTAAAATGGTAATTTTCACCACAAACGGGTTCGAAATGAGAACTGGGTCTTTTCCAAGCCCAATAACCCAAAAACAGATCTGTCCTACTGGGTAAGGGTGACGGCCCATTACAAACCAGCTCAGGTTAGTTAAAGAGTAATTCAAGTTCATGATTATCTCTAAGAGACGGTTTAAACCAAATCTCTTATCATGAAACGATTTAAACTCTATTTCTTATCCAAAAATACTGGGAAGTAGAGATAAATAATTATCTCGAAACTGTTTCCAAAGGCGACTATAAATACCCCCTACCCCCACCATAAAAAGGGTAATCAATATTTTTTTTCACAAAAGCTCTTTCATAATCTTTGAGATTACAGACGTGAGCGTCGGAGGGTTCGTCCCCAGGAATAATCCTAGTGTTTCGAATTTTTTGCAGGTCGACAGAAGAGATCGTCAACCCAATCGCAGTTAACACCTTCAGAAGTCAATAGATCAGATTCTTGATTGTTCCACCAAAGAATCCACATCACCTGGTTACTCCCACGCCGAAAAAAGCAGTAACCGGTTGGCGCTATCTGTGGGAACAGAAAGAAATTTGACTGAAACTTCACCAGAAAAGAAAAACTCCAACATGCCTCCTCAAAGTAAAGGAAAGGCGGCGGCCTCAAGCTGACGAGCCAACCCTCCTCAACCATCACCTCCTATAGAGGAACCCCCTATAGCCATTCAACCACCACAACCAGAACCCCTCCTTCAACTAGCTCCACCTCCACCTGGCACGGCTGCTCCGGGGGGCTCTCGCTGCAATCGCCTCGAGCGATCTACAAGGCCATTAATCGAAAATAGGGGATCAGTGTACACCTCAACTCCTTATACACCCCCTCAGTTACAACCTGACCTTTGTCAGATCATCATCGACTGCCTAGCAAGAGTCTGACCTCCGAGCCCTTCTCAATAGGGATCATGAGGAAGCCTCCCATCCAGGACATAGGGAGAACAGGAGAAGCCCTTCTCCCAGAAGGTCTAGGAGAACCCCCTTTTCTAGGGATCGTAGGAGAAGTCCCTCTCCACGAAGGCAAAGCAAATCCCCCTATCTCAGGGGGTGAAGGGGTCGCCACTCTCCAAGAGATCATAGAAGAACTCCTCCCTGGGAGAGGAGGCACCTGACTTCAATTAGCAGGATAGACCCCAAGGTGGGAATCGATGAAGAGATGCCGGCTACCAGGGTGGAGCTTCGAGAGCTCAAGAATGAAATCCTCCAAGCCTTCGGCCTAGTTCCACCTCACCACCCTTCTCCCCCATGACACAAAGAGTCTCGTAGATCCACTAGATCTGATTAGCAGGAGGATGCCATCCTCCGATGCCCCCAAAAGATGGAAGATGGTCTAGCACTACTGAAGCAGGAAGAAGAAAAACTTGAAAGAAGATACAGTCCCGTCAGACCCCCCTTCTCCAAGAAGATTATTGAGGCTGCTGTCCCCGTTAACTTCAAAGTCCCAACCTTTGAATCATACAACGGGGAAACCGATCTGGTAGACCATAGTGAGAGTTTTAAAACCCTCATGATGATCCACCAAGTATCTGACTCCCTCCTCTGCAAGACTTTCCCAGCAACCCTGAAGGGATACGCACGGGAGTGGTTCTCTCGACTCTCTCCAGGGTCCATCTTCTCATTCGACCAACTTGAGGAGCTCTTCCTCACTCACTTCGTCACCAGTCGCAAGACAGAGAAATTAAGTGCCTCCCTACTTGACTTGAAGCAAAGAGACGGGGAGTCCCTAAAGAGTTATGTTCGGCGCTTCACAGCTGAGTCTCGATCCATCCCCTCACTCAACACAGTCATAGCCATGGCTGCCTTCAGGCACAATGTAAATCATGATTATCTCAGAGCCTCTCTTATCAAAAGACCTCCCCAGGACTTCTTCAAACTCCTTCAAAGAGTCGAGAAGTACATTTGGGTGGAGGATGTTATTCGACCTCAAAAACAGAATGTGACCTCATTCAGGAATAAATAGAAGAGCATCAACGTAGACGAACCCAGTAAGTCCCGGAAGGATGTCACAGGCCAGCATCGTCCACCCCTAGTGCCTCAATTTGAGAAGTATACTGCACTTAATGCCAGCATCTCTACAATTCTCATGGAAGTGGACAAGGAGGAACTCCTTCGACCTTCCCCAAGATGAATGCCCCAAGTGGAAGAAGAGATAGGAACAAGTGGTGCGAGTTTCACAAAGAACACGGTGTAATATCCCGGACGGATATTACCTCATATAAATCACTATTTTATTATTATTTTGTTTTAATTCCAAAATCAAATTATTTTGGTGATTTTTCGCCAGTTTGTCCACAAACATTGTCTACGCGCATATATCGGTCGGTGTACATCCGAAGTACATCAAATTGGTAGCGCGATCCTCCGAATTGATAATAAAAACTTATTTTTATTATTATTTTCAAATTAAACTATTTATGGAAATTATATGAGGATTTTTTGTATACACATACATGTACACATACATACATTTGTATGGTACTTAGTACATTATACAAAATATGTAGTATGTACTCTTGGACAATGTACTCATTCTTGTCATGACAACCTAATTAGATGATTAGGGTTTTATTTAAGTGGCTAAACTAGGGTTTTGTATGCATGAGAAGATTAAAATTCTTTCTAGAAACCTTATCCCTTTCTACCATGCTTCCAACTCACCCTAGGACCATACCCTACACCTTACCCCTCCTCCACCTAGGCATGGCCGGTTGCTTCTTCTTGGGGTTTTTTGTGCAAAATGTGAGTGCATATTTACACTCTCCCCCTCCTCTCCCCTCCTATAAATACCCCCTCCTTCTCCACCTTGTCTCATTTTAGAAAACAAAAAGAAAGAAAGGAAAGGAAAAGAAAGAGAAGAGACTAACAAGAGAGTTTTCTTGTAGGTTCATAAAAGTTCTAGGAGCTAGGGGAAGGAGAAGTTTTAGCTAGCTAGTCCTTCCTACAAGTAGAACAAGGTGGGGGTTTCTCTTTTGTTGTTTGTTTGTTTGAATTGTTGTTTGATGTTTCTTCTTCTCCTTACCTTCCTTGTTTTGTTTTCTTTGGTTCTTTTGGAATGGGTTGTGGTGATAGTATTTTTGTATGTGATCCTTATTTGTATGTTTGTAAATGTTAAAGGTAATAACCACATGAAAAGAAAAGAAACAAATGGTAGTGCTAAATACACCTAAAGATCGAATCTTTATAGTAGTAGTAAGTTGTTTTGTGTTTGTTAATTGGACTAAAATGACATAAGGCATATGGACTTGTACATACAACCGTTTGGGGTTGTAGGACTTGATGTGAACTCATGCACAAAGCATATGAACCTTTTATACAACCATTTTTGGTTGTAGGACATGCATTGAACTTAGACTAAAAAGATAAGCATATGTTGGTTGGACTAAAATAGAAGGTTCTTACTTTAATTCGTTGTTGATTGTTCTCTTTTATAGTCTTAAGAAAGAAAGAAACCCTTGTGGTTGTAAATTCTATTAATGGAAAAGAAACTATTTAAATTACTAGTTGTAGAATGAATAAAAAGATCTCTTTTTTTTATGATCACTAGTAATAATAAGAAATAAATGCTAATAAAGATTTAGTAGATATCTAAGTAGTAGATGCTTCATGATTAAATAAAATAGTAGTAGTATGTTTAAGTAAAGTAGTAGTAGTATGTTGAAATAAAGTAGTAGTATTATGCTTAAATAAAGTAGTAGTAGTATGTTGAAATAAAGTAGTGGTATTATGGTTAAATAAAGTAGTAGTAGTAGATATTAAAATGAAGTAGTTATAGATGTTATGTAAATTTGGTAGACACTTATGGTTAAATAAAGTACTAGTAGTAGATGTGTATGTACCAAATAAAATGGTTGTAGTAGATGTGTACACAAATTTGTAGAAAAGGTTTATGTTTTATGGAAGTGGTAGTAGATGCTTGTTATGACTAGATAAAGATTCTTGGTAGAAGTTTTGGTAGTAGATGTTATGTTGTAGAGGATGTTGTGTTTAATTAAATTGTAGTAGATGCATATGAACATTAAATGGATGGTTA
Organism: Hemerocallis citrina; assembly: GCA_017893485.1. Lineage (NCBI taxonomy): Eukaryota > Viridiplantae > Streptophyta > Magnoliopsida > Asparagales > Asphodelaceae > Hemerocallis > Hemerocallis citrina. The sequence continues at coordinate 218,107,164 of CM030362.1, forward strand.
TGCTTATATTGAAGTAAGTATCATGCCTAGATAGTTGTAGGAAAAATCATGCACCATGTTAGATTGTTGTTCATGCTTGGCTAGAAGACATTCATGTTTAGGAGTGATATACATGTTGTAGGATTAATGCTAAAATTATCCATCATGTTTAGGAATGATATACATGTTGTAGGTTAATTACTAAATAAATATCATGCTCATATTGTTGTAGGATTGATACTTAATTAATCTACCATGCGAGGAATGTTGTAGGTTAATTACTAAGTAAATACCATGCTCATATTGTTGTAGGATTGATGCTTAATTAATCTACCATGCTAGGAATGTTGTAGGTTAATTACTAAGTAAATACCATGCTCATATTGTTGTAGGATTGATACTAATTAATCTACCATGCTAGGAATGTTGTAGGTTAATTACTAAGTAAATACCATGCTCATATTGTTGTAGGATTGATGCTTAATTAATCTACCATGCTAGAAATGTTGTAGGTTAATTACTAAGTAAATACCATGCTCATATAGTTGTAGGATTGATGCTTAATTAATCTACCATGCTAGGAATGTTGTAGGTTAATTACTAAGTAAATACCATGCTCATATTGTTGTAGGATTGATGCTTAATTAATCTACGATGCTAGGAATGTTGTAGGTTAATTACTAAGTAAATACCATGCTCATATTGTTGTAGGATTGATGCTTAATTAATCTACCATGCTAGGAATGTTGTAGGTTAATTACTAAATAAATACCATGCTCATATTGTTGTAGGATTGATGCTTAATTAATCTACCATGCTAGGAATGTTGTAGGTTAATTACTAAGTAAATACCATGCTCATATTGTTGTAGGATTGATGCTAATTAATCTACCATGCTAGGAATGTTGTAGGTTAATTACTAAGTAAATACCATGCTCATATTGTTGTAGGATTGATGCTTAATTAATCTACCATGCTAGGAATGTTGTAGGTTAATTACTAAGTAAATACCATGCTCATATTGTTGTAGGATTGATGCTTAATTAATCTACCATGCTAGGAATGTTGTAGGTTAATTACTAAGTAAATACCATGCTCATATTGTTGTAGGATTGATGCTTAATTATTCTACCATGCTAGGAATGTTGTAGGTTAATTACCAAGTAAATACCATGCTCATATTGTTGTAGGATTGATGCTTAATTAATCTACCATGCTAGGAATGTTGTAGGTCAATTACTAAGTAAATACCATGCTCATATTGTTGTGGGATTGATGCTTAATTAATCTACCATGCGAGGAATGTTGTATGTTCATACTAGTAGTTATCCATACTTAGTAAGATATTCATGCTAGTAGTTATTCATACTTAATAAGATTCATGCTAGTAGGAAGGTTGTATACCATGCTAGATTAATTGATCTATGCTTAGATAGTTGTAGGAAAGTGGTATGTCATGCTAGATTAATTTATCCATGCTTACATGCTTGTAGGAAAGTTATACACCATGCTAGATCAAGTAAATATTCATGATGTCTATGCTTAGATAAGTATATGTTCATGTTATGTTAGTAGGTGATCATGCTTAATCATTTCATGCTAAGTTAGGAGATGTCATGCTAATTATTGTTATGTTAAGTTAGTAGATGACCATGCTAATGATGGTTTATGATAAGTTAATGGTATCCATGCTATTGATATTCATGCTTAAAATATAGTAGGTACTCATGCTTAAATTAAGGGAACTATCCATGGTTAGTTGTAGTGATTTTTATGTTATGTTCTATCCATGCTAGAATTGTTGTAGAAACTCATACTATGTTGTAGGTTGATACTTAACTAGTATACATGACTAGAATGTTACTAAAATGTACACCATGTCATATGTTAATGTTAAAGTAGCATACCATGTCTAGGAATGAGGCATACCATGCTAAAGTTTAAATACATGCTTAGAATGTTGTAGGATTAATGTTAGAATACCTACCATGCCTTGGAATGTTGTATGTTCATACTAGTTATATATCCATGCTTGGGTTGTGGTGATTAATCATGATAAGTAGTAAGCATTCACGCTCAAGTTATAACCTATGCTTGACCATAGTGGACTTCATGTCTAGATCATAATGATTTTCATGCTTAAGCTTGATATAAGTACATGCTTAATCATATTCGTACTTAGGACTATTGTGGTGAGCGGTTATGTTATATAATTAGATTGTCGTAGGAAGATGCTTGCAATTGTATGCCATGCTTAAGGCACTATAGGTTAAGGTAATAAGGATTGGGAAGACCACTAGTAGTAGTCAGTTGATAATGGTTGTTATGTCGCCTTCGGTTTTTCATTGGTAGAATACCGATCATAGACTATTAGTAGATTCTTCTGTTGCTTCTAATAATAGAAGATCGAGTTTGCTAGTAAGCACTTTTGGTTGCTTCTAGGATTGATTACCTGTATGGTTGTTGCATATGGTTGTCCTCGTACGTGGCTCGACTGGCCCGTATGTAGCTGTGGGTCTCATACGTAGTTTAATTGGCTCATATGTAGGTTGTTGTCTCGTACGCTGCTCGACCGGCCCGTGCGTAGCTGTTGGTCTCATACGCGGCTTATTTGGCTGGTATGTACGTGGTTATCTCCTACGAGGCCCACCTGGCTCGTAGGTAGCTATTGTTTCATACGTAGCTTATTAGCTCGTATATGATTGTTACTCATATATAGCTTGTTAGCTAGCACACTGTTCGTTTTGCTCGTCTAGGGTGATATTACCACCCTAAGGGCTATCGACCATCAAGACATATGTTTTCTTACCCTAAGGAACTGTGGAGGAGTGACTCCTTGTGTACCGTCGAATCTTAACCAGGGTAGGTTGATCGAGGACCGGAGTATAAACGGAATCCAAGTTTAGGGTAGCGGCATGCATGTATATTCGCACGGCCGAGGTCTTGGATCGATGGGCCAGGAACCGGATCCCGAAGGATTCTGGTGAGTCTAGGTTGAGCAGCCTAGTAGAGTTGTCTTGCGAAGCCTAATTTAAGGCATAGCATGTTATGTTTATAATATTATCGTCCCTAGGATTGTCGAGTCAGGGACATCATTAAGGTAGTGACTTATAAAGATCATTTTGCTCAGACCCTTGCCGAAAAGAGAGGAGTTGGTTGTAGGGGGCGCCTTACGACCAACTTGTCCCTTGAGGCAAGCCTTAGGTGGTGATAGTGGGTTGTACCTTCCCGTCAAAGGGATACGTACGGTGCCGTCTCACAAGTTGAGGACACGGGTTGCCTATCTCGCGCTATTAATTCCTGAAGTGTCGTGGCTGAGGGTGCCATGGGGTAGGCTTCGCGCTACCCTACGCTTGTGAGACCCCAGAGGGTGCCACAGGGTAGGCATCGCGCTACCCTGCGTTTGCGAAACTCTATGATTTGGATTTTGGAATGACGCCCGATACACTGGGTTCGTCTGTTTTTGAGTGAGGTCCGGTTAGCCGGGTAGCAGTAGCGAACATAGACACCACTGGCAGACTGCATTAGTGGGACTTGACCACGTCTGCAACCTCATCAGTCACGTGTAGGTGTCAGGAACAGGTTGTGTACAATTAGAATTCATAACGCGGGTTCAAATCCCTATATATGGAGAAATGGCTTGAGATGGAGTCGCATGTAGTATGGGCTGCATGTTGCTTCGGAGACTCGCTGACATTAGAATAGGAAGCATCCTAGTTCTATTTAAATATCGCATTAGAGTCTAGTCATAGCACTCACGAACACTTAAACTACACCAACACCATTGCCATGTTTTGTATGTTGTTTGGGAGATTCACTGCTTGATATCAGCCTTTAAGCATCAGTGAATACTGATGTCCCCACTTCCATAGGTACTGGATCACCGAAGTACAAGGGCGAGATTCAGGAAGACTCAAGGCGAGGAAAGCAAGGAGTTAATGTATTATTTAGTTCCGCTGTAATATGTGTGTTGTTATCTCAAGTGAGAGTTACCAAGTGTTGTTCTTCATTCCTTGTACACTGATATAAGATGTTGAAGGTTGTAATACTCGGGAATGTAAAGGTAATATTGTAACTCTATTGTAAGGTATTGCAGTTGTATAATATTCAGACTTGTAATACATTGGGTGTTGAATAAAAAATTTTAAATTCTCCTGTTTTTCTGTGTATTGTGACTAATTGAAGAAAAGGTCTTGGCTCGGGTCTCGGTTTTCCCAGTATTGGAAATCGGGGCGCTACACACGGGCCTCTCACTGATGACTGTCAAGCCCTCAAAGACGAGCTAAAAGCTCTGCTCTGACGGGGGTACCTCAACAAGTTTGCCCAAAGGAACAACACCGAGCACCAGATGAAGTACAACGATGGCTCTTAACGCCCTCCCCAAGTAGTTAGCTTCAAACCTGTAATAAAGGCCGATAATCATAACGGTCACAACATGTAATAAAGGCTAACATCAAAGCAGCTGCTTAGTTTTATTCTTCAATAAATTTTTAGTCTTTCCCTTCGCAAAATTCTTGTACAAGTCCATCGGATGCAAACAATGAGTTAGATATATGATTCACCCATGAGCCACTCTATCCCCTCACTGAGCACTCCAATGGACAAGTGCGGAGTCCACTCATGGTTCATAGAGTCGCTCTAGCTACACACTCCCGAGCAAGTGTGCGGAGTTTGACTCGCCATTCGAGTGCTCCAAAAACTTGTCGTCACCTTGTTCGGAGTCCACTCACGGTTCATATGGCCGCTTTAGCCACTTGCCATCGAGTAAGTATGCAGAGTTTGGCCCTTCATTTGAGTGCTCCTGAAATAATCCCGGATGAATATGGAGTCCACTCATGGCTCATAGAGCCGCTCTAGCCACATGCTCCTGAGAAAGTGTGCGGAGTTCGACTCACCATTCGAGTGCTCCCAAAACTTGTCGTAACCATGTTCGGAGTCCACTAACGGTTCATAGGCCACTTTAGCAACTTGCCCCTGAGCAAGTACGCAGAGTTCGGCCCGCCGTTCGAGTGCTCCTGAAACAACTCCAGATGAGTACGGAATCCACGCATAGTTCATAGAGCCACTCTAGCCACATGCTCCCGAGCAAGTGTGTGGAGTTTGACTCGCCATTCGAGTACTCCCAAAACTTGTCGTCTCTTTGTTCGGAGTTCACTCACGGTTCATAAGGACGCTTTAGCCACTTGCCCCCGAACAAGTATGCTAAGTTTGGCCCACGGTTCGAGTGCTCCTGAAACAACCCCGAATGAGTATGGAATCCACTCATGGCTCATAGTGCCGCTTTTGCCACATGCTCCTGAGCAAGTGTGCGGAGTTGGACTCACTGTTTGAGTATTCCCAAAACTTGTCGTCACCTTATTCGGAGTCCACTCACGGTTCATAGGGCCGCTTTAGCCACTTGCTCCCGAGCAAGTATGCGGAGTTTGGCCCACCGTTTGAGGGCTCCTGAAATAACCTCGGATGAGTTTGGAGTCCACTCATGGTTCATAGAGCCACTCTAGCCACATGCTCCTAAGCAAGTGTGCGGAATTCGACTTGCCATTCGAGTTCTCCCAAAACTTGTCGTTATCTTATTCGGAGTCCACTCACGGTTTATAGGGCCGCTTTAGCCACTTGTCCTCGAGCAAGTATGCGAAGTTCGACCCGCCGTTCGAGTACTCATGAAACAACCCCAGATGAGTATGAAGTCCATTCAGAGTTCATAGAGCTGCTCTAGTCACACCACTTCCGAGCAAGTAGGCGAAGAAACATCTCGCTATTCGAATGCTCCCAAAACTCGTCGTTATCACTATTCGGAGTCCATTCACGTTTCGAAGGACCATCCTAGCTACTTGCTCCCAAGCAAGAAAGTATAACTCGGTTCGCCATTCGAATACTCCTGAAAAAACCAATTAAGAGATCCATTCATGGTTCATAGAGCTTCTCTAGCCATACTGCTTCCGAGCAAGTAGGCAAAGAAACAGCTCGCCATTCGAATGCTTCCAAAACTCCTCGGATAGCCATCAATTCTCCAACAAGAGAGAGTACGAGTGTTATCCACAACTTAGAGAAACGGCTCTCCAACACTTAAAATCTTATTTCACAAATGCAAAAAAGATTACAAGTGTTACTGGACAATAGAGATCAACACAAATAAAAAGCGTACTCGGGTTCGTCGAGCTAAGACCCCCCCCAAAGAAAAAATCCTTTGAGATCTCTTTCCAATGCAACATCGGTCGGTCCAAAAGAATCTCAACCATCCTCTCCTCTTCAGGGCTAAGAGACGGTTCCGCCTTTGCCCTCTTTTTCACATCCTCCCTCCAAACCGTAGGTATCCCCCAAGGCTCCCGACTCCGAATCAAGAAATACTTGTCCCACCAAGACTTCACGGAGTCAGGGTTATCAACCAACACCCATCCGAGCCGTTAGATAGAAATGATACTCCGTCCGCGATTTCTGATGAATCTTGTACAACATTCAGAGAACGATGAGTCAGGGCTCGATCGCAGCTTGACAATGAAGCACAAACCCCGTAATGTGGCTCCATATGTTCGGCATGAGTTGAATTGGACCTAACCCGTACCACCTCAGACTTCCATCACAGAAGGGTGTAGAGGGAGGTGATGCCTCGCTTGAAAAGCGTCAAAGGGAAACACACAGATCAGAAGAAAACAAAGAGCAAGACCTAGCTCGTACGTAGAGCTTCTCTCACAACTACCTCACCTTCAAGCATCAGATATAATATCCAACTCCCTTCTCGAGTTGCCTCTACAAGCTTACTCGGTTCAAAAAGCAAGTTCGGAGGTCAACTCCGTCCAAAAGTTGCTTCTACAAGCTTGTTGGGTTCAAATAGCAAGTTCGGAACTCAACTCTCTCCTAGAGTTGCTCCTCAAACTCATCTCCCGAATGACTCTCTCCTAGAGCCTGGCGATGCTCCTCTTCCCACTCGCATTGTGTTTGTGTTTCATATTATCTTTTTGCATTGTGTTTTCCTCACCCTTGATAATCAATTCTTTTTCTCTTGTTTTTTATTCTATCTTAGGTGTTGTCCTTATTTATTCTTTTTCTGCTCATGTTCTCTTTGATTCCGGTGCAAGTAATCTCTTATTTCTGTTTGCCTCATTGATTCCCTCTTATTTCAGCTTGTGTACCATTCATTGCTTTCCGTGCCTTGCATTCATCTTCATTTGTTGACTCATTTTGAGTATCATGCTAGTTATTCCTTTCCTGCAATATTCTCTTCAAATTCTGCTTGTGCCTCCTCGTTCCTCTTTCTTCATATTCAATTATTTGATTTCTTATTTTCTTTTGTCCCTTATAGTCCTCCTCCTTTGTTGACTCTTTATTGAGTATAATATTCATTCCTCTCCTGCCTATATTTTCTTTATAATTTTTCCGAATATTTTGTGTATTTCAATTATTATTTGTTATATTTTGGATCTTCTATAAAATTGTTTTCTAAAACGAAAATTTTGTTATTTCGAATAACTGTGTATTTTAATATCACAAATTTCAAAACGTAACTTCGTACTTAAATTGAGCAATCAATATCTAAGTACGCGTGGAAGATTGCATCATCTCGTTCATCGTTTTATTGCAACTGGATGTTGAGATGGCAAACATGCAACTAGACGTCAATGGAGGCAAATTACAACTGGATATTGGGGAGGCAAAATGTACAACCGAATATCCAGATGGTAACTTGCAACCTGATGTCATGGAGGCAAATCTGCAACTTGATGTCGAGAAGGCAAGTCTACAGATGGATATAAATGAGGCGAACCCACATCAAAGAATTTCTACTATAATAACCCTACGAGTGTTTTATGTATATATTACTTATCACTGTCCTATTCTTTTATACTGGTTTGCTTGAATAGTAGTAGTAATAATAACTCCAGTTTCCATTTAATAATTGATCGGCTATATATATATATATATATATATATATATATATATATGTACTCTTGATTGGATTATTTTTTATATAAATTAAGTTGATAAGCCAAATTCTTATTTTATTGTATAATTTTATTATTACTATTACTATAATTATTATTGTTTTCCTTATTATTATTAGTATTATTGTTATTATTGTTATTACTATTACTATTATTATTATTTTATTTTATTTACTATTTTATTTTTAATGTTAATATTGAATTATTTTCACAAAAATGATGAACCCCAAATTATATTCTGTCTTGCATTATTATCCTTACCAGTATTGTTAACTTTATTATTATTATTATTATTATTATTATTATTATTATTATTTAGTTTTATTATTAATATGTGTTGATTTTTGTATTATTAATATTATTTTTGTTAACACCCATTAGTTTTGACCTAATTATTTAAATTAAAGCCATCATCTAAAGCCAAATTTTATTCTGGTGTCTTATTCTTTTCTTCCTGCTCGGATCATCGCTTGGTGTCACGTGGTCCACAACGACATGTCTGCAGCTTGGAACGTCACCATCAGAGTGGCGCAGCGGAAGCATGGTGGGCCCATAACCCACAGGTTCCTGGATTACCTTGTTGCTTCTTTTTCTCTGTATTGTTTGCTTCTTCGACCGCTTGTGCTTGTCTTCATCCGTTGACTCATTGCTTGGTTCATCTCTTCCTTATCCATCCTTTCTTCGATTCCAGCTCTATCTATTTCTTCATCTCTTTGCTTTGTTATATTGCAAATCTAGTGTTGCCTCTTCTTCATTTTTGATATCGTTTGCTTCTTTTCTTGCATCCCATTTGACATCCTTGTTATCCACTTCCCTGTTTTTTGGTGTTGCCACTGGTTTGTTCATTTCCCTTTTACCCTCTGTTTTGTTACCCTTTTCCAGTTTGCTTTTGCCTTTTCCTATGTACCACCTAAGCAAATTTCGGGTACGAAATTTTGTTGTAAGGTGGGTAGGATTTGTAACCCCTATTTTCCCAAATCCGTATTTTCTGTGTATTTTATGTATTTAAAATTTATATATTATTTTTCCGTTTTCAAATTCTTTTTTTTTGATAAAATGTATTCTTGGATCTTCTTTTAAAGTCTATTTTTCTAAATCAATAATTGTAACTAGTTTCCAATGATTCTTATATTGTATTACAAATCTTTTAATTATTATTATTATTAATTTGATTGGTTACTAAAAATCTAGTTCTATGTATTAATTATATTTGTACTTATTTCAAATAAATTCTATATTTTAATGAAAATTATATTTTGTTTATAAACCCTATTTTCCCCATTGGATTTTACCCAATACCCAATTTTTCTTATTGGATTTTTCTTAAACCTATTAAATCCAAAACCCATTTTTTTAAAACCCATTTAAAACCACCCAGACCCGTTAATACCCCATCTACATATACCTAACCATATCCCCCATACCCAGTTACATACCCAATAACCCTATCCAATACCCGTTACCCTATTATTACCCTCCACCCGAAACCCTTCTTCTCCCTTATTTAATACCCCTGCATAACTCTATTCTTTAAACCTATCAGCCGGTGCCCATCTTCCTTCTCCCCTTTACCCTAGCTACCTGTCTCATCGTTTTCTTCCTCCGCAATCCATCCTGGTGCTCCTCTCCACCCTCTTCCGATCTCTAATCTCTCATCCCCTACTCCCGTTCACCCCCAGTCATCTCCTGACCTCCTTGCTTCCCTCGACAGCACCCCCAGGCCTTGTCCATCCTCTTCTCTCTCTCCTGCGCACTCGGCCCCGACCTCAGCAATGCCAACAGATTGCGACCTCTCCTGTCGTGACGCTGCACTGCGTAGCACAACGCACTATTACCGTTGAAGTCGCCTTCTGCTTTCCCGCTCCTCCCGAGTGCTGCGCCTCCTACAGCACTGCTACCCTGTGCTGTCTCCGCTCACCGACCAGCCTTGCCACCACTCCCCCTGCCGTCCACCACCGTCGTGCCACCCCTGTACCGCTGCCGAGCCAACAGCCACAAAGCAACTCCCCCCATGCTCTGTTTTGGTGATTGGGTTGATGGTTTGAATGTGTGCCATCCATTTGATTGTGATTTTGATCTTGATTGATTAATTCCTAGCCGTACATTAATTTGATCCTGATCATCACCATCGTGGTGATCTTGGCCATCCTTTGGATCTTGATCATCATACTTGATTGGATATGGGTCGTCGATCTCCTCCTGATCATCCTATTAGGTCCTAGCCGTTCGATCTCTTCTTGATCATCACGATCATGATGATCATCAACTTCCTTTGATCACAGCCGTTTGATCAATCTTGATCTTCATCATTATCTTCATTATCTGGGAAATTTGACCGCCCAATCTGATCCGATCATCTTGATCTTGATATTCGATCTCAGCCGTCCGATTGTGTTCGTGATCTCGATCGTCTTCATCTTGTTCGTGATCGTGTGTTCTTGATTGGTTCTTGATCTTCGTTCGTGGGTTTTGTTCGTTGTCGGGAATCCGTTCCCGTTATTCTTAGTGTTTGTTTCGTCTTCGGTTAAGGCAAGTAACTTTTACTCTTTATTTGATACAAGTCATAAATTTCGCTTGTAGTGTAGTTGGGTTCTAAAGACAACTCGTGTGTGATGTATTTTTGATGAGTATCGTCACTATAGTGCTATTGACCATAGTTGCCTCACGACACAAATTTGACATGAAATAACATAGGTTTTGACCGTTCTTGACGTGATTATATTTGTGAGCTAATTATGAGAATTTGTGTGTTGTTTGGATCCATGTGATATACTTGTTATGGACATTCCATATACCCTATTTAATATTGTTTGGACACTTATTAGACTCTATATCATGTTTGGTTGTGTTTGGAACGAGTTTCGTATGTTGTATGTTGATTTATTGTTAAGAGAAAAATATGTACTTTGTCGATGATCAGTTTTGATTGCTATTTTAGACCATATTAAGGTCAGTATCTTAACTTCAGTATTAAACATGATTTTTAGATACATCCGTCTTCTTTCCAAACTTTCTGATCTTGATCGATTTTGTTTTCGTATGTGTGAGATATTATTGTTTTACTACAGAGGTGTATTTTATTTCCAGATTTCGTTTTTTGATGATTTCGATGGCTAAACTATTTTGATACTAGTGCTAAGCATATTGTTTTGATCTGAAATTTTGTACAGTATTTTTATATCTATTTAGGGATTACCCAGAATTTTGGTGGATTTTATTGATGATTTTTATATACCGTTTCATGCTTGTTTATAAAAACTGTACCTGCTGAAGTTTGCTCGCTGTTCTGTAAAGATTTGTATTTTCACCCTAATTCCTTTTCCTGTATGAAAAATATTTATGAAATATGAAAGTTAGCTTATTTTGTCTATTTTCATCTCCTTTTGGCGGATTTAGATTTCGTTTCACGGTTTGCGAGATATTACAGTTTTCGTAAAGCAATGTTGGGAACTCCAGATTTGCCAAACTATCATTTCTTGATATTTTCTGAATTTAGTTGGCCAAGTTAATCTTACTGGAAAATTATGAAAATTTATATTCTGATACTAAACATATAGGGGAATACCTCAGATTTTTTCTGGATTTATTTGAGGTGTTTTGATGCTGTTTTCCTGACTGTGAATTCGATTTACTGATTTCTGGCTGAACGTATTTTCTGGTTTCAAATTAGTTTTGAGTTATCTTTTTCTAAAGTGCTATATAACTTATATATGTTCGCTAGATTTGGAAGGGAGTCTATTTTCTAGATTCTTTGACGGATTCAGATTTGCACTTTTGTAACAACGGGAATCCCTGTTTTAGTACAGTAGTGTCTTACTGTCCTGAACTTGAATTGTCGTTGCATTATCCTGTTATGAGTTATTTTCCACCTGAACATATTTATCTTGCAACCTGAACCTGTTACTTATTCATGCTAGGTTATATTTGCCCTGTTTGAGACACATACATGCATGTTTGCTAATAATAACAAAATAACCAAGCCGTGGTTAAGGGAAAGATCTAGTAGTGGAAAATATAGAAACGAGTACTGAGAAGAGGACCCGTGTCCTGCCTGTTACGTGTTCATGACTACATAATTCACCATCCTATTTACCTGTACCTGACTGCATGCTTCCCTATAGGAAGATGTATTCGTAAGAGAACCACTAGGTTCTACCTGTTTCCTGTACCTGACTGCATACTTTCCTATAGGAAGGTGTACTCGGAAGAGAACCACTAGGTTCTACCTGTTCCTGTTTCCTGTTATCCTGATCCTTTAGTACACTGCCCTATGGACTACAAAATCTAAACGTAACTTGTTTGAATGTAGCAATCATGTGATAAAAATCGGGGCGCATGAAGTGCTACCTAGTTAGTAATAATACAAGACTTGACATAACCTGATACCTGTTAGCTGATACCTGTACTTGTACCTGATTACCTGTATACCTGTTTACCTGGTTACCTGTTTACCTGTATATCTGATTACCTATATACCTGTTACATGTTTACCTATTTACCTATTAGCTTGACACCTGATACATGTTACCTGTACCTGTTTGTATACCATGTTGCTTGATTCTGTTTGCATGATTCATGTTACATATTAAATTTCTGTTGACACACTTATACCATGCTTGTTTATTTCTGCTGTTATTTTGTATTTGTGATTTCTTTCCATGTACTTGTATCCTGCATTACGAGCAGCCCGTAACTTGCATTGATGGGAATCTTGTTTCTTTTTCCTTCTTCCTACAATTTGTCAAATTGCAGATTTTGATGATCAGCTGTCCGATGGAGTATGTGATCTAATGTTCTAGTTTGCTGGAGCTTTTGCTATCTTCATTTATTTCCTGTTGCTCATTTTGAACAATGTATCTGTTACTTGGATTCTTTGTGTTTGGGCAGTATGACCCAAGATTTTTGACTTGTCTAGACTTGATTTATTTGTGATTATATTATATTTTGGATTCCAAGTAAATTTTTGTTGGTATATTGATTCAATTATGCATGTGTGGTTGATTCTCTTGCTTCCAACTCTGATTATTTTGTGAGATGTTGAAAAGATTCTTGAATAGCTTATGGATGATGAAAATCATTTGCTGATCTTTTGTCACGTATCCGTATTCCGTATTCTCTTTTGGGAAGCGTGGCGTGACAATCACATGTAGTGTAGACACATTTAGTAGACAATATTTTAACTAATCATGTACAACTTATTAATAGGGGTACTAGATGAGACATGTGCATTGCACTAGCACGTGTCTAGTTGTGCATGGGGGTGTGGCTGGATGGAGCAAGGAGAAATGGAGAGAGTGGGGTTGTGGATTGAGGTGGTTATGTGATCATGGGTAGTTGCTACAACTCCCTCACTCATCCTAGCCTTTGATATCTAACCATTTGATTTAATCCTAGCCATCTATTCTCACCCTAAAAATGTATATATACCCCCTAGTTCTTTTCATTTAGTACACCAGAAAATTTATTAAGAAAGAAAAGATTAGAGTGAGAAAAAGATTGAGAACTTTAGCAAGTAAGAGATTGAGTATTTTTGTGTGTGGTGTTCACCCCAAGGAGAGGCCGACCTACATCAAAGCACAAGGGGAGAGAGAGATCGGATTCCATACAAGCCAAGGAGGAGGAGACGCGTTGGTGGTACAATCTAGGAGGAGAATGATCCATTCGTACATTCTAGGAGATTTCTAGGAGCTTTTTATTCATTTTTCTCCAATAGGTGGGTGATTTCTTATGCTTCTACTTTAGACATCATGCTAGGGTTTGAATTGTTAAAATTGCTAAGAAAAACTAAGTAGAATTGGTCAAATGTTTGTTTAAATAGAGAGAAATTGTCGATAAAGTGAATGCTAGGAAAATTGATTTGTTAGCTGATACAATTGTGATTTCCATGCTAAATTTGATCATGTTACCATGAAAATTATATTTGAGCCATGCTAAATTGAGAAATTTGTGTTTATGAGATGACTAGTTGATTGAATGCACTATGGAAACCTTACTGATGAAATTAGTATAAGACTAATGTAGAAAGAGGAGTTATGTTCTAAAATTATTGTTTAATAATAACAAGTAAAAATAAACAGAAAAAGTAATCTTTTGCAGAAACTTTGATTTTAAATAATGTGAGAATTGTGATTTTGTTCTCAATGGCAAAAATATATCCATGATCTACTTTAAATTTGAACTTGGTGCAATCGACAGTGACCGAACTAGAGTCGATAGTCGACTGTCAGGTAATAAATTTCGGATTTTAGTTACAGAACAGTCGACCGACTATATTGTAACAGTCGACTGCCCTGACTATTGGTTTTCGAGTTTTAAATCCTCGCAGAACAGTCGACCGACTATGTTGTAACAGTCGACTGCCTTGACTATTGGTTTTCGAGTTTTAAATTCTCGCAGAACAGCCGACTGGCCTATCTCAACAGTCGACTATCAAGGTTTTCGGCTAGTGAAATATTTCAAAAAAAAAGTTTTCTAGTGTTCTAAAAATTGAGAAAAATATTAGAAAAATCTTTAATAATGTCTAGACTTCATAAAGGATTTTCCATAACCTTTGACTTGGAATAAATGAGAATTTGAGACTATTTTGCAAGAAAGAACTTGTTATAAATTATTAACTTAAATTGTCTTTAGATGAAGAAAAATCAATGTATTATTTAAAAGAGTTTTGAAATGAGATTTGGTAATGGAAAAATTGAAGGTGTGAATTTTGGCTTTAGTATTGATAAAGTGAGAATAAGAGAATTATGTGGAAAGAATGAATTATGAATGCGACAAGTTAGAAAATGAATTTATTTGATCTTGCATGAAATTGTACATGAAAGTGAAATCAAATATCGTGATGAATTATGAAAGATTTTATGAATATGAATACACAAATGCTATGAATATGAAATGGAATTGAAAGCTAAAGGGTAGCTATGCCTTATACCGGCATTGAAAGAATATTTTTGAGATGAGATATTGAAAAGAAAAGACCAAATTTGGGTTGTATTGTTGAATTGATGATTAAGACCGGTATAGAGAGAATGCTGACTCTAGGGTATTGATTTTATTCATGGTTCAATAAATAAGAATTAGATACATAGTGAAGATGTGATGAAAGTAAGGAAAATACACGAGTATGAGGGCCTCGGAGCTACGGCGTGAGAGTATTCATAGGCTGTCTACACGATGCGTCGTGTCATGACGTGGATATGTCTCCACGAGTCCGTACCGCAGGCGATGCTTGTGGGGTGTTTGGTGACTGCGGGTGGTGTCATGTCTTATGACGGAGGCTAAATTGTCCATAGGTTCTACACGATGCGTCGTGTCATGACGTGGGATTCCCCTCCAGGCTGTCTGGACATGAGCTCGTAACTCATAAAACATCTAGGATACTTACCGTAGTAGTTTAATTCATGGTGAGGGATTGTACCCTACAAGATGAAGAACGATTAAGGGCTTGCCCTCGGACCTATGCAGTATGGGATGCATAGAATCCGAACAAGTGTGCATTAATGTCATATAATATAAATAACTTCATCAAGGACTAAGTGCATAGCACAACACGACATCAATAGGATAGTCCTTTGTAGCTTTGTTTGTGATCAAGTTTGTAGTTTGTTAAAGTATTTGAGAATCGTTATACTGTTCAACATAGCGAGGATGGCCGTGTATAACGTTTCGTCGGTTGTATGCAACTAACGTACCCACAGTTTGTATGCAGGATAAAGTGCATGAAAAAGTACTAAGGAGGAATTGATGCTTAAAGAATTACTCAAGTGTTGTTGTACTTCATTCATGTAATTGTTGTAACTTTGCCTCCGCTGTTTAAAAATGTAACTCTGATGTAATAAAGTTTTAAATTTCTTGTTAAATTGTACAAAGAGAAGTGTAAAGATCATGTGGTACGTGAATTCGGTCTTGTTTGGAATTTGGGGTGTCACAACTAAGGGTCTCGCCTAGCCTCCAGATTTCAACAACCATCTTAATAATAGAGATCAATTAGGTTATATCCAACCCCAACATAAATGTCTCCTTCATTAATCATCATTTCTTCTTTACACACAAATCATGAAGTAATCAACTTCTTATATTAACAATTTCTCAAATCGAAATTCTTGTAAACAACGTTTTTATTAGCCAACCAAACTAATCACTTTCATGATTCTCAAAGTTCTCTCGATTAATACAACCTCTTTCATGTTTATTTACACTTCAAGCATATTAATACAAATCCTCCTTTTAGAATAGATCACTATTTTCTTTTTAATACAAAAACTTTTCTAAAGATTAATCACTAGGGACTCCTTATTCCCAACTCATAATTTTGCCGTAATTTTATCAAGACAACTCTACAAATCTTTAACAATTTACATCTCTTCTTAAACTTGAATTCAAACTCAACTAATATATGAATAGGTCTTTTTAATTAAAAATATCTTTAAGAATCATATGAAAAACTCTCAAGTGTTCTAATAATATTTTAGAATATTTTCATAAATTTTCCCAATGTTTAAAAACTTGTAAAAACTCAAATATATAATAAAAACTCAAAAGAGGATACCCGGATTTGAACCCAAGACCCATCCGAAACCCCCATAGTCTTCCAACTAGTGAGCCATCTCACCGTTGTGTTAAGAAGCTTTATGAATTGTTTTTATAACCCAAAAATACTCTTTGATTTAATTTCAAAAAAATTAAACAAAATAGAGCTAACCCCAGGCTGAAACCCGCGAGCAGAGAACCCCCCCAAGCGACACGTGGCAGCTCTAGGCGCACACGCTAGCCACTCAGCCCAAGCATCACATCTGATATCATAGGGGTTTAATTTCTTATAACCCGGCCTTCTGTTTTCTACTTATATTTAATTCTCTCAGTTATTTTCGATTTCTAATCTCTTTTCTCAACTTAAATGTTCATAAAACATCTTCCTAAGTTTCCAGAAATAATTTCCCATTAATTTTATTCACATTAACATAAAATTATTCCCAATTTAACGCAAATAATCACTCTTATAAATCTATTCTTCATATGTTTTGATTAAAAAAAATTGACTACTAACATGAATGTATTTCTTTTAGCAATTCACCCTTCCCATCGGTTTTATATTTCACCCCTAATATTTACACAATTCTTAAGCACATATTAGCAACTTTATGCATTCATATACATAATTCATATAATCTGATCATGACTTCAACACTACAACATGCTTTTAAATAGAAATTTATTTGACAATCAATCAATTCTATGATGAAACTTTCAATTAGCATACAATAATTCTCATATTTCATTACTACTAACAATTCTAACAACACAATATGCATCCCAAAAGTAATTGAAGAACTCATACTAATTAACACTTTCAAGAATAAACTACCTACACATGCATACTACATTAATTTAGAAAGTAAAAGAAACACACACCGATTTGAAGAATTTTTCCAAGCAACAAAAATCCTAAAAGCCTTCCAAATGTTCCCTCAAAATCTGAGCCCCCCAAGACGAAACCGACAGCAAGGAATAAAAAAGTTTTGAAGAAAGAAAAAAATGGAAATGGGAATAAGCTTGGTCTGTTGAAGTTTATAAAGGAAGAAAAATGATAATGGGAAGTTTTGTTTAACCACCCACTAATCCAAATAACCACCCACTTACTCCCTACTTAAATCAAAATGTTCTTTTCCCTCCCTGCAGATTTTGGCACGCCACTTTAGTGTGGGAAAACACGTGCACGTGTGTGTTACGTGTGCACACAATTTTTTAATAGCTTTTATTTAAAGTAAATGTACATGTTATAATATATAATATGTATTTAATAAAACTCGTTTAATTTAATTATAATTAAAGTTTTCGTGCACAAATAAAAACAAACAGACACACACTTCATAAATTGTATTTTGAAAGATAATACAACCAATACGTGCACTTCAAGCATGTACATCGCATGTAAAATAAAAATTAAAATACAAAGATAAAGTTGAAATACAACATACGAAAATACATTTTATTAATTTCAAATGTACAACAATGTAATCCACACGGATATAGAAAACATGTGCATCGCACGTATAAAAATATATTTGAGTCCAAAAAATGAGAAAATAAATTTCAATTTATAAAATGAATTCAAATAAGTTATAAAAATAAATAATTGAAATACGTAGAAATATTACATGTAACAGTGGAATATAAGCAATCTGCACGTGTATTGAAAGCACGTGCAATGTACGTAAAAATAGAAAGATTGGAAATTAATTTTTAAGTTGGCTCAAATAGGATAAGAATGAATTTTGAGAAGAGGAAAAATGTATAAATAATTTAAATACAATGTACGTATGATACTTATATTAAAATACATTACGGATAATACCCGTAATGATACAAAATACACGTGCGTAACACACAAGGGAGAAAATTATCATAACTCAATTTTGCGGGGTGTTACACCCCCCCCCCCTCTTCCTCCTAAAATAGTTCTTTCCTCAGAACTTACTAGGGTAAAAGTTGTATTTCGTACACTCCAAGAAAAATATCACTATTGCATATAGAAAATTATCAATACCAAGAAAGAAATGTAGTATGTAATGTGGAAAACAAGGTAAACTTATATAGGAAAACTATGAGTGTCAAAATTTATTAGAATGGAACAAGAAACACTAGAAAAATAGCATAGGAAAAGAAATGTTACCATAAAGGATATGATAGATTGAGAGAAATTTTCATACAAAAATAATATTAGGTAAAGTATTAGATAGAAGGAAAGTATAAATTAAGTCATTAATTGTGAAAGAGCTTGGAAAACAAGGCAATTGGAAAGAATAAAGTCAATAGATACTTTAATAAATTATTAATAGGCTTAGTAATCAAAAATTTATCAAAGTAATAAGCGGTAGAATGATTAAAATTGCAAACTGAATTAGTACTATATATTACGAGATAAAAATTGAATTAGCAATTTAAGAGAAGACTACTGGATAAAAGTTTGAAAAATTTACGAGTATGAAATTTAGTTAAAAGTATAGACAATATAAGATAAAAATAATTCTGTATAACAAGTTAATACCATAAAATAATTTGTAAAGTAAATAAAATAATTATATACGATTTAAAAATTAAAAATATAGATTACTGGTTGGCATATATCAAAATGCTTTCAAATTGTCAAGTAGAGCAAGAAAAACCAGCATACAAAATAATATACTTAAATAGGCCTAAAAATTCTAGGGTGAAACAAACAATATTATGATATGAAAATTATAAATAGTTTGTAGGAGTAAAACATGACATCATAGTAGAAAAAGTAATAATATACTTTTGAAACAATACAAAAACTAATTACATAGAAAAATTATGAATCGTAAACAAAAGTATAAACAATAAGAATTTTTTTTTTTTTTTTTCATTAGGTGAGTAACCACCAAATATAAGATAAGTTAGCTGTAAAATAAAATACGATGAAGTGGTATGAAATGCTAACTTATGTAAAGATTCAAAATAATAATAAGACGGAAAGATAGTTGATATTAAGTAGTAAATACGCAAGTAAAATAGAAATCGAAACCAGGATAAATAATAAGGTAATTAATTTAATGCTAGTGTAACGCCCCGATCTCCCCGTTGCTGGGAAACCGTGACACATGCCAAGATCTTTCCTTCAATTAGTCTCGAGACACAGAAAAACTGGAAAATTTAAAAACTTTTCTTCAACACAAAGTTACTATGCAGTAATTACAAATATCAGTTTGTACTACCAAACTGTACTGCCTGCCCCTTTTCTTTTCCTTTTGACTCCAAACCCAATTCTTCCCATTTCTATATCACTTTAAACATAAACTAAAATGGTTATGTTTCAAAGAAAAATTGGGCAGAGTCTCCTTTGTATTTTTTGCCCAAAACACAGAAAAGCTTACGGAATTTTGCTCTAAATTCCGTAGCTTACATCACAGGCAATAAAAATACGGGCTCCCCAGGCCAAAATGAGCATCATCACACAGGTAATATATATATATGCTCTGGGGGCCAAACTCATAACGGTATAACAATTATCAAATAAAAACCATAAATTCCTTATGAAAACGTAGTAAATTTTTAGAATTTTACCTGTAAAAACCTACCACGACGCCTGGCACTCCACACGAAATGGTTACGGGTCAAAACCATATCCTGCTGCCGCACACTATACTTTTCATCATCATACTCATACTTATACATCAAAAATACAATTTAAAGCATAAATCTTTACTATTTACAAATAAAACATAACAACAAATTATAACTGGAGCTCCACTCCACGGAACCTGTACCTACACCTCACCTCTGCACTGCTGAAGACCTGTAACAGTAGGGACCTAGGGCAGTCCGGGGACTCCCTAACCCCCAAACACTAAGGGGTTAGCCATTTCTGGTGTGAGTATAATTTATTAAAAGTAAATAAATTAACTTTCAAGTAAAAACATAACGAACTCACAATTTCCAAGATAAACAAATCTTACTTGACATTTGAACATGTAAACATCATAAATGAAATTTTACATCAAATACTCTCTGAGTCATCACCTGTATGTATATCTATACCCGCTCATAACATACTTATATTTAGTAACCCTTTGAATAACCACCCATAATACAATATTGATTTTGTTTCCTTATCTCATGTATCCCATCATAAACATATGCCTTCATCCTCATACTACCACATTCATTCATGTCCAACCTCACATCTCATTTCACCTTACCATTTACTTGCATTTTATCACAATACACCCCATATCCCAACATAGTTTGGTAATAACACAATCACATCCCAAGCCCATAGCTTGGTTATTAATCTACTCCAACTATCACACTCGCAATTTATCTCGAATGGAAAGGACACGTGTACATATGATTTGTGCCTGTGTACCTTATGACTTACTCTAATGCAAAACTACCAATACAACGATGCTCTTATTCTAATGCAAGATTACTAATGCGGTGATGCTCTTATTCTAATGCCAGCAAGTCTCCGAAGCAACATGCAGCCCATAAATACATGCGCCCCATCTCAAGCCGTTTCTCCAAATATAGGGATTTGAACCCGCGTTATGAATTTCTAATTGTACACAACCTGTTCCTGACAGATACTACATGACTGATGAGGTTGCAAATGTGGTCAAGTCCCACCAATGCAGTACGCTCATGGTGTCTATGTTTGCCACTACTACCCGGTACACCGGACCTCACTCAAAAACCAGACGAACACGGGGTCTCTCCGAGCGCAGTATAGCATACAAGCCTATCCTGTTTCGCCCCTAACTCATAGACCGTGATCTATGGCCTGTTCGCTCTCTCCTGGCCAAGGACCCGACGAAGTTCCGGGGTCCATTCCCCTAGCTCCGCTGCCTTATCATGGCACTTCAGGAATTAACAGTGTGCGATACGCATCCCATGCTCCCAACTCGTGAGAAGGCACCGTACGTATCCCTTTGACAGGAAGGTACAACCCAATAACACCACCTAAGGCCTGCTTCGAGGGACAAGTTGGTCGTAAGGCGCTACCTACAACCAACTCCTCTCTTTTCGGCAAAGGGTCGCAGAAAAATGATCTTTATAAGTCACTACCTTAATGATGTTCCTAACCCTGAACAATCCTAGGAATGACAACATTACACAACATGCTAGGTCTTAAATTAGACTTCGCAAGATAACTCTATCAGGCTGCTCAACCTAAACTCACCAGAATCCCTCAGGATCTGGTTCATGGCCTATCGATCCAAGACTCCGGCAGTACGAACGTATTCGCATGCTACTATCCTGAACTTGGATTTCGTCACACTCTGGTCCGCAATCAACCAACGGTTAAGATCTGACGGCACCCGCGAAGTGACTCGTCCACAGTTCCTTAGGAGTAAGCTAAACACACGTCTTAATGGTCGATAGCCCTAGGGCAATGATATCACCCTAGATGAGCACAACAAATTGCGTATTAGCCAAGAAGCTACATACGAGTAACCAAAAACACATACGAGCTAAACAGCTACGTATGGGACCAACAGCTACATACGGGCCAGTCGAGCCGCGTATGAGACAACAACATGCATACGAGCCAAATAAGCTCCGTATGAGACCAACATCTACATACGGGCCAGTCGAGCCGCGTATGAGACAACAACACACATACGAGCCAAATAAGCTGCGTATGAGACCCACAGCTACATACGGGCCAGTCGAGCCACGTACGCGCAAAACCACATACAAACAATCATACAGGTAATCAAACCTAGAAGCAATCAATTGTGCTTACTAGCAAACTTGATCTTCTATAATTAGAAGCAACAAAAGAATCTACTATAATCAACTTAGCATGGGTTTCTTCTAAAATCAACTCATCATGGCATACCTACTATAATCGACTCAAACATGAGTTTCTTTCTAAAATCGACCCAAACATGATATTCTACTACAACTTAACCATGGGTTTCTTTCTACAACAATTCAAATCCATAGGATGAGTTCTTTTTACTCAATACTACTAACAACTAAAATGAGTTCTTTTTGAGACTCTTAGCTAAAACCACTACTATACTCACTTAAGCATGGTTTCTTTGAACCTTAGAACAACTACTCATCTTAGCTATTTTCTCAAGTTCTACCATTCATACTTTTTATAGGATCCCTTTGATCCATAAATTTTTATATCAATACTTTAGTTTATTCGAACTTCTTCAAAACATCAAAATACGTATATAAACCATACACCCATATTTTGATATCATCATCTAAAAATAACTCATCCATTATATAGGTTTTTATATACTCATGAATAGTTAAAATTCACCATATTTTTACAATCACAAAAATATGTAAAATAAATCAATACTCACATATTCTTTAACCCACAAAATATATTAATATACTAACTCACATATATTTTTAAACCACAAAAATATATAAATAATATAACTCACATATTCCTTTAAACCATAAAATACACGAATATATAAACAAACTAACTCACTTTTTCTTCAAACCACAAAACATATAATAAACCAACTCACATATATCTTTAAACCATGAAAATATATAAATAATATAACTCACCACATTTGATATCATCATATAAAAATAACTCATTCCCATATACACAAATATATAAACAAACTAACTCACACATATTTCTTAAATCACAATTTACATAGATAAATTAATACTCATCTATTTCTCAAAAGTACATAATAAATCAATACTCACATATTCTTTTAACCCACAAAATATATTAATATACTAACTCACATATATCTTTCAAACCACACAATTATATAATAAACCAACTCACATATTTCTTAACCACAGAATACGTGGATAAATTAACTCACATCTTTCTTAGCACACAAAAACACATAATAAGTCATACTCACTTAGTTTTGCGAAGATCCATCGCGCCACCAAGCCACCACGCATCCAAAGTTGCCATATACCCTATCATCAATTTCAAGCGATTAAAACTCAAATCCCTAATTTACTAACAACTCACAATCTCTCTAATAATCCGCTAATTTCTCACATCTACAATTTCCAACATCTCAAAATCTCTCTACCCTAACATTCTTACTCAATAAAAATTTACCCAACTAAATTCTATACAATAAAATAGTTAGGGTTTATACCTTCCGAAATCCAATCGAAAATCCGACAACACCACCATGTAGAGAATCCCTCCATTAGTCTACCCCTAATTTTAATTTGGATTGGATGAAGAATAGAGGTGGATTTTGGGTGGGTAATCGTCCGATCGATGGGTTCTTTTTGGGTTCGTTTTGATCGGGAATGGAAGTGGGAATGGGAAAGAGAAGAAGGGGAAGAAGGGAGGTGGGGTCGGGGTTTCTTCGATTGGCCGGCGCAACGGGAGGAAGTCGGGAGGAGGAGGTCGGAGGGGTTCCATGGGGTCGGCGTCGAACAAGAAGGGGAAGAAGAAGGGAAGGAGAAGGAAGATGGAGGGGGTGGGTTCGTTTCGATCGACGGCGTGGACGGAAGAGGGAGGAAGGGAGGGGCTTTTTCATGGGTTCGGTCTGGGAACGCAGGGGAAGAAGAAGAAGGGAAGAAGAAGGAGAAGAAGAAGGGAAGGAGAGAGAGAGAAGGGGGTTTTTGTAAAAAGTGTAATAACAATAATAGATGATAAATATCTAGGGGAATGTTGCATATAAGCCCTCTAGTCTTAACACATTTCAAATAAAGCCCAACTCTACTCTAATAATCCAAACAATACGAAATACATTAAAACTACTTTGTAGATAATCCGTATAAAAAAATAATTTAATCTTGAAAATAATAATAATATAAAATAGACAATATATCTTATATATCTCAATTAAGATAATTTTTATCAGAAAATCCATGATCCCGCGAAATTCTCAATCGCGCACACATTTCGATGCAAAATAGCCATATGCTATTTTCCGGGTCGTTACATCACTCCCTCCTTAGAATCGTTCTGTCCTCAGAACGCTGCTAGTGGAGAGGAAGACAACCACAACATCAATGGTTCACGAGACATTTCCCGAACCATCTCCAGTTTCTCGAGTGATATTCTCGAAAATTGGTTTTCTACCAAGTTGAACTGTTGTCCTTCCGCCTCTTGGACAGGCCCACCATGAATTTGATGGTGACATTCTTCTGCTCCTCTGCTCTAGAGTAGACAGTGGCTGCATTGCCTTGCTCTACCCTTGTCCACAAGTGATGTCGATTTATTCCTTGGTTACGACTTCTATTTGTTAGTGACCACTCCCTCCTTAGAAAGGACGAAGTCACACATTGCCGCTTCAGCCCCTGAGTAGCTCCTCTTGGTGACCTTACTGAATTGTTAACACGATTGCCCTCTGTCTGAGCAAGATTTCCTCCCTGGCGTGCTCTTAGTGGCTGCTTAATCATAAGCTGATCTTGGAAAATCTGTCGCTTCAGTGCTTTAATCCCGGCATTTCCTGCCTAAGCCTTCTGACTTGCTCACTTGGACTCGGTTGCAGCTCCCATTGTGTCAAAATTGAGCTCTAAACTTGAGTAATCACTCTTATACTGGTTTTCTTGATCTCATCATCTATCTTCTTGCTTTCTTTCACGGTCTTTGGCTGAGGTCAATCCTTCACTTATCTCGGTCTTTTGCAGTCCAGTAGCCACTCCCTCCTTAGAATAGGGCATGGCCTACGATCATTACTTCAAACTTCCAGGATTCTCTCCTGTAATTTGCTCGAAGCTGATGCTCCAGATGGTGTATTCAAACAGACAATCTAGAGTTGCCTCCCGCACACAACTCAAACCTTGAAAAATAATTCGGATAAAAGAATGTGATGAACCACAATTGAACAAAACAGTTGTATGGATTCCATATATATATATAAATCCAACTGGCTACGAAAGTGTTTCATCATACCTTACTTCCTCGTCCAAAATAAATTTCAAAAATACAACTTTTAACTTAGTTGCAGTTCTATAGGCACATACCGGTACTAGCACTCCTGCCTTCTACAGCTTGCTGGTAGTAAGTGCGAACTCTACCCTTGGTGAACAGGCTCCTTTCCTCTATTGTTCATCTTCGGGGTTAATCTGCTGTTCTTTCTTGTGAAGCTGGGGACAATCTGGTCAGATATGACCAATCCTCCCACATTTGTAACATGCACTGGTATCTATCTAGTGTCCTTCCTCGAACACTGGTTCTTGAGATGACCATGCTCACCACATAAAACAACTTCCTGAGCTTCCTCATTTTCCGATGTATGTTGGCTGCCGCCGGTGTGTGTTGATCCACACTTAGTCCTTACGGTGGTGAAGCCTCCTTGGCTCCTCGCTCAAGATTATCGGATCACCCATCGATATCGGTTCACTCTCTTCCATCAACACCTCCTTGGTTAGGACATCCTCGAACATCATTCATGTGCTTAAAGGATGGTAACACATATACTGGAATTAGTCCAGATATAGAAAAATTATAAACCATAAGTTGAAAGAACCAACAATATGAATTATAACTATCTACAACTAGCTAAATCCCGACTCCTAAAGGGCATTCAAGTTTAATTTTCCTACTGTGTTGGACTGTAAATTGAAGTCAGCTCTGATACCATCTGTAACGCCCCGATCTCCCCGTTGCTGGGAAACCGTGACACATGCCAAGATCTTTCCTTCAATTAGTCTCGAGACACAGAAAAACTGGAAAATTTAAAAACTTTTCTTCAACACAAAGTTACTATGCAGTAATTACAAATATCAGTTTGTACTACCAAACTGTACTGCCTGCCCCTTTTCTTTTCCTTTTGACTCCAAACCCAATTCTTCCAATTTCTATATCACTTTAAACATAAACTAAAATGGTTATGTTTCAAAGAAAAATTGGGCAGAGTCTCCTTTGTATTTTTTGCCCAAAACACAGAAAAGCTTACGGAATTTTGCTCTAAATTCCGTAGCTTACATCACAGGCAATAAAAATACGGGCTCCCCAGGCCAAAATGAGCATCATCACACAGGCAATATATATATATGCTCTGGGGGCCAAACTCATAACGGTATAACAATTATCAAATAAAAACCATAAATTCCTTATGAAAACGTAGTAAATTTTTAGAATTTTACCTGTAAAAACCTACCACGACGCCTGGCACTCCACACGAAATGGTTACGGGTCAAAACCATATCCTGCTGCCGCACACTATACTTTTCATCATCATACTCATACTTATACATCAAAAATACAATTTAAAGCATAAATCTTTACTATTTACAAATAAAACATAACAACAAATTATAACTGGAGCTCCACTCCACGGAACCTGTACCTACACCTCACCTCTGCACTGCTGAAGACCTGTAACAGTAGGGACCTAGGGCAGTCCGGGGACTCCCTAACCCCCAAACACTAAGGGGTTAGCCATTTCTGGTGTGAGTATAATTTATTAAAAGTAAATAAATTAACTTTCAAGTAAAAACATAACGAACTCACAATTTCCAAGATAAACAAATCTTACTTGACATTTGAACATGTAAACATCATAAATGAAATTTTACATCAAATACTCTCTGAGTCATCACCTGTATGTATATCTATACCCGCTCATAACATACTTATATTTAGTAACCCTTTGAATAACCACCCATAATACAATATTGATTTTGTTTCCTTATCTCATGTATCCCATCATAAACATATGCCTTCATCCTCATACTACCACATTCATTCATGTCCAACCTCACATCTCATTTCACCTTACCATTTACTTGCATTTTATCACAATACACCCCATATCCCAACATAGTTTGGTAATAACACAATCACATCCCAAGCCCATAGCTTGGTTATTAATCTACTCCAACTATCACACTCGCAATTTATCTCGAATGGAAAGGACACGTGTACATATGATTTGTGCCTGTGTACCTTATGACTTACTCTAATGCAAAACTACCAATACAACGATGCTCTTATTCTAATGCAAGATTACTAATGCGGTGATGCTCTTATTCTAATGCCAGCAAGTCTCCGAAGCAACATGCAGCCCATAAATACATGCGCCCCATCTCAAGCCGTTTCTCCAAATATAGGGATTTGAACCCGCGTTATGAATTTCTAATTGTACACAACCTGTTCCTGACAGATACTACATGACTGATGAGGTTGCAAATGTGGTCAAGTCCCACCAATGCAGTACGCTCATGGTGTCTATGTTTGCCACTACTACCCGGTACACCGGACCTCACTCAAAAACCAGACGAACACGGGGTCTCTCCGAGCGCAGTATAGCATACAAGCCTATCCTGTTTCGCCCCTAACTCATAGACCGTGATCTATGGCCTGTTCGCTCTCTCCTGGCCAAGGACCCGACGAAGTTCCGGGGTCCATTCCCCTAGCTCCGCCGCCTTATCATGGCACTTCAGGAATTAACAGTGTGCGATACGCATCCCATGCTCCCAACTCGTGAGAAGGCACCGTACGTATCCCTTTGACAGGAAGGTACAACCCAATAACACCACCTAAGGCCTGCTTCGAGGGACAAGTTGGTCGTAAGGCGCTACCTACAACCAACTCCTCTCTTTTCGGCAAAGGGTCGCAGAAAAATGATCTTTATAAGTCACTACCTTAATGATGTTCCTAACCCTGAACAATCCTAGGAATGACAACATTACACAACATGCTAGGTCTTAAATTAGACTTCGCAAGATAACTCTATCAGGCTGCTCAACCTAAACTCACCAGAATCCCTCAGGATCTGGTTCATGGCCTATCGATCCAAGACTCCGGCAGTACGAACGTATTCGCATGCTACTATCCTGAACTTGGATTTCGTCACACTCTGGTCCGCAATCAACCAACGGTTAAGATCTGACGGCACCCGCGAAGTGACTCGTCCACAGTTCCTTAGGAGTAAGCTAAACACACGTCTTAATGGTCGATAGCCCTAGGGCAATGATATCACCCTAGATGAGCACAACAAATTGCGTATTAGCCAAGAAGCTACATACGAGTAACCAAAAACACATACGAGCTAAACAGCTACGTATGGGACCAACAGCTACATACGGGCCAGTCGAGCCGCGTATGAGACAACAACATGCATACGAGCCAAATAAGCTCCGTATGAGACCAACATCTACATACGGGCCAGTCGAGCCGCGTATGAGACAACAACACACATACGAGCCAAATAAGCTGCGTATGAGACCCACAGCTACATACGGGCCAGTCGAGCCACGTACGCGCAAAACCACATACAAACAATCATACAGGTAATCAAACCTAGAAGCAATCAATTGTGCTTACTAGCAAACTTGATCTTCTATAATTAGAAGCAACAAAAGAATCTACTATAATCAACTTAGCATGGGTTTCTTCTAAAATCAACTCATCATGGCATACCTACTATAATCGACTCAAACATGAGTTTCTTTCTAAAATCGACCCAAACATGATATTCTACTACAACTTAACCATGGGTTTCTTTCTACAACAATTCAAATCCATAGGATGAGTTCTTTTTACTCAATACTACTAACAACTAAAATGAGTTCTTTTTGAGACTCTTAGCTAAAACCACTACTATACTCACTTAAGCATGGTTTCTTTGAACCTTAGAACAACTACTCATCTTAGCTATTTTCTCAAGTTCTACCATTCATACTTTTTATAGGATCCCTTTGATCCATAAATTTTTATATCAATACTTTAGTTTATTCGAACTTCTTCAAAACATCAAAATACGTATATAAACCATACACCCATATTTTGATATCATCATCTAAAAATAACTCATCCATTATATAGGTTTTTATATACTCATGAATAGTTAAAATTCACCATATTTTTACAATCACAAAAATATGTAAAATAAATCAATACTCACATATTCTTTAACCCACAAAATATATTAATATACTAACTCACATATATTTTTAAACCACAAAAATATATAAATAATATAACTCACATATTCCTTTAAACCATAAAATACACGAATATATAAACAAACTAACTCACTTTTTCTTCAAACCACAAAACATATAATAAACCAACTCACATATATCTTTAAACCATGAAAATATATAAATAATATAACTCACCACATTTGATATCATCATATAAAAATAACTCATTCCCATATACACAAATATATAAACAAACTAACTCACACATATTTCTTAAATCACAATTTACATAGATAAATTAATACTCATCTATTTCTCAAAAGTACATAATAAATCAATACTCACATATTCTTTTAACCCACAAAATATATTAATATACTAACTCACATATATCTTTCAAACCACACAATTATATAATAAACCAACTCACATATTTCTTAACCACAGAATACGTGGATAAATTAACTCACATCTTTCTTAGCACACAAAAACACATAATAAGTCATACTCACTTAGTTTTGCGAAGATCCATCGCGCCACCAAGCCACCACGCATCCAAAGTTGCCATATACCCTATCATCAATTTCAAGCGATTAAAACTCAAATCCCTAATTTACTAACAACTCACAATCTCTCTAATAATCCGCTAATTTCTCACATCTACAATTTCCAACATCTCAAAATCTCTCTACCCTAACATTCTTACTCAATAAAAATTTACCCAACTAAATTCTATACAATAAAATAGTTAGGGTTTATACCTTCCGAAATCCAATCGAAAATCCGACAACACCACCATGTAGAGAATCCCTCCATTAGTCTACCCCTAATTTTAATTTGGATTGGATGAAGAATAGAGGTGGATTTTGGGTGGGTAATCGTCCGATCGATGGGTTCTTTTTGGGTTCGTTTTGATCGGGAATGGAAGTGGGAATGGGAAAGAGAAGAAGGGGAAGAAGGGAGGTGGGGTCGGGGTTTCTTCGATTGGCCGGCGCGACGGGAGGAAGTCGGGAGGAGGAGGTCGGAGGGGTTCCATGGGGTCGGCGTCGAACAAGAAGGGGAAGAAGAAGGGAAGGAGAAGGAAGATGGAGGGGGTGGGTTCGTTTCGATCGACGGCGTGGACGGAAGAGGGAGGAAGGGAGGGGCTTTTTCATGGGTTCGGTCTGGGAACGCAGGGGAAGAAGAAGAAGGGAAGAAGAAGGAGAAGAAGAAGGGAAGGAGAGAGAGAGAAGGGGGTTTTTGTAAAAAGTGTAATAACAATAATAGATGATAAATATCTAGGGGAATGTTGCATATAAGCCCTCTAGTCTTAACACATTTCAAATAAAGCCCAACTCTACTCTAATAATCCAAACAATACGAAATACATTAAAACTACTTTGTAGATAATCCGTATAAAAAAATAATTTAATCTTGAAAATAATAATAATATAAAATAGACAATATATCTTATATTTCTCAATAAAAATAATAGTCGTCAAAAAATACATGATCGCGCGAAATTCTCAATCGCGCACACATTTCGATGCAAAATAGCCATATGCTATTTTCCGGGTCGTTACAGCTAGGTTGTAAAATATTATAAAATGGTACAAACTAGTAGAAAAATGGAATAGTGGTAAGTAATTTATAAAAATTATAAGTGGGGTTATTAAAGTAGAAAATCATCTGTGTTGTTGGTTCGCCTCATTGGTGTCCAACTGTAGGCTTGCCTACTTGACTTCATGTTGCAAAATTGTCTCTACGTCATCCAATTGCTGTTTACCTTCTGGACAACCTGTTGCAGATTTTGCATCCCGGACATCCAGTTGCAGCATACATCCATTGATGTCTAGTTGCAGATTTGCTTCTCGACATCAGGTTGCACCAAAGTGGAATGATGCAATCTTCCATATGTACTTGGATATTGGATGTTTAATAAAGTATGGTGTTACGTTTTTTAAATTGGTGATATAAAAATGGATGTAAAAGTTGGGATAGCAAGAGGGGAAAATTACAACGATAAAATATTAAAATAAAATGATAGATTTTAAATATCGAATATAAGCTATATCACAAAAATAATAGGAAGATGATTTATAATGTGTAGGAATATGTCACATCTATATAAGTAAAACATTACAATCTTGTTAAAAAAATATACTTAAATGAATAAGACGATGTAAAATAGTGGGATATTATAGTATCGTGAAATCAAAGTATTTGTAAAGTGAATGTAAACATACAAAATTAAAATTCAAAAATCTAATAGAAATAATAACATAGGAAAATGATAATCTTAATAATAGTTAAATAAGTAATAATTCAAAACTTAATAGAATACGTAAAAGTAATAGAAAATTAAATAAGTAGCGTAAAACGCATATAAATAAGGAGGATAAAACATCAATAAAGAAAACGAGTTAGTCAAACATAAAAGATTAAGACTTAGGGTTATAAATAAAATAATGAAAGTGAATTAATAGTATAAGAAAATATTTATTTGAAAAATAGTAAATGTTAAAGATAAAAAGTACTACCGGGGAAATACATGGAAAAAATAAGAGTGAAAAGTTAGTCTACGTGTAAGGTATCATGAATGTCAGTACAAACCTGTCACGCTTCTACTGCGCCACTCTGGTACCAAGGGAAAACATGCACGCATACAATATCACATCAATGTATACGAGGAGAGTATCATGAATGCAAGTTCAATAACTATAACATTCATGACTCCAAACTGACACTCACACTCTAATGTTGTAACGACCCGAAAAATAGCATATGGCTATTTTGCATCGAAATGTGTGCGCGATTGAGAATTTCGCGCGATCATGTATTTTTTGACGACTATTATTTTTATTGAGAAATATAAGATATATTGTCTATTTTATATTATTATTATTTTCAAGATTAAATTATTTTTTTACGGATTATCTACAAAGTAGTTTTAATGTATTTTGTATTGTTTGGAATTATTAGAATATAGAGTTGGGCTTTATTTGAAATGTATTGAAGTTAGAGGGCTTATATGCAATATTCCCCTAGATATTTATCAATCTATTATTAATTATTCCCTTTTTACAATAAACCCCTTCTCTCTCTCTTTCCCTTCTCCTTCTTCTTCCCTTCTCCTTCCCGTTCGTTTCTTCTTCCCGAACCCAAAGAAGCCATCGGCCTCCTCTCCCTCTCCTTCTTCTCCGTTCGCACCCAGCCAAAAGAAACCCCCCCCCCCCGCCGACCTCCTCCCTTCTCCCTCTCCATTCGCGTCCAACCAGCGACCCCCCACTCCCGTCCCCTTCTTCTTCTTCTTCTCCGTCTTGTTCGATGCCGAACCCAAAAGGAACCCCGACCACCCTTCTCCTCCTCCCGTTCGTCCCAACCAAAATCGAAGCAGCCCCGACCTCCCTCCCTTCCTCCCCCGTTCGTCCACGCCGCCGATCGAAGAAACCCCAACCCCACCTCCGTTCCATTCTTCTTCTCCTTCTTTCCTTCCATTTCCATCCCGATCGAAAGAACCAAACGAACCCATCAATGATACCTCCCCACCTCAAAATCCATCTCCATTTCTTCGTCAATTTCGAATTAAGTTGAGGGTTAGATTAATGGAGGGATTCTCTACATGGTGGTGTTGTCGGATTTTCGATTGGATTTCGGAAGGTATAACCCTAACTATTTTATTGTATAGAATTTAGTTGGGTTAATTTTTATTAAGTAAGAATGTTGTGGTAGAGAGATTTTGAGACGTTGGAAATTGTAGATGGGAGAAATTAGTAGGTTATTAGAGAAATTGTAAGTTGTTAGTAAATTAGGGATTTGAGTTTGTAAAAGAAAATTGTAGGGATATGAATTAATTCTTGTATAGAAATAGAAATTGTAGTTGGGCTATTAGATTATTTGGGAGCGATTTTAGTAATTAATTGAGGATGAAAATACCGTTGGTATTAGATCATCACGTGCATCAGGCGTGTATATCCCAAGTGTTCAGTAAGCACTTGTGGGATATTTGGGATAGCGATTATTTACTCTTGTGATTAGTTGAAGTATTTGAGTTTTAATTGCTTGAAATTTGGTGATAGGATATATTCACAACCTTGGACGCGAGATGGCACGGCGCTTGGATCTTCGCAAAAATTATGTGAGTATGACTTATTATGTGTTTTTGTGTGCTAAGAAAGATGTGAGTTAATTTATTATGTGTTTTGGTGTGTTAAAAATTATGTGAGTATGACTTATTATGTGTTTTTGTGTGCTAAGAAAGATGTGAGTTAATTTATTATGTATTTTTGGTGTGTTAAAGAAATAAGTGAGTTAGTTGTTTATATATTTGTGTATTTTATGGTTTAAAGAAATAAGTGAGTTGGTTTATTATATATTTTTGTAGTTTGATGAATATGTGAGTTATATTATTTATATATTTTTGTGGTTTAAAAATATATGTGAGTTAGTATATTAATATATTTTGTGGGTTAAAGAATATGTGAGTATTGATTTATTTTACATATTTTTGTGATTGTAAAAATATGGTGAATTTTTAACTATTCTTGAGCATATAAAAACCTATATAATGGATGAGTTATTTTTAGATGATGATATCAAAATATGGGTGTATGGTTTATATACGTATTTTGATGTTTTGAAGAAGTTCGAATAAACTAAAGTATTGATATAAAAATTTATGGATCAAAGGGATCCTATAAAAAGTATGAATGGTAGAACTTGAGAAAATAGCTAAGATGAGTAGTTGTTCTAAGGTTCAAAGAAACCATGCTTAAGTGAGTATAGTAGTGGTTTTAGCTAAGAGTCTCAAAAAGAACTCATTTTAGTTGTTAGTAGTATTGAGTAAAAAGAACCCATCCTATGGATTTGAATTGTTGTAGAAAGAAACCCATGGTTAAGTTGTAGTAGAATATCATGTTTGGGTCGATTTCAGAAAGAAACTCATGTTTGAGTCGATTATAGTAGGTATGCCATGATGAGTTGATTTTAGAAGAAACCCATGCTAAGTTGATTATAGTAGATTCTTTTGTTGCTTCTAATTATAGAAGATCAAGTTTGCTAGTAAGCACAGTTGGTTGTTTCTAGGTTTGATTACCTGTATGATTGTTTGTATGTGGTTTTGCGCGTACGTGGCTCGACTGGCCCGTATGTAGCTGTGGGTCTCATACGCAGCTTATTCGGCTCGTATGTGTGTTGTTGTCTCATACGCGGCTCGACTGGCCCGTATGTAAATATTGGTCTCATACGGAGCTTATTTGGCTCGTATGCATGTTGTTGTCTCATACGCGGCTCGACTGGCCCGTATGTAGCTGTTGGTCCCATACGTAGCTGTTTAGCTCGTATGTGTTTTTGGTTACTCGTATGTAGCTTCTTGGCTAATACGCAGTTTGTTGTGCTCATCTAGGGTGATATCATTGCCCTAGGGCTATTGACCATCAAGACGTGTGTTTAGCGTACTCCTAAGGGACTGTGGACGAGTTACTTCGCGGGTGCCGTCAGATCTTAACCGTTGGTTGATTGCGGACCGGAGTGTGACGAAATCCAAGTTCAGGATAGTAGCATGCGAATACGTTCGTATTGCCGGGGTCTTGGATCGATAGGCCATGAACCAGATCCTGAGGGATTCTGGTGAGTTTAGGTTGAGCAGCCTAATAGAGTTATCTTGCGAAGTCTAATTTAAGACCTAGCATGTTGTGTAATGTTGTCATTCCTAGGATTGTTCAGGGTTAGGAACATCATTAAGGTAGTGACTTATAAAGATCATTTTACTGCGACCCTTTGCCGAAAAGAGAGGAGTTGGTTGTAGGTAGCGCCTTACGACCAACTTGTCCCTCGAAGCAGGCCTTAGGTGGTGTTATTGGGTTGTACCTTCCTGTCAAAGGGATACGTACGGTGCCTTCTCACGAGTTGGGAGCATGGGATGCGTATCGCACACTGTTAATTCCTGAAGTGCCATGATAAGGCGGCGGAGCTAGGGGAATGGACCCCGGAACTTCGTCGGGTCCTTGGCCAGGAGAGAGCGAACAGGCCATAGATCACGGTCTATGAGTTAGGGGCGACACAGGATAGGCTTTGTATGCTATACTGCGCTCGGAGAGACCCCGTGTTCGTCTGGTTTTTGAGTGAGGTCCGGTGTACCGGGTAGTAGTGGCAAACATAGACACCATGAGCGTACTGCATTGGTGGGACTTGACCACATTTGCAACCTCATCAGTCATGTAGTATCTGTCAGGAACAGGTTGTGTACAATTAGAAATTCATAACGCGGGTTCAAATCCCTATATTTGGAGAAACGGCTTGAGATGGGGCGCATGTATTTATGGGCTGCATGTTGCTCCGGAGACTTGCTTGCATTAGAATAAGGGCATCATTGTATTGGTAATTTTGCATTAGAGTTTAAGTCATAAGGTACACAGGCACAAAATTATAGGTACACGTGTCTTTTCCATTCGAGATAAATTGCGAGTGTGATAGTTGGAGTAGATTAATAACCAAGCTATGGGCTTGGGATGTGATTGTGTTATTACCGAACTATGTTGGGATATGGGGTGTATTGTGATAAAATGCAAGTAAATGGTAAGGTGAAATGAGATGTTAGGTTGGACATGAATGAATGTGGTAGTATGAGGATGAAGGCATATGTTTATGATGGGATACGTGATATAAGGAAACAAAATCAGTATTGTATTATGAGTGGTTATTCAAATGGTTACTAAATATAAGTAGGTTATGAGCGGGTATAGATATACATACAGGTGATGACTCAGAGAGTATTTGATGTAAAATCTTAATTATGATGTTTACTTATTCAGATGTCAAGTAAGATTTGTTTATCTTGGAAATTGTGAGTTCGTTATGTTTTTACTTGTAAGTATAATTTATTTACTTATTTAATAAATTATACTCACACCAGAAATGGCTAACCCCTTAGTGTTTGGGGGTTAGGGAGTCCCTGGACTACCCTAGGTCCCTACTGTTACAGGTCCTCAGCAGTGCAGAGGTGAGGTGTAGGTACAGGTTCCGTGGAGTGGAGCTCCAGTTATAAATTGTTGTTATGTTTTATTTGTAAATAGTAAAGATTTATGCTTTAAATTGTATTTTTGATGTATAAGTATGAGCATGATGATGAAAAGTATAGTGTGAGGCAGCAGGATATGGTTTTGATCCGTAACCATTTCGTGTGGAGTGCCAGGCGTCATGGTAGGTTTTTACAGGTAAATTTCTAAAAACTTACTACGTTTTCATAAGGAATTTATGGTTTTTATTTGATAATTGTTATACCGTTATGAGTTTGGCCCCCAGAGCATATATATATATTGCCTGTGTGATGATGCTCATTTTGGCCTGGGGAGCCCGTATTTTTATTGCCTGTGATGTAAGCTACGGAATTTAGAGCAAAATTCCGTAAGCTTTTCTGTGTTTTGGGCAAAAAATACAAAGGAGACTCTGCCCAATTTTTCTTTGAAACATAACCATTTTAGTTTATGTTTAAAGTGATATAGAAATTGGAAGAATTGGGTTTGGAGTCAAAAGGAAAAGAAAAGGGACAGGCAGTACAGTTTGGTAGTACAAACTGATATTTGTAATTACTGCATAGTAACTTTGTGTTGAAGAAAAGTTTTTAATTTTTCCAGTTTTTCTGTGTCTCGAGACTAATTGAAGGAAAGATCTTGGCATGTGTCACGGTTTCCCAGCAACGGGGAGATCGGGGCGTTACAGATGGTATCAGAGCCGACTTCAATTTACAGTCTAACACAGTAGGAAAATTAAACTTGGATGCCTTTTAGGAGTGAGGTTTTAGTTAGTTGTAGATAGTTATAATTCATATTGTTGGTTATTTCAACTTATGTTTTATAATTTTTCTATATCTGGACTAGTCCTAGTGTATGTGTTACCATCCTTTAAACACATGAATGATGTTCGAGGATGTCCTAACCAAGGAGGTGTTGATGGAAGAGAGTGAACCGATATCGATGGATGATCCGATAACCTTGAGCGAGGAGCCAAGGAGACTTCACCACTGCAAGGACTAAGTGTGGATCAAT
Source organism: Hemerocallis citrina (assembly GCA_017893485.1). NCBI lineage: Eukaryota > Viridiplantae > Streptophyta > Magnoliopsida > Asparagales > Asphodelaceae > Hemerocallis > Hemerocallis citrina. The sequence continues at coordinate 218,144,470 of CM030362.1, forward strand.
GCACAGTGGCGGCAGCCAGCATACATCGGGAAATGTGGAAGCTGAGGAAGTACGCGATCAAGAAAGGTTGTTAAGCTAAGCAACTGAGAAAGGCTTGTAGAGCTATATTAGCAGGCCTAGCAAGGGAGCAGGAACACCTTGATTCCAGATTGGCACGACTACAACATGAATGGGAGCAAATCCCAGAGACCACCAAGGTTGTAGTATGCATTCCTTGTGAGAGAGTCGGGCATAAGAAATCAGTCTGTCCACGACTACAAGGGACAAGATCTGCACCAGCATCAGGGTTCAAGAACCAAGGTCAGAAGCAGAAGACTCGGAAAGCGGAGGGCAAACTTGGAGGCACCAGGACAGGAAGTTGTTTTTTTTATGAGGTGAGCATGGTCATCTCAAGAACCAGTGTTCGAGGAAGGACACTCAGATAGATACCTGTACATGTTACGAATGTGGAAGGATTGGTCGTATCCGAACAGATATTCCCCAGCTTCACCGGAGGAACGGCAGATCAACCTCGAAGATGAACAATAAAGGAAAAGAGCCTGTTCACCAAGGGTAGAGTTCGCACTTACTACCAGCAAGCCGTAGAAGGCAGGAGTGCTAGTACCGGTATGTGCATATAAAATTGCAACTAAGTTAAAAGTTGTATTTTGAAAATTATTTTGGACGAGGAAGTAAGGTATGATGAAACACTTTCGTAACCAGCTGGATTTATATATATATGGAATCCATGCAGCTGTTTTGTTCAATTGTGGTTCATCACATCCTTTTGTCTGAATTATTTTTCAAGTGTTGAGATGTGTGCGGGAGGCAACTCTAGATTGGTTTGTTTGAATACACCATCTGGAGCATCAGTTTCGAGCAAATTACAGGAGAGAATCCTGGAAGTTTGAAGTAATGATCATAGGCCATGCCCTGTTCTAAGGAGGGAGTGGCTACTGAAATGCAAAAGATCGAGATCAGTGAAGAATTGACCTCAGCCAAAGACCGTGAAGGACGCAGGAAGCTAGATGATGAGGTCAATCAAGCCAGTATTAGAGTGATTACTCAAGTGTAGAGCTCAGTTTTGGCACGATGGGAGCTGCAACCGAGTCCAAGTGAGCAAGTCAGAAGGCTTAGGCAGGAAATGCAGGGATTTAAGCACTGAAGCGGCAATGTGTGACTTCGTCCTTTCTAAGGAGGGAGTGGTCACCAACTAATAGGAGTCGTAATCCAGGAGTGAATCAACATCACTTGTAGACAAGAATAGAGCAAAGCAATGCAGCTACTGTCTACTCCAGAGCAGGAGCAGAAGAATGTCAGCATCAAATTCATGGTGGGTCTGTCCAAAAGGCTGAAGGACAACAGTTCAACTTGGTAGAAGACCAGTTTTTAAGAATATCGCTCGAGGAACTAGAGATGGTTCGGGAAAATGTCTCGTGAACCATTGATGTTGTGGTTGTCTTCCTCTCCACTAGCAGCGTTCTGAGGACAGAACGATTCTAAGGAGGGAGTGATGTAACGACCCGAAAAATAGCATATGGCTATTTTGCATCGAAATGTGTGCGCGATTGAGAATTTCGCGCGATCATGTATTTTTTGACGACTATTATTTTTATTGAGAAATATAAGATATATTGTCTATTTTATATTATTATTATTTTCAAGATTAAATTATTTTTTTACGGATTATCTACAAAGTAGTTTTAATGTATTTTGTATTGTTTGGAATTATTAGAATATAGAGTTGGGCTTTATTTGAAATGTATTGAAGTTAGAGGGCTTATATGCAATATTCCCCTAGATATTTATCAATCTATTATTAATTATTCCCTTTTTACAATAAACCCCTTCTCTCTCTCTTTCCCTTCTCCTTCTTCTTCCCTTCTCCTTCCCGTTCGTTTCTTCTTCCCGAACCCAAAGAAGCCATCGGCCTCCTCTCCCTCTCCTTCTTCTCCGTTCGCACCCAGCCAAAAGAAACCCCCCCCCCCCCCGCCGACCTCCTCCCTTCTCCCTCTCCATTCGCGTCCAACCAGCGACCCCCCACTCCCGTCCCCTTCTTCTTCTTCTTCTCCGTCTTGTTCGATGCCGAACCCAAAAGGAACCCCGACCACCCTTCTCCTCCTCCCGTTCGTCCCAACCAAAATCGAAGCAGCCCCGACCTCCCTCCCTTCCTCCCCCGTTCGTCCACGCCGCCGATCGAAGAAACCCCAACCCCACCTCCGTTCCATTCTTCTTCTCTTTCTTTCCTTCCATTTCCATCCCGATCGAAAGAACCAAACGAACCCATCAATGATACCTCCCCACCTCAAAATCCATCTCCATTTCTTCGTCAATTTCGAATTAAGTTGAGGGTTAGATTAATGGAGGGATTCTCTACATGGTGGTGTTGTCGGATTTTCGATTGGATTTCGGAAGGTATAACCCTAACTATTTTATTGTATAGAATTTAGTTGGGTTAATTTTTATTAAGTAAGAATGTTGTGGTAGAGAGATTTTGAGACGTTGGAAATTGTAGATGGGAGAAATTAGTAGGTTATTAGAGAAATTGTGAGTTGTTAGTAAATTAGGGATTTGAGTTTGTAAAAGAAAATTGTAGGGATATGAATTAATTCTTGTATAGAAATAGAAATTGTAGTTGGGCTATTAGATTATTTGGGAGCGATTTTAGTAATTAATTGAGGATGAAAATACCGTTGGTATTAGATCATCACGTGCATCACGCGTGTATATCCCAAGTGTTCAGTAAGCACTTGTGGGATATTTGGGATAGCGATTATTTACTCTTGTGATTAGTTGAAGTATTTGAGTTTTAATTGCTTGAAATTTGGTGATAGGATATATTCACAACCTTGGACGCGAGATGGCACGGCGCTTGGATCTTCGCAAAAATTATGTGAGTATGACTTATTATGTGTTTTTGTGTGCTAAGAAAGATGTGAGTTAATTTATTATGTGTTTTGGTGTGTTAAAAATTATGTGAGTATGACTTATTATGTGTTTTTGTGTGCTAAGAAAGATGTGAGTTAATTTATTATGTATTTTTGGTGTGTTAAAGAAATAAGTGAGTTAGTTGTTTATATATTTGTGTATTTTATGGTTTAAAGAAATAAGTGAGTTGGTTTATTATATATTTTTGTAGTTTGATGAATATGTGAGTTATATTATTTATATATTTTTGTGGTTTAAAAATATATGTGAGTTAGTATATTAATATATTTTGTGGGTTAAAGAATATGTGAGTATTGATTTATTTTACATATTTTTGTGATTGTAAAAATATGGTGAATTTTTAACTATTCTTGAGCATATAAAAACCTATATAATGGATGAGTTATTTTTAGATGATGATATCAAAATATGGGTGTATGGTTTATATACGTATTTTGATGTTTTGAAGAAGTTCGAATAAACTAAAGTATTGATATAAAAATTTATGGATCAAAGGGATCCTATAAAAAGTATGAATGGTAGAACTTGAGAAAATAGCTAAGATGAGTAGTTGTTCTAAGGTTCAAAGAAACCATGCTTAAGTGAGTATAGTAGTGGTTTTAGCTAAGAGTCTCAAAAAGAACTCATTTTAGTTGTTAGTAGTATTGAGTAAAAAGAACCCATCCTATGGATTTGAATTGTTGTAGAAAGAAACCCATGGTTAAGTTGTAGTAGAATATCATGTTTGGGTCGATTTCAGAAAGAAACTCATGTTTGAGTCGATTATAGTAGGTATGCCATGATGAGTTGATTTTAGAAGAAACCCATGCTAAGTTGATTATAGTAGATTCTTTTGTTGCTTCTAATTATAGAAGATCAAGTTTGCTAGTAAGCACAGTTGGTTGTTTCTAGGTTTGATTACCTGTATGATTGTTTGTATGTGGTTTTGCGCGTACGTGGCTCGACTGGCCCGTATGTAGCTGTGGGTCTCATACGCAGCTTATTCGGCTCGTATGTGTGTTGTTGTCTCATACGCGGCTCGACTGGCCCGTATGTAAATATTGGTCTCATACGGAGCTTATTTGGCTCGTATGCATGTTGTTGTCTCATACGCGGCTCGACTGGCCCGTATGTAGCTGTTGGTCCCATACGTAGCTGTTTAGCTCGTATGTGTTTTTGGTTACTCGTATGTAGCTTCTTGGCTAATACGCAGTTTGTTGTGCTCATCTAGGGTGATATCATTGCCCTAGGGCTATTGACCATCAAGACGTGTGTTTAGCGTACTCCTAAGGGACTGTGGACGAGTTACTTCGCGGGTGCCGTCAGATCTTAACCGTTGGTTGATTGCGGACCGGAGTGTGACGAAATCCAAGTTCAGGATAGTAGCATGCAAATACGTTCGTATTGCCGGGGTCTTGGATCGATAGGCCATGAACCAGATCCTGAGGGATTCTGGTGAGTTTAGGTTGAGCAGCCTAATAGAGTTATCTTGCGAAGTCTAATTTAAGACCTAGCATGTTGTGTAATGTTGTCATTCCTAGGATTGTTCAGGGTTAGGAACATCATTAAGGTAGTGACTTATAAAGATCATTTTACTGCGACCCTTTGCCGAAAAGAGAGGAGTTGGTTGTAGGTAGCGCCTTACGACCAACTTGTCCCTCGAAGCAGGCCTTAGGTGGTGTTATTGGGTTGTACCTTCCTGTCAAAGGGATACGTACGGTGCCTTCTCACGAGTTGGGAGCATGGGATGCGTATCGCACACTGTTAATTCCTGAAGTGCCATGATAAGGCGGCGGAGCTAGGGGAATGGACCCCGGAACTTCGTCGGGTCCTTGGCCAGGAGAGAGCGAACAGGCCATAGATCACGGTCTATGAGTTAGGGGCGACACAGGATAGGCTTTGTATGCTATACTGCGCTCGGAGAGACCCCGTGTTCGTCTGGTTTTTGAGTGAGGTCCGGTGTACCGGGTAGTAGTGGCAAACATAGACACCATGAGCGTACTGCATTGGTGGGACTTGACCACATTTGCAACCTCATCAGTCATGTAGTATCTGTCAGGAACAGGTTGTGTACAATTAGAAATTCATAACGCGGGTTCAAATCCCTATATTTGGAGAAACGGCTTGAGATGGGGCGCATGTATTTATGGGCTGCATGTTGCTCCGGAGACTTGCTTGCATTAGAATAAGGGCATCATTGTATTGGTAATTTTGCATTAGAGTTTAAGTCATAAGGTACACAGGCACAAAATTATAGGTACACGTGTCTTTTCCATTCGAGATAAATTGCGAGTGTGATAGTTGGAGTAGATTAATAACCAAGCTATGGGCTTGGGATGTGATTGTGTTATTACCGAACTATGTTGGGATATGGGGTGTATTGTGATAAAATGCAAGTAAATGGTAAGGTGAAATGAGATGTTAGGTTGGACATGAATGAATGTGGTAGTATGAGGATGAAGGCATATGTTTATGATGGGATACGTGATATAAGGAAACAAAATCAGTATTGTATTATGAGTGGTTATTCAAATGGTTACTAAATATAAGTAGGTTATGAGCGGGTATAGATATACATACAGGTGATGACTCAGAGAGTATTTGATGTAAAATCTTAATTATGATGTTTACTTATTCAGATGTCAAGTAAGATTTGTTTATCTTGGAAATTGTGAGTTCGTTATGTTTTTACTTGTAAGTATAATTTATTTACTTATTTAATAAATTATACTCACACCAGAAATGGCTAACCCCTTAGTGTTTGGGGGTTAGGGAGTCCCTGGACTACCCTAGGTCCCTACTGTTACAGGTCCTCAGCAGTGCAGAGGTGAGGTGTAGGTACAGGTTCCGTGGAGTGGAGCTCCAGTTATAAATTGTTGTTATGTTTTATTTGTAAATAGTAAAGATTTATGCTTTAAATTGTATTTTTGATGTATAAGTATGAGCATGATGATGAAAAGTATAGTGTGAGGCAGCAGGATATGGTTTTGATCCGTAACCATTTCGTGTGGAGTGCCAGGCGTCATGGTAGGTTTTTACAGGTAAATTTCTAAAAACTTACTACGTTTTCATAAGGAATTTATGGTTTTTATTTGATAATTGTTATACCGTTATGAGTTTGGCCCCCAGAGCATATATATATATTGCCTGTGTGATGATGCTCATTTTGGCCTGGGGAGCCCGTATTTTTATTGCCTGTGATGTAAGCTACGGAATTTAGAGCAAAATTCCGTAAGCTTTTCTGTGTTTTGGGCAAAAAATACAAAGGAGACTCTGCCCAATTTTTCTTTGAAACATAACCATTTTAGTTTATGTTTAAAGTGATATAGAAATTGGAAGAATTGGGTTTGGAGTCAAAAGGAAAAGAAAAGGGACAGGCAGTACAGTTTGGTAGTACAAACTGATATTTGTAATTACTGTATAGTAACTTTGTGTTGAAGAAAAGTTTTTAATTTTTCCAGTTTTTCTGTGTCTCGAGACTAATTGAAGGAAAGATCTTGGCATGTGTCACGGTTTCCCAGCAACGGGGAGATCGGGGCGTTACAAATGTCCACCCTAATGTGTCGTCCTTGTAATTTTGTACTACTTATTGAACTAGGCTCTGATACCACTATGTAACGCTCTGAATTCCATTTACATGTAATTCATAGCACAACAGGATATTTTACTTCAAATTCGTACATGTTTAAAAGGAAATTGAAACTTTTCATAATACAACATTGTCCTTTACATCAACGCAGCGGAATTTAAATGAATACAACATGATATATAAAACTTTAACATCAACTTATATCTGGAAATAATCTTTAGCATCAATTCATCTTTATGTCTTTTTGCCAATCCAAGCCTTGCACTGGAAACTGTGGGCACGTCAGTTGCATACAACTGATGCAATTCTATCAAACAACGATTCCCTTTAGAAACCACAAACTTGAATGCACAATAAAGTGTAAAACGTGACTATCCTAAACATGTCAGTGTATGATATGAGTTAAATGCCAAATACAGATTTACACTACATTGCACTAATGCATACTTGTTCGGATTCTATGCATCTCATTCTACATAGGTCCGAGGGCAAGCCCTTAAGGTACTCCACATTATAGAGTTTACATCCCACGTTATGCAACCTAACCTAATTAATATACTCTAATGCATTGTCACCGAAGAGTTGCACCCCAAGGATATGGAACCCTACCGGCCTAAACCAAGCCCACCTCAGTGAATTTATCGGGTGTATCCTCAACCACGAATCCTAACAAGTCGATCTCTCGCAACTACAAACTAGGCCTACCCCTTACCCACCTCATTTGATTTACCAGGCGCATCCTGTTCGTCCCGAACATTCCTATGAATTGCAGTCTCTTTACTGGCCTTTCAGATGATAGACAGACATACTCCTACCCATATACATGGATTTACCGGGCGTATTCCTCGATCTTGGACCCCTAGGAGCTACACATTCTTTACCGGACATGTTCGTCGTTGTTTCTATTATATCTTCTTCTAGTGCCTATCCATAAGTTTAATTACAATCATCACAACCTAAAGCTAGCATACCCTACCGGACTAAAATCAACACATGATAAACATTAGCCCATACTGGCTAATTCTCAAATATCTTGGTTACTAAGGGTCTCTCCTAACCTCTAGATTTCAACAACCATCTCAATAATAGAAATCAATTATGTTATATCCAACACCAACATAAATGTCTCCTTCATTAATCATCTTTTTTTTATCACTTTCTTTACATTCATAAATCATGAAGAATTCAACTTCTTATATTCACATTCAATAACAATTTCTCAAATCGGATTTCTTGTAAAAAACTTCTTAATTAGCCAACGAAACTAATCACTTTCATGATTCTCTAAGTTCTCTCGATTAATTCAACCCCTTTCATGTTTATTTATACTTCAAACATATTAATACAAAAACCTCCTTGTAGAATAGATCACTATTTTCTTTTTAATACAAAAACTTCTCTAAAGATTAATCACTAGGTTTGGATGTCGTCATTCTGCGATTCCCCCCGTCTTGTGGCAGATATGGTCAGATGCATCGGAGACCTGACCCGTACTTCTTCTACATTTTTGCTAGCCGCTGGCTATCTCCTTGTCGAAGCTGAATTCCTCTACCCCCTGGCGATTGAGAGAGTATCAGCGTATAATTTGCGCATTGGCCAGTCTTTCTTCCCTGTCACTATCAGTTACCATGACCTGCCCTCTGGTTCTGCGAGTCAAACCCACTCTCTGGCTGGAGATCCTTTGGCTCCTGTATCTGTTGAAGCTCCCTCTCTTACCTTCGATGCAGTCGTCCTCTTCGGCCAAGCCCAAGGGCAGCCAGAAGTCGTTTTCTAGAAAAAAAAATTTCTTTTCAGCGCAAAAGTGCTGCTTTCTCCCCCTCCTCCAAAATATTGCCTTCCAAGGCCCCAAATTTAGTTTGGATCAACCCCGACCTCTAGTCCACCTCTGCTGCGAAGCACCAGGCTCCTGCTGTGGGGAGTTCTGCTGCTCAGCTTCCCTCTATCCCTCCTACTCCGACTACTAAAGCGATCCTCCCTGCTATTCACTCAGCTCATGTTCGTCACCCCACTTCCCATTCTGAGGATCAAGTGAATGTCTCTGATTTGAAATGGCCTGAATGGGAGGACAATCCCAAGTTTTCATCGGATTGGGATAATTTCATTAGAGGAGTTCATGGTTCTTCTTCTGCGACACCAAGTTCTAAGCTTGTTCCTCTTAAATCTGCTCCCCTTCTTGGACGAAGGCTGATGCTTGGATCGATCAGGACGATCTTCTCTCCGAAGAGGCGGCGGAGCTTGCTAAGTCTTCTCCCCATCACAAGGTAACTCTTTACAATTCTCCTTTTGTTTTGTCGGTCTGTTATTTGTCTGATTCTTTTGCTCTCTGCTTTTGCGATTGTAGTTTTAGTAATTTTTTTGCTTTCCTGTTAAATTTGCTCTTAATTTCTGTCTTGCTACTTTTTTCTTCGATAACATCAGCTGGCGTTTACCTGATTTCCTTCCTTTTGTTCGCAATCCTCATTCTCATGTAGAGGAGGAGCACAATTCTACCTCCTCTATTAATTCTACTCCCTCTCTCATTTTTAAATCTTCAATCCCCACTTCCTCTTCTCTTCATCAGACAGCGTCTGTTTCGAAGGAACAAACTCCTGCTTCGACTTGCCAATCCCCCCTTCTTCTCAGTGCTGATTCATCTCTCTCTAATAGCCTGTTTGTTCAAGCTGGTCATGCTCAGGCTGCTATCACCATAGCCTGTTGTGAGTCTAATAGTCATCCTCCCTCTCCAAAACTCAAATAGACTCCTCTTATCATACGTTCTAGCGCTCGCTTAAGGGCAAAAAATAATAATCACTTATCTTCCGAGTTGAAAGCTTCCTTTGCTGCTCATACCCGTAACCTGGAAATCCCCCCCTATCTCTTATGGTTCGAAGTTGTCATCCTTGGCTCTGTCTACCAAGTTCACTTCGACTCTTTGTCAAATCCTGACATGATTGATCTTGCGACTGGTATGGGGTTTGCGGTGGACTCTAGCCACATTGTGGATTTTCAGACCATACGCAAACGTGAAATTTTGAGAGCTGCTGAGTTCAATCGTGCTCATGATTAGTCTCTCTTGGAACATTCGGGGCCTTCGTTGCCCGTCCAAGCAACAAGCTCTTCTTCACCTTATCTCTTCATCCCATTGTGATATGATCTCCATTCAGGAATCTAAGCTGGACTCTACATCCCCCGCTCTCCTTCGAGCCATTGGTGGATCTCTGATCACCAATTGGATTCCTCTTAATGCATCTGATACGCATGGGGGTATCCTTTTTGGTTTCAAGGAATCCCGATTTTCCGTGATATTTGTTCATCGTCTAACATTTTTTCATATAGTTTGTCACCATTGGCATGAATTCAACTATGGACTCACAGTTGTCTCCGTGTATGGTCCATCTTCTGTCGACAGGCGCAACCTTTTCTGGAATGAGTTTAATTCCTTCGATAACAGCATTCACGGTGTTGCCGCAGAATCTGGTGTGGGGACAATAGATAGAATTTGTAGGTTCGTAGGAACTCGAACCGGCTGAATCTTACTACTTCACTTGTGAACAAGTTGACTCCTTGGTGTTCCTGCGGACCTGCACAAACGTTCGAAACACTGGGATGGATCCCGACGACGAACCCTCCGATGCTCTTGTCAATACTAGAAAAAGTAAAGGAAAAGAGCTTGAGTGGACAAAGATTGATCACCCGTGATAGTAAGAGGTATGGGGTTATTTATAGTCGCCGTGAGGATCTGTTTCCGGATCAGAATGAATCCCTACTTCCCGGTGTGGCTGGATAAGGGTGGTTAGAACCACCTCCTCAGGATAAGGACGAACCAGGATTTCCTCCTATCCTGTTGAACTGGTCCCCAACCGGTTGAGACCCGTTCTCATCTGAACAGATCCGTTCATGGGTTAGCGGGTCTAAGAGGAGAGATCCGGTTCCCAATTCGGACCTGTCTGTAGGTGAAATTACCATCTTATCCATGTGACTTTAAGATTTGTGCCCACTTTGAATGGTTTCGATTTAACCGCATTTATGGCCATATCACGAGCTCCCCACTCCCAAAGACTGTACATTACAGTATTTGGGGAGTAGTTTTGTTGTTTTAATAGAGTATAGGGCTTTATCGGAGTTCTCAAAGGGTGTTTGAATCACGTTTAAGGGGTGACGGTGCTTTTCCGAGATGGTAATGTACCCAAGTAAGCTTTTAGGCCCTTCTGGATTTTTGGTGATTTTTCTCAATTTTTATTTACTCAATTTTGCAAAGCGATGATTTATTTTTCGAGAGCCCTAATTAATTATTCTAACCAATCATTATTTACTCGGGTGCTCAAAAATATTTCCTCGAATTTATAATTATTTTTTAGAAATTTTAATTAATTTTCTTGAATTTTTAATCCTTTTTTTCACAATTTTTAATTAAATAATTTGAATTTAATAAATAAAAAATAGATTTTACACCTATTTATGACGTGGCGTGATCTGGATCATTCATCAACCCCGGGCGCGAAAATCTGGACGATCGAATGGTGAGGCGGTGTTGAGCGACGTGGACGAATCTGGAGCCTTGATCAGGTCGTGACGTGAGTTTTAAGGCGATCTGACGGCTCGTGTAGCTCAGCAGAATTTTCTCCATATGGGCAGCTCGGTACGCCAGTCGCTCGGATTGGGATTCCAAGCCACGTGGCGCAATTTGGGGCATCTATCTGGTATCAGCACGAATATCTTGACGATCCGACGGTGGATCTGTATTCGGCCACGTGGTTGAATCTGGAACGCTCATTAACTTGTGGCACGAATTTTGAGATGATCAGACGGTTCTCATGGCTCGGCAGCATTTTCTCTGTATGAGCAGCTCGATGTGCCAGTCTCTCGGATTGGGATTCCGAGCGATGTGGCACAATTGGGGCATCCATCTGGCTTCGGCGCGAATATCTTGTCGATCAGACGGTGGATCTGTATTCGGCCACGTGGCTGAATCAGGGAGCTCATCAATTTGTGGCACGAATTTTGAGATGTTTAGACGGTTCTCATGGCTCGGTAGCATTTTCTCCGTATGAGCAGCTCGGTGTGCCAGTCGCTCAGATTGGGATTTCCAATCTTGGTGTGCCAATCTGGGGCATCTGATAAATATCAGGCGCGAATCACGAGGCAAGAGGCATGGATCACGAGAAAACGTGATTTTTGTCGACACGACAAAATCTGAGCCGTCTGATTGAGATCAGGCGCGAATCATGAGGAGAAAGTCGTTTTTTTCCAATACGCAGCTCAGTGTCACAATTGCTCGGATCTGGGTTCCGAGCGATGTGGCACGATCTGGACCGTCAGATGAAGATCTAGCGCGAATCACGAGGTAAAAAGGCGTGGATCACGAGAAAACATGATTTCTTTCGACGCAGCGAAATCTGAGCCGTCTGATTGAGATCTTGAGATCAAGCATGGATCACGATGAGAAAGTTATTTTTCTCCAATACGCAGCTTGGTGTCGCAGTTGCTCGGATTTGGGTTCCAAGCGACGTGGCACGATTTGGACCGTCTGATAAAGATCTAGCACGAATCCTGAGGCATAAGGCGTGGATCACGAGGTTTTTGGCGTTTAGGCTTCTGGTGGGCCGCTGTGGGGGCCAAAGCATTCAAAAGCCCACCAAAATCTGTCTTGACGCTATAATTTTTTACCCCCCCCCCCCCATTTCCTCATTTCTTACTTCTCACTTTCACTTCACGTTTCACTCAATCCATTTTTTGCTCTCGAGCGGCGCTGCTAGCGTTTGTGGCCAAGCGACTAACTTTCCGGCGAGCTCTTCCGACCGTAGACGCCACTTCAAGGTAACTTATCTTAACCTTAACTTGAGATGTCTAGAGTTTCATCGGGGAATGAAACCTCCACATCGGACCAAGAGACCGACCGAGCTTTAGTGGTCCCCCCGAGCAAGGGGAAGGAAGTGGCAAGGTCGGCCATCATTGAGACTATTGTGGAGAACGTGAGGGGGGGCGGTGCACTGGGTCGGCTACCGTCGACACTGTCGAGCCTCAAAATGGTCAGGAGCTACTCCAGAGACATTCTGTCGAAGGTAGTGCAAGGGAGATCGGTTGCCTACGAGGAGAACAGTCCGAGGGACCATTCCGAGGTAGACGAGATCCCCTCGGTTATGACCGAGGCAGATCTTCATCGAATTAGGAAGGGGTTCCGGATCCCGAAGGAGTATACCCTGCTCCTCCCTCAGGCTTCCGAGCATGCACGGGGACGTCGCCAGACACCTGCGTCTTCCCATACGACGCACTCAGTGCCGGCCTTCGGCTACCCCTGCCACCCTTCGTAGTTAAGGTGCTTTAATGGTATGGCTTGAGTCCGATGTATTTCATACCGAACATGTGGCGGCACGTCATCGCCTTCATCCTCCAGAGTTAGGCGGTGGGCATCCAGTCATCATTCTTCGCAGCCTCTACCAGATCTGCCGAATGAGCAAGATGGAGTATCGGTACTACTTGTCGCCGAGGAGGGGGGTCAAACTGATCGAGAACCTGAACTCCATCAAGCATTGGAAGGATAAGTATTTTTTTATCCGAGGCCCCGAGCCATGGAGCTTTTCGATGGTGTGGAAGGAGGACGTTCCAAAGTGGGCGAAGGCCGAGCCGGTGCTGACTAAGGAAGAAGAGGAGGTTGTGTCGAAGATCCTCGGTCTTCCGACCCTTGGTGGGAAAGATATCACCGAGGAGGTCCTTTTCGGTGGGGGTCTCAGTCTGATCGACCCTAATGCGCTCCGTTTATTTTTGCTTCTTTTTCCTTTGCTCATATATGTTTCTTTTTATATCACTAACTCTTTCTCTAATTTTTCTTCTTCAGAAGCCCCCGGTACGGACTACAAGGCTCTCATGGCGAAGAGGAGCACGGCAGCGGCGAAGACACCGGACAACAAGAAGAGGAAGAGGACAACGATGAGGCCTCCTTCCGGCCGAGCAGCTCAGACGCCCTAGGCTCCTATAGCCGTTGTTGACTTGGTCAGCGACTCCCCCTTGGCTCCACAGGTCACACTCCCCTCAGCCGTGACCCCCGAGTCTTCGAGTGGGGCATTCTTGGTCGGAGCTACACTGGCCTTCGAGGTGCCACCATTTACGGCCGAAGCAGAGGCCATCCTCACCGAGGAACATAAGAAGCTCTTCATCTCAGACTGGAGAGTGATGAAGCTTGATGGCTTCCTCAGTGATGCAGCAATGAGTATGCCGTGGGCCACTTGTCGACCCTGAAGGATCGCGTGGCGCTGAAGGCTGGCACGGTCAGTGACGATGCATTGGAGATCGCTCGAGCGATGATGTCGGAAAGTGTTCTCGCTCTGCCCTTCTAAATTTCGAAGTTCACGGTCATTGATTCTCACGTTCTTCGTCTTCTGTTTTCAGATCAATTTCCACTTCAGCCACATGCTCGAACAGTTCGCCGAGCAGGAGAAGGAGCTGAAGGCGTTGAACGACCGTGAGCGGGCAGAGCGTGTCAAGGTAGTGAAGTTGTTCGAGGCCGAGCAATGGCTCTCAGCGTCCCGAGCTGCAGAGGTCGGTGTCCTAGAGGCTACTCTTGCCAAGGCGCTCGAGCGCACAGCGGCCAAAGCAGCAAAGGTCGAGGAGTTGGAGAAGGAGAAGGCTCATGTCGAGGAGGAGCTGGCAAAGGCCCTGAAGGCGTCGGAGGAGGCGCTGAAGGAGCGGGAGGCTAAGGTGAACGAGGCGAGGAAGGCCATCCAAGAAGAGGCGGAGGCCCATATGATGACCAACATGGAGGAGGCCTATGCTTGGGCCCTCAAGCATGTTGTGGCTCGTCTTCCCGACTTCGACAGCTTGGGGTACCACCTCTACGACCCGGTAGAAGGTGGGGAGATCATTCCCTTGGCCGAGGTCGAGCCCGAAGGGGATGGTGAAGAAGCCGAAAAAGGTGAAGAGGAGGTGGCGAATCCCGAAGGGGCGCTCGTGACATTGCCGAGCGAGAGTGCCTCGGAGCAGCACCTCGAGGTGGCTCCTTGACTTAGTCATTTTTTTTCTTTCTTTCACTATGTATTGCCTCGCTGCAGACTGGCCACCGCCTTTTGCTTTGAATGAAAAAAAATTCTTTTTTTTGTCTAAGTGTTGGAGGAGTTTTTTTTTGTCTAAGTGTTGGAGAAGTTTCGAACTTTGTCTCGTTTTTCTGAGTCGTTGGGTACAAGTCATGTAAACTTAGCTCTGTGTTCTGGCTCTTTTCAGATCTTCGAAGCGCTACAAGTCTCCGAAGTGGCTCGTCTCAAGGCTGGTCTAGGGGCGACGAGATTGGGGCTCCCGAGGAACCAAGAGCAGCTTCGCGAAGTGGAGTCGGATCTTCGTAAAGCGAAGTATAAGCTGAATCACCTAAGATCAACCCTAGTTCATCAAGACATAGAGAGGAGACGATTGGAAGATAGGATTAACGAGACGACCTCCGAAGGTGATGATGTGGGCTCGTCGACAGCTGCCAACCTCGGCCTGAAGCTTAAGCGCCTTCGTCACTCTCTATCTAAGGTGACAGTGGAGAGGGACGAGTTGAAGAAGGTAACCTTCGACAAGAGCATGGAGGTTGCTCACCTTCGACGGACGATCACCGATGGCTCTCGAGGTGCAGGCTCGATGCGACTGCCTCGTTTCAAGATAACTGTGAAGGACGACTTGCTTAAAGAGTGAATTGTCAAGCTCGAAGCGGAGGTCGCTCATCTTGGACCATGACCTGAGGGAAGCACTGTCAGAACTACCTCTTGCACTCGGGAGGAGTATAACAGGGGGATATCATTCCGCGAGCTCGTGCTTCGGTTGACCATACATCGAGACCCTCGAGATGCGCAAAGTGGCGTGGCAGCTTCGTCGAGCGGAGCATCTGTTGGGGCCACCGTTAGGTCGGGTGCGGATGATGCTTCACGGCTCGCCGGCCTAGGGACGTCTACGGAAGTAGGGCATCGGCAGCACAGCATTTGTCGCCCCCGTGTGTCTTTTAATCGAAGTATCCCAGCCCCTAGGAGGGGCTAAAGTAGCTCTCTATGTTCTTGTAATCTTTGGCTTCACAAGTTTTGTATCTCAATGTAAAGATGAGTAGTTGGTCTGTAATTAGACTTGTCTCTCGAACTTTAATGAAATAGTACTTGTTTTTGAACATGTGTGTTTTGCTAGTGTTTGTAGTTGTCAACAGTTGTAGGAGCAATTCTGAATGGTGGGACGCTTTATACTTACTTGTTCGTGTGTAGCGAAAGTTGCGTTGAACCAAGTGTTGGACTCAGAAATTGTTGTTTAGAGAATACCAACGGTTGTAGGAGCAATTTCGAATGGTGATCCGCTTCGTACTCGCTTAGAAGCAAGTAGTTGAAGCAGAGTCGAACCAAGTGTTGGACTCCGAGCGCGTCATTTAGAAAATATCAACAGGTGTAGGAGCAATTCCGAATGGTGATTCCGCTTCGTACTCGCTTATAAGCAAGTAGTTGAAGCAGAGTCGAACCAAGGTTGGACTCCAAGCGTGTCATTTTGAATATATCAACAACTGTGGGAGCAATTCTGAATGGTGATCCGCTTCGTACTCGCTTAGGAGCGAGTAGTTGAAGCATGGTCGAACCAAGTGTCAAACTCCAAGCGTGTCGTTTTAATGCAATTTTTTTTAAGTAGAGTTAGACTACGAAACAATAGATAACTTGGGTGGAAAGATCACTTTTATTGAAAACAATTAGGCGGCCGCTTCTAAGTTGCGAGCGGCTTTTACACTGTTAAAAAGAAAATACAAGGACTTTAGACATGTCTTATGGAGCGCTCTTGGGGAAGTTGCTTGGAGCGGTGTTTAGACGCCCTCTTGGTACTTCATCAAGTGCTCCGCGTTCCATGTCCTCGGTACTCTCCTGCCCCCCGGGTCTTTGAGTTGATACGCGCCTAGGCGAATAACTCTGGAGACCCTACATGGTCCTTCCCAATTGGGTGCCAACTTGTCCTTTTTGCTTGGATTGGAGATCAACAACTTTCAGAGCACTAGGTCCCCCTCTTTGAGGTTCGATGGTCGTACCCTCTTATTGTAAGACGGAGTGATCCTACGACGGCAGGTCTCTTGTCAAATCGCAGCTCTCTCGTGGACCTCGTCTATGAGGTCTAGGCAGTTGCGAAGCTGGTTCGCGTTCTGTGCTTCATTGTAGGCTAGTAGTCGGGGCGAAGGCAGACCCACTTCTAAGGGAATGAGAGCTTTGGATCCATATGTGAGGTTAAAGGTGTACTCCCCCGCCGGAGCTCTTTTGGTTGTGCGATAGTTCCAAAGCACGTTCGGGAGTTGTTCGACCCACGACCCCTTAGTGGATTTGTCAAGCTTCTTCTTCAGGCCAGAGAGGATTTGTCGATTTGCATTCTCCGCTTGGCCAATGGACTGAGGATGAGCTATCAAGGAGAACTGCTGCTGAATGCCGAGGTCGGCGCAAAAATTGCCAAAGGTCGCTCCCGCGAATTGGGTCCCGTTGTCGGTTACGAGGATGCGGGGTACCCCGAACCGGCAAACGATGTTCTTCCAAAAAACTTCTGGACCTTGTGTTCAGTGATTGTCGAAAGAGGTTCAGCCTCAATCCATTTTGAGAAGTAGTCTATTGCTAAAACTAAGAACTTCAGCTGGCCCGGCGCTGGAGGGAAGGGTACGAGCAAATCCATCCCCAACATTGCAAAGGGGATTGGACTTACCAAGGAGGTGAATTGTGCTTGGGGCAAGCGACGGATCGGGGCGAATTTCTGGCAGAAGTCGCACTGGCAGACGTACTCCTCGGAGTCACTAGTAGTGTGGGCCAGAAGTAGCCGTAGTTCAAGAGTTTTTTGGGCGAGGGATCTCGCTCCCAAGTGCACGCCACATAGACCGTCACGGGCCTTCTTTAGGGCATAGAACGCTTCCTTTGGGGAGAGGCACCTCAGATAGGGTAGGCCGTCAATCTAAGTGTAAGATCATTTGTACATGACTCCGTCAAGGAGTGTGTACCGCTCGGCTGGTGTCCTGATCTTCCTCGCCTCTTTCGGGTCTTCGGGAAGGATTCTGTCTCTGAGGTACTCGAGGAGGGGCTTCATCCAGTTCTCCCCAATTGCTAGGGGGTAGGCTTCTATCGGCTCCGGGCTATCTTCATCAATACTTGGTCTGAGGAGAACCTCTATCAAGACGGCCTGTTCTAGACCTTGGAGGGACGAGGAGGCAAGCTTAGAGAGAGCATCCGCCTGTACGTTTTCCTCTCGAGGAACCCGCTGGAGTTAAAAATCTTCAAATAAGGCTAGAAGCTCCCTAACCTACGCCAAGTACTTGGCCATACGCTCGTCCCTTACCTTGTATTCTCCTAACACTTGGTTGGCGACCAATTGCGAATCACTGAAGACTCTGACTCGCTTGGCTCCTACTATGCGAGCCATGCAGAGCCCACTATGAGGACCTCATACTCTGCTTCGTTGTTGGATGTTAGGAAGTTTAAGCGAAGGGAGTATTGGAGGACATCTGGGCCGTTCAAGATAACGCCAGCCCCACCTCCGTCAGCACAAGAAGATCCGTCTACATAAACAATCCAGACCAAGGGGTCGGCAGATGACTTGCAAGGATCAGGGATGGTGCTCTCCACAATGAATTAGGGCAAAGCTTGGGCCTTGATTGCTGTTCTTGGCTGGTAGCTGATGTCATGTTCGCTTAGCTCGATGGACCACTTCATCAGGCGCGCAGAGGTCTCGGGCTTGTGGAGAACTTGCTTGAGCGGTTGGTCGGTAAGAATGACCACCGAATGAGATTGGAAGTAGGTACGGAGCTTTTGGGCCACCATAACCAAGGCAAGAGCCATCATCTCTAGCTTCGGGTAACGGAGTTCAGCATCCTGGAGGACCTTACTCACATAATATATGGGGCTCTGCGTTCTATCTCTGCATTTGGCATCGTGGTTCTCCCTTATGCACTGGGAAATGTCTTCTTTAATGGAGGGGGAGATTGCCTTGCTGACC
Organism: Hemerocallis citrina; assembly: GCA_017893485.1. Taxonomy (NCBI): domain Eukaryota; kingdom Viridiplantae; phylum Streptophyta; class Magnoliopsida; order Asparagales; family Asphodelaceae; genus Hemerocallis; species Hemerocallis citrina. The sequence continues at coordinate 218,162,900 of CM030362.1, forward strand.
CAGAACGTCTTGGTGGCTTCTCCCTCTGAGAATGGCACTTCTTCTAGTTCATCCACCGGTTCAGAGATGGTCTGGCTACCCTCTTGTGGGAGCTCTAGGACTTCTAGGGAGAGGACCGGGCCTGCCATTGAGGTCATATAGCACTTGCGAGCTGCCTCCTGGCTCCCTCTCACTTCTCCTACCCCTACGGGGGTGGGAAACTTCATCTTCATGTGGTAAGCCGAAGGAATGGCTTGGAGCGCGACAAGGCCCGGTCGACCCAGGATCACGTTGTAGGCAGCCTTCATGTCCACCACCATGAAGTCCATCGGCTCTGTGCGAGTGACTGGGGCTTTGCCAGCGGTGACGTCAAGAGTTATAACTCCCTCGATCATTACCGGAACCCCAGTGAACCCATGAAGGGTGTAGCCAGCCGGCTTGAGCCGGTCTCTTGATAGTTGGAGGCCCTTGAATGCCTCCAAGAAATGGATGTTGACCGAACTTCCATTGTCCACCAGCACCTGGCGAACGTCGAAATTGGCCATTTTGAGGTTAATGACGAGGGCATCGCAGTGGGGCACGCGGACGCCCTTCCAAGTCCCTATCGAAGAACGTCACAGGGACTCCTAGGCCCTTAGGGGGAGGATGGCTTTGCATGGAGTTGACTTCCCTAACGAAGGCTTTTTGGGAGGAGTTAGAATCTCCCCCCATTGGGCCTTCGTGTATCAGGTGCAAAATGGCCTCTACTTCGGCCTCCGGGGTCTCCGTGCACTGTTCTGTTCGCCTGTTAGCCCCCTGGGAGGTGGAGGAGGATCGACTCTGTCCTCCTCCCAAACCGAGTGAGCTGCCCCCTCTGGATAAGGACCTCATCTCATCCTTTAGAGCCTGACAATCATCAGTGTCGTGCCCGTGGTCCCGGTGGAAACGACACCAATTGTCCCAGTTTCTCTTCTTCCCAGGGGTGTTCATCTTCGGAGGTGGCGGCAGGAGACCTTCATTCCCAATCTCCATCAGGATGGCGGAGACACTCACATTGAGTGGGGTAAACTTCTCGAAGCGGGGAAGAGGGCGCCGCTAACCCCCGTTATCCTTTTGGAGCTTCTTAACTCCTTCTTCCTCTGCAACCTTCTGTTAGTTTTCGGAAGATGACCCCTCCAGAGTGGGGCAATGGAGAGCCTCTTCAGCTCGGATGTACTTCTCGCTCTTAAGAAGGAGGTCAGAGAAGTTCCGAGGTGGCTTTTTGGCCAAGGAAGCCCTGAGGTCGGGGTTGATGACATTAGATTGGAAGGCAGCCGAAGCTACCGACTGATCCTTGAGGAGATGGACCTGACCTCCGCAGTGAACCCTTGACATAATCTCTCAGCCGTTCGCCCTTCTTTTGGCTGAGGAAAAGCAGCGAGGAGCTCATGTTCTCGGAGAGGCAATTGCTCACGAAATGCATGAGGAGGCCTTCGAACTGGTCGAAGGAGAAGATAGACGCCGGTGCAAGACGAGAATACCACACCCGAGCCGGCCTCTTGAGTGTGGCCGGGAAGGTCTTGCAGAGGAGGGCGTCGGATGCATGATGTATCATCATGAGAGTTTTGAAACTCTCGATGTGATCTGCGGGGTCCGACTCCCCGGTGTAAGTCTCAAAATGTGGAGGCTTGAAGTTGTCTGGGACAGCGGCCTCCATGATGGTGCGGGAGAATGGGGGCCTGCTTGGGCAGAGGTTCCTCGCCTGTTGCTCCTCGTCTCTATCCAGCTGGCTGAGGTGCCTCTCCATCTCGTGGAGACGGCGGTAGACCGAGTCCTCCCTTCGGTCTTGCCTGGCTAAGCCTCGAGACTCGTCTTCGCATCATGGAGGGCTACGGCTGCGACGACGATGGCTCTGAGTAGGTGGTGGACTGATAGAACGACGGGGGAGACTCGGAGTAGGCCGTGGACTTCGGGGCGGTGGTGGTGATCAGGAGTAGGGCGGCGATGGCTCGGAGCCGGCCTAGGACTTAGGGAACGGCGGTGATGGCTTGGAGCCGGCCTTGGACTTCGGGAGCGGCAATGATGTCGAGGAGCTGGCTGAAGGCTGGGAGCCTGATGGCCATTGTTGGGGGCGGCGTTGAGCGCCCGAAGGACCGCCTCCTGGAATTGCTGGAATTCCGCCCTTGTGACGGGGGCCTCCTGCTCGTGATTTACTCGAGCTGTAGGACGGCCTGCAGGGGTGCGACTTTGCCTTGGGCGATGTTGGGGTGACTCTCTCCACCTCTGAGGAGATTTTGACCCCCTGCGGTCTGATCGGCGTGGTGACCGATCCTTCGGGTGCTCCCGATGAGGGTTTGCATCGTGGGTCTGCCTCTCATCCAGATGGATCCGAAGGTCGGGCCCAGGCTCGTTCTGTCGATTATTGAGCACATCCCGCAGATCCTTTGGCATTGGAGGGCTATGGGAGGCCATGGAATCTATGGAGGCATTGTGGATGAAGATCCGAACTTGGTGGAGGGGATACTTCTGGTGACTACGCCGAGAGGGCTCCCCTACAGTGGCTCGGGGCCCTAGAGCCTGCTGAACGGATTGTGGGTTCAGCTGTTCGAGCGGTAAGGTTGGTTGGATAGGCGGAGGGAGATCCTCCTGCGGAAGAGGAGGAGGAGGAACAGTGGAGGTAGTTCTTCGATTGGAGTTTGCGGGCTTCCTCTTGGGAGGCAAGGCTAGGAGTAGCTTTGGTTGAAGGAGGAAGGAGGGATTGTTCTTCGAGTGGTTCCCACGGACGGTGCCAATCTGTTGCCGCTGAATCTAGTGAGGGGGAAATAGATAGAATATGTAGGTTCGTAGGAACTCGAACCGGCTGAATCTTACTTCTTCCATTGTGAACAAGTTGACTCCTTGGTGCTCCCGTGGACTTGCACAAACGTTCCAAACACCGGGATGGATCCCTCCGACGAACCTTCCAACGCTCTTGTCAATAACAGAAAAAGTAAAGGAAAAGAGCTTGAGTGGACAAAGATTGATCACCTGTGATAGTAGAAGGTAGGGCGGTATTTATAGTCGCTGTGGGGATATGTTTCAGGATCAGAATGAATCCCTACTTTCCGGTGTGGCTGAATAGGGGTGGTTAGAACACCTCCTCAGGATAAGGACGAGCCAGAATTTCCTCTTATCCTATTGAACTGATCCCCAACGGGTTGAAACCCGTTCTCAGCTGAACAGATCCATTCATGGGTTAGCGGGTCCAAGAGGAGAGACCCGGTTCCTAATTCGGACCCGTCTATAGGTGAAATTACCATCTTGCCCCTGTGATTTTAAGATTCGTGCCCACTTTGAACGGTTCCGATTTAATCCCATTTTTAGCTATATCACACGGGTTTTGGCTCTTTTGTGGAGATTTCAATGTTACCAGATTCTCCTATGAAAGATCTGGTAGTGCCACGTATACGTTGGACTCCTCTCGTTTTAACGAGTGCATTCGTTCTCTCAACTTGTCTGACATCCCTCTTAACGGTAGATCCTTCACTTGGTCTAATATGCGTCTATCTCCGACATTGGCCAAACTCAATCACTTCCCTGTCTCTGATGAATGGATATCCTTTTTCCACAACTCCTTCTCTTATGCTATGCCTAATCCGTCTAACTATAACTTCTCTAAGCCGTTCAAATTCCGCTTTGAAAAATTCTAGTTGCAAGATCAGGTTTTTGTGAATCTTATTTTCGAATGTCTCTCCTCTGTTACGGGGTCTCACAGATTAGGTCGTATAATGCTTAAGCTGCACGCTATTAAATATGGTTGCAAGATCTGGCACAAAGAAAGATTTTCCTACGCCAATGATCTTCCTCTCCACTATTGATGCCCATCGATAAGCTTGAAGAACTTGGTCTGATTTCTGATTCGCCGTCTGTGGGAACCCACGAATAGCGGTCCTTCCTCTTCCCGTCGGTCAGATCTCCTCCAGCCATGCCTCCAAGGAAACTAAGATCTAGAGGGTCCAACCGTGGACCCACTCCTCCTCAACCACAACAGGAGATCCCTCTCCAAACCGTCCAGCCAACGGGACCCTCTCCTCAGCCTAATCAGGTCCCACAGTAGAACCAACCTCCTCCTCAGAATCTTCAACCCCCTCGGGGTCAAGCCGGGCCTCAGAATGGCGGCGCGGGGGGCTCCCGTCCCAATCCTCTGATACAACCTCTCCAACATGATCACGTCTCCGTGCACAACCCCTCTACTGATTCCATGGCATCTCACAATCCCGAGCATCCGATGACCTCCGCAACACTCTAGACAATCGGCACAAAGAAGAGGATCTTCGCCACCGTTTGGATGAAAGGCGGGCCCGAGAGGGAGCCTCCCACCAACACCATCCAAATGAGCGATCTCCTCATCGCTGAGAATATAGAAGGTCCTCTCCTCGCAGAGGGCGGAGAGAGTCCCTAGGCCACCATAGGAGAAGACCCCATTCTCCTACTGGTCGGCAACCCCTGAGCAATGATGAGGCGCCCATCACCTGTGCCGAGTTCCAGCAATTCCATGCAACCATCTTATAAGTCCTCAATTTCCGACCCAACAACAACAATGCTCAGAGGGTCCCCACTCCTCCGGTCCAAAGTCCTCGCCAACGGTCCCTAACTCCTCCCCCAGCTCCTAGCATCCCCAGCACATTCCTAGTCCTCACCGCTCCAGGAGCTACCGTCGTCGTAGCCCCCACTCTCCCTCGTACGAAGACGAGTCCAGAGGCTCGTTTGACTACCGTCGAAGGGATGACACTGTCTACCGTCGTCTCCACGAAATGGAAAGGCGCTTGGGTCAGCTAGACAGAGAAGAAGAGCTTAGAGGAAGGACCCTCCGCCCAAGTCGACCTCCTTTCTCTCGAACCATCATGGAGGCGCCTGTTCCAATAGGTTTCAAACCTCCCCAATTCAAGACTTATTCCGGCGAGTCCAACCCCGTCGACCACATCGAAAGCTTTAAGACACTCATGCTCATCCACCAAGCTTCTGATGCTCTGCTGTGTAAGACCTTTCCCGCTACCCTCAAGGGTCCGGCCCGGGAATTGTACTCTCGCCTTGCCCCATCTTCGATATTCTCCTTTAAGCAATTCGACACCCTCTTCGTCACCCACTTCGTGAGTAGCCGCCGAACTGAGAAGACCAGCATTTCGCTACTCTACCTCAACCAGAAGAAGGGTGAGAAGCTGAGAGACTATGTAAAAAGGTTCACCGCAAAAGCTAGGTCTATCGCTTCCCTCGACCAGTCGGTCGCTGCAGCAGCGTTCCAATCAAACGTCCTTAATTCCAGCCTCCGCTCCTCCCTTTCCAAGAAGCCCCTGCAGAACTTCTCCGATCTCCTTCTCCGAAGCGAGAAATATATTCGGACCGAGGAAGCTGAGCACCGCCCCAACTTTGAGGGGCCTTCCTCCGGGTCCAAGAGAAAGGGAACAGAAGAAGAAGGAGCCAAGAAGCTCCAAAAGGATAGTGGCGGTCACCGCCGCCCTCCCCCCAGATTCGAGAAATTCACTCCTCTTAACGCCAACATTTCCACTATTCTCATGGAAGTAGAGAAGGAAGGGGTGATACCTCCTGCCCCGAAGATGAACACCCCTGGCAAGAAGAGGGACAAAGAGAAATGGTGCCGCTATCACCGGGACCATGGCCACGACACCAATGACTGTCGGGCCCTGAAGAACGAGATCGAGGCCCTCATCCAGAGGGGGCAGCTGGCCAAATTCATGAGAAAAGACCAAACCGACCTTCCTCCTCCTCCTCGAGGGGCTAACAAGCGTCCGGAACGACGTGGAGAGACACCCGAATTCGAAGAGGAGCGTGTCCTACACCTCATTCATGGGGGCCCAATGGGAGGCTCCTCCAACTCCTCTCGAAAGGCTTTCATAAGAGAAGTCAATTCAGTACATGGCATTATTCCCCCTAAAGGCCTCAGAGTACCCGTCACATTCTCAGATGAAGACCTGGTAGGCGTTCGAACCCCCCATTGTGATGCACTAGTCATTAACCTCCATATGGCGAATTTTGAAAGTGAAGAGGATCCTAGTGGACAATGGCAGTTCCGTTAACATCCTCTTCCTCGATGCTTTCAAAGGACTCAAACTATCCCGGGATAGACTTAAGCCCGCCGGCTACACACTCTATGGGTTCACGGGAGTACCAGTGACTATCGAAGGGGTGACCACCCTCGACGTAACTGTTGGCAAAACTACTACTACCCGAACTGAGCCGATGGACTTCTTGGTCGTCGATGTCCCCGCGCTTATAATGTGATCCTAGGCTGACCCGGTCTACCTGCTCTCGAAGCCGTCCCTTCCGCTTATCACCTCAAAATGAAGTTTCCCACCCGGGCAGGAGTAGGGGAAGTGAGAGGCAGTCAGGAGATGGCCAACAAATGCTACATGACCTTTACTGGAGGTCCAGTCCTCTCCC